>CM060950.1:467626994-468241994 GCA_030765055.1 Mantis religiosa
GTGGTCTACCAGGCAAATATACAAGTCGAATGGAGAACTTAATGTCATGACGGGAAGTTGGTCATGGTAGCTCAATGGGTTAGAGCGACTGGACGGAAACCAGGAGATCCGTGGTTCAAATTCCGGTTGTGGCATTGAATTTTTCATGTTGACTTCATCGAAAACCTTAGCCTATATACCGCTAGTGTGAAGATATAATTAATTTCCATCAATTAACTAAAATAATAAAAGTTAAATGATGAAGCCTGGGACTCAAGTACTTACGATAGTAAGTTGCCACAAACGGTGTATCTCGAATACAAGAGCCCATAGTGGTCTACTGGGGAAATATATGAGTCAAATGGAGAATTTAATGTCATGATGGCAAGTTAGCCATGGTAGCTCAATGGGTTAGCACAACTGGATAGAAACCAGATCAATGGTTCAAATCCTGGTCGTCGCATTGAACTTTTCATGTTGACTCTATCATATTTATTACTTAGATGTTATTTATTAAAAAAAATTTAAATGAAGGTATAAAATTTTAATGAATCTAATTCTGCATAATCTGTTTTTATAAAATACCAACTCAGTTCATACAGGATCTGCATTGGCATCTGAAATGATGTAAAGTAAGAAAATATATAGTGTTTACTTATACAGGCTATTTTGTTGCAGGATCAGCTCAAAATGAGTAAGGTAAAGAAAGGAGGCAAAGGTGAACGTGGAAAGGGGAACATGGATAAAGACCAACCAGAAGTGCCGCTGGATGCTGAAAGGGACCTTCTCAACATTACAATTACAGACTTGACACAAAAGTTAGAGAGGTATGGGGTATTATTAATCTTTGGCATTGGAATAAATTTAAGACCTCAATTATGCAAATATAACAATTTGTAACTTAAAACTTCACTTATCTTATAAGAAATGACACTTTTCTTATAAATTGTTCGGGATTGCGATTTGATGGATATTCTTCCACATCGTCAGCCGGAACCAACAAAACTGTCGACATTGTATCTCAATTACCTAGAAGTACACTACCACTTTAAAGTTTTTATACACACCTCATTTTTAGGATTTATTGAAACAATGGAACAAAAAGAGACCTAATATGCAGTCACAACAGTAGATTTAAAGAAAATCAGAAATACATGTTAGATTTTGCTTTCTTCAAAGGAAGTTCCTATTGCTTTAATTACAGCTTTGCAAACTCTGAGCATCCTTTCTTCTGGTCCGCCTCGGTAGCATGTCTGCCTGTCGTTCAAGAGGTCCCAAGTTCGAATCTCAGTCAGGGTGAGCTACGTGGAGAAGGTTTCTCCAGGGTTTTCCCTTATCCTGAAAGACGAATGTTGGTTAACTCTAAGCTCCATGAACCCCAGATTCATTTGAGCATCATTTCACCCATTTCATTCAATGTCTGATATGACCTAACATTGGAGGACATAAATTACAAAAGGAATCCTTTCTATTAAGTACGCCAGTGTATCTTCAGAAATATCCCGCCATATGTTTTGCAGATGACTCCACAATACATTTACATTAGTGGGTTGTTTCTTTTTAACCTCTCTGTCCACATAATACCAAAGTAGTTCAATAGGATTGCAGGCAGGACTTTGAGGGGGCCAAACTATGATGTCCAAGTCTTATCTCTCAGCTAATCATATAACGTATCTTCTAGAGTAAAGATATATGCTTGGGGTCATTGTGCTGCTGCAGATTGAAACCCTTGCCAATTAATCATATCCCAGATGGTTTGGCTGGCATTAGAGAATGTTGTGATAATGCTCCTTCTTCATAGTTCCTTCTATTTTCACAATATCGCCTGTCCTGTTGCTGCCAATACAACCCCAAACCAGCACAGAACCACCTCCATACTTGACTGTAAGGGATGAGCACTGAGGTGCCATGCATTCATCTTTCACCATTTAGAGCCAAATAACTCAAACTTAGATTCATCAGTAAATACACCTTTTTCTACTGATCAACAGTCCAGCTTACCAGTCAGTTGGCCCATTGTAGTCTCTTCTGCTTATTGACAGTTATCAATAGAGGTTCCTTTGTTGCAGTGCAAACTTTCAGATGCATATCCTGAAGTCTTTTCTTCACTGTAGAAACACCGATTCAGCCCTCAACTGGTTTGAATCTGCTGTCAGCATGCGTACTGTTTTGAAATGATCACATTTGCCAGTCACTATTAAATGTTTATCCTAATTTTTGGAGGTCACCCTAGGCCTCCCCTTCGGATAATGATCATTATTGCTATTTGTAGTTACATACCTCTTTACATTGTAATGGACACTTCCAAAGAAAATTTGCTCTTGTGTGCAATTTGAAGCATTGTGTGGTCTGCTTTATGTAAGCTGACTAATGCAGCATGTTTTTCTGCTGAAAGCTTTCTTCTTTTACCCATTTCAGACTTTTCAACTAAACAATAGCGATGTGTACCATTCACCTGCTTATGAAGCACCAAAGTGCTGTTTACAGCCAATCTCTATTTACAGAATGTCTGAGAACCACATCTAGGGAATCACATACTGTTACATCCAAAACAACATTAGGGTAAATTAGATAGAGTCAAACTGAAAAATTTAATCCACGGCCGAGATTTGAACCATGGATCTACTGGTTTCCATCCATTCAGCTACCATAGCCAATGTACCGTCATGACATTAAATTCTCCAATTGACACATATATATTTTCCCGGTAAACAAGTAGATCCGTGGTTCAAATCTCGGCCTTGGCATTGAATTTTTCAGTTTGACTCTATCCATACAAATTCTTAGCCTGTATACGGCTAGTGTGAAGGAATGATTAATTTCCATCAATTAAATAATTAACTTAAATAATTAGGGTAAGTGTTCCTAAAAAGTTCAACAAATGCTATATTTTCAAAATGCACATAACTGACAAGCAAAGGGTAGCATAGTAAATTACATTGGCTGTGTTTGGTGTTATGCACATGTTAATTGCAGAAAAACAGACTTTCAAAAACTTTTGAGTGGTAGTGTAGGTTAATTATTAAAACATAGGAATGGCTGCACACAATTTCTTCTTCTTGGGTTGAACAATGGTCATTTGCTAGATGTCATTCAATTCTTCCAATGCTTTTCAAATCTATCATTGTTTCTGGAATACTTTAAGGTCACGTGAAGGATATCTAGCAGGTTCTGGCAGGTTCAGGCACTCATGACACTAATGTGGATAACAATGGCTACCAAGATCTGTATGTTTTGTTTTAATTTTTGCCCATATTAAGTATTTTGAATTAAGTTAAATTAAATATATGCTATAGTAAAAACAATGTTATCCTTAAATGTTGTCTTACTGCATGATCAAGCCAAGTAGTGTTAATTGTGGTTTGGCATTTAAATGTAATCTTTTAATCATTAACAATGGATTATAAAACTAACAATAGCGTATTAAATTTAAAGAAGAGTGTATTTTGTCTTCCAATCTTTAGTTGTATGCATTCATCGAAAACATGGAAATGCCACTGTCCGTCTGGCCTACAGCATTCTCCTCCTCTCTCTGATGTCATTCTTACTCAATATAAACTTTATCGCTTTTCTTCTCATTCCTTCTAACTACATAGAGCTTGGACTCATGCTGTATGCTACACTAATTACTTAGGACATGGTGACACTAAAGCATATAATGAAATTGCAGCACCACTTTATAGGTTTGAAAGTAATGAGTCGGTAATTCAAACACAAACATCACTTATTTTATTTAAAATTAATTATACAGGATTACATCCTTGTTTTGTACAAATATGAACAAAAAGTAGTGAGAAATTTATATATTTTTTATGGAAACTTAAACTAGCCTATACATGGCTAGTGTGGAAGAACAATTAATTTTCATTAATTAATAGTTTAATGATGATGCCTGGGACTAAAGCACTTACAGTAGTAAGTCGTCACAAAAGGTGTGTATCTCGAATATGAGCACCTCTAGTGATTTACCAGGAAACATACAAGTCAATTGGAGAATTTAATGTCATAATGGCATGTTGGCCATGGTAGCTGAATGGTTAAGAGCAACCGGATGGAAACCCGGGAGGTTTGTGGTTCGAATCCTGGCCATGGCATTGAATTTTTCGGGTTGACTCTATCCAAAACCTTAGCCTATACATGGCTAGTGTGGAAGAACGATTAATTTCCCTCAATTAACTTGATAATGAAATATGTGAGTTAATAGTAACATATAGGGTATTACAATTTCTGTCGACCATTTCTAGATAATGCCTTCAAGTGGAGGTGAAACACGTTCGAAGAACATTTGTGATATGTGAAGTACAGATAGAACTCAGTCAATTTATAGTATAATATTAATGATGACATTTTATATATTGCCTGTTTTTTGTTATCACCGCTGGTAGCTGCTATTATATGTGGGACTGTCATGGGTTCAGTCATTATTTGTATATTGATAAATATATAGACTTACACAAATAAAGTTATACAAATAAAGCTAAAACTATTTAATTTAAGAAATGTGCATGGCGAATCAAATATAACATTTTGAAAGGAAAATTTTTAAAAAAAGAAGAAACATTTTCAGCTATTACTGCAAAGGCTATAATCGACAAAATTTAAGATGAAAAAGATACTATTCTTTTCATTTTTATCTGAACCATAGTGTCGCGGCGCTGCGCATAAACGTGTCGGCACAAATCGATAATAAACAGCTGATAATGCTTCAGGAGCTTGCATAAACAATTAACGATAGCGCCGATAAACAAGAGTTGGATAGTTTATCACAGAGGTGAAAGACTTGCTGGCACCTATATAGTTATATTCTAGAACATTCGTGTTTTATCTGGTGACATTTTAGAGTAAAGTCGAGAACAATCTAAAATGATCAATTAGTTGTATAAAAAGAAGCCATGGCTAGTGATGAGTCAGTCAGTTGTGGTTGTGAAGCAGTTGTTGTGTAACAGTCAGTATTTTTATAACGAGAGCTAATGTAATCAGCTGCAAGTGTTTGTTATTGCCCTCGACCTTGGAAGGTTGTGTGATGTAATGTTGTTATGTGAGAATTGGACAGTGTATTTCTATGGAAATAAAGAAGATTTTCAATTTCTGCAACTCGGCCTTTTAATTCTGCGAACCTACAAAGTTACAATTGGTGTCAGGAAGCGGGACGACAACATCTCTGAGAAGATGGAAGAAATGAAGACCGAATTAACAACGAAGACGGAAGCTGCAAATAGCAACTTAAGCGTGAAGATGACTGACACCAGGAAGAGCAGCCGGAAAAACGAGTAAGGACTGGCGTGGTGAGGAGCACGTCGGCGCCATCACCACCATCCCCTCGAGTGACACTGCGTGCCGTCAGCCGGCGTAGGGATGACAGCCTTATCGCGGACGGTTGGGTCAGAGGGAAGCCGTGCCGCGTACTCGTAGACACCGGGGCAGCCGTGACCATCATCAGACCTGACGTGGCCAAGGGTTTGCCGTCGAGGTAACCAAGCCGATGATACCAGGTAATGACGGCATCGGGCGATGACTTGACCGTGGAGAGGGAGGCTCTGCTGCAGTTGACCTTGGGATGTAGTGCTGTGCGTCAGTGGGTTTTCGTCGTGGAGGTGGCTAAGGAGGTGATACTGGAACTGGATGCCTTCAGGAGCCACAAGGCGACGGTCGACGACGGCAGGAAGGTCCTGCGGCTCAATGGAGAAGAGGTCATACTCCGGCAACCCGAAGAACGCCTTGGAATCTGCAGGGTCATTTTGAAGGAAGACGTAGGTCCCCGCGAGTAAGGAGGTGGTGGTGATGGCGCGACTGGAAGGACAGCGAATGAAGAACATTGTTGCCGTGCCGAGAGGTGTCAGTGAGGCTGCTTAACCAAGCGGACATCGATCACGACGTCCAGGCCGGAACGGAGATGGGGACGTGCGAGACTGTGGTCATCGTGACAGCAATCGACAAGACACAGGAGCCGGTGTTGACGCAATACCTGGGGCAGCGGCTGGAAGGCTTGTTGGACAGGGCGGCCGACCACCTGACCGCAGAACAGCTGGAGAAAGTTCGAAAACTACTGAGGCGATACCAGCGCGTCTTCAGCCAAGGCGACAGTAACTACGGCCGCACGGATAAAGTGCTTCACCGCATCGACACCGGAGACGCCCGGCCTATTCGGCAACCACCTAGACGCGTTCCGTTGGCGAAACAAGTGGCGGTACGGGATATGGTAGACGACATGAAATCCAGGGGAGTGATTGGAGAGTCTGATAGCCCTTGATGTTCCCCTGTAGTTCTGGTGACGAAGAAGAACGGCGAGCTACGCTTCTGCGTGGACTACAGGAGGCTGAACGCTGTCACCCGGAAGGACTGTTTCCGCTTACCCGGGATTGACGACATCCTGGACACGCTAGCTGGTGCACAATGGTTCTCGACCCTGGACCTGAAGTCGGGTTACTAGCAGGTGGCTCTAGACCCGAGAGCCAAGGAGAAGACTGCATTCTCGACAGGCCAAGGGCTTTGGCAGTTCACAGTTATGCCCTTTGGCCTCTGCAGTGCGCCAGCCACATTTCAACGCCTCATGAAATCAGTAATGAGAGGATTGACATATGACGCATGCCTGCTATACCTGGACGACATCATCATCGTCGGCAAGACGTTCGAAGACCATCTCGACAACTTGAGCAAGGTGTTACAGAGACTGCAGGTAACCAACTTGAAGCTGAACGCAAAGAAGTGCCATCTCTTCTGCAAAGAAGTTAACTACTTGGGCCACATAGTCTCACCAATGGGAGTGGCCACAGACCCGGAGAAAACCCAGGTAGTGAGAGATTGGCCTCGGCCAAAGGATAAGCGAGAGTTGCGCAGTTTCCTGGGGTTGTGCCGTTATTACCACCCTTTCATAAAGGGGATCTCCAACATCGCCAAACCCATTACCCGCCTGACAGAGGAACAACGACCCTATGTGTGGACGGAGGACGCTGAACACGCTTTCCAGCACCTGAAGAAGACACTGTGCAGTGCTCCTATTTTGGGATTTCCACAACCAGGCGGCGCTTTCATAGTGGACACCGACGCCAGCGATCATTACATTGGAGGCGTGCTATCGCAAATTCAGGACGGCCACGTGCGGGTGATAGCCTACTACAGTAAGACGCGATCCAAGTCAGAGAAGAACTACTGCGTCACCCGGCGAGAATTACTGGCGGTAGGAAAGACCTTGGAGCACTTCCACAAGTACCTGTACGGTCAGCCATTCCAACTCAGGACTGACCATTCCGCCCTAACCTGGCTATTGAGCTTTAAGAACCTGGAAGGCCAGACAGCACGTTGGGTCCAGCGGCTGCAGGAGTACGACTTCACCTCTCAGGACTGACCATTCCGCCCTAACCTGGCTATTGAGCTTTAAGAACCTGGAAGGCCAGACAGCACGTTGGGTCCAGAGGCTGCAGGAGTACGACTTCACCTCTGAACATCGTAGAGGGAAGAGACTCGGTAACGCAGACGCCATGTCTCGAAGACATTGCCCAGAGGAGTGCGGCCAATGCACAAGAGTGGAAGAAAAGGAGCGTGCCGCAGCAGTCCGAGTAGTCACGGCAGTGCCTGTGGATGGCTGGGAGAGCGCAGGCCTGAGGAGGGAGCAGCTGGCGGACGCAGACTTGGGGCCACTCTTGATGGAAGTGGAGGCAGGGACAAGACCAACCTGGGAGGACATCGCACCGAGGAGCGCCACCTACAAGTCGTATTGGGCCCAATGGGATTCATTGAAGAGAAGAGGGGGCGTGCTCTTCCAGGTTGAGCCCAGAGGTTCTACTCCCATTAGTCCTGAACCCGTAGGAACTGGACCCGGGCCTCCTTCAACCAGGGAGTATCCGAGCTGTCCCAAAGGGCGCTCGGCGTCCTCCGTGGGGCTTTCCATAGGGCAAGACCTAGAGACTAACAAGCCCTCCCATCTGGTCCTATGGACTCAAGACGGGATGGAAGTGGATACGCCACTTACGCGTGCCAACTCCAAAATGGGAAGGCTACCGATATGACCTCGGTGGTGCCGCCTGGTGATCTAGCACACCTTCTACTAGCTATGCAGGCTAGTACCCGGGAGAATTAATGGCTTCCCTCAACCCCGTCCGAAGACGTACCCGATCCCCACGGGTATCGGGAACACACTGCCCCCTCGAGTCCATCCCAATCCGAACAACTCCCGAAGGAGGGGCTCGGCTGTTGGGCCCGAGGTTCCTCTAGTAACGTCAGAGGTACCACGAGTGCTAAGGGTCCGTAGCGCCCGCACTTTGGCAGCTGAAGGGGACGGATCCCCTCCCCTACGGGAGCTCTTCCGGGTATGGTAATCGCCTGATTGGAAGATGCAGAGAGAACAGTTGGTACTCCCCCGAAGCAAGGTCTCGGAAGTCTTGGAGGAAGTGCACGCCGGTGCTTCAGGAGGACAGCTGGAAGCAAACCGAACGATCCCCTGTGATCTGGCTTTTGGAAGCCCCCCGGATGCAAAACAGCCAGCAGCCGAGTATGTGGAGAACCTGGTGGACCATCTCCACCACATGCATGAGATGGCTCGTTAGAACATCCAGAAGGCGAGCGACCGCATGAAGACCCGATACGACAGGCAAGCCAACAGCCAAGGGTTCCAGCAGAGTGACTTAGTCTGGTTGTACCGTCCTACTCGGACCAAGGGACGCTGCCCGAAGCTCCAGCAACCATGGCAAGGACCGTACCGGGTGGTGAAGAGGATTAATGACGTGGTCTACTGCATCCAGAAGGTGCCCCGAGGGAAGATGCTGGTGGTACACCTGGATCGTCTGGCCCGATACGATGGTGCTGTTCGGGATGACCAGCCTTGAGGAGGGAGCAGTGTCGCGGCGCTGGGCATAAACGTGTCGGCACAAATCGATAATAGTCGGCGGTTAATGTTTCAGGAGGTTGCATAAACAATTAACGATAGCGCCGATAAACAAGCGATGGATAGTTTATCACAGAGGTGAAAGACTTGCCGGCACCTTTATAGTTACATTCGTGTTTTATCTGGTGACATTTTAGAGTAAAGTCGAGAATAATCTAAAATGATCGATTAGGTGTATAAAAAGAAGCCATGGCTAGTGATGAGTCAGTCAGTTGTAGTTGTGAAGCAGTTGTTGTGTAACAGTCAGTGTTGTTGTAACGAGATCTAATGTAATGAGCTGCAAGTGATTGTTATTGTCCTCGACCTTGGAAGATCGTGTGATATAATGTTGTTACATGAGAATTGGACAGTGTATTGCTACGGAAATAAAGGAGATTTTTAATTTCTGCAACTTGGCCTTTTAATTCTGCGAACCCACAAAGTTACAATATTTAGTGTTTGGGCGCTTTTTTTACGAAAGGTTTTGTTGCTATAGGAACAGATCTCTGGTCATTTGATTACTTTTTATGAAGATATTTGAAATGTAGTGTTTCTTAGGAAACTCACTAATGTGGAAGAGTTAAAAATGAGGATCAGAAATATACCACCATAGTTCATATAAATTCATTCTTCTTTGACTTAGCCACACCTGATTCTAATTGGGAAGCATTTTGAACACCTTATTTATTTACTTATTCATTTATTGATTTATCCATTATTTAATTCAGTCATTCAAAGCAAATTACATTCTAAGATGTCAGGGTTTTCGCTCAGGTTCATTGTGTGATTTCCAAATTATGTTACAAAAACATATATTTTTTTAAATATTAAAATCTACTTACAATTATATAGGTAACAATTTGTGCTGTCTCTTTTCACTGTCCAATTCCATTTGTTTTTACTTTATCCAAAGATTGATTTCTTTCTAACAAACCACTTATGGCACATTTTCTAGTAACTTTTAGCTATTTTGTGTCAGAAATAATTTTTTTTTCACATGTCCATCTCATTACATCCAAATATAATATGTTCATTATCCCCTTTATTGGCAAATGAGGGACACTGACCCTGGGGTATACCATTTCTAAAACCTTTTATGGGGACCAGTAGGTGAAACATTCAATTTTTTTTTTTTTTTTTTTTTGCCTTGTAAATAATTATGATTTCTTAGGATCAATTTCATGCAAAAACTTCTACAATGCGAGTTAAATTGAGTCAGTCACGTGTTTATTTAAATATCCTTGACCAGGCGGGCGTGGCAGCGTTTTAGACACTTTTCTAAGATTTTAAATTTTTTTTCTTCTGATTTTCTCCATTCAAATTCAGCGCTCTTTGCAATGCTGCCAGCATTGAAAATCGTATTGGCATACCTTGTTATTTGCATTGCTGCCAACAATTCTGTTTATATGCTTTACTTTCTGAATTTAATGGCGGTTGTTTTCGAGATTTGTGAATGTATTTCGTTATAGCAGTTAGGAGACATTATAGGAAGTATTTGGTGTTTAGTTATTGGTGCTTTAGAGTACATTTGTGCTTTTACTTAGCTTTAAAGTTTGTAAAGCTTTAATTTTCGTATAAATAACTTATACAAAGTTATAGGTTAGGTTACCACGTCAGGCACTTGCAGTATTGGTTTTGTTTTCCCTTGTTGAGCACTATGAATAGGCTTCAAGGTCGTAGATATGGCAAAAAAAAAAAAAATCTTCTAAAACGTCTGTTGGTGGCAAAGCAAGCTAGAACAAGAAGTTCATGGTTAATTTTGAAGATGAAAATGTTTCACAAGATGCCCTTGCTTCATCAAGCTCTCAAACAGCTACTAATTCAGCATCTCCAGTTATGGAATGCAGAACTACAAGTGAAAGGAAGTTGCAGATGTTCAGTAGTATTGATTCCACAGCACCCAAAGTGATAAACACTGGAGACTACACTTCCACATATGATAATCTAGGACACGTCAAATCTCCTCAGGGAGAATCTTCCTGGTCCTTTTTAATCGTGCTATCGCCAAAGGATAACCAATCCCAAATCATGAGAAGAATATGAAAATATTTCTGTCTTCATCTGTGCTTTCCAAAACTATTTGTATATATCCGAGACTAGCTACTCATGAAATATAAGAAAGATGCAGTGGGAACACACAGAATGCAAATGAGAGCTGACACTGTCATCCATTCAAAATGCCGTAAAGAGGTATTTGTGTCAAGAAAGGTGGATATTGCAATAATACAAGGTATTAGCGAATATAATATGGGTTGTGAAGCTTTCCAAAGGTTAAAAGAAATCATCATTGGTATCACAAGTCCAGCAGCTGTAAAATTGTTAACAGAGATCAGCAAAGAATTATCGACAGTGTCAAAAAATGTTCCAAGGTATATAAACTCAAAAGAAAAAGCCTGAAGTTTTCCAAAACTAAAGCTGTAGAAGCTAAGATGACAGCAGAGGATCCTAGATATGGTGCAGGGCAGTTTTAAGGAAAATTTCTGGTTAGTGGATATGTGTCAATTTTCAATTGTGTTTTTCTCTGTTTTAGTTTTTTTCAACAGTTTTCGTCAAGTAAAATGCTGCTTACAATGCTATTTTGAGGCTATCACAATGAAACTTTGGATTTAGTTTCCTCCATATGTGCTCAACAAAACTTGCTATACAGAACTTGTATTCAGAAACGTATGTTGCATTGCCAAGCCCAGTGAGATTTGATGAACACAATTATTTCAGAAAAAATGAAAATGTACATATGATAAAAATTATTTAACAGAAGTGTTTACATTTTGAAGTTTATTACTTAGCAAACTTTTTCTAACTCAGTAAAGAACCTAAATCTGCAATATTGTGCAAAAAGAAAATTGCATCATAAGGAGCATTTTGCATAACAAGATAATTTTTCCCTTAAAAACTGCATAATTTAGAAACCACTTAAGATACAGGCACCAAACTTTGCAATAATGTTTATCTATATGCACATAAGAAGTGATAACAAATTCAAATAATTCAGACCCATACTTTTAAGATTTGGAGAAAATTCACAGATTAGTCCCCTTAATCTCTAAACACAAGTACTTATCCATGCAATGCTCTCTCATTCCTACCTATTTACCTTATCTGTATATGTTTCCTTTTCCCAAAATCTTTTTATTTGAGCATAGAAAACCAAAGAGCTCTTTTCTGCTGTTGCGCATAAAAGTTTTTGTATTTCTGAGTTTTTAAATCTTTTTCCTGCAGCTTTCCAAACCTCTGTTGTGTTATTTTCCCTTCTTCATGCTCTCCTAGCCCATTGCGTTCCATGTTCTAGAACACCTTATGAAATAATTAGAACTTTTTTTGTTATATAGTTATGCAAATTGTGGAGAAAATTTAGCAACCAAACCTTTTGTATGAAATTGTTCATGTGACTAAATAAGAAAATCAGAAAAAAAATTGAAAAAATAATACATGCCATTTAAATTTGTTCTCAGTGTTTCTTTCTCCTAAAACTTTCCTTCAAGATATTAAAATTGATGTGTGCCACATTTCTTTGAAAAATCAGTTAATTTTAGTTTTATTTAGATTGTGCCTTGCTTATGAAAGATGCTATTTATATATGTTTGCAATGATTCCAGGATGAAGGCCCGATGCATAGAACTGGAAGTGAGCAATGTAGAGTTCCAGCGAGTCTACGAGCAGGTGGATGAGGACAAGGCAGATATCATTGCCTACCTGAAGCGACAATTACAGTCCAGAGATGTAATTATACTGAATCGGAGACTGGAAGGGGTACAGAAGGTGAGTATGCAGATGTTGGTCCTTGCTTACGAGCTGTGCTAATTTAAGTTAATTTTTCACTTCATTTCATTTATCTATCTGCAGTTTACAGTTTCAGTAATTGTGCACTGCCAAAAAAAATAGAAGCACAAAAGAAGTTATGTAATCAATACATCAAGTCCTACCTATATACATTCTTACTTTTACAGGTTATGGCTAGGGACAACAATTTCAAAATATGAATGCATTCATGCACTATCAAGCTATGTACACTAAAAGATACAAAAAATTCATAAAAATATTATACACCTTCAGCTTTGGGCATTTTAGTTTGTGTTTGTAACAATATGTGAGGCAAATGTGACAAACTTAAAATTGTTTAATGCTTTTTATATGAAATTATAATTGCACTTACATTTACCTAGATAGTGGACATAATTTACTTAATATAATTTTGAGTCGAACTAATACTCAATGCTCCACTTATTGCTAGTGTTTATCTAAAATGCATTTCATTAGGACCCTCCTAACATCATCAGCTGTTGTCGACCAATAGATGTTCGTGTGGTGAATTCCTTGGAGGCGATAGGTGCGTCTCTGTTGGTATCTTGATGAACTTGAAGACTTTTTGGAAAAGGTGTGTAGCTGTGGAATGATATGTAAATTTTCTGTATGAAGTTTCATTGCTGATTGGGGAAAGAGTAGCTACTTGTTTGCATCTTTGTTGTCTTTTGAATTTATCAAGTTTCTTTTTGACCAATTCGGCACTGAATCCATTGTATTCTGCAGTGTGAATTATATTATTGTACTCTTTGATATATTCCATCTTGTTTAAAGGTTTAACTTACAGGCTGGTTACTGTACCTTTAAACAAGATGGAATATATCAAAGTGCAGAATATTACTTTGGCCCCACAGTGTACAACACCTTTTGAAATCACATAATACAAAGGAGATACCCACAGACAAAAAAATCAGTTGTGTACTGGGTAAACTGCAAAAGCTGTGACAACTTTTACATTGGAAAAACTAAAAGGAACTTGAACATTAGGCTTAAAGAGCATTTTAGGAACATTAAGAACAAAGAAATAGATAAATTGGCGGTAATATACCATTTTTGGAAGGAGAATCATGATATAGAACAAGAAATCTACTTATTAAAAAGTGTCCAAGATCCAGCTGCATTAACCACGTGGGAAAAAATCTTTATAAAGAAACATGAAAGAAAATTGTTTAATTATGACACTACCTTTGAAGAAAATCTAACTTCAAGTTCATCAAGATACCGACAGAGACACACCTATCACCTCCAATGAGTTCACCAAACCAACATCCATTATTCGACAACAGCTGATGTTAGGAAGATCCTAACGAAACGCTTTCTAGGTAAATACTAGCAATAAGTGGAGCATTGAGTATTAGTTCAACTCAAAATTGTATTAATTTTGTGCTTCATTGTATCATAGTCCTTACACATTGGAATATAATTTACTTAATTATTTTAATGAAATTGACTGCCCCTGTAGTGCAATGCCACCATACCTACTTCTGGCACACCTGGGTTCAGTTGCTGGTACAGATGTGGAGATTTTCCCCTGCTGGAAGGTATCGGTGTCCCTTGGGGTGCACTCAGCTCTGTAATGCCAATAAATGAATTCTATCGTGGTGGAAAGGTAGCATTCCTGAAAGGATAAGTGGTCACTTTAGTTGGAGTTGGTGTGCTGATCCCTACCATCTTCATCCTGCACTCCTACATAGCCTTGGCTGCAGTTGGAGGCTGCACAGGCCTGGCAATAGGGGTGCTCTCTGTATAGGGGAGATGTCCAATGGCTTATTATTAATTTAAAGAAGTTTTACGGAGAACAACTGCCATAGAATAAGTTTGGAATGACAATAGCAATGCATAGCCCTTTAATTTAAAAACTGCAGAATACAACATCCCCATCCATCTGAAAAATCTTTCGACTCTTCTTTTTAATATGCGATGTGGCGATTTTTTTCTGAGTCCTTCACACTTTTTGATGTTTTTATATACAACCTTGGTTTTTAATATAATTTATTTACTTTTTAGTGCAATTTCGTGTTGGAGGGCATTCTTTTAACGTTATTGTATGTTTACTTACTGCGTAATGTAGCCATATTGAAAAACTCAGTGTAGTCAAACTATCCATGTTTCTCCACTGAATGCAATGCTGCCAACAGTCTAACTTCTCCCTAAATTACACTATCTAGCAGACTAACTCAAAGTAGCACCTAAATTACACCTAATTGTAGTCCTTGCCAGCGTGACTCTGTTGTTTGTGTGCACATTCGTCACTGGGCCTACAAAGTGCACTTAGTGATTCACTCCTAGGTGCGCAGCAAACTCTCCAGCCATCAACCCACAGTATCCCTTCCAGGCATCGGTGTAAATGGTGCTGGTGAACTCTACGTGCTGTGCAATTAGACTGTAGAGCATATCTGCATCCCTTCTGTTGTTGGGGTATATCGTCATCCGCACCTCATTCGTTCCCACGTCGATCCCCAGGATCCAGTTGCCCTCTACGACGCACCCACGATGAAACTTGCGTCGTCCTATTTTGCATTCATCGATTTGAACGATGGGGCCGGGACCGCCACTTTTCCCTCTTGCAGTATACTTGGTGTCATTTGACATGCACACTTGGCGGCAGTAGCCGAACCAGTCCGATACAGTCTTTGAGCTCATTCATGATTTTCCTACAGAGCACTCCATTATCATCATGTCGTAGGATTGTTTATGTGCAAAGCAGTGCATGAGTAACAAAATTTGACCAGGCAATAACTTAGCCTGCTCATACTATGTTCCTTTGCACACAGATTGCGTCACCTATGTCTGGGGCATTTTTGCAGAGGTTGGCTACAAGTTTTACATATCTTTCTCATGTTGGCTGCAACATTCATAGCTGGATTTAAGTGGGGCAGTAATCGGGAGACACTGTACACCACATACAAAACATTCATCAAGCCAGTACTTCTTTATAATGCAGAGGTAATAATTACAGCAAACAATTCTAACATAAATCGCCTAGAAGTATGCCAAAATCAGGCCCTGCTGCTAATAACCGGTGCAGCAAAATCAACTCCAATCACGGCATTGCAATTCTTAACTCGGAACTAATCAATACATCTAACTTTAGAGGAGCAGGCACTAATATAACATGAAAAAATGTTGCGGTTAAAAACAACAAAATGGGAGAAAAGATTACTACAACCAATCAAGATGAAAACACAAACAAGTTTCCTACACAAAGTTATGGAATTAAAAACAGGTCTGAATCTTCCTAATTCTAAAGAAAACATTTTAATCAAAGAAAACCCACTGACTTTTGAACCAATTAATATTCAATTAGATATAGAACAAATAGTTACAAAATGTGAAACTTCCAAACCTGTACTAAAAGCACTAGCATTAGAAACTGTTAACAATAGATACCCACCTGAAGAATGGTTACATATCTACACAGATGGATCTAACTTGGACAACAACTCAGGAGCAGGAATTAAGTGTGCACTGTTCTCATTCTATCAACCAGCAGGATACCACACAACAAATTTTGATCCAGAAGTAACGACTATTCGTATTTCACTCCAACACCTTCTATACAGAATAGATAAATTCAAAAATGTTGTCACACTTTCTGATTCTAAAGCAGCATTATGTGCAATAAGTTCATATGAGGTCAATCCAAATTAAATAATGTCTCAAAATGATCCAACAACTTCAAAAACTACAGAAAAGAATTATATTACAGTGGATACCTGCACATTGTGGAATTGCTGGAAATGAATCAGCTGATTTTCTTGCCAAAAAAGGTGCAAATTTAATTCAGAACAAAAGTAAAAACTTACCCTTTACAACCATAAAATGATTAATCAAAAGCAAATATAAAAACAATCAAAACCAATCAATATCTAACAAAGCCAAAGATAAAATATGGAACATTTTAATTAAAAATCCAGAAATTGTTCCAGAAATCCCACGTAAAGCTGCAGTAGCAAATTTTAGATTACTTACGGAACATGATTATTTGGCCAAACACTTACACAGAATAGGAATTTATACAAGTCCAAATTGTCCTCTGTGCAACAAAGAAGAGGAAATGACTGAAGAACATCTTTTAACCTGTGAAGCCCTACCTGCCGGATCCAGTACACAGAAATACTGGAGAGCAAGAGAGCTAATGGCTTCATTGCCAAAGCCTAGCATTTGAAAACAACAACAGTTTTACATGAATCTCTCAATTGCTCTTTCCTAATACTGCAGAAGGGAGAGAGTATTCACAATCTCCTTGAAAGTTAAACCGCAAGAATGGGTCTGAAGGTTGGCCACAGTGTGAGATTTGACAACAGCCTGTCTCCCTAAAATAGCACACTGTACCTCAAAATTATTTGTTGGAAATTTCCCTGAGTCCTGTATATTTTCTACTACATATTATACACACCATTAAGTGTAAAATTCCTTAAATACGTGGGTCCTTCAATAAGTAACCGAACTAATTTTTTAGTTAACACATAAAGGCTTTATTTCACTAACATTTACCTACACACTTTCGAAGTATTCTTCCTCTGATGAAATACAATTATTCCAACAATTTACCCATTGTTTGAAACATTCATTGAACCCATTTTTGGACAGTCTGTTCAGGATACCCATGACAACATTGTTCAACTCATTATCACTTTGAAAATGCGGCCGCACTGTGGCTCAATGGTTAGACCGCTTGGCTCACACCAAGGCGGCCCAGGTTCGATCCCAGGCGACCGCAAAGTGAGATTTGTGGTGGACAACATGGCGCTGGGGTGGGTTTTTCTCCGGGATCTCCGGTTTCCCCCGCCATCTCATTCCACCAGTGCTCCTTCTTCATCTCATGTATCATCAGTGTCATCATCTGCGGTGCCGTATGTAGTAAAAGCGGGCGTTAAACACTACACATTTTTACTTTGAAAATGGCGACCACGAAGCTCCTGTTTCACATTAGGGAAGAGGTGAAAATTTCATGGTGCGAGATCTGGAGAATAAGGTGGATGAGGCATGCTCTCAATGCCCATTTCTGTGATGACATCTTGAGTTGCACGAGCTTGATGATCAGGGGCATTATCCTGATGAAAGATCCATCCTCTCCTTGCGAAATCTGGTCGCTTTTCGGCGATGTTTTTCTTTAGTGGCCCATTCAGTACGTCACAATAGTAAACAGCAGTTACTGTGCATTGGTTAGTTACAACATGATCATACAGAATGCCCTGTTTGTCAAAGAATACAAGATGCATGACCTTTCTTGCACTTTTCTGAACTTTCGCTTTCTTAGACCTAGGGCTGGATGAATGTTTCCAATGCGAACTCTCGTATGTTAACGGGTCATAATGGTGGAACCAACTCTTGTCACAAGTGATGACCATCTTCAGAAAGTCTGGCTCCCGTCGTAACCTTCCGAGCCATTCTTGACACTTCATGACATGGTGAGCTTTCTGTTCGTCCTTCAGCATGTGCGGTACCCATTTCACTGCAACTTTTCGATAGCTAAGATCATTGCGAATTATGTCATCTACAGTTCCAACAGACAAATGCATTATGTCTGCAACTTTCAAAATTGTTATGCGATGATCTTCTTGCACAATTGCGTCAATTTTGTTAATGTTGACTTCTGTTTTTGCTGTTATGGATCTTCCAGGGCGCGGAGAATCTTGAAGGTCTTCATGACCCCCTTTGAAACGTTTATGCCACTCAGAGACTTGTGTTTTGCCTAAAGCTTGGTCCTTGTATGCTTGCTGCACCATTTAAAAGGTTTTTGTAGGAGTTTTGTCTAACAGAACACAAAACTTTATTGATGTGCGTTGCTGCAATTTCAGTTCCATGGTGGGTGCAGTAAACATGACCTGACGTATCGAGCTCTAACTCCCAACTGATTGACTGCATGACTGGCACTCACAGCACTGCTAGAGGAAGGATTCACCTTTCCACCACTAGCAGCCATGGCGCTCCAGGGTAGTTTATTTAAATACAATTAAATTAGTTTGGTTATTTATTGAAGTAGCCTCGTATGTATTAGTTACATATGGCTTGATGTTTCAGTGCTTTGCATGAAAATGGATCAGTTAGAGTGAATTGAAAAGCTATTTGTAGTTGGTTTTTTTAATACTTCGTCACTTACATTTTATATTTTTGAGGGACTAGTTTCTGAAGCCATCACCTCCATTATCAACCTCTTTCCACAAGTTGGAAAGAGAAAATAAAAGTGAATTGAGAAGATATTGACATTGCTTCCCTCACACTGTTTTTCATAGGTCATGTTTCAAGAGCTGTTGCTCCCATCATCAACTGAGTGTCGACTAGTGCGAATTGTACAGATGTATTTTTTAGACGTGGCGCATGACCTTGCTTGAATTTGCGCGTGTGACATCATGCAATGTAGTGGTGGGGTTAAGATCTCTGCTTTCACCAGCAGACTGCTGATAAAGCTAGTGGGCTAGATGACACATCACTAACTTGACACCCCTTTTTCTTCCAAATAAACAAGTGCACTCGACCATAAACTGCTGTGCAACATTATGTCATATGCCACGTCTAAAAAATACCACTGTAGTGTTTTCCTCCTTCTCCATGTCGTTGGTAGATTGCATGATGTATTTGTCAAAGATGTCCGGTGGTGGAGTTTCGAAATTCATGATTCTATGACGATTTTTATTGATTAAGATTTTTTCCCATACGTAAAGATCTTTGGGATGATTAACATGTTTTATTAAAGCTGTCTCCAAGTTAATGTCATATCTGATATTTAAAAAATGAAAAGCAACTGCTGATATTTCTATTTCATCATTTTTAATGTTTCTTATATGTTCTTTAGTTCTGATGTCAATATTTCTTTTTGTTTTTCCTATATATATTTTTGGGCAAGTTTCACATTTGATCTCGTAGATTCCTGGTTTTTCTTTTGTAGTAAGTGAACTTTTGGGGGCCTTTTAGCAAATTCTTGATATTGAATCTATTTTGAGGTGCAAGAACTATGTTTCATGTTGAGAAGATTTTTTGGAATTTATTATGGACTGATGGGTGGAAGGTAAATTTCCTAAAAATTTTGTTCTCTTTTGCACCTGTAGGTTCCAGGGTGGTGGTTTCTTTTATTTTCTGAGCCTTGTTGAGTTTGTTAATTTTTTGTCCACTAAATTTGAGTTGAAACCGTTTGACATACGTACACATAAATAGGGAAGCTTT
The DNA here is from genome assembly GCA_030765055.1 of Mantis religiosa. Classification (NCBI taxonomy): domain Eukaryota; kingdom Metazoa; phylum Arthropoda; class Insecta; order Mantodea; family Mantidae; genus Mantis; species Mantis religiosa. The sequence continues at coordinate 467,646,802 of CM060950.1, forward strand.
TTTCTTTTAATTTTTTTTTAATCAGATATACATTATTGGTCCAAATTAACAATATTACATCATGCTAATAAGTGAATGACCAAAGAAAATAAATTTACATACTTAAAGGTTAGGGAAGAGCCTCAAGGAAGCACTAAATAGTAGGTTTATTAGTGTATTACAGCATGGGAAAGGAAATAATTGTTGCAGGCAACAGTAGAGGTAACAGAAAGAGAATAACAATTCGGAAAATGGGCTGGTCTGATAGCTTAGTTGGTAGAGCACCTGCTTGCTGTGCAAGGGATGCCAGGTTCGATTCCCAGCTGGGGGTTGGGGATTTTTCTCCAACCAAGATGATTCCTCATCTTCCCCAGAGTCTGGAAGTGTGAATGAGAGTGTGAATATGTGCATGATCTAACGATAAAATACAAAGTACAAGCAATCCAACGTATACGAGTTAACACCATCAATATGTTCCGCCAATATGACCACTGCAGTTCATATGGAAACAAAGAGAAGTAAACAAGTAAAACTGAGATTCAACTGTATTGGAACACCACAGTGAAGCGAAAGGCCAGGGCCTTTGAAACTAGTCTCTCATAAATATATGAAAAAGTAAGTGACGAGTGTCAATAAACCAACCACAAATAATTTTTATATTAATTTTGACGTCACTTACTAAATTCCTCCAAACACACATCATGATTTATTTAATTAATCTCTTGTAAATTTGATGCAGTGGAATGCCTGAAAAGGATACTGAGATAAATTTATTGATGTGTTGTTTTGACTTTCAAGCTAGTTTAAAAGAAAACAGTAAACATGAAGTTCTCTTTTTCTTGCATTATCCTTTAGGTATATCAATAAGATCCAAACCTAATGAATTTTATCATCCTCTAAACCAGCGATCAGCAGCTGCATACATCCTTGTGCTGCGGTCTCTTACCTGATGCATGCTCGTGCACTCGGAACTGTTGACGTGTAAGCAGTGGTGCAGTGGCGGCTTTTGCATAATGTCATACAACTCCTTAGTCACGTTCAGAGACAATCAAAGCATACAATGTTTACATGTATTTAAATAAGTAATTATTAGGGCCCGGATTTTGATGAAAAGTCATCTTTTTTTCTGAGTAGTCATAGACGATGCATTCTAGAACAGTACGTTAGATATATATGGTTTTTATAGGTCATCAAAATGCATTTTCCGGTCATTTTCTTTCTTTTTCACGAATTTATTGGGCATTCTCATCTGTAGCCCGCATTCGGGAGGCACGGGTTTGATTCCCGTGACCGACCTGACCCTGACCCATGGGCTTTTTTTTAAAAAATAATCTTATTAAAAATTCATTTATACCATAATCTTTTATGAAATAGTAACTTTGTAAGTGTGGTAAACATGTAATTAACACAGGTCAGCATCCTAACGGTGCTGGTGAATTTGTAACACATTATTTCGAGGAATTGCCGATAACATCATGCATTACGTGTGGATTGCATCAGTCAGGACTCCAGGAGCTAGTAGTGTCGCAGTAAGGAGGTAGTTTGTGAGTTGTGTAAATTTGATGTGTTGTGGCATTGAAATACCGAAACAAAAACAGTCAACTGCGTCCCGTTTGAAACAGTATGTTTCAGAGTCTGGCGGAAACATATGTTTTATAAAATTGAAAATGATCTGATGAAATTTGAATTTATTATTTAGTAGCAATAATTGCATTAGTTATGTAAAAAACTGAAGCTGCTGACAGTGAAGTAAATTAGGTATTAATAATAACTAAACACTAGTAACACAACTTCACTATTTACTTATTTTATTAAAAAAAAAAAAAAAAAAGAATTACTTATCCATGGGCAAATAAAAATTTCCAAAAAATTTTCAAAGAAGTGGGTATAATACTAGCACCTCAAAATAATTACAGTATAAAGAATTCACTACAGTTTTTTAAAAAAGACAAAATTTCAGACAACAAAAAATCTGGTATTATCATGTTAACTGTTTAGAATGCGACAAGATCTATATTGCTAGGACCAAGCATAATTTAGAAACCAGAGCGAAGGAACATTTTAGAAATATTAAATATAGACAGACAGAGAAATCGGCAGTGGCTGATCATTTTTGGTCATATAATCATGAAGTAAATCCAGAAGTTAAATTATTGAAACAATTGAAAGGACCGATAGATTTAATGGTTTGGGAGAAGATATTTATTTTGAAAAATAAGGATCGCGTAATGAATTTTGATATCCCTCCACTAGATGTCATCAGTAAGTTTGTGTTGTCCCCGGTAGATGGCAGTTAGACAAGGAACTATTCTTCAAACTCTGGTAGTGGTCAAGATCAGTCACTCAGTCAGTTAGTTGGTGAGTGTCAAGCTGAGTGGTTGAGGATAAAGCAGATGTTTTGCTTTGAAACCGGTTAAAAAAAAAAGGATTTGAATAAGATAAGTAAATAGTGAAGTTGTGTTACTAGTGTTCAGTTATTATTAATAATTGCATTATTTACTAAGAAAGTTAATTTTAAAATGTGGTTATTTGAACCATATATTCATTATTTGTCTGTGACAGTTATGAATTTATTATTATGAAAGAAATTGTTAATTTTTGTTATGTCATTTTTATACATTTTGTGTGCATTTTTTTGTATTTTAAGGGCATTTATTAGCTCATTTTTAGAGAATTTTTAGGTCAACAACTTCCGGGCCCTAGTAATTATATTTTATTTAATTAGGATACCAGTTATTTAGCCGTTTCTCTTAGGAAATAAACAGATTAACACAAATATATAATATACTCTAGGACAGTCTTATTAATGCTGTGCCATATAGAACTAAATAATAATAATGATGATGATAATAATAATAATAGTAATAATAATAATAATAATAATAATAATAATAATAATAATAATAATAATAATAATAATAATAATAATAATAATAATAATAATAATAATAAAAATAAAAATCACAACAGACAAAATAATAATAACAACCGTACTATAATTGTCTGATGTGTCCTGTAACTGCTCCAGCATTGTGATTCGTTCCCCACCTTGTAATTTGTCGTAATCACTAGCATGGCAAGTGTCATAGTGGCGCTGGAGATTATATTTTCATATCACATTCAGGACCTTATTGCATATTAAACATCGTGCAGCATTATCAAATGGTGTAAAAATTAGGCCGGCACCCATGAAGGGTTAAATAATGTAGGGGTAGAAGACCTTCGTGAACATGTAGCCATTTTGTAAACAACGTCCATACACAGGTAACTAATGAGCCTATACTGATCACCCCACAGGCTAACAGGTTGCCCCTCTCTTCCCTTCCCTCCTTCACTATAATTATTTGCTGGTGCACTTCTTACCCAATACCCGTTTTAGCATGTCGTGAAGACCACTGATAACCACTGCTCTGCTGAAATGGGGAATTATGTTGAATATATACCAGAAGTTCAGGGTTAAACAGTCCAAAGCAGAGTCAATAAAGACAAGAAGGATGTTGATGCACATCTAAAGAAAGAGTTCAGGAGTGGAACGAGTTGTTGAGGCATGGAGTTTTACATGAAGGTAAAAAGAGTGCAGTCCGTAGCAAAACCTAGAATGAACGAGAACTGGATTTTTTGGAAGAAGAAATTGCCACTACTTTAATACACAGTCTCAGTTATGTTTATTGCATGAAACATGGAAATAAAGGTATTTACAGAAAAAGTGACAAATGAAAACTGAATACTCACTTTCTGTTTCTTCAAAAAGTGCACAAAGCAAAGTATAAAAGTGCTTTAGTAAGTAGAATTGAAATTGTGCGTTAAAATATAATTAAATATGTTCCTTTGCCGGTTTTTCTTCAATTCCATGATGGCAGTTTGAATAGAATTGGATCTAAATACACTAATTGGAACGTATTTGTTAGATGTGATTTTAAAGAAAAACTGATTTTGGTGATAACAGTGTTTGGGAAAGCAACATTTGCTTTAAAAGTGCAGTTAGCTTAAGAGATACAAGTTTTTATTCTCTCATGAAAACCTTTTATTATGAATTTAGTGCTGTTTGATCCATGCACCTCATATACAGGGTGTATATAAATGAATATCGGGGTTTTAACTCTATAATATTTATTACATTCAACTTACAGTTATAGATGATATGTTAGATGAAAAAGCAACTCAAACAGTTTTACCAAGAACCTTATAAATGTTTAATGTGACTACCCTTTGTCACACGGCACACAGCAAGTCTATAGCTGAGTTCTTCCCAAAGATTGATAAGTGTGTATTCAGTAATTGTAGCAACAGCTGCTTCAATCCGGTTTCTTAATTCAGGGACGTCAGCTGGTAGCAGAGGCTCAAGCCTTCATGAAGCCCCAAAGGTAAAAATTGCATGGCGTTAGGTCAAGAGAACGTGGAGGCCATGCATAGCAAGCCCTTGCGGCCTATCCAGCACTATCTCGAGTACAGTGATGTTCAACCAAACGCGTACTTCGTTATGCCAGTGAGGTGGCGCACCATCTTGTTGGAAAATGAAGTTCTCTGGCTCATTTTCTGCCAACTGAGGGAAGAGCCATTGCTCTAGGGTATCAAAGTAAGGAGTGCCAGTTACAGTAGGTTCACCAAAATAGAAACTCGTAAACTTTTCACCAGGATACGGCACAAAAAACATTCACTTTAGGGGAATCTCGTTGCATTTATACTATCTTGTGAGGATTTTCTGTGCCCCAGGTGTGCGCATTATAAGTGTTAGCATGTCCACCTAGGTGAAAGGTCAGTTCATCACTGAAGTCAACATGATCCATAAAATTGTCATCATCATGAAACAACATGTCGTTTGCGAGGTTGGCACGTAATCTGTGGTCTGTTGGCTTTAGAGCCTGTAATAATTGTAAATGGTATAGACATAGCCGTAAGCGTTTTCTTACAACTTTCCAAACAGTCGACATAGGAACTTGTAATTCACGACTAGCCTTCCAGACTGATTTCTTTTGGGCTACGCCTGAACGACTCTCTCACTCACTCAACAGTCTCTTCACTTACTCTTGATCGTCCCGTGCTCTTCCCTTTATAAAGGCAGCCGGTATCTTCAAACTGATGAGACCATCTGCGAATGTTATTATCACTAGGAGGATCACAACCGAACTTAATACGGAACGCACGTTGCACAGTAACTACAGATTCAGTCTTTGCAAACTGCAAAACACAAAACGCTTTCTGTTTACTAGTCGCCATCTTTGCTACTACCGCTTTCTAGTGGATTGCAGCAGAAACATTGCACATACATGCGCACTGGTGCCAACAAACAAAACTGTTTGAGTTGCTTGTTCATTTGACATGTCATAACTGTAAGTTTAATGTAATAAATATTATAAAGACTTAAAACCCTGATATTCATTGATATACACCCTGTATTACAAATAGCAAGGGCCCTAATTCTGAGCCCATACATATATTACTGCTATGGTAATGCATGTGTTGTTTAATTGTTCTATTATTTGTTATAGCAACTAGAGGAGACAGTTATAAAGTATGAAGCCAAGATCAAACAAATTGGACTTGAGTATAGAAACATGTCTGAACAGCTCACTTCTGAAGTTAATTTCCTGAGTAAGTATTAAAATAAAATATAAAAATTTGTGACACACTTCACTTATTTGTTTAAAAATTATAAATTCTTCCACAGGACTATTTTTGCAATATAGATATATTTTGCATCCTCGACTCTGTTTACGGTTTCCTTCACATGGTTACTGCCACTAGTGGATGGATTGCTCATTGTTGTACTGCCATCTATTGGAAGCAAAAACATTTATATATCTATACAGAATCATTTGGTAGTAAATATTAAAAGCAGAAGCATTATTAACAGTGAAGTATTCTTCATTTTTGTCACCAAACAGCTGAGGATGAGATCGAATGATCTTGAAAATGTTTCAATTATACAACAAGTAAGTGAAGTTTGAGTGTAAAAAAAAAAAATCATTTGGTAGTATTTCAAAATTCAGCATACAATAAAACTATAAATAGAAGTATTTATTAACAGTGGAGCTTCATCAATAAAACCTTTTTAAAACACTTCTCGAACTGTAAAAACACTTAAGTTACACTTACATTTAAAAATTAGGGCATGTTTCAAGGACCCCACGTCCCCATCGTCAGCTGATGTTCAACTAGTTCTTCAGGTGACCGCCTCCCTCTCCTGGCTCTGTTCAATCAGTTGAATGACGTCATCTACTATCAGTATTTCAAAGTTCATGGCTCTCTTTTTATTCTTCAAAATGTGTATATTTTCCCAAACTGTTAATTCCCAACAACTTTTTGACGGCTTCATCATTAAACTCTTATTATTTAAGTTAATTGATGGAAATGAATCGTTCCTTCACATTAGCCATGTACAGGCTAAGGTTTAGGATAGATAGAGTCAATTGGAGACTTTGTCATGATGACACGTTGGCCATTGTAGTTTAATGGGTAAGAGCGACTAGACGGAAACCAGGAGATCCTTTGGTTCAAATTCTGGCCATGGCATTGAATTTTTCAGTTTGACTCTATCCTAAATGGCGAGTGTGAAGGAATGATTAATTTCCATCAATTAACTTAAATAAGAAAGGTTTTTTTTTTTTTTTTTTTTTGTGTGTGTGTGTAATTTACGTCCTTTAACTTTTTTAAGTCATATTGAACGATGAATGGAATGAGTGAAATGATGCTCAAATGGGCCCATAGTCCATGGAGCTTAGAGTTACCTGACATTCGTCTTTTTAGGATAATGGAAAACCCTGGAAAAACCTTATCCAGGTAACTCACCCTGACTGACATTCCAACTCGGGACCTCTTGAACGTGAGGCAGACTTGCTACCATCGACGCCACCAAGGCGGCCTAAATAAGAGTTCAATGATGAAGCCTGGCACTCAAGTACTAAAGATAGTAAAGTCGTCACAAATGGTGTATCTTGAATATGAGAGCCCCTTGTGGTTTACCGCGAAAATATAGGAGTCAGTTGGAGAATTTAATGTCATGATGGCACGTTGGCCATGATAGCTCAATGGGTAAGAGCAACTCGACGGAAACCAGGAGTTCTGTGGTCAAATCCCGGCCATGGCATCATTTAAATCTTTTGATATTTAAATTTTTCAGTCTTTTTATGTATAAAATGTTTATTAAAACCATTCATTAAAGCAGTGCTTATAATGTGTTTATATTCTCTATTAAATTCCTCTTTATTTAGGGTTATATTTATAAACTTGTATATTAAATTATTAAAGACAGCAAATTTATGTGTAAAAGGTTAAAACTTAATTTTTAGATCATTATCAGTATGAGTTGATTTCCCATAATTGCCAAAGTTTAATATTTGTTATTCTTTATTATCTTTAGATCTGAAAAAGAAGGGCAACCACTATTTTCAGTTTCTAACAAGAACTTTATAGCTTTATCTTGTAAATTTAAAAGTTTTAAAGTATCATATATATTCTGTTGTTTAAGGATTTGATACAATGAAGCACAAAATTAATACAATTTTGAGTCGAACTAATACTCAATGTTCCATTTACTGCTAGTATTTACCAAGAACGCGTTTCGTTAGGTTCTTCCTAACATCATCAGCTGTTGCCGACTAATGGATGCCGGTTCAGTGAACTCCTCGGAGGTGATAGGTGCGTCTCTGTCGGTATCTTGATGAACTTGAAATTGAGGTTGTCTTCAAAGGTTAGTATCGAAATTAAACAATTTACTTTCATATTTCTTTATAAAGATTTTTTCCCACGTGGTTAATGCAGCTGGACCTTGGACACTTTTTAGTAAGTGAATTTCTCATTCTATGTCATGATTTTCCTTCCAAAAATGGTACGCTACCGCCGATTTATCTATTTCTTTATTCCTTATGTTCCTAAAGTGCTCTTTAAGCCTGATGTTCACGTTCCTTTTTGTTTTTCCAATGTAGAATTTGTCACAGTCCTTGCAATTTATCCGGTACACTCCTGATTTTTTGCCTGTGGGTATCTCCTTTGTATTATGTGATTTCAAAAGGTGTTTTACACTAAATTTGTTCTGTGGGGCCAAAGTAATATTGTGTTCTTTGAAGACTTTCTGGAAAAGGTGTGTAGCTCTGGGATGATACGTAAATTTTCTGTATGAGGTTTCATTGCTAATTGGGGAGAGAGTAGTTACTTGTTTGCATCTTAGTTGTCTTTTGAATTTATCTATTTTCTTGTTGACCAATTCAGCACTGTATCCATTGTATTCTGCAATGTGAATGATGTTATTGTACTCTTTGTTATATTCTATCTTGTTTAAAGGTACATTAACCAGCCTGTAAGTTAAACTGTTGATAACAGCATGCTTGTGTTGTCTTGGGTTATATCCATCTGATTTTATGAAATTTTCTGTGTGTGTTTCCTTTCTGTGTATGCCAAATTCAAGTTTATTATGTTTTCTGGTAAGTTTCAAATCTAAGAAAGGGATTTCATTGTTTATCTCTTTTTCTATGGAGAATTTTATTGCAGGATTTTGTAAATTAAGTAGTTTTAATGCATCATCCATTTGTTTCTCATTTATTATTGCCCAAATGTCATCCACATATCTGTACCAATGCTTAAAAATTAGTGGGAATGCCTTTGTGATGTGTGTTTCCAAAAAGCTCATGAAGAGGTCTGCCAAAAATGGGGACAATGGGTTGCCCATAGATAGTCCTGATTTTTGTTTGAAAAATTGTTTATTGAATGTAAAAAAGGACTGTTCAATGCAAATATTGGTTAGTTGAAGGTATTCCTCTATGATGTTTTGGTCTATTTGTAGGGACTGAAGCCATGTTTGCATGTACTCTATGAGTTTGTCTCTTGGAACACTTGGGAACAAGGAGATTACATCAAAAGATACCATTCGGTCTGTGGGAGAAAATTGTAGATTTTTAGTTTTGTTGATGAATTCCAACGAATTTTTAATACTGTGGCTTTTGAATTTTGGTAGCTCCTTAAATTTTTTGTTTAACCATTTGGATAGCTTGTAGCAGGGTGTGTTTACGTTGTTAATGACTGGGCGCATCTTGTTTCCTGTTTTATGAATTTTGGGTAATCCATATATGTTAGCTACTGTAGGGTTGTCCGGTTTTAAACTTTGTTTAATTTCTTTTGGTATGATTGTTTTATCCTTCATTGTTTTGTTTAACTGTTTTACACACATATTTAAAGGGTCAGACTTTATTTCCTGGAATTCATCACTTGCCAATAAATCTGTCATTCTAGAGATGTAGTCCTGTTTGTCCATGATGACCGTCTTATTTCCTTTGTCAGCTTTCGTATAAACAACATCCTTTTTATTCAGAGATTTAAGTATTTTTACGTATGGTTTGGGTTTACCACTTTCCCTTTCTATTTTTTTCTAAGATTTTTCCACATTCGCTTCTAATTGCTGATTTCTGCCCAGTATTTAGACCCTCGGTAGCTATTTCAATGTCAACTATATAATCTTCTACGTTATCGGAGAAATCTACTCTCGTTTTTAACCCTTTATTTAAGAACGCTGTTTCTGCATGTGTGAAGGTTTCATGAGAAAGATTAATTACCTCATTTTGCTTATGTTTGTTTGTAGGTTGACGTTCCGTGTAGTTTGCTCTCCGCAAGATTAGACCCTGTATTTTTCTATTTTGTTTTCGTGCTTTTATGTTTACGCGACTGTTAATATGCGTAAAAGCACAGTTTTCTAAGTTGTCCCAAATGATGTTTCCTAATGTTTTGCACAATTTCAAATGTAATTCATAGAGGTTCAAATCTAATTTTGATAATTTACTATAGTGTTTTGTGATTTCTAATTGTATTATTTTCTTTTCAGCTGCCAGTTGCGGTTTTTTGTTTCGGTTCATTTTCACATATTTTCTAACGAAGTTTGGACATACTTTATTTTTCAGACAAGCCTTTAAGAACTTTATATCCAGAGAAACGAACCTCCTCTTTTCCTTAATTTTCAGGTAGTGTTTGATGTTAACTTTTTGATTGTTTATGGCACTATTACAATGTGTAAAATGTTTGGAACTAACCTCTCCGTCCTCCGTTTCCTTCACCTTGTCGGTTGCCTTTGTCTTGTCCATAATGGGTTTGATAGCCAAACAGTATTCTGTTGTTTAAGGACTTGATACAATGAAGCACAAAATTAATACAATTTGGAGTCGAACTAATACTCAATGCTCCATTTATTGCTAGTATTTACCTAGAACGCGTTTCGTTAGGTTCTTCCTAACATCATCAGCTGTTGCCGACTAGTTAGTTCCAAACATTTAAGTTTCAGTTAGTTCCAAACATGTTAGTTCCAAACATTTTACACATTGTAATAGTGCCATAAACAATCAAAAAGTTAACATCAAACGCTACCTGAAAATTAAGGAAAAGAGGAGGTTTGTTTCTCTGGATATAAAGTTCTTAAAGGCTTGTCTGAAAAATAAAGTATGCCCAAACTTCGTTAGAAAATATGTGAAAATGAACCGAAACAAAAAACAGCAACTGGCAGCTGAAAAGAAAATAATACAATTAGAAATTACAAAACACTATAGTAAATTATCAAAATTAGATTTGAACCTCTATGAATTACATTTGAAATTGTGCAAAACATTAGGAAACATCATTTGGGACAACTTAGAAAACTGTGCTTTTACGCATATTAACAGTCGCGTAAACATAAAAGCACGAAAACAAAATAGAAAAATACAGGGTCTAATCTTGCGGAGAGCAAACTACACGGAACGTCAACCTACAAACAAACATAAGCAAAATGAGGTAATTAATCTTTCTGATTAAACCTTCACACATGCAGAAACAGCATTCTTAAATAAAGGGTTAAAAACGTGCGTAGATTTCTCCGATAACGTAGAAGATTATATAGTTGACATTGAAATAGCTACTGAGGGTCTAAATACTGGGCAGAAATCAACAATTAGAAGCGAATGTGGAAAAATCTTAGAAAAAATAGAAAGGGAAAGTGGTAAACCCAAACCATACGTAAAAATACTTAAATCTCTGAATAAAAAGGATGTTGTTTATACGAAAGCAGACAAAGGAAATAAGACGGTCATCATGGACAAACAGGACTACATCTCTAGAATGACAGATTTATTGGCAAGTGATGAATTCCAGGAAATAAAAGTCTGACCCTTTAAATATGTGTGTAAAACAGTTAAATGAAACAATGAAGGATAAAACAATCATACCAAAAGAAATTAAACAACCCTACAGTAGCTAACATATATGGATTACCCAAAATTCATAAAACAGGAAACAAGATGCGCCCAATCATTAACAACATAAACACACCCTGCTACAAGCTATCCAAATGGTTAAACAAAAAATTTAAGGAGCTACCAAAATTCAAAAGCCACAGTATTAAAAATTCGTTGGAATTCATCAACAAAACTAAAAATCTACAATTTTCTCCCACAGACCGAATGGTATCTTTTGATGTAATCTCCTTGTTCCCAAGTGTTCCAAAAGACAAACTCATAGAGTACATGCAAACATGGCTTCAGTCCCTAAATAGACCAAAACATCATAGAGGAATACCTTCAACTAACCAATATTTGCATTGAACAGTCCTTTTTTACATTCAATAAAACATTTTTCAAACAAAAATCAGGACTATCTATGGGCAACCCATTGTCCCCATTTTTGGCAGACCTCTTCATGAGCTTTTTGGAAACACACATCACAAAGGCATTCCCACTAATTTTTAAGCATTGGTACAGATATGTGGATGACATTTGGGCAATAATAAATGAGAAACAAATGGATGATGCATTAAAACTACTTAATTTACAAAATCCTGCAATAAAATTCTCCATAGAAAAAGAGATAAACAATGAAATCCCTTTCTTAGATTTGAAACTTACCAGAAAACATAATAAACTTGAATTTGGCATACACAGAAAGGAAACACACACAGAAAATTTCATAAAATCAGATGGATATAACCCAAGACAACACAAGCATGCTGTTATCAACAGTTTAACTTACAGGCTGGTTAATGTACCTTTAAACAAGATAGAATATAACAAAGAGTACAATAACATCATTCACATTGCAGAATACAATGGATACAGTGCTGAATTGGTCAACAAGAAAATAGATAAATTCAAAAGACAACTAAGATGCAAACAAGTAACTACTCTCTCCCCAATTAGCAATGAAACCTCATACAGAAAATTTACGTATCATCCCAGAGCTACACACCTTTTCCAGAAAGTCTTCAAAGAACACAATATTACTTTGGCCCCACAGAACAAATTTAGTGTAAAACACCTTTTGAAATCACATAATATAAAGGAGATACCCACAGGCAGAAAATCAGGAGTGTACCGGATAAATTGCAAGGACTGTGACAAATTCTACATTGGAAAAACAAAAAGGAACGTGAACATCAGGCTTAAAGAGCACTTTAGGAACATAAGGAATAAAGAAATAGATAAATCGGCGGTAGCGTACCATTTTTGGAAGGAAAATCATGACATAGAACGAGAAATTCACTTACTTAAAAGTGTCCAAGGTCCAGCTGCATTAACCACGTGGGAAAAAATCTTTATAAAGAAATATGAAAGTAAATTGTTTAATTTCGATACTAACCTTTGAAGACAACCTCAATTTCAAGTTCATCAAGATACCGACAGAGACGCACCTATCACCTCCGAGGAGTTCACTGAACCGGCATCCATTAGTCGGCAACAGCTGATGATGTTAGGAAGAACCTAACGAAACGCGTTCTAGGTAAATACTAGCAATAAATGGAGCATTGAGTATTAGTTCGACTCAAAATTGTATTATCATATATATGTTGGATTCATTTTTAAAGTTGTGACTACTCTCACGCATAGTAGTAACAAGCTTTTAAGATTACTTACGTCATTTGTGTGGCCAAGGATTGAAATTTCTTGTATCTGCCTAAATGCTACTGCTTCATCAATAGTAATTGTGAAGAAGCGATGAACTTAGATCTTCATTCAGTGGCATTTTATAAGCAAGAATGTAGATAGAGTTTAATACCTGTTCTACTGCATATAGCACTACAGGTGATAGACATGATAATGAAATGAAATTTGGGAAGGCACCTTTCCAGGCCTAAGTTTAGTGTACCTCCACATTTGCCAGTTAGGACTGTGGAAAACCTGGAAAAAATGTGTCAGGGTGAACAATCTTGGCAGGATCATGGGTCTACGTCTAAATGACCTCTATTACCCGATCAGTAATATAATATAATATTTATTGAGGTACTAAGGTTTTACAATTTTTGGATTGCCCTCTGTTTTGGCCCAGGCCACTGCTGCACAGGACAGTCCATTAAGTATATTTACAGACGTGTTACAATATGTGTTATTACGGAATAGTCACTTATTATTCCTTCCCTCTTTTTACAGTCCATATCCATTTGTTTTTTACTTTACTTAAAAACTGCCCTATGTTTTTATCATTTTTGCTTAAAACCTTGATTAAGCTAATTCTCCTATTCATATTTGGTATTTGACATTCTTTCCTCCACATCTCTGTTTCCTTACAATCAAACAGTATATGTTCTATATCCTCTTTGTCCCCACACAATGGGCACTCATCTTTGACCTCTTAATCTTCATATCCCTGCTCTTAACCATGCTAACCCCTTTCTTTCTTCACTGCTTGTGCTATCTATATACCTCTCCCTTCCCCAGCTATCTTTCAATGGAATATAGAAAACAAATGATCTCTTCTCTGCTAATTGACTAAACAGTTTCTGGATCTCCATGTCTTCAAATCTTATTCTAGCCCCTTTGCAAAAACCTTTATAATTAGTTTCTCTCTTTCTCCAAATATCATCCATATCATTATCTTCCAAATTATTTTGTGCCACTCCAAGTGATTTGAGCCATTTTTCTATCAACGGTGGGAGTTGATTAACTGGTATGCTGGGAAACAGTGATATAACATCAAATGAGACTAGTGTGTCCTCTTCTTTTAGTTCAGTATCCTTAACGTGTTCTATAAGTTCATAGGTGTTTTTGATGCTTAGGCTGTCAAATTTTGGAAATGAGTTGAATTTGTTTATTAGCCACTTTGCAAGTTTGTATGTTGGTGAATTTATACTGCTAACTATTGGTCTCATTGTTATGGATGGTTTGTGTATTTTGGGTAAGCCATAAAGTCTAGGTAAGGTTGGGTTATCCGGTTTAACTGTATATTTGTTTGGTATTATGCTTGATTTTGCTATTGTTTTTTCAAATGACTGTATGCAAGTTTTTAGAGGATTTTTGTTAATGATTTCATATTCATTGTCAGTTAGCATTTCTTCCATTTTTTTCTATATAATCTGATTTTTCCAAGATAGTCCTAATGGAAAAATCAGATTATATTGAAAAAATGGAAGAAATGCTAACTGACTTCCAAGATAGTCCTAATGGAAAAATCAGATTATATTGAAAAAATTGCTTCACTGTGGTGTTCCAGTACACTTAAATTTCGATATAGCCTCTAAATATTTGTGTATTCCATCTACAGTTTTCTCTGAAAGACTATTTAGCACAGCAGGACCCATATATGACAGAAAAAGAAGCAGACTTGGCCACGAAAGAGTGAAAATGCTAGTATTTTTTAACAAGAACTTATAAACGTGGACTGTTTAGCTTTTAGATGTCTAGTGTAGAGTTTGAAAATAACACTGATGGTTTTAAATTTTGTCTCATTAAATATGTGCACCTATTTAGTTTTATTGGCATTACACAGTTCTCCTATTAGCTTCAGCAGTCATCTAAGGTACCAGTTGCAGTTCTATAAGAAAATTTATGTTTAATTTTTTCTCATTTGTGCATTATTTTATACATCTCCTTTTGAAAATGTATAACTGATGTTGTATTGTACTTTCATCACTTAAGTTTTTCATTAAACAGCAAAAATTGCTATGTATACGAGTACATTGTAGCAATCTGGAAGGAATCCTAGAGGCATAGGTTTTAGTTGGCTGCCTAAATGAAAAGATGGAATGTGTGTTTGGAGGAATTTAGTAACAGTGACGTCAAAATGAAACGTAACAACTATTTGTAGTCGGTTTATTGACACTCGTCACTTACCTTTCTTATGTTATTGAGGGACTAGTTTCAAAGGCTATTGCCTCCATTTTCAACCTCTCTCCAACTAGCATCTGTTGTCTGCTCTCCTCTCTCTGGTGGTGGAACTATGAACTTCTTTGTCAAATTACCTACTGGTGGGATTTCCAAGTTCATTACGCGGTCCTTATTTTTCCTTATGAATATGTTCTCCCATGTTGTTAGTTTATTTTGGTTTATCACTCCTTTTAGTAATTTTGAATTTGGATTCATTTCGTTCCAGAAATGAAATGCTACTGCTGACTTTTCTTCTTGTTTCAATCTAATGTCTCTAAAGTGCTCTATGACTCTGGTTTCTAGATATCTTTTAGTTTGACCTATGTAGCATTTTTCACAATTTTTACAACTTATTTTGTACATTCCGGAACTGTTAACTAATGGGATTTCATATTTTGTTTTTTAATTTAGCAATTTCAGAATTGAATGGCCATTAATAGGTGCCAAGATGATATTTTGTTCCTTAAAGATCTTCTTAAAATTATTAAATATTTTTGGGTAATATTTGAATGAACTGAATATGCTGTTGCTTTCTTTTTCCTTTGTAAATGTGGTTGCTTCCTTAATGGTTTTCTTTAGTTTAGCTTTTCTAATTTTCTTAAACACCAGACTTTTGTTGTATCCATTTTCTTCTGCTATGCGTAGTACGGCTTTTTGTTCTTTGACGTATTCTTCTTTATCCATGGGTATGTTGACTAGTCTGTGTGTAAGGCTGTTTATTATTGCATGCTTATGTATAATTGGGTTGTAGCTATTATTTTTTATGTAATTTTCGGAATGTTTTTGGTTTTAATTGGAATTTACAGGAAACCAACACATTCAGAAAATTACATAAAAAATAATAGCTACAATCCAATTATACATAAGCATGCAGTAATAAACAGTCTTGCACACAGACTAGTCAACATTCCCATGGATAAAGAAGAATACATCAAAGAACAAAAAACCGTACTACGCATAGCAGAAGAAAATGGATACAACAAAAGTCTAGTGTTTAAGAAAATTATAAAAGCTAAACTAAAGAAAACCATTAAGGAAGCAACCACATTTACAAAGGAAAAAGAAAGCAACAGCATATTCAGTTCATTCAAATATTACCCAAAAATATTTAATAATTTTAAGAAGATCTTTAAGGAACAAAATATAATCTTGGCACCTACTAATGGACACTCAATTTTAAAATTGCTAAATTCAAAAACAAAAGATGAAGTTGCATCAGTTAACAGATCCAGAATATACAAAATAACTTGTAAACATTGTGAAAAATGCTACATTGGTCAAAATAAAAGAAATCTAAAAACCAGAGTTAAAGAGCACTTTAGAGACATCAGATTGAAATAAGAAGAAAAGTCAGCAGTAGCATTTCATTTTTGGAACGAAAATCATGACATTGATCCAAATCAAAATTATTAAAAGGAGTGATATGCAAAAATAAACTAACAACATGGGAGAACATATTCATATGGAAAAATAAGGGCCGCATAATGAACTTTGAAATCCCACTAGTAGATAATTTGACAAAGAAGTTCATAGTTCCACCACCAGAGAGAGGAGAACAGACAACAACAGATGCTAGTTGGAGAGAGGTTCAAAATGGAGGCAATGGCCTTTGAAACTAGTCCCTCAATAATATAAGTAAAGTGACAAGTTTGAATAGTTATAAATAAAACCATTGTTAACAGTGAAGCTAATTTCATGTATAAAGACCAAAATTGAGTCATACCTTTTAAAACTTGTAACTTCACTCACGTCCTTCCGAGAGACGGAGCCAATTACAAGAGATCCAGACAACAACCAACTGTGATGAATCGCTAATCAGTTGACGATGAAACTGCAATTGTTTCGAAAACGTTCCTAAGTTTTTGAAAGGACGTGAGTAGGGAAGTTACAAGTTTTAAAAGATGTGACTCAATTTTAGTCGAAATTAATTGTTCTTTCACGTGGCCGTGTGTAGGCCAAAGTATGGAAAGATAGAATCAGATTGAAAAATTCAATGCCATAGCCGAGATTTGAACCACGGATGTTCTGGTTGCCGTCCATCTGCTCCATCCCTTGAGCTACACATGGCCAGTGTGAAAGAACAATTAATTTCCATTAATTAACCTAATAGTGGTTAACTATAAAGCCTGGGCCTTAAAGTACTTACATGTTGTTAGTCGCCATTAAGGTAGTTTGTCTCATGTATTTATGAGAACTCCTAAGTGGTTTACCGGGAAAAACACAAATCAGTCAGAGAATTTAATGTTATGTCGGCAAGTTGGCCACAGTAGCTCAAGGGTGGGAGCGGCTGGACGGCAACCAGAAGATCTGTGGTTCAAATCCCGGCTATACATTGAATTTTTCAGTCTGACTCTAGCTTTCCATACTCAATTTTAGTCTTTATACATAAGTGACGAGTGTCAATAAACCGACTACAAATAGTTTTTACGTTTAATTAAGATGGAAGATTTAATTTTATATTGCATTTGAACTTGATGTTTTACCTGAATATCATGTGCTAACTTAGTTACTGGGTAGCATAGTTTGGAAATTCCATTTCTATCTTCAACCTCAATATAAAACTTAAATTTTGCACCACTTCGCTAAATTTCTTTGGGCATTAATTAATGAATGCTGTGTTTGCAGTTGGAAAGCTGAATTGCGTCAGAGAATTCCGTACCCAGAGAGATGAATTAATGGCCAATCTTGAACAACAGAAGGAAGATATGGTGCGGTAAGTAGAGGAAAACAGATAAGCTGTGTATGAAGTTGAGAAGAAGTTTGTTGTTGGCAAAGACAAGTAAGAGATAAGTACTAGTACTTATTGCACCAATAACAAATGAAGTGAGCAAAATGATGAGATTGTGATTGAGGAACCAGATGGTTTTTAAAATGAAATAACTCAATTAAAATTGGATTCAATGAAATGTACAGATGTATTATTTTATCTTGACAGAAATCATGTGTGGTAGGGATGAGTAGCAACTGGGGTGGGGATAGTGCACCTATCGCCACAATGCATCACATGCGTAAGATTACGAGAGGGGAGTGTGGTGCACAAACTGTCTAAACACATATCTCACTCTTGAAGTCAGTATTGCAGCTCTTATAAACTAATTGTAATTCTTACTATGGTAGTAATCTCCATGCTTTTGTTTGATCTTAAATAGTACATAGGCATTTGGAACAAAACCCTGTTCTCCTCCAGCAGGCATGATAACCAACTGTCGGCCTTTCAACATCGCTGTAGAGTTCCTGTAACAAATTTCACTCCAGGCATATGGTCTAGTATGTGCTGAATTGATATAAGTTTCATCCATATAAACTATATAAACCTCACTGGGATATCTCTGAATATTTCGTAAATACTTAAGCCTTTTTGCCTGTATGGTACAATATTCGATTAAAATTTGTCTGTCACGCTTAGTATTTTCCATATAAATCCTAGTTTCAAAAGAACTCTTCTTAATGTTCAGACACTGCCTTGGTGTCAGTAGAATTTTGAAGCTTTGTAAGCACTTTCTTCAGAGTTGGTCTTTGTTTTTATGTGTTTTAAAAATTATTCGCAGTTCGCCTAACTACTTCTGAATTAAAACATCCAAATTAGATTCTGCGCATGTTCTTAATCTTTGTTTACTGGGTATTGAGAAGGACTTTGTTGCACTAGTACCAATGACTTTTCTTTCCTTAATGAGTTCTTTCCTAAATTGCTTTGAGACACATCTGTTGCCTCAGATGCCCTTTCCCAGATTTTCCTAGCAGACCCAGACCATTGTTCCTTTTTTTATAAATCTATAGACATTGGTTATTGCTTCTGGTGTTTTTAAATGTAGCACCTTATTTACTAATGTGCTGCTAGGAGGCGTTATTTCTAAATGCTCTCCTGGAACCAGGAGGCACACACATTTTGAATCAAGCTGTAGTATTACTCAGTAGCTCTGCACTTAAAGTATAAACTTGAAAGAAGCGTAGGGACAGTGAAGCACAAACTAGTACAAAATGAATCGAGAATATATTGACACATTGCTTCACTCACACTGTTTATTCACAGGACATGTTTCAAGAGCTCTTGCTCCTATCCTCAGTCGAGTATCAGCTGAGGATAGGAGCAAGAGCTCTTGAAACATGTCCTGTGAATACACAGTGTGAGTGAAGCAATGTGTCAATATATTCTCGATTCAATTTTGTACTAGCTCTGCACTTGTTTACTTGCTCGCAACTGGTACGCAACTAACCTGCCCTCCCCTCCAGTTGCAACCGTTCTGAAATGGACTTGTCCAGATACCACTGTGCATCACTCTGCAATTGTCAAGATATAAAAATACATCTGTACTGTGTGACACAAGATACAACATTTCATGTCATTTTGATTTTTGAAAATTATATCACTAAAATGCCTTCCGCCAGTCCTCACACACTCATTTGGTTTTGATACTTAAAATTTCTCACTACTATGAACCAGTTAGGTTAAATTGCACAGGTCTCTATAATACGTGCAGGTCAAACTGCCTTTTAATTTAAAATCCTTCATTTATTTTATACATTTACCATGGTAAGCAGTAAGACAAACAAATATATATAGTTAGGGGTGGTGATTTTTCACAAATGTGATATAGCATGATACAGAGTGAAATTGACTCAAAATGCTATATAAATGTGAAATCGAAGATTTTCCCAAATAATTATTTTTCTCCAATGCTTTGTCTTATGGAAACTAACTGAAGAGTCTGTAGAACCTTTGCATGTTTAGAAAGATATAAGGTAAGTGACCACTCTTCTGAAATGTGGAAAGCAGCCCTTCCCGCTAAATTAGCTTATTGTTCTAAGATTGCCCATATTAGTTATGTTTGGTACCTGAAGTGAGTTCAGTTGTTCCACAAAATAAATCCTTCTTACCACGCGTCATGACTCTCAATCTATCTTCACAGTCCAATGTGTAAGGACTATGATACAATGAAGCACAAAATTAATATAAGTTTGAGTCGAACCAATACTCAATGCTGCACTTATTGCTAGTATTTACCTAGAATGCATTTCATCAGGATCTTCCTCACATCATCAGCTGTTGTCAACTAATAGATGTTAATTTGGTGAATTCCTTGGAGGCGATAGGTGCATCTCTGTTGGTATCTTGATGAACTTGAAGTTTTGGTTTTCTTCAATGATAAAGTCGAAATTAAACAATTTTCTTTCATATTTCTTTATGAAGATTTTTTCCCATGTGGTTAATGCAGCTGGACCTTGGACACTTTCTAATAAGTGGATTTCTCGTTCTATATCATGATTCTCCTTCCAAAAATGGTACGCTACTGCCGATTTATCTATTTCTTTGTTCCTGATGTTCCTAAAATGCTCTTTAAGCCTAATGTTCAAATTCCTTTTAGTTTTTCCGATGTAAAAGTTGTCACTGCCTTTGCAGTTTATACCGCACACACCTGATTTTTTTGTCACAGCCTAGTTAACGGAAAATTTCAGTCCTATTCTCTGAAAATCAATAGCAATCCTAATTTTAAGGAAGTGATAAACACATGTTAATTCCAGTCGAGTTCTTAGTTGCCAAAGTTCTGATTTTCATTGTTCTGTTCGGTTTTACGCGCATCTTTCGTTCATTCTATGCATAGGTCACGTCAGTATGTAAGTGTGAAGATGATGAGAGCGAAAATATCAGTCAAACAGCGGGCAGAGGCGGGAAATGTGACAAATGTCTTTCTCCAAGACGGTAAGCTTTTTAATCCTGTCACTGCTGGCAGAGTAACGTCAATAAATTATATGATTTTAAGTGAAAGTAAAAGTAAGATCCCATTTTTTCGTGGTGTTAAAATGCATAGTTTTGTTGGGGGATATGAATATTTGCATTCACAACTGATACAAACAATGCAGAATAATAAAGATGTAGACTGCCTACAACTGCCTTACTGCCTTACTGAATATATGTGAACTGAATGTGAATTATGCTGTCAGATTATTTTTAATATAAATAAAGGTGTGTTACAATGAATACACCACATTTTAGGCTTACTAACTATATTTCTATACATCTCCTCATTTACAATTCTGTATTTTTTCATTTGGTGTACATCATTGTCACTTACAAGTTTTATCATGAAAACACATTCCTTTTTTTTTTTTGAGTTTGATTTATGAGTCACTATGTTTACACTCAAACTTCACTTACTTGTATAATACAATTGGTTGTTTCCGGGCTGTTTTGCCGTGGTCTGTTGGAGTAAGAACCAAACGTTTCATCCACAATTATGGTAGACATCATCAGTGGCACGGTCGAAGCTTTCTTGCAGAGAGTTTGGCTGCGTCTGAAGCGTTCAGTGCCTGAGTCACGCTATTTGTACTGGTAGTTCGGTGGCGGAGCCTGGGTAGTTCGGCGATGGTGTCCTGTGATTGGTCCGCGTCATTTTTGGTGGTTAAATGGCATTTCCTGTTTTCGATGACAGGATGCCAGTTCCTATTTAGTTTTAAGACTTCTTCCTTTCTGTTGAAATTATTAGGATGTTTGTAAATTTCAATGGCCTCCCGCTGAAGTCGTGTGTGGTAATGTTCTGTGGTAGAAAGGATGCTGGTGTCCTGGAACTGTATCACATGTTCGCCTTCCGCCTCAATCGCATGTTCGGCGACTGCGGACTTATCTGTATGGCCCAGACGGCAGTTGCTCCTATGTTCCTTGATTCTGGTGTTGACACTGCGTTGTGTTGTTCCAATGTATACCACGCTGCAAGAACAGGGAATGGATATACACCGGCTGAGGACAGAGGTTCCTGAGGATCTATCGCTGAGCGTATTAAATGGTTCATTTTCCTAGTGGGTTTGAAGACGGTTTTTATATTGTGACGTAATATCCTTTCTATCCAGTCAGTAATATCCTTGAAATATAGCAGAAAAACAGTGCTTCCTTTTTACAGAAAGGAAGAAGCCTTAAAACTAAATAGGAAGTGGCATCCTGTTATCGAAAACAGGAAACGCCATTTAACCACCAAAAATGACGCGGACCAATCACAGGATACCATTGCCGGACTACCTAGGCTCCGCCCCCCAACTACCAGTACAAATAGCGCAACTCAGGCACTGAACGCTTCAGACGCAGCCAAACTCTCTGCAAGAAAGCTTCGACCGCGCCACTGATGATGTCTACTGTAGTTGTGGACGAAACGTTTGGTTCTTAGTACAAAAGTGAATCGAGAATATATTGACACATTGCTTCACTCACACTGTTTATTCACAGGACATGTTTCAAGAGCTCTTGCTCCTATCCTCAGCTGATACTCGATTAGTGTAAGTTGTAGTGGTTTCTTCTTTCTCCGTATTGTCAATAGATGGCATGATGTACTTGTCAAAGATGTCCGGTGGTGGAGTTTCAAAATTCATGACTCTATGACGATTTTTGTTAATGAAGATTTTTTCCCATACAGAAAGGTCTATGGGGTGATTAACGTATTTTATTAGAGATGTTTCCAAATTGATGGCATGTCTAGTATTCAAAAAACGAAAAGCCACTGCTGATTTTTCTGTTTCACCATTTTTAATGTTTCTTATATGTTCTTTAGTTCTGATGTTAATATTTCTTTTTGTTTTTCCTATATAAATTTTAGGGCAAGTTTCACATTTGATCTCATAGTTTCCTGGTTTTTCTTTGGTAGAGATTGAATTTTTGGGAGGGCCTTTTAACAAATTTCTGATATTAAACCTATTTTGAGGTGCAAGAGTTATGTTGTTTTTTGAGAAGATTTTTTGGAATTTGTTATAGGCTGATGGGTGGAAGGTGAATTTTTTAAAAAGTTTTTTCTCTTTTTCTCTCTTTTTTATATATATATATATATATATATATATATATATATATATATATATATATATATATATATATAAAAAAAGTAGCTATATCCAACGGTTTCAACCCAAATTTAGTAGACAAAACAGTTAACAGACTCAACAAAGCTAAGAAAATAAAAGAAACCACCACCCTAGAACCTACAGGAGTGAAGCAATGTGTCAATATATTCTCGATTCACTTTTGTACTAATTTGTGCTTCACTGTCCCTACGCTTCTTTCAAGTTTATACTTTGTTTGGTTCTTACTCCAACAGACCACGGCAAAACAGCCCGGGAAAAACCAATTGTATTATGAACTCCGGCCGTGAAAGCTTACGTTCTCTACTTGTTGTATAATTGTGAAGTTTGAGTGTAAACATAGTGACTCATAAATCAAACTCAAAAATGAAGAATACTTCACTGTTAATAATGCTTCTGCTTCTAATATTTATCACATTCCTTTTGTTTTAAAGAAACACCAATAGACAAGAGTAAAGTGTGGTTCTAGTGGCATGATTTGTTCAATAGACACATCATAATTATTTAAAGCTGAAATAAAGGTTTGGTACGTTGTATTTGCGTTCATGTAGGAATGCACATCTTTAGAGAATACCATATCAGTAGCCAGAGATTTCAAAGTAGATGGCTGAACAAGCTGAGTTCCAATTTTAAAACATTCTGCTGAAGGATTAACAAGACATTTTAGTGCAAGAATATTCGCATTATTTCTGTAAAAGCAAACTAATGTAGGACTGCTTTGGATTTCAATATACATTATACAGTGAAGACGAGTCTCGAAATTTATCCACACGTAATTGGCAAAATCTAACCAGTATATATCTGGAGAAATTTTTGGCAAAGATTCTAGGAATATAATTTTCAAAATCAGATCAACAATGTTTTACACTTTACCTCCATTGACGTATAAAATAAGAATTTTTAAACACATTCCGCATTAGAATGATAGCTATATTTTCATTTTTGAGTTTCATTTGAGGCACTATGTTTACACTCAACTTCACTTACTATGTTGTTGTATAATTGAAACGTTTTCAAGATCATCCAATCTCATCCTCAGCTGTTTGGTGACTAAAGGAACATTCTTCCTCCTCAACTACTTCGGTGCTCTGATCCCTCTGCCATCTGGTGTTGGGGGCAATAAGTTTTAATACTTCATTTAATGCTGGGATTTCAAAATTTATAACTTTATCCCGGTTTTTGGTTATGAATATTTTTCCCAAATATCTAATTCTATAGGTGTACTTAAAGATTTTAACAGTTTTATGTTATGGCCAATGTTGTGGTTTTCTGTCCAAAAATGGTGTGACACTGGACTTTTCTGTTTGTTTCAACCTTTTGTTCCTCTGGTGTTCTTTTGCCTGGTTAACAAGTTTCTCTTAGTTTTTCCTATGTAGCTTTTATCACAGGTTTCACAATTTATCTGATAAATTCCCGATTTCAAAGTGTTGGGGATTGAACTTTTTAGTGGCTTATTTAGCAGGTTCTTCAGACTGAATTTGTTTTGGGGGTGCTAGTTTTAAGTTTAGTCTTTTGAAGATTCGTTCAAATGTTCTAAAAGCCCATGGATGGTAGATGAATTTTCTATATTGCCAGTTTGTGTTTTTAAGTGGTGTGAGAATGGTATTTTTTGATACTACCTTGAGTTTTTCCTTTCTTTTCATCATGTTCCTTATGATGGCTGGGATGAATCCATTAAATACTTCTATCTCTTTTATGTGTTGTTGTTCGTTCAAAAACTCCTGCTTACTCAGTGGGATGTTGTATAGCCGGTGAATTAGACTTCTAACGGCAGCTAGTTGATGTGAAACTGGGTTGTATTCAGTTTTCTTTATGTAATTATCTTTGTGTGTGGGGTTCCTGTATATTCCAAAATCTACACCATGACGATTTCTAGTTATCTTGAGGTCCAAAAACGGTAGGGTGTTGTCTCTTTCTACTTCCATTGTAAACTGGTTATGATTATCTTGCAGGTTTAGTAATTTTAGAGAATCTTCTTTAAGTTTTTCCGGAATGATAGCAAAAACATTGACATATCTCTGCCAAAATTTGTAAATCTGTGGGAAGACCTTTACTATGTGTGATTCAAAATAGCTCATGTATAGGTCTGCTAAGATAGGCGAAATTAGGCTCCCCATAGCTAATCCTTTTGATTGTCTGTAGAATTTTTGATAAAACATGAAGTAATTATTTCTTGTGCATAAATCTGTAAGATTGATAATGTCATCTATTTCTGTGGGGTCTGTGTAGTCCAAGTTAGCCATTTTTTGAGGAGTGTAGGTATTTTTTGTACCGGAATGCTAGTAAAATATTTTCATGGTTAAAATTTTCTGTTCCTTTGAGGAGCCACAATGCGAAACTATCTGGCAGCAATTCTTCATAGTTTGGGTTACACACAACTCTAGAAAATTCTGAGATAGTGATTTTCCTGAAAGATACAGTAAATATGTGCCAAAAATTCCAGCAATGATATTATAATTATACAGATTTGCAAGCAAATATCGAATCAGGGGCAAGATTTCTGTTTTAAAAATCTTAAACTCAGGGAGCCAAATAACGTGTCCACAGAAATTGTGAACGTCATAATGACGTTTGAGTTTCCAAACATATTTTAGCCACTAGAACCAAAACCTTTACTGCTCCTTTCAGTGCTTGGTAATGTGCGTAACTTCTTAATGTAGCTCTACAAATTTTTTCTAATTTAGCTGAGTTATTTTTTCCCTCTTTTTATTTTTAATAATAATAATATTAATAATAATAAATAATAATACAGTTAAATCTCAAAGAATAATAAACTTTATTCATCACAAACATTTACAAAGTGAGCACTAGCTCCGTAAACAGGTGACACGTCAATGAAATAAAAAATATTATTTACATATATACAGGTGTATACAACTAATAATGTACAATATTTAGGCAAAATGCCTTTACATAGTGGAGAGAGTACAATTAATGTTTATAAACTATCCTCTAGATCAACTTTAAAGAGAGTCGATTAAAGACACTAGACAACACTTACTTTTAAATTTTTCCGGAACATGTTTCTGAGGCTTTGCCTCTATCATCGGCCGGCTCTCGACTGGTTCTCGTTGGTGTAGCTGACGCGAGCTGACGATATTTTGTCACAGGTCTCCTCTGGTGGCGGTTCAAGGAACTTGCTGAACAAATCTTTTTGGGGGATGTCGAAATTGAATACTTTGTTCCTATTTTTTGAAATGAAGATTTGTTCCCATGTGGATAGTTCTTGTTTTCCTGATGTATGTTTTAGTAGTTTTGGTTCTGGATTTATGTTGTGGTTTTTTTTCCAAAAATGTGTGGCAACTGCTGATTTTTCTAATTGTTTATATTTATTTTATGTTTCTAAAGTGTTCCTTTGCTCTTGTTTCGATATTCCCTTGCTGAGTAATATGCCCTTTTTACCAGCATTTCTTTGACGGCTTTATTAAATGTTTTTATATCTTTTGTGTGCCTTATTTTAGTGGGTAATTTATTATAAATTTTTATTCCTGCATATAGTGGACATTTTTCAAATAGTGTTAATCTATATGCTAGTGGTTTTAAATTACTTTTGGCTCTGGTCTGATAGCCGTGTTGTTTTTGTGTACTATACAGGTTGTCAAGATGTATATGTGTATACTTGCAAAGTATATATTGCGATGGGAAACTTAATATTTCCAAGTTTTTGAATAATGGTCTACAAGATTCTTTTGGACCTGTGTGTGTTATTATGTGGATTATTTTCTTTTGGGTTTTGAATATTGATTCCCAGCCTGTCACATGACCCTGGAGAATTATTCCATACGACATGATAGAATGAAAGTAACTAAAATATACTACTTTCCTAGTCTCCAAGTTTGTGATTTGGGACAGGGCAGAACATGTTAAAGCAGGCAGAATTTAATCTTTTGGCTATGTAATGTATATGTTCCTGCCATTTTAACTGATTATTTACATATATTCCAAGTATTTTTCCTGAGGTGGCAGTACTTATATTGGTGAGGTGTAACATGTTATTGTCTACTTTTGTTTGTTTTAAGTGCATAACAGAAGTTTTAGATGTGTTGAGTTTTAATCCATTACTATTAAACCATTGTTTTAGTGCAGACATTGTTTCAGCTATATATCGAGATTTAACTGTATTGGAACACCACAGTGAAGCTAAATAATTATTAATTTTTAGATGAAGAAATAGATGTGCTTAACCAAGGCCTAAAATCATGTATAACATACTCCAGCAACCCGCATAAAAACCAACTAATGAACTTTGAAGTCCCGCCAGAAGAGAATCCCACATTTAAGTTCATCACTAAATCAACAGACGGCAGCAGCAACTCTAGAACTACCCACACCACTGGATCAAGCTTTAGTCACATAAGAGCCGAAGATGCAAACGATGATTTGCGAAACATGTCCTCAAAATAGGTACGAAAGTGAAGCAGATGTGTAATAAATACGACTCATCTAAAAATTAATAATTGTTTCAGCTGTTTTCTGCATCAGCTCTATGTTAGTTATTGCTTTAATCCTAATTGTTGTATTGTCAGCATACATTATTGATTTTTCACTGATGTTTTTTGGGAGATCATTTGTATATAGTATGTAAAGTAATGGTCCTAATCTTTTTAATAGTATTTCATGATTTACACAGTCATATGGCTTTGAGTTGCCACATATGTTCAGGGAAGCAGACTGTTTTTCATCTAGTATTTGAGATATATCATTCATGAGGTTTACCAGTGCTGATATTGTTCAGTGATTTTCCCTAGATGGACCTAGATGGATGATGATTAAAAGCAATAATCAAAATGTTTCCTTTATAATCACTATCGATAACTCCACCACCAATTCCTATTTGATGAAACAGAGATAGCCCAGATCTTCCAGCAATTCGTCCCTAATATCCATTTGGTATTTCAAAAGAAATATTTGTTTTCACTGCTTTAACACTTTGAGGTTTTACATTATAGCTATAAGCAACTTAAGTTTTAGGGCATTTTTGTTAATCGCTTCAGTGTCAGTATCCGAAAAGGCATCATTGTATTTACCCAGTAAATACGTTACAAAGGGAATCTCATTATTTTGCATAACTTTCATAGTATGGTATTGCCATACTTTGTTACAACCTTTTCGGCCCTGACCACTTCATATTCAAAGTTTAATTTTAAGTCCTTAATTCCTATAGACTTCTGGTTGGCAACAATTTGAAATTTCTGTACCAATGCCATTATCTGTAAATAGAAATCTAAGTATTATGAGTTAAAGAAAAGAAAGAAGAAACATACTAAACTTATATGTGTTTGGAGGAATTTAGTAACAGTGACATCAAAATTAATCGCAAAAACTATTTGTAGTTGGTTTATTGATACTTGTCACTTTTTTTATATTAATGAGAGACTAGTTTCAAAGGTAATCGCCTCCATTTTCAGTCTCTTTCCAACTGGCATCTGTTGTTGTCTGCTCTCTCCCTCTGGTGGTGGAACTATGAACTTCTTTGTCAAATTATCTACTGGTGGGATTTCAAAGTTCATAAGGGTCGCGTAATGAACTTTGAAATCCTACCAGTAGATAATTTGACAAGTTCATAGTTCCACCACCAGAGAGAGAGCAGACAACAACAGATGCCAGTTGGAAAGAGATTGAAAATGGAGGCAATTGCCTTTGAAACTAGTCTTTGATTAATATAAAAAAGTAAGTGACGAGTATCAGTAAACCAACTACAAATAGTTTTTGCGATATTAAACTTAACTTGTTGGAGGATCCTCAAGACATAACTTCGACAATGCCTTGAAGATATCTGATTCCTCTAAGGCTAGACACAGTCCTTATATACTTCTTCCCGAATGCATTAGAAAGTGCAATTTGAATACCTGCACATTATTTGTCTTGTAGAGCTGCGACGTCTGCTTTTCCTTCAAATATGTAGGTAATGTTTTTTAAGATTTATAAAAAGTTTTATCTGCGTGCATGGGATTTTAAATTATATTTTATAGGAAAATGAAAAACATAACCATTCTAAGTAAAGAGACAAAGGAATATCCTTATTTCCAATCCCAGGGGCATTGTTACCTTATCAAAATAAATTCTTCTTCAGAAAATGAAATTCCTATGAATTATTTTGAAATTTCTCTGCTAGAATTAATTAATAAAGTATTAGAAAAAGCTAATTCAAGCGATATGGTTTGCCCATGCTTTGATCATAGCAATGGCTAACCTTTCGGGTGACCCTAACTACAAGGCCTACAGACAGGGTAGAAAGATTAAACCAAAGGTCGACGAGCTGATAAGAGAGGCAGATGTTGACTTGACCAGTGATGGGGGTATTCCTGAATTAATGAAATTTCAAAACTATCTCTCCAAATACCATATTGTCGTTTAATCGGGATTAAAGTGTGAAAATATTATTTATGATAGTAAGACAAATTCTGATAAAAGATTGAGCTTGCTTTTCGATTCTGCTGAAAAGCATTACAGCATTATTGTTAATCTCACGGCAGGCATGGCAAAGAGACACGTGTGTGAAGAATGCAGTCAAGGGTTTTCTTTTAAGAGCATGTTTACTCACGAATGTGAAGAACGTTGTACAGGATGTACATGTACATGTGCGTCAGAATGGAATCGTGTTTATTGTGATGAATGTCACAGATACTTTAGAATTACAACCTGTTACAAAAATCATAAACAAAATAAGCTGGGAAACAAAACTGTATGTGAGAAAAAACAGATTTGTAAGTTTTGCAATAAACCAATATTACCTAATCACAAATACAGTAAAGTCTATTGTAAAAATTGTAAGAGTAATGAAATGTGTGGACACTTTTGCTACATGCCTATCTTATCGCCAAAATTGCATTCCTCTGAAAAAGTCATGTTTGTCACACAAATAAAAATATTTGTTAATGAATCTCCACTTATCTTAATAAGTTGATGTTAATACTTCTTTCTTCTTTTTAAGATCGATTTCACGAACATTTGCTTGCATCGTCAGTCAACACACTTTGTTGACTGACGATGCAAGCAAATGTTCGTGAAATCGATCTTAAAAAGAAGAAAGAAGTATTAACATCAACTTATTAAGATAAGTGGAGATTCATTAACAAATATTTTTATTTGTGTAATATTTATTACTCCACTGTAACTAGCTTCATTTTCTATGTAATCTGGAAACAGCTTTCATGCACATTCCCAACTTGCTATGTCTCGAACAATTTTGTTTTATTTGTGAACTAAACGAAATTATGGATACTGAGTGTGATTAATTTGGGAAACTTAAACATTCATTTTGGAATGATCCTATCAAGAAATTTATGAACGACCTAAGACTGTATAGGCCATTTTGCGACAAAATTATTGTCATAGCTCACAATGCTAGAGCTTATGATCTTCAATTTATTTTAGAATATGCCATAAAAGCAGAGTGGATTCCAGATTCAGTTTTGAACGGAAATAAGATATTGAGTATGAAAATGGAACATCTATGGATTGTCTAAATTTTCTACCCATGAGTCTGAGAAGCCTTCCTAAAGCATTTGGAGTAAGTTCGGTCTCTAAAGGGTATTATCCTCATTTTTTTAACACACCCAAGAATTTGAATTACGTTGGACTACATCCAGAATCTAAATATTATGGAACAGATCAAATGACGGATAGCGAAAGAAATTAATTTCTAAAATGGTACAACACCAAAAAGGACTCTATTTTTAATAATAAACAAGACACTGTCAGGCTGATCTTTCAGTTTTAAAACAGGCTTGTTGTGTCTTCAGAAATTCATTCATGGAAATTGGAGAAATTGACGTTTTTCAGGAATCCATTACAATTGCTTCGGCATGCAATAAAGTATTTAGGAAAAAGTTTCTAAAATCAAACATGATCGGATTGATTCCACACGAGGGCTACAGAAAGGCAGATACAGTTCAGAAAAGTCTTAATGGGGCTTATATATGAAGAAATGAAAAGAGACGTGATAATAAAGCATGCAGGAAATGATAGAGAAATTAGGTTGCCAGAACTTGCCAAACTTAAGGTGGACAGATTTTGCGAGCAGACGAAAGAAGTCTGCTGTTTTAACAGTTGTTATTTGGCATGGATACGAGTGCCTACCAAATAGAGATGTTCCTATAATGGGCAGTGATGAAACACTGGAGGACAGATACAATGCTACCATATCTAGATTGGAACAAATTGTAGGAGCTGGATACGTTGTTCACGTTATGTGGTAGTGTGAGTTTGACGAAAAGATTTTTAAAAAATATCTCGCCTTGCATTGTGATCCCATAGTTCAAAATTCACCGCTCGTACTTCGCGACTGCTTGTATGGAGGTCGCACGGAGGCAACTCAGTTGCATAAAAAAACTGAAGAGGGAGATGTGATTGCATATTGTGATGTAATGTCTCTTTATCCTTGGGTTTGCAAAAGTAACTGTTCAGAAAGAAAACATATAATACAAAACGATGGCTTTTTGATTCCTCTGCTCTCAGCTGTTCTCGCGGGAGTAACTTATTTAATTAAGTCTTGAATGCTGCAAAAATTTTTATTGGTTACACCAAAATTTTTCAATGCATATGCTTGTAAGAGAAAAAAATAAAGGACGAATAAGACAAATAGTAGAAAGTTATATAAGGAATGGATTCAAAGAAGATCTAAGCTGCTGTCGTCGCCCCCTCTGCCCTCGTCGCCACCTGCGCCTCTTGGAAAGAGGCTGGTGTTCTCTTCCGACGTAGAAGTCGCTGCCACTGCTGCAGTCGATTTAAGAAAGGAAGAGAAACGGGAAGTTGAGAACTTCACAAAAGAAAATTTTGGGCATGTTGCAGGACGCTATTTGGTTCCATACATAATTAGACCTCGTGCCACGGATAGCGTGATCGGCATTTATAGAGATAAAGACGGAAACTTTAAAATTGGAGACTCTGTAATTAAAATAGAGAATAACAATATTTTCATTAAAGACAGATAATTTAAAGGTATGAAGGGACTTTGGGAACTATTAACGAGAAAAAATGTTCACATGTTCACACATCTTCATCAGATATGATTAAATATAAACAAATCTTCTGCTTACCAATGGACATTTGCAGAATAATGAATCTTTTAATCAGATCAAATCCAATAGGGGGAAGAAATACACTGAGATAATAGCAAAGCTATTTCCCTCGAAAGCCATTGAAGCCCAACAACAGCAAAGGTGGAGCGCATATAAATCCCCATAATGTATAAGAAACATTTTTACGATCCATCGAAACCTATTGGATTTTCCACGTTTTCTAAACTTTCCAATAAACTTAGCAAAAAAGAACGGAAAAAACTTAAAGACTGGCTTTTGCAGCAAGATGCTTATACTTTACACAAACCTGCAAGAAAGCGATTTCAGAGTTTCAAGGATACCTGATGTCGCATCAGAAGGAGATACTGAAATTGGAATCTAACAAGAATGTATGGGTTCGCACACATTCGGTAGAGGCGTGCGAAACCAGCATGGCAAACAGCATTCATTTGATATACTCAAAAGATAAGAAAGTAGTGTTTGGTGATACAATTTATTTTCCAACGAGAGTATACTATGGATTGGCTGACCTTGTAAACACTATAAGGCAATCTCTGCCTAATTTAGATATTTATAAACTTGCCAATAAGGCCATGTTCCTTGAAGTAACCAATGACATGAAAATGCTCTTTCTCAGATCTAATAGAAAAGCAGACTTTCAGTTCCTTTATGATACAGAACCCATATTTGTATACTGCAGTATAATAGAACCTCAATAGGTGATGCTTACGTACACTGTTTAAGAATAATTGAGTTCCCATCCTTCTCTAATCAACACATATTTAACACAATATATTACGTACTGGTGGAAAAACATTTCTTTCAAACCATCGCCATAAAACTAGTCAACAAATTTGGAACCTTGGCTAGAATTAGCAGTAGCATAAAACCAACGGTGTTGGTACTACATTTTAAGAAAGTTATTGTTTGATTTCAGGTCTCACGCCATTGCCTTTGAGGGGTTTTTAGACTCTAGGGATGAGATAATAATTAAAGAATGGGCCATGGTCACAGTGGAAGAATATCCACAAGTAATTCTCCACAACTTGCGTGGCCCACCCTGGCGTGGAATGACCTCACAGAGAAATCAGAGAAAACTAATAAGTGGCTCCAAAATTGTTTCTACGGTATTCCGTGGCAGAGTACTGGTTTTAATACATTGATGGTGGTTTTGCTGGGTACATACTTTGTGAAAGGAAAATTGCTGCAACAGACTGAAAAATTTAAACCCAATTAATGTTGAAGTTCATGGGTGTAAGAAATTGAATTTTAAATCGCCAGTTTGTAACTTTCATTTATTTGGGGGCGCACACTGCGCTCTATCAACAGTGCTGGCTATAGCCGAGTGGGTGTGGGATAACAGGTGGGAGTTTCCTATTTATTAATTAGAACATTTAAGATAGAATTGTTTAGTAACAATGGCACTCCACTTTCTGAAATACTTCTTTTTATTCTATATAAGATAACAGCATTTCACAATGGAACCTCTAATGGCATACTATGTTAATCAGAGCAGTGAAGGGCGTCTTGGACATTTCATTGGGTCCATGTACGTTGGGAGTCCTTATGTACAACAAGGCCAAGGATTAGGCAGCTTTCTCGGAGGTCTCTTTAGAATTGTAAAACCCATTCTCTTCGCAGGAGCAAAATCTCTAGGCAAAACAGCTCTCTCTACGGAAGCCAATATTCTCTCTGACATAGCCACCAAACAACCACAAACCAAAATAAGAGACATTGTAGCCAAGCGAATAGTAGAATCTACAAAAGATGTTGCCACTAAGTTGCAGAGGGGTAAAGGTAAAAAAGGAGTTCGTAAAATAAAGAGAACCGTTAAAAGAATTAAGAGAGAAAGAGATATTTTCTCATAAATAGACATTGCATAGGGAATGTCCATGCAGACCTTTAAGGGGCGACATTATGATTAAATCGGAATTTGATATATCAAACCCATTGCCCCTGTAGAGCAATTACTTTTGGAATATGTTGTCCTAGGTGATAATGAACATTACGTAGATTTAAATTTCTATTTAATGGTTAAGGGAAAATTTACGGAACTCGATGGAACAGATCTAGCAGATGAAAAAGTAACGGAAGTTAATAATTTGCTGCATTCGCTATCTAGTCAGTTAAGTATCTCTCTAAATGGAGTTTCTATCACCCCTTCCGAAGATCTCTACCACTATAGGAGCTATTTGGAAACAGTGTTAACCTATGGTCACGATGCAGCCAAAAGTCATCTCAAAATTGATACTTAGACACTGCCCTGAAGGGCTCACGGGAGAGAGGACGGGCAAAAATGGAACTTTGGCAGCTTGAGATTCAAATTCAGGTTTGAAAGAGCAATGGGAAAAAGGCAAAAGATCTAAAGAAATCGTCATGTATGGTAAACTCCTTGGCGATTTGTACAATATATCCACGCTTCTCCTTCCAGGAATCAGCGTTCAAATAAATAACGAAATCTAAGGACTCTTTCTATTTGCTTAGCGAAGACACAGACCCGAATGCAAAATTGAACTTCCTAGATGCAACATTATATGTTAGAAAGGTTAAAGCTTCACCTAGCATCTTAGAATCTCATTTGCAAACATTATTAAATGCTAATGCGATATGCAATTTAATTCGTGTGGATGTTAGGTCCTTCACTTTTGGTGCCGGTCAGAGCACAATTTCCATAGACAACGCCGTGTTGGGTGTTATCCCTAATAGACTATTGTTTGGAATGGTCAAAAATACAAATTTTACTGGAACTAATAATTCAAACCCTTATGAGTTTCAACATTTTGGACTTTCACATTTTGCTATAATCATAAATGGGCAACAATTTCCTTCAGAAGGTTTGTCAATAGATACAAGCCATGAAAAGTGTTCCACTAAGGCCTACCAAACTCTCTTCTCAGGTTCTGGTATTCATCACAGAAACAACGGAATCCAAATCATCCACGACTTGTATATTAAGGGACATTTCTTTCTCCTTTGTGATTCAACTCCTGATAGCTCTGCTTTAGAAGGTCATGCCAGTCTGCCCGTTAGCGGAAATGTGAGAATAGAGCTCAAATTTAAAGATAAACTTACCGAGGCTATTACATGTATAATGTACTGTGAATATGACAATAGTTTTCAAATTGATAGAGATAGACGTATTTTTACCGACTTCTACTGAATACATTACAAATTGAAAAGGCTTTGCACAGCATACCAACCTTTATGGGAGGTTTCTCATCTGACATGTTGCCTTTACATGTTGCGCTGGGTGGCTATTGCTTTTGAAAACAACTTTTCGGCAACTATTTTGATTCATATGGTTTACCTCCTTTCATAAAATCCCTCAAAGCATTTATCTCATCACATGCATCACATCTCACCTATAATCAACGTCCGCTCCAAAGCCTCTTCTCCAGCATGTACGGCCAGTACGTATGCCTGTACACCCTCTACATCTGCACGAGAGGATACAACATGAAGAAATTTGTTGCCATGTTCAACTCTGAGAATACAGACCGCCAAGCATTAAGCTTGTTTCACAGAGAGTTCAGTCCACAGAGGGCCTGCAATGGTGGTCAAACTTGCAGAAGCTGTCTGTAAAAGGTAAGTGTAATCTATCTCTTAATCATTCAGATAAGGATGGCGGAGCCATTAGTAGTGGATATGAATCCATGAGAGGAAATAATAATGAAATCATATTAAAGGAGTTGGCCATTGCCGGGAAAAATTTGCTTCAAACTTTTCGCTTTACAAGCCCTTATGCTTGGAATCATAAGCTGGAAAATTTAAATAAGCATAACAAAAATGGCTTGAATTTTAGCGATGGCTGTGTCCCATACAGCATGTTAAAAAATGTTCTTGAAGATGCTGTTGCCGGACACACTTCATTATATTGTGACTGTGGGTTCGTGAAATTAAAAGTCCAGGTTACAAACACTAAAAATTGCTCTTTATTTCCGTAGAAACACCCATCGTACACCAGCAGTCCAGAATTACATTACATACACAATACAACTTGCAAGGTCATCGACCACAAAGCTCACCCTTACAGCTGTTCACACACATGCGTCCAATTACCGACTGACTGACTCTGGCAGGTGGCGGCTCCCTTTTAAAGATTACTCACTATCCGGAATGTTCTCAAACAATCAAGACAGCGCTAGAACAAAGACGAACTCTCGATAAATCCATCTCCTTCCCCCCACCGTTTCGGCGAGCTTTTATCTCTGCACTGTACTGTCCGTCTCTTTGAATACCTGGCCATGCTGCCTCGTCGCAACAGTGCATTCGCGACACTATGCCTACAACAATGAAAAGTGTTCTATTCTGTCGGAATTTACAAACAGAACCTTTATAAACATACAGAACAAATTCCTTTGTCCAAGGCCAGAAAGCTCTATCACAAAGTCCATTGTGGATTTCCCTATCATAAATTTGCTTCAAATCATTTTGCATGCAGACATGCTTATGCCCTGTTCAAATGGTTAAAACACCTAAAATTTAAAAAAAAAAAATGCCAGTTGTCCTTCAGATTCTAATGCTAGACATGATGCATCCTTCCTTGCAGTGGTATAAAAAGGAGCAGCCTGCCGCTCTATGTCTACATTTCGTCGCAGAATGGGGAAAGGTAAACTCATCTCGAGAAGAAGACCTGTAAAGGCGCTGCCACACCCGGAAGAAGTAATACATCGGCACACCTATTTCCTCAACCCACAGCACTCAAAATACTTTATCTGGGATTATTTCCTGCAAGAAACTAGGAAGCTCATGTGGAAATTGAAGGAGCCAAAATGCAAGGAGTGGTTCTGTCTCATTATTTTAGCTCCTTGCTGAATCATCTACCTAAACTGGCGGAGCACATGTGCAATGACCAATCCTACAAGTGTGTGGAGGAGAAATTTCGTCTTAAGTGTAATGCACATAAATATGCAAAATTACATATACAAGATTCACATATAAATTTAGAGCTCTGTGAAATTAATTACACTGGGCGACAATGAAAATGTTTCGGGCTTAAAAATAGTGAATTTACATGTATGGCTTAAAAATAGTGAATTTATATGTATTTCCATCTGCTGAATTAAAAAATCACAATAAAAAGGATAGATTAGCTCTTGTTTTGGAGATAAAGTGACATTTCATTTTTAGAGTGAAGATTTTAAATTTGGGGGAATTTCTTTTTGGTAGTTGCACACCTGTCAAATAACATTAGGGAGAAATTTTGGAAATTAAGTGATGCAAAAGTTAAGGAAGGCATTTTTGTCTGACCACAAATAAGAGAACTTGTAAAGGATCCTGCATTTTACCAAATTTTGGAGGGGAAAGAAAAGGAAGCTTGGGAAGCCTTTAAGGGCGTTCATGGATTTTTAGGCAACCAAAGAGGTGACAACTACAAGCATTTGGTGACAGTGCTCCTGCAAAAGTACTGTAACCTTGGATGCAGAATGTCCCTTAAGATCCATTTTCTCCACTCCCACCTAGACTTTTTCCCTCCTAGTTGTGGAGCTGTTAGTGATGAACATGGGGAGAGATTCCATCAGGATATTTCTGTTATGGAACAAAAATATCAGGCCCGTAGGAATGAGGTAATGCTTGTGGATTACTGTTAGTCTTTGTATAGGGATTCTGCGGAACTCCATCACAAGAGGCAAGCTAAAAGACGACAAAGTCAATAGGCCACCACATGATTCTCTTCAGACACGACTATCTGCGAAGTATTTTTCCAGCAATTTAGAACTCTTAGCATGTAATTACCAGTTAAAAAAATCAAATGCACTTGCATTTTGTTGGCATGTATGTAATTAAAGTGTATCCTTTTCTTTCAATCCGTTAATATATAATACTTCCACCTTGTGTATATATTAGAAACTAAAGCTAATAATTTTTCATTGTCATATTTGTTTTTCTCTACCCAAAATTAGTAGGAATTGCCTCATGAAGTGTTCGAAACATTCAAAAATTATTTTGTTGTTGCCCAGTGTTATCTATTATGTAATGGAAACATGTTGCAACATCAATTGGGCAAATGTAATGTGGCAACAGATGATGTTAAACAATATGTACAATTATCTGCTAATTCTAACACATTTGTTATACCTAAAGAAAACTCATCATTTGAATAGTTATAAATAAAAGCATTGTTAACAGTGAAGCTAATTTCATGTATACAGACTAAAATTGAGTCATATCTTTTAAAACTTTGAACTTCCTCACATCCTTTTACAAAATCAGGAATGTTTTCGAAACTGTTGCAGTTTCATCATCAGCTGAGGATGTTGTATAGCCGGTGAATTAGAGTTCTAAAGGCAGCTAGTTGATGTGAAACTGGGTTTTATTCATTTTTCTTTATGTAATTATCTATGTGTGTGGGCTTCCTGTATATTCCAAAATCTACACAATGACGATTTCTAGTTATCTTGAGGTCCAAAAAGGGTAGGGTGTTGTCTCTTTCTACTTCCATTGTAAACTGGATATGATTATCTTGCAGGTTTAGTAAGCTGCTAAGTCTGCTAAGACTTTAGTAAGTCTGCTAAGATAGGCGAAAGTGGGCCCCCATAGCATTCCAGTAGAAAAAATACCTACGCTCCTCAAAAAATGGCTAACTCAGACTACTACGGACCCCACAGAAATAGATGACATTATCAATCTTACAGATTTATGCACAAAAAATAATTACTTCATGTTTAACCAAAAATTTTACAGACAATCAAAAGGATTAGCTATGGGGAGCCCACTTTTGCCTATCTTAGCAGACCTATACATGAGCTATTTTGAAACACACATAGTAAAGGCCTTCCCACAGATTTACAAATTTTGGCAGAGATATGTTGATGATGTTTTTGCTATCATTCCGGAAAAACTTAAAGAAGATTCTCTAAAATTACTAAACCTGCAAGATAATCATATCCAGTTTACAGTGGAAGTAGAAAGAGACAACACCCTACCCTTTTTGGACCTCAAGATAACTAGAAATCGTCATGGTGTAGATTTTGGAATATACAGGAAGCCCACACATATAGATAATTACATAAAGAAAAATGAATATAACCCAGTTTCACATCAACTAGCTGCCTTTAGAACTCTAATTCACCGGCTATACAACATCCCACTGAGTAAGGAGGAGTTTTTGAAACAACAACAAGACATAAAAGAGATAGCAGTATTAAATGGATTCAACCCAACCATCATAAGGAACATGATGAAAAGAAAGGAAAAACTCAAGATAATATAAAAAAATACCACTCTTACACTGCTTAAAAACGCAAACTGGCAATATAGAAAATTCACCTACCATCCATGGGCTTTTAGAAAATTTGAACGGATCTTCAAAAGACTAAACTTAAAACTAGCACACCAAAACAAATTCAGTCTGAAGAACCTGCTAAATAAACCACTAAAAAATTCAATCCCCAACACTTTGAAATCGGGAATTTATCAGATAAACTGTGAAGCCCACACACATAGATAATTACATAAAGAAGAATGAATATAACCCAGTTTCACATCATCTAGCTGCCTTTAGAACTCTAATTTTCCGGCTATACAACATCCCACTGAGTAAGGAGGAGTTTTTGAAACAACAACAAGACATAAAAGAGATAGCAGTATTAAATGGATTCAACCCAACCATCATAAGGAACATGATGAAAAGAAAGGAAAAACTCAAGATAATATAAAAAAATACCACTCTCACACTGCTTAAAAACGCAAACTGGCAATATAGAAAATTCACCTACCATCCATGAGCTTTTAGAAAATTTGAACGGATCTTCAAAAGACTAAACTTAAAACTAGCACACCAAAACAAGTTCAGTCTGAAGAACCTGCTAAATAAACCACTAAAAAATTCAATCCCCAACACTTTGAAATCGGGAATTTATCAGATAAACTGTGAAACCTGTGATAAAAGCTACATAGGAAAAACTAAGAGAAACTTGTTAACCAGGCAAAAAGAACACCAGAGGAACATAAAGTTGAAAAAACAGAAAAATCTGCAGTGTCACACCATTTTTGGACAGAAAACCACAGCATTGGCCATAACATAAAACTGTTAAAATCTTTAAGTACACCCATAGAATTGGATATTGGGAAAGAATATTCATAACCAAAAACCGTGATAAAGTTATAAATTTTGAAATCCCAGCATTAAATGAAGTATTAAAACTTATTGCCCCTAACACCAGATGGCAGAGGGATCAGAGCACTGTAGTAGTGGAGGAGGAAGAATGTTCCTTTAGTCACCAAACAGCTGAGGATGAGATTGAATGATCTTGAAATCGTTTCAATTATACAACTACAAGTGAGTGAAATTTGAGTGTAAACATAGTGGCTCATAAATCAAACTCAAAAAATCATTACGCGATGTTTATTTTTTAAAATAAATATTTTTTCCCACACTATTAAATATATGGGAACATTTAATTGTTTTAATAATTTAACTTCGGGATTTATTTCATGGTTAAATGACCAAAAATGATCTGCTATGGCCGATTTATCAATTTTTTTTATATTTAATGTTACGAAAATGTTCTTTCTTTCTGGTTTCCAAACTACGTTTTGTCTTTCCAGTATAAACCTGATCACAATCTAAAGAAATATAATGAGGAATTTACATATATTTTAAATACAGCACAAAAAAAAGTGGTTTCAATCAACACTCGACCAAAAAAATGATCAATC
Organism: Mantis religiosa; assembly: GCA_030765055.1. Classification (NCBI taxonomy): domain Eukaryota; kingdom Metazoa; phylum Arthropoda; class Insecta; order Mantodea; family Mantidae; genus Mantis; species Mantis religiosa. The sequence continues at coordinate 467,687,387 of CM060950.1, forward strand.
GGGACTACAAGCAAAAGAAATTAAAACAGATCACTACTCTTCAAGACATAAATAAAAACTGGAAATACAAAAAATTAACTTACGACCCTTGGGCATTTCCGAAGTTTGAACGAATATTTAAAGATTATGGCATCAAACTAGCATCACAAAACAGATTCTCACTCAAGAAATTGTTAAATAATCCCTTAAAAAACATGATCCCACCAGCACAAAATTCAGGCATATATATAGGATTGATTGTGAAGACTGTGACAAATTTTATATTGGTTTGACAAAGAGAAATTTAAAAACTAGATTAACAGAACGCCATAGGAATATAAAATATAAGCAAACAGAAAAATCGTCAGTTGCTTTTCATTTCTGGAATGACAACCACCACATCGGAGAGGAGGTCAAACTACTAAAACTATTGTCAACAAAACTTGAACTTAAAACATGGGAAAACATTTTTATTATTAAAAACATTGCACATATTCTAAATTTTGACGTGCCATCATTGAGTGGTCTACTGAACTTATGTAAAGAATCTTCCGAGAGAGGGAGCCAATTACAAGAGATCCAGACAACAACCAATTGTGATGAGTCGCTAATCAGCTGAGGATGGAACTGCAACAGTTTCAAAAAACATTACTGATTTTGTAAAAGAATGTGAATGAAGTTACAAGTTTTAAAAGGTATGACTCAAAACTCATCATGTTTTGTCCTCTACGATGTAATCACTGACGAACTGAATTTTACATTACTTGAAAATAAAACATGAATAAAATAAATATTATGTTATTAAATTATAGATGAGTCGTATTTATGACACATCAGCTTCAGTAAGTGAATCTGATGTGTAATAAATACGACTCATCTATAATTTAATAATTATTTCGCTTCACTGTGGTGTTCCAATACAGTTAAATTTCGATAAATATTATGTGTTTGTTATTTCTTCCCTTCACAACCTTTTCCTACTTCCTGGACATGCAATAGTCATTAAGGTCGTAAACTTGTAACCTTGTACCATTGCACAAGGCATGTGCAGAAGTATTTTTTTATTATTCACATCATGCTACAGGTGATTGATTACATCTACAGATATCACTTGCGAAACACTCTGCGACAGACATATTAGGAAGTTAATTGGCAATAAGAAATGCCAAGGGTGTTATGAAATCGTGCAAATAAAACTTGTCTTCACTTATCTTCAGTTTTAATTGCTTCCCGCAAAACGATCTCATTGGTGGAAGGTCAGGTCACATGACAAAATGCAGTATATGATTGGTGGGCTATAGCTGCCTCCTCACTACTAACCTACCCAGCATTCGCCTGGTGACCTAGGAAAACCCTCAAAAAATCCCATGGGTCAGGTAGGTTGGCCACAGGAATTGAACCCGTACCTCCTGAATGCCAGCCACAAACGAAACCCCCTGAGCCATTCCGCTTGGTCATGTTGGACTTCCTTTTGTTTCATTGAAGTGAGTACACTCTTGTATATGTGTTTGGAGAAATTTAGTAAAAGTGACGTCAAAATTAATTGTAAAACTATGTGTAGTCAGTTTATTGACACTCGTCACTTTTATATTATTGAGGGACGAGTTTCAAAGGCTATGAAATAAATTGCATATTTGACAAGATCTATATTTTTTGTATAAGATTTTGTCTATCTCATATGGTTTACTGGTTATGCAAAAGTAACGACAAAATCTTTTGAGGAGATTACCACAAAATTTATCATATGTATTTCATTTGTTGAAAATATCTTCAACAAATGGTATTCAATCAAAATTGTTAGAATGATTTTTGACAAAATCAGCATTTTCCCACACATGAATGCATGCATGCATGTATGCACATACATGGACCTTTTTCTAAAAATGCTTTTTGATCCAAATGACCTCACTGTAGTATGCTTGTTTTCCTTTATCAACACATAAACTCCTGCAATGTTAATCTCAGAAACTATTTGTAGTTGGTTTATTAACCCTTTCACCGATATGGACGTCATATGATGTCCAAGTTAAAATGCCCCAAACCGATATGGATGTGTATAGAGGTCCTGCACATACATGCATTTAATGCTCATTTAACGCCAATAATTTTAAACTTCCTATTTTACAATAAACTTAAATTAGTTCTATAACGTATGTAAACATACCCATAAAGGTTTCTTTTTGAATTGTACACCTCCAAACCTGGATAAACACCCAAGGGCACATCTGCAGATTCACACCAAATAATATTGGTTTCCTTGCAAACTTCTTTTTCTCAACACACCACACATTTTCGAAATGGTTACGACTTTTTTGGTTGTGGGTGTTATCCTTTTAGGAAAGTGTTTTCTCAAGTATAAGGGGTGATGTCATGGTGAATTACTTACCCCCCAGTATAAAGAGGCCTCTGAGTATTATAGTACTCAATTAGGTTACGAGCTATTTATACGTGCAAGTACAGGTAGGTGAATGTCTTGCATGAATTTACAGCTCTGAAAATTACTAAACAATTGTGCATGGTTACATCCAGTGCTATAAAAATACTGTTTTTACCATTTAACTGTTTTTCGTAAAGAGGGATAGCTAGTAATAGCTGATCCGCATCACCCATATTTGACCCGCCATTTCCCCAAACAATGGAGTAGCTAAAATGCCATCTGTAGACCAGTACATGTCACTACTACCTATATCCTAAACATCTCCTTCATAATCGCACAACAAATCTTCCAGTTTTTCTACAGTAATATCAGAAGCCCGCATATATCATACACAAAGTAATTTATTTGCTACATTACGGGAATAAGCCATGGTTAACATTAAAATTTAACAATTTCAAATGTGCCATTCATTTAGCTCTTGATAGCTATAAGAAATCACTCTGAACACAGAGAGAGTATAAATAACTAAAATACTGAGCAAAAACAGCTGCATAAGGCTATCAGAAACCTTTGTTGAGAAACACTGTAATAACAGATGCTGACAGAGTTTTCTTACCAGCATGTGAGTTTAATGCAACATATACTCGTATGATTATCGCTTGGTATAGCATAAATAAACTAAAATCTAAAACCTTGAACTGGAGAAGTCGCTTGCGTAGCTATACATACATTCATTCGTATACACACAAAACCGTATACACACAAAACAAAATGATTCAAATATTAGGCGCGCTCAGTGCAAAGAATGGCTTTTACTACAGTGAAACAAAGTAGTGAAATTTCAACGATTTATTAATGTAGTCTCTACTTTTTTGTTACTGTAGATGTATACTGCCTTTAATGGGTTTTAAACCAGTTTTTGTTTCGTTTAAATAACTTAATAAATACGAAAGATACGGAATTGTATTTATGATGCATTTTTAAAGCATTTAACAATTTAAATGTCTTGTTCTGTTAATTGGGTATCCGTTTCCGGCCCCTGAAGGGTTTAAATGGCCATCGGCGAAGCGGTATAATACTTGTCACTTACTTGTTTATATTAATGAGAGACTAGTTTCAAAGGCAATCACCTCCATTTTCAACCTCTTTACAACTGGCATCTGTTGTCTGCTCTCTCTCTCTGGTGGTGGAACTATGAACTTCTTTGTCGAATTATCTACTGGTGGGATTTCAAAGTTCATTACGCGATATTTATTTTTCCATATGAATATGTTCTCCCATGTTGTCAATTTATTTTGGTTTATCACTCCTTTTAATAATTTTGGATTTGGATCAATGTCATGGTTTTCATTCAAAAAATGAAATGCTACTGCTGACTTATCTTCTTGTTTAAATCTGATGTTTCTAAAGTGCTCTTTGACTCTGGTTTTTAGATTTCTTTTAGTTTGACCTATGTAGCATTTTTCACAATTCTTACAACTTATCTGGTATATTCCGGATCTGTTAACTGATGGGATTTCATCTTTTGTTTTTGAATTTACCAATTTTAAAATTGAGTGTCTATTAGTATGTGCCAAGGTGATATTTTCTTCCTTGAAGGTCTTGTTAAATTTATTAAATGTTTTTGGGTAATATGTGAATGAACTGAATATGCTGTTACTTTCTTTTTCTTTTGTAAATGTGGTTGCTTCCGTAATGGTTTTCTTTAGTTTAGCTTTTCTAATTTTCTTCAACACCAAACTTTTGTTGTATCCATTTTCTTCTGCTATGTGTAGTATCGCTTTTTGTTCTTTGAAATATTCTTCTTTTTCCATGGGTATGTCGACTAATCTGTGAGTAAGGCTGTTTATTATTGCATGTTTATATGTAATTGGGTTGTGGCTATTATTTTTTATGTAATTTTCTGAATGTGTTGGTTTCCTGTAAATTCCAAATTTTATTTTTGTGTCATTCCTGATGATGTTTAGAACCAAAAAAGAGAGTTGTCCATTGATTTCCTTTTCTGTAGTGAATTTTATAGTCCTTTCTTGCAGATTGAGTAATTTTAATGCATCTTCTAAATGTTTATTCGGTACAATTGCAAAGTTGTCATCAACATATCTATACCAAACTTTGAAGATTAATGGGAAGGACTTTTTAATTTGTGTTTCAAATCCACTCATAAATAAGTTAGCCAAAAAATGTGAAAGTGGATTGCCCATTAATAACCCTGATTTCTGCTTGTAGTGTTTTCCACTAAAGCTGAAGAAGTTTTGTTCAATGGATATTTTTGTTAGAGAAATGTATTCTTCTGCTTCTATTGCTTCCACTTCTATTGTAGTTAGCCACTTTTTTAATACAGTCTGTAATTTTTATGTTGGTATACTTGGAAATAAAGATGTGACTTCAAATGAAACTAGTCTGTCATTTTTGTCCAAATTTATATCTTTGATTTTTCTTACTAAATCTAAAGAGTTTTTTAAATTTGCACTTTTGAATTTTGGGAAACTATTAAATTTATTTAGCAACCAATTGGCCAAATTATATGTGGGGGCATTTATACTACTAGTGATAGGTCTCATGCCTTTCCCTGTTTTATGAATTTTTGGCAGCCCATATACTCTTGGTAATGTTGGATTATCTACTTTAATTTTGTGAAATTCTTTATTTTTTCATTTTTGGAATGAAAACCATGACATTGATCCAAATCCAAAATTATTAAAAGGAGTGATAAACCAAAATAAATTGACAACATGGGAGAACATATATGGAAAAATAAAGATCGCGTAACGAACTTTGAAATCCCACCAGTAGATAATTTGACAAAGAAGTTCATAGTTCCACCACCAGAGAGAGAGAGAGAGCAGACAACAACAGATGCCAGTTGGAAAGAGATTGAAAATGTAGGCGAATGCCTTTGAAACTAGTCTCTCATTACTATAAACAAGTAAGTGATGAATATTAATAAACCAAGTACAAATAGTTTCTGAGATTAATTTTGACGTCACTGTTACTAAATTCCTCCAAATGCATATATCCTGCAATGTTGTTCTCTGTGACTGCTCAGACAGTGTCCTGGGCATGGCAAATCTTCAACACGTGCTATACCCTATTTTAACTTAACTACCCACTTTTACATTTGTGTTTGACGCAAACAACTATCACCATACTGCACTGCGCCATCTGATAGTAAATTTTGATTGGTTACAACCTTCACTAACATAAATCTAATGATACTTTTCTGTAGTTTTGACATCTTTTTTCACTGATTCCCTGCATTCTGTTTGCGAGGAAGACTTGCCAGGCCCATCTGATAATATTTTTAGGGAGTAATGGAAACAAAAAAACAACAAACTTGGTCAAAGCTTTGTATTTCTTATACAACCTTTCCAATTATTCATTGAAGGGATCTTGTATATGCCTTGCATTGGATATAATTCCTTTCATGGAAGTGTTGAAAACAGTGTTGTAATAAATTAAATTTAAAGGGACTCGGCTAATGAAACTAAATAACACTTACTTTTAAATTTTTCTGGAACATGTTTCAAAGGCTATTTGCCTCCATTGTCAACCGGACATCGATTGGTTCTCAGTGGTGTAGCTGGCGATATTTTATTGAAATAGCACAAAAAATGACTTTCCCAAATCAACTTAGCATAAAAGAAGAAGCTACTAGAGGAAACCACAACCCTCTCAGCTACAGAAACTAATATGATCTTCAAAAAATTCACTTACCATCCATCGGCCTTTGATAAATTCAAAAAGGTCTTCAAAAAACAAGACATTCAACTAGCACCAGTCAACCATTACACCTTAGAAAACCTAATATGCTCAAACATCAAAGATGCAATTCCTTATAGCAAAAAATCTGGTATATATCAAATTGAATGCTGTGACTATTCAAATTATATTGGAAAAACCAAAAGAAATTTAGAAACTAGAGCAAAGGAACACGTTAGAAACATAAAATACAATTAGAACAATCAGCAGTTGTCACTCATTTTTTGAAAAAAAGAAAAAAAAAAAAAAAACAACAGAAATCCAGAGCCAAAACCACTAAAACATACATCAACAAAACAAGAACTGTCCACATGGGAACAAATCTTCATTTCTTAAAATAGAAACAAGGTATTCAGTTTCGTCATCCCCCCAGAAAGATTTGTTCAGCAAGTTCCTCGAACCACCACCAGAGGAGACTTATGACAAAATATTGCCACCTACATCACTGAGAACCAGTCGATGTCTGGTTGACAATGGAGGCAAATAGCCTCTGAAACATGTTCCGGGAATATTTAAAAGTAAGTGTTGTTTAGTGTCATTAATCAACTCCCTTTAAATTTAATTTGCATTGGATGTCTATACAAGTGAAAGATTAAAAGGTCCAGAACTTAATTTAACATAAATATCTTGTTTTTTTTTTTTTTTTTTGTTTTCCAGATTGAAGAAAGAAATGGAAGCAAGACCTAATAAGTTGGCATTGGATTTTCAAGTTTCGACACAGTTGTACATTTCTGTTACAACTCACCGAGTTATTAAGGAAAACTTAGCACTCAACAATAAGGTATGCATAGATGTTACTCATAGCAGGAAGTTAGTATATCTTCAAAAATTAGAATGTCTCTTGATTGGAAACGATGTGGTGGAGGAAAGAAGGGAGAGAAATTGGGCTAGGAGCAGCTCTCCTTTGAAATGGAGAATCACCTTTTTTGAAAAGCTTTTTAGTGTCTAACATTTGATGAACTCAAAATCAAAATGCGTTTAGTCTGCATTTTGTCCTGACCTTTATTGTTTCAAATTTGCCTTCTTTTAATGCCATTCTGAGGAAATTTTAATCATATCATTACTTTTAACTTGTTTAAAAGCATTTTAAGTCCACCACCTGATTCCAAATGATACCTGTCCACCTTAATTAGCTCACATTATATGAAGTGCACAAATTTACAAAACCAGCATTCAGTCAAGTTTTTGCCAGCTGCAACAGACCTAATTTTGACTTATTTACTATTATGTGTTTTAAATGGGAAGAATTCTCACCTGTAGCCAATCGGATGCGTTAGATCCTTCACCTTGCCACCTTGTTATCTCCACTCTTTTTATATTTCCCTCTCTCTCGCACACTTCCGAGTGTTCTTGGCACTAGACGTAAGGGAACACAAACTGAATTTTCCAAAGTTTTATAATATATTGTTAAAATCACTATTGCAACATGAATATTCATATATTATGCAAATATTTTAAATATGTAGTTTAAAGTTAATTATAGTTTATGAATTACTTATTTTTTCTGATCCAACGTAAATACCAGCGGTGCATCCGTGTAGCTGTGAATGTTACTTATGTTGAGAGATAATTCGTCATTGTCTTCAACTTCTGAGTACTGCAAATTTATGATGATAAGTTCCAAAATCTCGTTTCATGCTGTTTCGTTCAACGTCAGTCAGTTTAAAAATATTATTTCTGTTTGCAACATAATTTGAGCCCACATTAACTCTATTGTATTGTGCTAGCAGTAGTAAGGGGAAGAAGTGGATCGCATCTCATTGATCCAGCTGATACACTTTTTCATGGAAGAGTAACTGAATAATGCTGCTTTGAACTCTCTAGAGTAAATAGAGATTACAAACCATTCACAAACAAAGATATAATGTGACCACACACGTTCTGCCAGACTAACAAGAAGTGTATCGTTTCCTCTCATTGAATTTAACAAACAGCTTGGCTTATTCAAGGTACATATTGCTTTTACCACGTCATGTCAAATGTTTACGTTTCAGTTGTCAGTAGTTTCAGACACCTTCACACATACATGCCAACCAATAATGATATATCACAATGCATTGTTATAATATAATTATTTCTACTTTATTTGTATCAGGAAAACTATATGAGCTAAAAAAATCCTTCCTCATGGATCAGTTTTTGCAAAATCTGAATTTTGTCTTCGCGTGAATAGTATTTATTGGAGATTGATCAGTTTGACACTCGTCACACACCACTTAGGGGAAATGCAATACAACAACACCACAGGACTCCAATTGGTTGCTCACCTAGCAGCGCTCAAGGACAAACATCATCCCATTTGAAACACATAATAATGTATTGTTTCTTACAGATAATGTGTGTGTGGGTGTGGGTGTGGGGGTTGGGTGGGCGTGGGCGTGTGCGTGCGTGCGTGCATTTTTTTTTTTTTTTTTTTTTTTTTTCAAATCCTGGCCATGGCATTGAATTTTTCATGTTCAGTTTATTTTATAAAGACAATTTGTAGAAGAGTGAGTAGCAGATATCATCTAAATGCAACACGTTAGATTTTTATGGTATTCAGATAACAACTTTAGAATATTATATTGTACACTGAAGTTTTCAGTTTTGTGATCCTTATGTTTCAGCTGGACCAGATGGTGGAATCTCACAGAGACCTCCTCCATGAGAATACCAAATTGAGACTTGCAGCTCAGAGAAATGAGACACTGGCTCTTAAGTATAAACAAGAGAAAATTGTTATGACAAGGAGATACAACTATGAGATTGATGTGAGTTCATCAGTAGGAAACTATTTCTTTCTGCTCACTATTGTATCCGTAATGCACAACTTTAATTTTAACTTACTCTTCTAATTGATATGCTATGATTTATTGAGTACTAAAACAAATATATTTTGGGCTACCCCTGAGCTGGGCCCTGCCCCCTTTGCTAACAGGGCAGCCCTTCAATACAATACATACTTTACACATGTTTGTCCTTTTTAATAGTTATTGCTTTTCATTTACTTTTCTCTGCTGCACTAGTTTTTCATATTTGCCAAATGTTTGTCTATCGCTTTAAATTACGAGGGCTGTTCAATAAAGAATTATCTTAATTTTTCACGGTCATAATTTCTGGCTCTAAAATTCAATCTTAATAGATTCTGTTAGCTTAATGTGAAACAAACTCGCCATAGTAGCTTCGTTGTTGGTACTCCTGGTTCCCACCTGTGAGAACCAAGAAAGTTCAGACATGTTCAGTATCGCCTACCAGTGCAATGGAGGTAACACACGAGGAACAATATGTGGCTTTGAAATTCTGCTTTCGTCTCAACAAATCTTCAGTTGAGGCCTATACAATGTTACAGGAGGCCTATGGAGAGTCGGTTCTTCCCTACAGCACAGCTCGAAGGTGGTTTAAAATGTTTAAAGAGGGGGGACAATCAATTTCAAAGGAAGGTGGACCTGATGCTCCAATTACTGCTCTTACGGAAGAAAACATCAACACTGCTGCTGCCATTGTGAGAGAGGATCAACAAATTACCTTAAGATCACTTTCTGAAATACTGAACATTTCATTGGGTGCCACCCATTCGTTGGTGACAGAAACATTACACATGAGACGTGTTTGTGCATAATGGGTTCCAAGACTGTTGATTTCCGAACAAAAAGACATTCGCATGCAGTTAAAGTTGATGTTAGAGGAAGATCCGGAGTTTCTTTCAAACATAATCACTGCTGATGGAACTTGGCTACATCATTTTGATCATGAGAGCAAACAGCAAAGCTCAGTGTGGAAATCTCCTTCATCACCAACCCCCCAAAAAGCAAAAGTGGTTGCTTCTGCTGGGAAAGTAAAGGTCATCTCATTCTTTGATATTCATGGAATGGTTTATCAGCATGTTGTACCTGCACACACATCAGTAACTACTACATGGATGCCCTGAAAAACATTGCAAGTCCATATCAGGCGCAAAAGACTACATTTCCGTGAAGCAGGCTGGATGCTGCACCACGATAATGTGCGGCCGCATATTGCCAATGTTGCTGAACATCCTGCAAAAGTCAGCGTGAAGTGCATCCCTCACCGTCTCTATAGTCCGGATTTAGCTCCATGTGACCTTTTCTATTCCCTAACTTGAAGAAATGCCTTCGTGGGAGACATTATCCATCATCAGAAGCAGTGGTGAAGGCTGCGGAGACGATTTTGAAGGATCTCTCCAAAAATGGTTACCAGCAAGTCTTTGAAGACTGGCAGAAACGCTGGGACAAGTGTATCGTATTTAGGGGAGACTATTTTGAGTAGGACCATCAAAATTATGAGGATGAGTAAAGGTACATTGTCAACAAAAAAAAACAAAAAAATGTGATCATTCTTTATTGAACAGCCCTCATATTAGCACTTGTTTCAGCTTCATAATATTATGATTGTTTCACAGTCAGTATTTACTTCACCTCACTTTTCAATATTTCTCACTTGCATATCACCCTATTTGTGTTCCTTTTCCCTATTACTAATTACTTAATGTCACTAGCAGCTTTTAACAATCATTCTTCCAGTTAACATATGACTTATCACACATTCTCAAATCCTCTCCTCAGCTTCTCACAACCACCTTCTAATCTTTCTTCCCTTTCTACAATTTGTACAACCGTATCACATTTGCTCATATCTTTTCCTATACCTTTCATGGATCCATTCTAATTCTTCCTCTGTACAATTTACACATAATAACCATATTTTTGCCTTACTAATATGCTGCTGCATCTCAATATCCTCTGCCTAATTCTCGCCCCTTTTCTAACCCCTTGATGATATGGGGAAACACCAAGTGGATTGCCCACCTCGGTAGCGTGGTGGTAGAGTGTCTGCCTTACGTTCAAGAGGTCCCGAGTTCGAATCTCGGTCAGGGTGAGTTACCTGGATAAGGTTTTTCCCGGGTTTTCCCTTATCCTGAAAGATGAATGTTGGGTAACTCTAAGCTCCATGGACCCTGGAGACATTTGAGCATCATTTCACCCATTCCACTCATCGTCCGATATGACTTAACGTTGGAGGACGTAAATTACAAAAAAAAAAAAAAAACAAGTGGATTAAAGGATATAACTAATTTATTTAATAAGATGAGAGACAGTGGGAAACTACTTGACTGCTGGAAAACAAGTGTAATTGTACCAATATTTAAAGGAAAAGGGAGTGTAAATAGGCCAGAGAATCACAAGGGGATAAGCTTACTATCTATAATTGGGGAAATGTATACAGGCATACTAGCGGACAGAGTAGTGGATTGGGCAGAAACAGAAAATAAAATTAACATAAGAAATTTCTTCCGGGCTTGGGAGCCGTGGTCTGATGGAGTTTAGCTGTCCATACGTTTCGTCCAACCCTGCGGTTAACATCATCAGTGGCGTGATCTCAGTCTTCTCGGTGAAGGTTCAGGCACAACTGAGACGCTCGCTAGAGGTGTCGTATTTATATCTGGGTTGTTCGTACGTGATTGGTTCGGCTGGAGCAGGGGGTGTGTCCTTGGTGGGTGGGGTTTCGGCATACTGATAGCTGGTTGGTTGGCGTGATTTCTCTGCATTAGGTTTTGTTTTAGCTGTTCCAGTATCGGATGCCAGATGTTGTTCAGTTTGAGAGCCTCTCCCTTTCTGTTAAAATTATTAAGGTGTTTGTAAATTTCAATTGCTTCGCGTTGTAATCTGGCATGGTAGTACGGTGTAGAAGAAAGCACCTTTGTGTCATTATAATGTATAATATGTTCGCCATCGGCTCAAATGGCATGTTCAGTGACCTCGGATTTCTCTGATTGGCCCAGACGGCAGTTGCATTTGTGTTCTGAAAGCCGGGTGTTAATGCTGCATTGAGTGGTACCGACGTATACAGCACCGCATGAACAAGGAATTCGGTAGACACCAGCTGAAGCGAGTGGGTCCCTGGGGTCTTTGGATGAGCATAACAAAGAATTAATCTGTCTCGTGGGCTTGAAAATAGTTTTAACCTTGAAGTGTTTGAGTAGGCGTTCAATTCTGTCTGTCACGTTCTTAAAATATGGCAGGAAAGCAATGCCTTTGTACTCAGGCGGATTGTTTTCGCAGATGGCAGGGCGAGATTTACGTGGGCGTGTAGCTCTGCGGACTTCATGTGCTGTGTAGCCGCTGGAACATAAGGCCTGTTGGAGGTGACGGAGTTCCTGTTGTAATGAGCCAGGTTCACAGATGCGGGTAGCGCGGTCCGTGAGGGTTTTTATGATGGCACGTTTCTGTTTTGGCTGATGGTTGGAGTTTTTGTTTAGATATGTGTCTGTATGGGTCGGTTTGCGGTATACCTTGTGTCCAAGTGTCCCATTTGGTTTTCTGCTGACCAGAACGTCTAAAAATGCTAGTTGTCCATCTTTTTCTTTCTTAATAGTGAACTGAATATGTGGATTGATGCTGTTGAGATGCTGAAGGAACCCATCAAGAGTAGACTCCTCATGACTCCATACAACAAACGTGTCATCCACATAGCGGTACCATTTCGACGGTTTGTGAACAGCGGAGCTCAGAGCCTGGGCCTCGAAGGACTCCATGAATAAATTGGAAATCACTGGGCTGAGTGGGCTGCCCATGGTGACTTCGTCAGTTTGTTCAAAGTACTCCTGTTTCCACTGAAAGTAAGTGGTGGTGAGCACGTGGTGTCGTTTCTCTCTTCACCATGGTCCCTATAAGTGACGCCATCTCCAATCTGAAAAGTCTGTTTCCTGACGATATACTGGCACTATTTCACCACTATTTCATCAGACCACAGCTCCCAGGCCCAGAAGAAATTTCTTATGTTAATTCTGACTCTGGCTGTGAAAGCTTCCGAACACTCAGAAAATAAAATATCAGAATTTCAAGCTGGATTTAGGAAAAAAAGGCAAACTATAGACAATGTTTTTGATGGATAGAGTCAACATGAAAAATTCAATGCCATGGCCGGGATCTGAACCACGGATCTCCTGGTTTCCATCCAGTCACTCTAACCCATTGAGCTACCATGGCAATGTGCCGTCCTGACATTAAATTCTCCATTTGACTCGTATATTTTCCTGGTAAACCACTAGGGGGTCTCGCATCCGAGATACACCGTTTGTGGCGACTTACTATCGTAAGTACTTCCAGGCTTCATCATTTAACTCTTATTATTTTAGTTAATTGATGAAAATTAATCCTTTCTCCACACTAGCCGTTTATCAAGTACTTACGATAGTAAGTCACCACAAATGGTGTATCTCAGATGCAAGACCCCCTAGTGGTTTACCGGGGAAATATACGAGTCAAATGGAGAATTTAATGTCAGGATGGCACGTTGGCCATGATAGCTCAATGTGTTAGAGCGACTGGACGGAAACCAGGAGATCTGTGGTTCAGATCCCGGCCATGGCATTGAATTTTTCATGTTGACTCTATCTATCAAAAAACTTAGCCTATAAACGACTAGTGTGGAGAAAGGATTAATTTCCATCAGTTAACCAAAATATAGACAGTGATGTTTATAATCAAGGCGTTAATTGATAAATACTTGAGCAGGAAAAGGGGGAGATTGTATATGTTTTTTGTGGACTTTGAGAAAGCTGTCAATACAATAAACAGGGGGGCTTTAAAATGGAAATTGAGAAGAAAAAGGATGAGCAAGAATTTTATAAATGAAATTGATAAAACTTTAGTGGGATGCAATTGAGAATAAGATGCGGGCTGAATGTAATATCGGAAGAGGCCGAACAGAAGTTAGGCTTGAGACAGGGGTGCAAATTGAGTCCTATTCTATTCAGTTTATTTATAGATGACATAATAGGGAGGGATAACGAAAGCAATGCCCATTGCCCAATAATAATCAACAGAGATTCCTGGTTTATTGTATGCGAATGATTTAACAGTAGGAGCAATTGCTGTAATTGGTCTACAAAAATCAATTGAGGTAATTCATAGGTTTTGCGCTGACTGAGGATTAAGAATAAACAGCAAAAAATAAAATATAATGGTGTTTAAAAAGGTTTGATACTGATGAAAGGAGAGGAGTGGTTCATAGGAGATAAAAAGGTAGAAGTGGTAAAGGAGTGTGACTATTTAGGTGTAAGGATGTGTAGCAATGGAAGGTGGGCCGCACATACCAGAAAAGTGATAGCTAATGGCAGGGCGGCAATGACAGGGGTAAGAATACGTAAACATAAACTTGAGATTTCGGATGGTTAGAAAGAATGTATGAAGTGGTTGTCGAATCCAGAACAATGTACGCAGTGGAGGTATGGTGCACATCAGAGATAGGAACACAATTAGACCAGATGTATGAATGCTTTGCAAAGATCTACTTGGGCTGCCAAAATCGGCCCCAAGAGAAGTGGCATTACTAGAGTTGGTAATACAAAAAGGAGGGGAATAATAATAGAATACTGAAATTCTGGTATAAGCGTATTAAAGGGCAGAAAGGGGAATTATTGAATCTGTGCATGAAACAACAGAAAAGCATTAAGAACATAAATAGTTGGTGGTCGGAATTGGAAAGAATGGTATCAAAGATAGGTATGGGAGATTTATGGAGAGCAGAGGAGTCAGATCATAGCAGTTTTTGGAAGTAAGTGAGAATCAGAGTACAAGACAGAGATAGGCAGGAGATATGGGAAAGTATAGAAGAAAAGAGATCTTTGAAATTTTATAAGCAATTAAAGGCAGAATGGGGTAGGGAAAAATATATAGATGAATGAGACAAAACTAGAAGAGAAGGCATAGCATGGATGAGAGTAGGAATAATACATCTAAAAGGATACAGTTAAATCTCGATACATCTAAAAGGGTTGAGAATTAATGAGGTAGGGAGGGATATGTGAATTTGGTGGAGATGAAGGGAGCACTGTTCATTACCTGATACAATGTAAGGAGTTAACAAATTGCAGGAGAAAAATATGGGATAAGAAATGGGACAGTGTAAGCAAAGAGATATTGGCGGTACACATATTAACGGGGATGAGTGAAAAGAAAAATGTATATGAGAATTCTTTTATAGCTTAAGAGAAAATTGGATTAGGGTAAAATAATTGAAGGTCAAGAAGAAATGACACCAAGGTGCTCAGGAAAACCAAAGGCTTATGGCCAGGGGACCTGAGTCGGCGAGTAAATCTTAGGGCCAGCAATTTCATGTATTTGTTCAGGATGTATAACAGCGCATGTTCGATGTTAAGGTCATTGTAGTGAAACTGTACAAATAAATATCAAATATCAAACTCCTTGAATCCCCACACTTGTTTCGTACTGCTTTTCCTTGATGCCTTGTACTCCCACGCTTGTTTCACAGTGCTTTTCCATGATCCCTTATACCCCCACACTTGTTTTACTGATCACCTTGTTGCCCACACTTGTTTCACTCTGTACTCGATGTAATGCAATTTCATTTCTTATTTTCTTCTTCATTCTGTCAACTGCCATTTTTGAGTTTTCCCCTCTTCTCTTTCATTTACAATGTTTATCACTTCCCCTCCATCAGTGCACACTGCATTTACTCCACATGTTTTCTGGACATTCATACCGGATATCAAAGTCAGCTTGTTTGAATCTGCTGCATCAACAACATTCGTATGCTCTGCATCTTGGATGTTACTTATGCTACTTCTGTGCTCAGCCATTCGCCCATCACATTAAAACCTAGTTTCTTCGCCTTCTTTCGTCAATTAGCCTCCTCCTTTGTTCTCTTTGTTCGTAAGTTAAATTCTTATTAATATAGATGTTCCTCTTAGTTATTTTGCTTGTTTTAATACCTCCATTACCAATTCCATATTGCTGAATTTCGCCATTATATTTCTTTTGCCTTCCAGTTTCCTAATTCTAAATGTGGCCCACAGTTCGAAACCTTTTACATTCATCCCTAACCTCTCCATTAATAATTCCCATATCTCTTGAAATGCTCTGATTCCTTTTCACTCTTCTACCCCAGAAATTCTTTTCATTTTTGCCATCTTTGTTTTTATCTTCTCCAACTCTTTAGTTTTAATCTCTAATTCTATGTTATCCCACTGCCTCCATTCTTATTTAAATCTCGTTGCCAAACCATTATTGCTTGTAACTCTTTCCATCTGCTTTGTGGCTGCCATGTCGCTTAATTCCTTTTTATTCTCTTCTGCGAGAACAACTTTACTGCACATCTTTTTTGCTCCGTTGCCAGTTTGGTACTCCTACTCTTCTAATTACTTGTCCTCTATAACACAATTTTTAGAGCTAGCGAAACAGTGAAGCATTTTTTTATTTATGTCCAATGTTAAGTCATATCGGACGATGAATGGAATGGGTGAAATGATGCTCAGATGAGCCCAGGGTACATAGAGCTTAGAGTTACCTGACATTCGTCTTGCAGGATAAGGGAAAACCCCATGAAAAACCTTATCCAGGTAACTCACCCTGACCAAGATTCAAACTCGGGACCTCTTGAACATGAGGCAGACAAGCTACTGAGGCAGGGAGTGAAGCATGAGTGCAAATAGTTTGTTACTACATTGTATATATTGTGACAATAATATTTTGTACATTCATAAAAGGAGTAAATTTGTAAAAATCATATATTCAGAAGAGGAAGGAATAAGGTTGAAACACACGATATCCTGTCACGTTACTTGCAAGTCATGCTTAGCTGTCATGTATAGGTCGTCGCCTTGCTGACTTAAACTGACTAACCTTTGACTCAGTTGCTGCTTCGGCAGAGGTTTAATTTTTAAACCCCCAGAATTTGGCCTAAGGGGAAACACTCACACATGTGCTAGACGAATCTGTGTTGCTTGTTTCACTAACGGCCATGTCTATTATCTTCGACAATTGAACTTCTGATGCCAGGAACCTCCGCCAAGGTAAAGCCGCAGTGGACTCTATGCAGTGAGAAGGCTTCTCCCTCTCTTCGCTAAGAGCATTATGTCACTTGGCCATCTGGTCAAACATGCATGGCTTGATTCATGTCAGTATCAGGTAGAATTCCATTCTCAAAATGCTGTACAAGTGCTGTGTCCCTCATTGCAAAAGCAATTATACATTAAAGGGTGTTGTTAGTGAATATGTGACAAGTTTTATTATTCCTAGAGACAAAATACTGCATGAAAACTGTGTAAGAAATATCCCAAGAAAAGACTGAATTCTTTCAGATACAAGTCTCGTCTGTATTAAACATTTTGAACCAGATTGTATTCAATGTGAAATATCATACCTGGATGCAAAAGGGATAAAAAGAGTATGTATGAAAAACGTAAGCTAAAAATTGGTTCCATTCCTACAATTTATGAAGGTTTGCCAGCATATGTTTCTAAAAAGCCACTGGCGAAAAGAAAGAACCCCGAAGAAAGAGCTGCCAACATTAAAAGAAGAAAATTAATTGCTGAAATTCAAGCTTGTAAAGATGCTGCTGAAGAGGACAAAATAACGAAGTACAGCTGGGTAAACAACGAATAGCACTCTTAACAAAACCATTCACTTGCCCAAAAACAGTAAAGATCCTTTTTTTTAAAAAAAAGTTTCTGTTTGTTTGTTTAATTTTGGTTCTTACATTTGAAATAGTCGTAAAAACTAATACTCAATGCTCCATTTATTGCTAGTATTTACCTAGAACGCATTTTGTTGGGATCTTCCTAACATCATCAGCTGTTGTCGACTAATGGACGTTGGTTCGGTGAACTCATTGCAGCTGATGGGTGCGTCTCTGTCGGTATCTTGATGAACTTGAAGTTTGGGTTTTCTTCAAAGGTAGTGTCGAAATTAAACAATTTTCTTTCATATTTCTTCATGAAGATTTTTTCCCACGTGGTTAATGCAGCTAGTCCTTGGACACTTTTTAATAAGTGTATTTCTCATTCTCTATCATGATTTGTCGCATAAGAGCCGACGATGCGAGTAATGGTTGGCGAAACATGTCCTCAAATTAGGTACGTAAGTGAAGCTGATGTGTAATAAATACGACTCATCTATAATTTAATAATTATTTCGCTTCACTGTGGTGTTCCAATACAGTTAAATTTCGATATATTACAAACAAATCTCTGGACTGGCTATGGGAGGCCTGCTATCACCATTTTTGGCCTATTTATACATGTGTTTTTTTCGAAACACATGTAACTAAAGCCTTTCCTCATATTTTTAAAACATGGTACAGATACGTAGACAACATCTTTCCAATAGTTGAATTTTATTGAAACTATTTGCTTTGATGTAATTATCTGTGTGTGTTGCTTTTCTATGAATACCAAATTCCAGTTTTTCATTGTTTTTTGTGATTTTAGGGTCCAAAAAAGGTAGAGTACAGTCCTCTTCAGTTTCTACTGTGAATTGTATGCTGGGTTCTTGAAGGTTGAGTAGTTTCAAAGCATCATCTATTTCTTTGTAGTACACTATTGCAAACATGTTGTCTCCCAATTCCACACAAACATGCCACCATCAACAGTCTCACACACAGATTAGTAAATCTACCCCTCAGCCAGCAAGAATATCAGAAAGAATACCATCAAATCTTAAAAACTGCAATTAAAAATGGATATGAAAAAGCCTTGTAGATAAAAAACTAAAATCATTCAAACTTCAAAAAGGATTAAAACAGATCACAGCTTTTTCACCAATAAAACAAGAAATTAGATTTGCTAAATTTACTTACCACCCCTGGGCCACAAAAAAGTTCCAAAAAATATTCAAGAAATACAATATAACATTGGCACCAAAAAACAATTACAACATTAAAAACCTACTTAACAGTAATAATACTGATAAAATAAAACCAGAAGAAAAGTCAGGCATTTACAAGATTAAGTGTAAAGACTGTGAACAAATTTACATAGGGAGGACAAAAAGAAACATAGGCTTTAGAAAGAAAGAACATTTTAGGCACTTAAGATACAAAAATATTGATAAGTCCGCAATAGCAGCTCATTTCTGGTCTGAAAATCATGAAATTGAAGATAGCACCAAATTACTAAAATACGTACAAAAACATAGTGAACTTGTCATATGGGAGAGAATATACATAGAAAAACATAAAAACCAACTAATTAATTTTGAAATCCCACCAGAAGTTGACCCCACATTTAAATTCATCACAAAATCGACAGATGGCAGCAGCAACTCCAGAACTACCCACACCACTGGATCAAGCTTTAGTCGCATAAGAGCCGACGATGCGAACGATGGTTCGCGAAACATGTCCTCAGTATAGGTACGTAAGTGAAGCTGATGTGTAATAAATACGACTCATCTATAATTTAATAATTATTTGTAATAGTTTCATATGGGAGAAAATATACATAGAAAAACATAAAAAACCAACTAATGAACATTGAAATCCCCCCAGAAGACAACCCCACATTTAAATTCATCACAAAATCAACAGATGGCAGCAGCAACTCCAGAACTACCCACCCCACTGGATCAAGCTTTAGTCGCATTAGAGCTGATGATGCGAACAATAGTTTGCGAAACATGTCCTCAATATAGGTGCGTAAGTGAAGCTGATGTGTTAGAAATACAACTCATCTATAATTTAATAATTTTATTGCTTCACAGTGGTGTTCCAATACAGTTTAATTTTGATATTGTGACATTTAGTTCTGGCTTATAGAGGGTTTATTCTACATAAACTAAAAGTTAATAAGCTACATATAACAAACAAGACTGCTCAAAAAAGGACAGCTGCGAACTTTACCCACGGCGGATTCTATACAGGCGGAAAGGTTGGTGGAGGGGATGCTGATGTAGAAAGGCATTAGATGTATGTATGCACAGGACGTCTATACACGTTCATAGCGGTTCTTTGGCAGTATAACGTAGACATCATATGATGTCCATATCGGTGAAAGGGTTAACATGGTTAATAGGAAGTGGTTACAACAAAAGGCTTTTGTAGGTATCATTTCTATAGAAGCAGTGAAAATAAATTAATAATGGATAAAGGGAACCTTGGAACTGTTACAAATTATGTTTCTGTTAATAATTTTAAAACTATCTTACTAATATATAAATTGAGCCCTATATTGTTTAATTTATTTATAGATGATGTGTTAGAGAGAGTGAAGGCAGTGAATAAACATATGCCAATAATTAAAAATAGAGAAAACCCTGGGCTGTTATATGCAGATGATCTGTTGGTGAAATCCTATTCAGTGATAGGTTTGAGAAACTCGATAAATGAGATTTAAAGGTATTGTGATGAGTGGGGGTTTAAAGTCAACATTGATAAGACCAAGATTATTTTATTCAAACAAGGTAGCAAATTAAAAAAAGATGACCGATGGCTATTTAAAGGTAAGAAAATTCAAATCGTGAGGGATTTTATTTATGTATAAAGCTTAACAGCACAGGAGGATGGGGGAAGCATAAAGAAATGGCCTTGGCGAAAGGAAAATTGGCTTTGAAGATGGTTAGTAAATGGAAATTAATTGTTCTTTCACACTGAGTGTGTAGGCTAAATTGTGGAAATGTAGAGTCAGACTAAAAAATAGCTGGGAATTTCCATTAATTGACCTAATAGTAGTTAACTATAAAGCCAGGGCCTTAAAGTACTTACATGTTGTTAGTCGCCATTAAGGTAGTTGTGTCATGTTATTATGAGAACTCCTAAGTGGTTTACCAGGAAAACAAGTCAGTTGGAGAATTTAATGTCATATCGGCATGTTGGCCATAGTAGTTATATGGTTAGAGCGGCTGGACGGAGCCCAGAAGATCCGTGGTTCAAATCCCGTCTATGGCATTGAATTTTTCAGTCTGACTGTACGTTTCCACATGGTTAGTAAATGTTTGTACATAGCACCAACAATAAATGTAACATGGTTGGAACATGTGTATAAAGCTTTAGTAGAGCCAAGATGAATGTATGGTATTGAGATATGGGGTGCAGGGGAAGGTTGGGAAAAGATGGATAGGATACTGAGAATGTTCTGTAAGATGATCTTAAGAGTTCCATATAATTTGGCTGGAGAAGGAGCTGTGTTAGAATTAGGCAAAGTGAGTGTACGAGGGTTGATTATGGAAAGAGTGTTAATTAGGATTAATTGCTTACCTTAGGGGCATATTCTAAAAGATTGCTTAGATATTCAGGAGAAGTGCATTCACCCAAAGAGCTGGGATGGGCCAAATAAGACATTAGCTTATAGTTATTGGTATGGCAGATGTATGGATAGGAAGAGAGAATATGATGGCAGGATTTTGGAGAGTAGTTAGATGTCAATTGGAGGATATGGATAGACAAATTTTATGGGCCATGGTGGAGAAAAGAACTTCATTAAAATTTTATAAAGTATTTAGAAATACTGACGGGAAGAACATGTATATTGAGGGGTGTAGTAAGGAGCAAAGAGAAGGGAGTTGTATGGTTTAAATTAGGAATGTGGAGATTGAAAGGTTACCGAAGAGGGATAGAGAAAGGTGTCTGTCCTATATGCACGGTCAGGGAGAATGCAATCCGTATTTTATTAGAATGTATGGGTACGTACCTATGAAGAAAAGAGTTGATCCAGAATAGATGGTTAAAACTGGCAAAATCGTTAGTAATAAGAAGAATATTCTGTAATCGATCCCAGGTTTGTAACTTAGGTGAGTTTTTGTTTAGAGTGAAGAAGAAATGAGTATGGTAAGTTAAGTGAATAGGAGTATGTGGTAGATATTGGCTAAGTTCTGCAATAGAGAGAACGGGTGGTAGGAATGATGTATTGACTATCAGTTGTTTGTTGATTGTTAAGTAACAATTATTGTATAGTGTCTGTGACTGGATATGACTGGCAAAGAGCCTGGGCTGAATGTGTAGTTATATCTATGATTATAAGCTCTTGGCACTAATAAATAAATAAATACTAATATATCTTTACTCTTGCTTTTGTGTAGCTGATTAACCGGCTAACTGCGGAGCATCAGAGGGTGCAATCAATTATGGGAGACTTGCAGCACTATAAGGAACGTGAGGCAGTCCTGAAGCGTCAGCTCGCAAATGCTAACTCCTTTTTAGAGAGGTCTGTGGAATACACTAATGTAGCAGATGAAGAGATTGCGTCACGATCACATGACAACAGATTACTTAGAAATGAACTAAATAGATCTGATGCCAATATTGTAATGCTGCAGAAAGTGCTGGTTAATGCCAGGAATTTAGTACACAAGATAGTCAAGGTAATGCTATTCATTCATTCATTTTATTGCATCCGTTTGATTATGAATACATAATATGGAATTGTCAAGGATACATATTATTTTACATATTATTGATTAAATTACAATAAATTACTTATATATAAACCAGATTTAAATTAATAATATACATATTTCAGTT
Organism: Mantis religiosa; assembly: GCA_030765055.1. Lineage (NCBI taxonomy): Eukaryota > Metazoa > Arthropoda > Insecta > Mantodea > Mantidae > Mantis > Mantis religiosa. Next base: position 467,709,756 of record CM060950.1, read on the forward strand.
CATTCCTTATTTCCTTTTTTTTTTAATGCAAAAATTCATTGACTGTATAAATACAATTATTCAGTAGGGATTTATGAAGTTGATAGAGTCAAACATGAAAAATTCAATGCCACGACCGGGATTTGAACCACGGATCTCCTGGTTTCCATCCAGTCGCTCTAATCCATTGAGCTACCATGGCCAACTTGCCATCCTGACATTAAATTCTCCATTTGACTCGTATATGTCCCCGGTAAACCACTAGGGGCTCTCATATTCGAGATACACTGTTTGTGGCGACTTACTATCGTAAGTACTTGAGTCCTAGACTTCATCATTTAACTCTTATTATTTTAGTTAATTGATGGTTAATCATTTTGTCATACTAGCCGTGTATAGAGTAAGGTCTAAGGTCCATATATAGACCTTAGCCTATACACGGCTAGTGTAAAAGAAAGAACACTTCAGGCACTTAAGATACAAAAATATTGATAAGTCCGCAATAGCAGCTCATTTCTGGTCTGAAAATCATGAAATTGAAGATAGCACAGAATTACTAAAATACGTACAAAAACATAGTGAACTCGTCATATGGGAGAGGATATACATAGAAAAACATAAAAACCAACTAATGAACTTTGAAATTCCGCCAGAAGAGAATCCCACATTTAAGTTCATCAGTAAATCAACAGATGGCAGCAGCAACCCCAGAATTACCCACACCGCTGGATCAAGCTTTAGTCGCATAAGAGCCGTAGATGCAAACGATGATTTGCGAAACATGTCCTCAACATAGGTACGAAAGTGAAGCAGATGTGTAAAAAATACGACTCATCTAAAAATTAATAAGAAAAACAGATGTTCATTGTGAAATAAGTGTTCATTGACTTATCATTTCGTATATTCTTCTTGGTCTACTTTTATGGCTGCATAATTAGCTTTGCATTGCACTGCATTGCAGTATATAGTTTTTTATAAACAGTTATCCTATCTATGCACTAAGAGAAATTACGCACCTTTATATCAAGTGGCAGACCCACCTCTCAAATAGGATATTTATCTGCTGGTAGAGGGAGACCTCAAAGCTGCTGTCAACACATCTAATACGATTGCAAACCTCTTGGGGATTCATATATAAACTCGCATCATCTGCGATGCTATTGATGACGTCAAATTTTGTGCGGTAAAACTACAGATAAAAATGAACACCGTGTATTATTGCTATTGGTAATTACATTAATGCAATTACGTAATGTGGTGACATGGACCAATAAAGAGAAGTCATTTAGTTGTTCTAGAAACATGGTGTGCAGAGAACCCAGAATAATCAGAAAGCTTGGCATCACATTGCAAACGAACGTCCTGATAATAAGACATGCTTTTTGTGTCGTTCTGCGATCATGCAGTAAACGTTTAGTTGTGAATGCATTTGTGTTGCACTAGTGGCATGTGCCAGAGTTATAAAGGTCATCAATGCAACAATAGTTATTTGTGAAACGACAGCATCTATGTTATTTAAAAATATTAGCAGAATTAACTAATTGTTTTGTGGAATAAATCCCACAATATTTAAAAGAGAGGAATTGCTTGTATTTTCCAATTGCAATATCAAATACCTTTACTCCGAGACTGTGACCAGAGGTAAGACTCATTGCTCCAGAGCTCTGAGGCATTTACAAGATTTCTACCAGATCCACACCAAAGGTGAGAAGCTAATCAGCATCTTCTATCATGACTTTTGCAATAAAAAACTTGTTGCAAAAATGATTGCCACAACGCGGGACTTCTAGAATGTCGTCTCCATCATCGCCTTTTGCAATTTTCTGTTGTAAATGTAGTACTATGGTGAACATCACATTAATAAGTAATATTAATAAATAACTGGCAATGACAAAAAACTAAAGAAATTAAATAGAAATCTACATAAAGGTTCTTAAACAAAAATAAAGTTATAATAAGTTGCTTAAGCTATAAAAGGTACAAAACATTAGTATACTTTACTCCAGTGTTAAGAAACAATTACAAAGCCTGCACTTGTGAACAAAGGAAGAAAACAGGAAAATAAAACATCCAGCTCTAAATATAAATGTGAAGATAGAAGAATCATTTTTAATACAAATAGTGTAACATATGAGTGTATGAAGGTCATGTGAAAGCATCACATTATATTTTGTTTGTATTTTTTTGTGGTAATAGAGGTAACATTTTTTGAATGACTATAACCTTTGGAAAAAATGGAAAATTTCTTTCAGTGCAGCTTTCTGCTATATTTAATTGCAAATAAATTTGAGTTGTTTAAGTACTACTGAATGTAAATATCTCTTTACAGTTGCAGGAGACCATGCCAGAAGAAGAAGGTTACAGAGCTATACAGGAGAGTAATCTGTTGAACAAACTTGTCAAGTTGTTTAACACTGCCGACCTACCACCATTGGAGGAAACAGGAAGCAGGTATGTCGCCCACATTGTTGAGATTGAGGTTGTTTATTCACCAGTTGTAAATGTTTTACAAGGTTTCGTCATGTGAAGTATACATAAAGTTAGTTACAATGGAGAGATAATACTATCTATATTTATAGTTCTGACTCTACATTTTTAACCATTATTTGGTTTTGCAGTTTTTATATTCTTCTATTGTATAGAAAGCATTCTTAATCAGATAAGATTTTATTTGTTCTTTCCCTATTTCTTTAATCCAGTGAGGTAAATGATTGTATAAATCTTTTGTCTTACTTTCAATACATTTATTTTGTAATGAGCCTCTTAGTCTATTTCTAAAGTGAATTTCTTTTGTTCTTGTGTTATGTTCATGGATATTTGTATTTTTGTCTTCTTTATGGGAAGTTACAACATATTTTAGGCATTCATATATATACAAGGCAGTGTTAGTATACCTAGTTTCTTAAATGCTGTTCTGCAGGGGTTTCTTTTTTTTTTTGATATTTATAAGAACTCTTATTGCTCTTTTCTGTAGTCTAAATCTCCCTGCTGATCCCCATAAAATAATTCCATAGCTCAAATGTGAGTGCATAAATGCATAATATACTTGTGTTGTACTATCTTCATGATTTGTTTAACCTGTTTTAGAATATGTATACCCCTATTGAGCTTTTTAGAGAGTTTTTCTAAGCGTCTGTTCCATTTCAGATTATCTATTACTAGTCCTAAAAAGTTTATTTCACTAGCTTGCCTGATTTGCTTGTGTTTTATTTCCAAGGAGATACTTGCCTGCATTTTGTTACTTATACTAGTCTGCATCCATTCGGTTTTCTTTGTATTTAGTGCCATTCCTAATTCTTCCAGGTAAGTACTAACCATCTCCAACAGTGCTTTTGCATTACTTTTCAATTCAGCCACTGTACTCCCTGTTACAATAACTGTTGTGTCATCAGCATAGCCAATGGCTAATCCTCCTGCTTCCTGAAGTCGTTTAAACAGATCATTTATGTATAAAATAAACAAATATGGCCCCAATTTTGATCTTTGTGGTACACCGTGTGTTATACACTTAAATGGGGATTTGATTTTGGATAGCTGTCCATCTATATTTTGTACTACTTCTATGCATTGCTCTCTGTTTAATAAATATGATTTTAGCCAATCTACTGGAATGCCCCTAATGCCATAATTTTCCATTTTTACCATTGAGGTATTATACTGTGGTATTAAAATTTCAAGGTATATTTACTCTCTCTATCTTTTAATGGGAAGTACTATATTGTACCCAAAATTTTGATATCAAGATTTCACCAGAAATATGTGTTTTAAAATCCCCTGAACCCCAAAAAAGCATATTTGGAAAAGGTTCTGTGTGTGGGTTGGTGTGTGTGGGGGTGGGGGGTTGCACATGTACTGCATGTATGAATAAATAGCAAGCATAGTGCAGAAGCAAAAAGTCAGTTAAATAGCACATTTGGTTTGAATAGTTATAATAGTTACTGGAGTCGCTAATCATCTGAGGATGAAACTGCAACAATTTCGAAAACGTTCCTGATTTTCTAGAAGGACGTGAGTGAAGTTACAAGTTTTAAAAGGTATGACACAATTTTAGTCTTTATACAAGCACATTTGGTATTCAAGTTTAGCATCGTGAGTGAAGTTACAAGTTTTAAAAGGTATGACACAATTTTAGTCTTTATACAAGCACATTTGGTATTCAAGTTTAGCATCGTGAGTGAAGTTACAAGTTTTAAAAGGTATGACACAATTTTAGTCTTTATACAAGCACATTTGGTATTCAAGTTTAGCATCTTCCAAGGATGCAACATAAATATTTTCAACCTAATTCCTCCATTACAAACTATCCTTTATATTATGACAAAACCTACATAGACGAATTATTAAATTATAGATGAGTCATATTTTTTACACCTCAGCTTCACTTACGTACCTAATTTGAGGACATGTTTCGCGAAATATTGTTTGCATCGTCGGCTCTAATGCGACTAAAGCTTGATCCAGTGGTGTAGATAGTTCTGGAGTTGCTGCTGCCATCTGTTGATTTTGTGATGAATTTAAATGTGGGGTTGTCTTCTGGCAGGATTTCGATGTTCATAAGCTGGTTTTTATGCTTTTCTATGTATATTTTCTCCTAGATGACGAGCTCACTATGTTTTTGTACGTATTTTAGTAATTTGGTGCTATCTTCAATTTCATGATTTTCAGACCAGAAATGAGCTGCTATTGCGGACTTATCAATATTTTTGCACCTTAGGTGCCTGAAATGTTATTTCTTCCTAGTGCCTATGTTTCTTTTTGTCCTCACTATGTAAATTTTTTCACAGTCTTTATACTTTATCTTGTAAATGCCTGATTTTTCTTCTGGTTTTATCTTATCTGTATCTACTTAACAGCAACAATACAGATAAGATAAAATCTCCTATGGCTGATGTATTAGTCTGTTTATACTTAATGTTATGAAAATGTTGTTTTGTTCTTATTTGATAAAGTTTATATTGGAAAGACAAAACATAATTCGGAAACCAGACCATTTTTGGTCATTTAACTATGAAAAAGTCCAGAAGTTAAATTATTAAAACAATTAAATAGTCCAACAGATTTAATAGTTTGCGAAAAAATATTTATTTTAAAAAATAAACATCGCATAATGAATTTTGAAATACTGGTAGTCGATTTTGTTTTAAGTTTATTTTATTTTCAGATTTTGGTAGTACTGGCAAAAAAATAGTCACCTCTAGTGATCGTAACGTTGACGACATTATTTGAGCTGACGATGTGAATGAATATTCACAAAATTGCGATCCTCATCAATTAATAAGAAAATTTTCATCATTTTCTTTAAAGATGAGTGAAGTTTTATGTTACAAATTATTATATTTGTATAGTTTTTAAAAGTATTCCTGAAACTGTGTCCTGCATTTCCTATTATTTTAATTGCTATTTTTTGAGGTTTATATATCTTTTTCATTTCTGCTGCTGCGGTATTCTCCCATAATGTTCCTATATTTTATGTGTGAATATATAAATGTGTGGTAAACATGTTTTACTCTATCATCATCCATTATTTTCTTAACCTGCTTCATAATATAGATGCCTTTATTTAGCTTTTTTTTTTGTGATATGCCTTATGTGTGTCTTCCAGTTAAGGTATTTATGTAATTTTACTCCTAGAAAATTTGCATACTCTGCTTCAGGTATAACTACTCAAACTATTTCTAATATAATACAGCTTGTAAAACAACTTCGGAGAAACTTTCTTATGTGCGACGCGAGAATATTTTCTAAGTCCAAAGGTGTACATATACGCATGCACAAGCAGACGAGCAGTCAGTTGTTGCATTGCAGCCAACAGGAGAAAGATGTATAAAACTTGTAGCCAACTTGTGCAAAAATGACCCAGACATAGGTGACACAGTACATGTGCAAAGGAACATGGTTTGAGCAGGCAAAGTTATTGTCCGGTCAAATTTTGTTACTGATGCACTGCTTTGCACATAAACAATCCTACGACACTACGATAATGGAGTGCTCCGTAGGAAATACATGTATGAGCTCACGGACCGTATCAGACTGGTTCGGCTACTGCTGCAAAGTGTGCATGAAGTCAAATGATACCAAGTATACTGCAAGGGGGGAAATTGGCGGTCCCGACCACGTCGTTCAAATCGACGAATGCAAAATAAGACGACGCAAGTCTCATCATGGGTGTTACAATTAGACTGTAGAACGTATTTGCATCCCTCCTGTTGTTGGGGCATATCGTCATCCGCACCTCATTCGTTTCCACATCGATAATTCCTAAGATCCAGTTGCCCTCTGCAACGCACCTACAATGAAAATTGCGTTGTCTTATTTTCCATTTGTCGATTTGAACAACGTCACCGGACTGCCAATTTTCCCCCTTGCAATATACATGGTGTCATTTAACATTATACACACTTCGCGGCAGTAGCCGAACCAGTCTGATACAGTCTGCAAACTCATACATATATTTCCTATGGAGCACTCCATTATCGTCATGTTGTAGGAATGTTTATATGCAAAGCAGTGCATGAGTAACAAAATATTTGACCGGGCAATATAGTGTAATTTTGGGCCAAGAAAGACTGTTGGTAGCATTGCATTTGTTGGAGAAACAAGCATTGTTTGGCTGCACTGAATTCTTCAATATGGCTCCATTATGCAGTAAGTAAATAAACAATTAATAACGTTAAAAGAATGTCCTCCAACACGAAATTGCACTAAAAAGTAAAGAAGTTATATTAAAAATTATGGTTGTATATAAAAATATAAAAAAGTGAGAAGGAATTAGAAAAAATCGCGTGTCGCATATTAGAAAGAAGAGCCACAACTTCTAAGTTCAAAATTAATGCATGCTGTTTATTTAGTAGTTAATATTATGTTTAAACTGAAGTAGTGTAGTTTTACTATTCTTAATATAATATTTAATTTCTTTTTTGTTCCAACTCAGCTTTAGCTTTAATTATAATCAGCATATCATCTGCATATCCTACAGCTGTACTTCCATTTTGTGGACTAATCTAAAAATATCATTTACACATACTAAGAACAAAAATAAACCCAATTTCAAACCATGGGAACTTTATGATTAATGTTACGAAAATATTATTTTATTTTTTCTACTATGATATTTGTATTTCTATATATTGCTTCCAAATTTTTACCTTGTGCTTAGTGCACAAACTTAGACATTTTTATGCAGTAATTTCCTCATTTTAATTAGTTAAGAGGGAAATATTTTTGTATACATGTTATTGAATTTTTCAACTTTTTCAGTGTGAGTAGTGAAAAATCATTAATTTCCACTGAACTTTTTAATATTTTTAACTGACCTACAATCATAATTCCTAAAGCTCTCTTAAAATTTCAAAGTAATAAGTTATAAACAACTGTGGTCCAAAGAGTTTTCTGTATAGTAAAAAATGGAGTTTTAAGTTCAACATGATGCTTTACTGAAATGTTACAGGACCAATTAAATAGCCATTTGTGGCTTTAAAATTGTTGATATAAAAAACTATTTGTGTAACATAAAGGTACAAGTTGTCTGTTATCTAATTTCAATGATGCACTCCCTTAAAATGCACATATTTTAAGATTGTTTCCCGAAATGTAGACTAAATACATGAATATAAGGTAGAAAAATTTTCAGAGTTACCTGGAATTAAATACTGTACATGAATTACTGATAAATTATCTTTTACTAAGTGACATGCTTTGTAATGAACCTTGGAATTATATTCATGCTCATATTTGTGATCTGTTGTAGAGTAAAATCAGATCTGCCGTCCAAGAGCTCTTCAAGCGCAGCGGAGATAGGAGGAGAGGAGTCTTCAGAGAAGGAGCCTGGGGAGCAGGAATTAGGTAATGCAGGTCATGTACAGATTAGATTGAATAAATGGGGTAGAGATATATGTCCTTCTTCTAGGTTGCGCCAGTTACTTGCATGAGGTGTAGTTTCCTTCTCCTTCCCAAATAGCCAGTTCCTTAAAAATACCTACCCGTCTATGCAGATGCTTTCCTAGTTTACAACAATCTGTAAGGGGGTGTAGTATTAGCCTCAGCTGTTTTAATACATTTTTAGTAAGACATAGATTTATTATGTTTCAAATGGGAAGAGTGCTTCCTGTAGCGAATCAGATGCGTTAGAGCCTTCAGCATTGCCACCTCGTTATTCCCACTCCTTTTATATTTCCCTCTCTCGTGCACACTTGCGAGTGTTCTTGGCGCTAGACGTAAGGGAACGCAAACTGAATTTTTCAAAGTTTTATAATAATGCAGTTGTTGAAATCTCAATTGCAACATGGATATTCGTATATTACGCAAATGGTTTAAATATTTAGTTTAAAATTAATTATAGTTTATGAATTACCTATTTTTCCAATCGAACGAAAATACCAGCGGTGCATCGGTATAGCTGTGGATGTTACGTTAAGAGATTATTCGCCATTGTCATTGTCTTCATCGTCTGAGTACTGCAAATTTATGATGATAGGTTCCAAAATCTCGTTACGTGCTATTTCTTTCCAAAAGTCGTCTTCTTGTAGTTTACCTGATGTCTTACACAATTTTCCCAGTCTTGTTGTGTTCCTAGTCAATTTCTTTGTGAATAAGTCATTCAACGTCAGTCAGTATAAAAATATTATTTCTGTTTGCAACATAATTTGAGCCCACATTAACTCTATTGGATTGTTCTAGCAGTAGTAAGGTGAGGGAGGGGGGAGGTGGATCGCATATCAATGATCCAGCTGATACACTTTTTTATGGAAGAGTAACTGAATAATACTGCTTTGAACTCTGTAGAATAAATATAGATTACGAACCATTCATAAACAAAGATATAATGTGAATAGAAACGTTCTGCCAGACTAGCAAGAAGTGTATTGTTTCCTCTCATCAACTTTAACAAACACCTTGGCTTATTCATCTTGTACCACGTCATGTCAAATGTTTACGTATCAGTTCTGCGTAATTTCAAATATACGTTCATGCATACATGCCAACCAATAATGATATTCATTACAGTGCTTACGTTGCAGTGCATTGTTATATTATAATGGTATCTAATTTATTTATTTGTATTAGGAAAACTAGTTTTTGTAAAATATGAATTTTCGTCTTAGAGCAAATAGTATTTATTAGAGATTGATTAGTTTGGCGCTCGTCACACACCACATAGGGAGAATGCAATACGACAACACCGCAGGACTCTGATTGGTTGCTCACCTAGTAGCACTCAAGGACAAATATCATCCCATTGGAAACACATAATACTCATTCTCATACTATGTGCATATGGTTATTTGTAAACCACTCTAAGATGGTTCTCTTTATAGTGGATAAGAGAATGCTAAACATTGGCTGAGTGCCTACACACTTTTGAGCAGAACCTTGTTTGCCAGCGCAACTTTTTTTTTCTTTGCCTATTAACTTTTATGACCCAGCATCTCCAAGTGTTTCTTACCTTTTTATGTTTCATAAGTTCATGTAGGATATTTGAGACTAACTGGGATGTTATAATGGCTTTAAGAGTAGGTAATATGTAACAATAATGTGATCCATTAAATCATTAGTGTTTTAGGCTAGTGACAATGAAGCACATAGATGCAAAAATTTTGTGAAGGTATATACCATTGATTTTTGCTAACATCCATTAAATTTATTGGGAGTCGATTAATGACACTAAACAACACTTACTTTTAAATTTTCTCGGAACTAGTTTCAGAGGCCTTCCCTCTATCATCAGCCGGACATCGACTGGTTCTCCTTGGTGTAGCTGGCAATATTTTGTCATAAGTCTCCTCTGGTGGCAGTTTGAGGAACTTGCTGAACAAATCTTTCTGGGGGATGTCGAAATTGAATACTTTGTTCCTATTTTTTGAAATAAAAATTTGTTCCCATGTGGACAGTTCTTGTTTTCCTGTTGTATGTTTCAGTAATTTTGGTTCTGGATTTATGTTGTGGTTTTTTTCCCAAAAATGCGTGGCAGCTGCTGATTTTTGTAATTGTTTGTATTTTATGTTCCTAAAATGTTCCTTTGCTCTTGTTTATAAATTTCTTTTGGTTTTTTCAATATAAATTTGACTACAGTCACAGCATTCAATTTGATATATCCCAGCTACACCAAGGAGAACCAGTCGATGTCCTGCTGATGATAGAGGGAAGGCCTCTAAAACTAGTTCCGGGAAAATTTAAAATGGAAAAACAAAAAGAAATTTAGAAACAAGAGCAAAGGAACACTTTAGGAACATAAAATACAAACAATTAGAAAAATCAGCAGTTGCCACGCATTTTTGGGGAAAAAACCACAACATAAATCCAGAACCAAAATTACTAAAACATACAACAGGAAAACAAGAACTGTCCACATGGGAACAAATATTTATTTCAAAAAATAGGAACAAAGTATTCAATTTCGATATCCCGCAGAAAGATCTGTTCAGCAAGTTCCTCGAACTGCCACCAGAGGAGACTGATGACAAAATCTTGCCAGCTACACCAAGGAGAACCAGTCGATGTCTGGCTGATGATAGAGGGAAGGCCTCTGAAACTAGTTCCGGGAAAATTTAAAAGTAAGTGTTGTTTAGTGTCATTAATCGACTCCCAATAAATTTAATTTATACAATAACACTGTTTTCAACAGTTCCATGAAAGGATTTTTTAACATCCATTATTTTGCAAAGATCCTGGCAGGTTATTAAAAGCCAGCATATTATTGCTGTGATATTTCTGAGAGGCTCGATATAGCAATTGTTTGTATATATCAATTGTATCAATAGTTTCCACTACTTTAGTCTCTTTACCTCTGGCTAGTCTTTTATCCACTGTGTGCCAAAAATTGTTTTTCAGTGCCAGGCACATACGTGATCATGTGCTCCAAGTACAATATTACAATAGTTTAATATAAAATTATTTGTGGTTGGTTTATTGACACTCGTCACTTACTTTTTCATATATTTATGAGAGACTAGTTTCAAAGGCCCTGGCCTCCATTTTCAATCTCTTCCCAACTGGCAACTGTTATCTGCTCTCTCTGGTGGTGGAACTATGAACTTTTTTGTCAAATTATCTGCTGGCGGGATTTCAAAGTTCATTGGATCGCGTAATGAACTTTGAAATCCCGCCAGCAGATAATTTGACAAAAAAGTTCATAGTTCCACCACCAGAGAGAGCAGATAACAGTTGCCAGTTGGGAAGAGATTGAAAATGGAGGCCAGGGCCTTTGAAACTAGTCTCTCATAAATATATGAAAAAGTAAGTGACGAGTGTCAATAAACCAACCACAAATAATTTTATATTAATTTTGACGTCACTGTTACTAAATTCCTCCAAACACACATTACAATAGTTACCTGACATTCATCTTTCAGGATAAAGGAAAACCCCAATAAAACCCCTATCCTGGTAACTCACCCTGACTGAGATTCGAACTCGGGACCTCTTGAACATGCAACTATGCTACTGAGGCAGGCTTATAATAAGTGAGTCAACAACATAGAAATATTGAAATGTGTTTCCTATTATGATTCTGCTTTCAGACAATGTTAGGAAGTGAAGGTATTTTAGTGGTTTATCTGCCAACGTACAGAGTGACTTATTAGCTTTGTATCTCAACATGTAGTTCAAGAAATAAAACAAGAAGTGTCCTAGATAACATTCGTTGCATTAATTTGTGATGAAGTAACAAACATTTCCAAAAACAAAAGAGGTCACAAAGGAAGGAATCCTGCAAGAAAGGTTCCCCCTTTTTAAGGATATAAGTCAGGATCCTAAAAATGGATGCTCTTTTCCTGCATGCGATAAATGTCTTAAATGATTTGGATTGTGAAACCAAGCTAGAGCACAAAGGTGTAACAATACTACTGTAATGGCAGGCAAACGCAGCAGTTTCCAATCTAAGCTAAGAGAGCATTGCAAATATGCACATCGACTGAACCTAGTCTTGTCACAGTCAGTAAATTATATTAAGACTGTGAAGATTTTCTTCTATCTGATTTTGTTACTTTTTTTGTTTATATTTTTGTAAATCCACTAAAAGGACTCTGTGCTGGATGATGAGATAATGAAGAGATTTCCTTCAGCTGCTCCTACAAGTTGAAAGTCAACTGGTGAGGAACGTTCAACATCACAAAGCTGATACTGACAACCTACTTACTTCCATAATAGTAGATGCTGATCAGTGGAATCCTGAGATGAGGTCTTCTGCTTGTGATCATTTAACACATTTGAGAGACTTTGATTTCAATTTCTTGTTGGCAATATTTTCATTCATCTTTGCACATTCTGGCCATTTGTGAAACTAGAAACAACTTTGGAACCTTCTGGCACAAACTTGTGAGAACAACTCCTAGAATCTACTTGGTGAAAGCTATATTGAAGATAAAAACAGAAAATCCCCATATAAAATGCTGTATCTCAAGATAATTGATGTATCTGGCTGATTTGGTCACATGGATAAACAGAAGTTTATAAATTCCCTTGATCGCAAGCAATCTGCTAAATTCAAAATTGATTTTCCAAGTAAGAGACAAAAGAGTTTAACCTCTTAGCATACCTATTATTTTCAAAAGTATGTTCCTTTTTTCACCAATTTTTATTTATTGTCACAATTGAATATTCATTCAGATACAATAATGATCACAACAATAGAACCAGTTTTTACCGCCATAACAATAAAGATTTTTGTGCCTGAATAGCCTCCAGATTTAAATCCCGAGTATACTCGTTAAATACTTAGTATGCTTTCTTTTATAAACTAAGACATATAAACAAGCTTATATTAGGTACTGCAACATAAAGCAAGAAAAATGAGTTATTAATCTATATTATAAATCATACTTTATAATTTATTTTGTTTATATGTTTGTTGTTGTATGAAAAACTCTTAACCGCTTCGCCGATGGCCATTTAAATCCTTCAGGGGCCGGCAACGGATACCCAATAAACAGAACAGGACATTTAAATTGTTAAATGCTGTAAAAATGCATCATAAATACAATTCCGTATCTTCCGTATTTATTAAGTTATTTAAACGAAACAAAAACTGGTTTAAAACTCATTAAAGGCAGTATAAATCTACAGTAACAATAAAGTAGAGACTACATTAATAAATTGTTGAAATTTCACTACTTAGTTTCACTGTAGCAAAAGCCATTCTTTGTGCCGAACGCGCCTAATATGTGAATCATTTTGTTTTGTGTGTATATGAGCCATAGTATGTATGTATAGCTACGTAAGCGACTTCTCAGGTTCAAGTTTAGTTTATTTATGCTATGCCAAGCGATAATATGACGAGAGTATGTTGCGTCACACACTCACACACTGGAATGAAAACTCTGTCAGCATCTGTTATTACAGTGTTTCTCAACCAAGGTTTCTAGTAGCCTTATGCAGCAGTTTTCGCTCTGTATTTCAGTTTGTTTCTCTTTGTTCAGTGATTTCTTGTAGCTATCAAGAGCTAAATGTATGGCACATTTGAAATTGTTAAATTTCAATGTTAACCATGGCTTATCCCTGTAATGTAGCAAATAAATTAGCTTGGGTATGATGTGTACAGGCTTCTGATATTACTGTAGAAAATCTGGAAGATTTGTTGTACGATTATGAAGGAGATCTTTAGGACATACGTAGCAGTGACGTGTACTGGTCTACAGCTGGCATGTTATCTACTCCATTGTTTGGGGAAATGGCGGGTCAAATATGCGTGATACGGATCAGCTATTACCAGCTATCCCTCTTTACGGAAAAGAGTTAAATGGTAAAAAAAAAGTATTTTATACCACTGGATGTAACTATGCACAGTTGTTTAGTAATTTTCAGAGCTGTAAAAGACATTCATCTACCTGTACTTGCGCGTATAAAGAGCTCGTAACCTAATTGAGTATTATAATACTCAGAGGCCTCTTTATACTAGGGGGTAGCAAAATTCACCACATCATCCCTCATACTTGAGAGAAAACACTTTCCTAAAAGTATACCACCCACACCCAAAAAAATTGTAACCATTTCGAAAATGTGTAGTGTGTTGCGAAAAAGAAGTTCGCAAGGAAACCAATATTATTGGGTGTGAATCTGCAGATGTGCCCTTGGGTGTTTATCCAGGTTTGGAGGTGTACCATTCAAAAAGAAACCTTTAAGGATACGTTTACATTCCTTATAGAACTAATTTAAATTTATTGTAAAACAGCAAGATTAAAATAATTGGCGTTACATTAGCATTAAATGCATGTATGCGCAGGACGTCTATACACGTCCATATCGGTTTGGGGCATTTTAACTTGGACGTCATATGACGTCCATATCGGTGAAAGGGTTAAACAAGGATCAACACATAAAGATACGCTACAGTCAGTGCACATATATCCAGATTCCCTTCGTATCTTCTTGCACCTAGCGTCACACACACTGCTGCACATTCCACATATTCGTGTTGGATTTTTCTTCTTTTCATTGAGCAGGATTATTGATGGAAAATATCAGCAACAAGTCGCAAAGGACTTGCTTTCGCTGATGGCCTGCCCACTTCTTTTGGAAAACATTTCTCCCTCTGGTGTTCTGCAATGATTTGCTCAACTGCAATATCACCTTCCGATGAGCTGAAAAAGTCACTTTCTTCTTCTGAAGTGCCTACGTAGCTTTCTTTAGAAATTTCAGTTCCACTAAATTCAATATTATAATCTTTATCACTGTCTGTTTCTACAAAACACACAGAACCGCGCACTATATGGGTACGCACAACAGCTGGTACGAACAAAGACATCTAACATTGAAAAATACGCGGAAGGAAACAAGTGCCTGAATCAGAGACATCTGTTGGCACACTTACAACTATCAAAGGAGTGAGTTCAGCACGAAATCTAATGGAAATTTTAAGAAACTGCAAGATAACGAGAGAGGTTGGGTTTTAAACTAATTTCCAGTTGCGAAGCTAGTCACCTGAGTATACTCAGGATTTTACTACTCTTGAAAAATTATAAACATGAGTTTACTTGGGCTATTACGTTAAGGAGTTAATGCAAAATTACAGATCTCGCTTTGATCTCATATATTTGAGAAGTGAACTGATCAGCTCATATTCAGATTCTGAACTCTGCGGGGATGTGAGTATTCTCTATGAGTACTTGCGTTCTCCAGAGTTAAGTCAGTTATTCCTCTAAAACCTACAGGCTGAGTACAATATTTAACTTGACGATGCTTTGAGTATGTTTTGTATTCTTTTAAGCAGATAATAAATGAATGAATGAACATTAGTTTGGACGGTACCGATGACTTCTGCAACATAGAGATTCTTTTCCGCCATGAAAAGAATGACATTTTTGAAAAATGCAAGTTTAGGAAAGAATGTTTGCACTAACACTATTGAGCATAGAATATCATTTTCTCGAAATACTAATGTCCAAGGAAATATTCTTTGATAGTGTCATAGACATTTTTGTTACCAATATAAGGATAAAGCTGGCTTACAAGAAATAAACTAATGCTAGGTACTTCATCATCATCATCATCATCATCATCATCATCATCATCATCATCATCATCATCATGAATAATTCCTTTCTTGGAAGCGTTGAAAACAGTGTTGTTATAATAAATTAAATGTAAAGGGAGTCGATTAATGACACTAAACAACTTACTTTTAAATTTTCCCGGAACATGTTTCAGAGACTTTGCCTCCATCGTCAACCAGACATTGACTGGTTCTCAGTGGTATAGCTGGCGATATTTTGTCATAGATCTCCTCTGGTGGTGGTTTGAGGAACTTGCTGAACAGATCTTTCTGGGGGATGTCGAAATTGAATACTTTGTTCCTATTTTTTGAAATGAAGATTTGTTCCCATATGGGCAGAGCTTGTTTTCCTGATGTATGTTTTAGTAGTTTTGGTTCTGGATTTATGTTGTGGTTTTTTTTCCAAAAATGCGTGGCAACTGCTGATTTTTCTAATTGTTTGTATTTTATGTTCCTAAAGTGTTCCTTTGCTCTTGTTTCTAAATTTCTTTAGTTTTTCCAGTATAAATTTGACTATAGTCACAGAATTCAATTTGGTATATACCAGATTTTTTATTAAATAGAATGGCATCTTTGATGTTTGAGCAAATTAGGTTTTATAAGAAGTAATGGTTAACTGGTGCTAGTTGAATGTTTTGTTTTTTTGAAGACTTTTTTGAATTTATCAAAGGCCCATGAATGGTAAGTGAATTTGTTGAAGGTCAGTTTCTGTAGCTGAGAGGGTTGTGGTTTCCTTTAGTAGCTTCTTTTTTGCTAAGTTCACTTGTTGTCTACTAATGATTTGGGAAAGTGCATTTCAATAATTTTGTTGTATTCTGTTTTGTGAGAGGGATGTTGACCAGTCTGTGTGCTAAACTATTGAAGATTGACTTTTTGTGGGATCTTGGATTGTAGCCAGTAGCTTTTATGTAGTTGGTTTTCTGTAAATGCCAAAGTTTATTCTGTTTTTATTTCTGATTATTTTTAGATCCTAAACTGGTTTTGTCTTTTTCTATTTCTACAGTGAACTTTATGCTTTTTTCTTCGATGTTTAAAAGTTTAAGTGCATCACTGACGTGTTGTTTTGGTACTATTGCAAAGATGTCATCTACATATCGCTGCCAGAGTTTGAACATTCAAGGGAAACCTTTGGTGATCCTTATTTCTAATGCAGTATGTATAGATCAGCCAGGAAAGGTGATAGGGGGTTGCCCATTGCTAAACCTGAAGTTTGGTAGAAATATTTTGTTTGAAACTGGAGAAAATTTTGTTCTATACATAATTTGGTTAGTTCAATTAAATCTAAAATTTCAGGTGATGACATTCCAAGTGGTTTGAGCCATTTTTCTATCAACGGTGGGAGTTGTTTTACTGGTATGCTGAGAAACACCACTACAGGAAAACAAGAACTGTCCACATGGGAACATATTTTCATTTCAAAAAATAGAAACAAAGTGTACAATTTCGACATCCCCCAAAAAGATTTGTTCAGCAAGTTCCTCGAACCGCCACCAGAGGAGACCTCGGACAATATATCGCCAGCTACACCACTGAGAACCAATCGAAGTCCGGTTGACAATGGAGAAAAGTAGCCTCCGAAACATATTCCGTGAAATTTAAACGTGTTGTTTAGTGTCCTTGATCGACTCACCCTTAAATTTAATATGTATTAGGTTTCTTGCTTATTCATAATCCTGGCTTTCTAAGAAACACTCCAAGGCAGAAGCATTACAAAAAACAAATTTAAACTATGCTGAAAATTTTCAGCATTGTCTCAGTTTCATCTGTACATTGTATCATTCAAAACTGTCCCCATGTGTGAGAAATATCAATATCAACAATTTAATGTAGGTAGTTTTAGCACTTTCTTCTGTCTAACCAACATGCGTGCCAAGGGTTCATAAGCAGCGTCACTTTACCCACCACCACTACACCATGTGGTTCATGGCAGCTGTCAGGATCTTAAAGTAATTTTAAGTGAGTGAGTGAGTGTGTGCGAGCGTGCATGCGTGCGTGTTTTTAGGGCCTGTCTTTAGTTCTGATTGAGGTTAAGTGTATATCCTTAATATGCCTTGTGTAATGCATATGAACACTTCCATTGTTTTGAAAGTTAAATCTATTTCTTTTTACAAATAAAGATGTCTCCGGTATATAAACACATGCAAAGGTTTTTGAACAGTGGCTTACATGAACATAGCATTTTTTTGTTGCCTATAATTCGAACAGCTTGTTTTTGTTTAATAAATATATCTTTGGCTTCTGGTGAATTTCCCCAAAATATTATTCTATATTTAATTATAGAATGTATATGTGCATAATAGGACATTAAAAGTACACGAAGGCTGATATTTTGACTTAATATTCTTGGAGCATATATATTCCTGCTTAATTTGGTTAGTAGATGGTTTGTATGAGTTTTCCATTTTAAGTCATCCTGTATCCATAAGCCTAAAAAGTTTATTTCACTTTTGTATGAAATTAATTTATTATTTAACTTTACTTCAGGAATACTTTCATTGTTTCCTCTGTTGGTAATACTAAATTTAAGACAAACTGTCTTATCTGTGTTTAAAACCAGGTTGTTATTTGCTATCCATGATACCAAGTCTTTACTAGTGTGACTTAATGTATTATTTAATGTTTCGTTACTGTTTCCTGTTATTAGTAAGTTAGTGTCATCTGCAAACAGTACAGTGTTATGAGCCTTGATGTTATTTACAAAGTCATTTATATACAAGATGAATAGAAATGGGCCCAGAATTGAGCCTTGCGGCATTCCATATGTAATGTCAAGTACGTCTGATCTAACTGCCAAAGTCAAATAATTTTGCTAACACAATTTTGTGATCAACAGTATCAAAAGCTTTACTTAGATCTAAAAATATACCAATTGCTTTATCTTTATTATCCAAAGTGGTTATAACGCTATTTAAGAAAGAGTATATTGCAGTCTCTGTTGATTTTTTGTGTCAAAATCCATGCTGTGAGTTAGTAATTAAATCATGTTTTTCCATAAACGAGAGAAGCCACCTATACATTATTTTTTCTAATATCTTTGAAAATACGGAAGTTATGGAAATAGGATGGAAATTTGATACTTCAGTCCTTATTTTTTTATGTAGGTTTAGATAGTTTTAGTACGTCTGAAAAGATCTTGCTAGTCATGGATGCATTACAGAGATGAACAAGTGGTCTGATTATTCATTCATTCATTCATTCATTCATTCTTTATTCATCCTTTTAAAACATATACATGTTTTTGGACACGTCATGGTTACAAAATAAAATGGTACAAGTTATTTACTATAGTACATCAATAATCATACATTATTATTTACAAATTTACTGTATTTACAATTCTTTGTTTAAAAATTCATTTATTGAATAGAAACATCCATTTATACAATATTTTTTAAGTTCCTTTTTGAAAATGTTATGGTTTTGGATGCTTTTTAGGTATGGTGGAAGTTTATTGTAAAGTTCACATGCTGATGCTATTGGTTTAGTTTTATATAATTCTAATGAATGCATTTGTGGGGGATAGTTGACTTTTTTTCTTGTAAAGTACTCATGGTTGTTTCTATTCAGTTGTCCGTTGCTGTCTTTAATTTTTAAGTACAGTATTGCTTCATATATGTATAATGAATACAAAGTCATAATTTGTAGATTTTTAAATGCTTCTTTACATGATTCTGTTTGCTTTAATTCCTGGATCAACCTCACTGCTCTTTTTTGCAATAAGAAAACTCGGTTTGTATGTTTCTTTTTACTACGACCCCATGCTATAATACCGTAGGTGAGGTGAGGATGGATTTGTCCGTAGTATATTGTTGTTAATAATTCTTTATTGCGTAAGCCTGCAAATCTTTTTATGATGAATAGACTAGTACAGATCTTTTTGCATATTTTATCTATATGATTATCCCAATTGAGATGTTGATCAATTATTACTCCTAAGAAGTTGCTGTATTCTACTTCTTCTATTTTGTCATTTCCAATGGAAATATCAATATTTTTTATGTTTTTATTTTGTGGGGTACGGAAGTGTATACATTTCGTTTTGCTTATATTGACGTGTAAGTTATTTGACTGCAAGTGCTGGATTAAGTGTCTTGTATTTTGTGACGTTACTGTTTCTAAAGTTTTTGCTCTGATGCCTGTGTTAATAATTGATGTATCGTCTGCGTACATTGTAATTTTACTTCCAGGTAAATTTGGCATGTCATTTATATAAATAATAAATAGTAGGGGGCCAAGAACAGATCCTTGTGGTACTCCATATTTTACTTCGAGACTTTTTGAGTAATAATCTTTTATGTGATTGTGTGACTGATGTGTGATTTTCGTTACCTGAGTTCTATTGTTAAGATACGATTTTATTAAGTTGAGTGGAGTACCTCGAATTCCATAGTTATATAGTTTGTCAAATAGAATGTCGTGCTGTACGCAATCGAACGCTTTTGTCAAATCTAATAATATGCAGTTGTTATCCGTGTGATTATCTAAGTTCTCTATTATGTGATCTGTGATTTCAGCTATAGCCTGCTTTGTTGACTTATTTTTTTTGAATCCAAATTGTGTCTCGTTTAAAATGTTATGTTTTTCTAAAAAGGATATAATTTTGTTTGCAATAATTTTTTCAATTGCTTTTGATAGCGTGGAGATTAGCGCTATTGGACGGTAATTTTCAGGTATTTCTTTATCACCTTTTTTGTATATTGGTTTTATGATAGTTTTCTTTAGTACTTTTGGAAATACGCCTTCTCTTACAACCGAGTTTATCATTTCAACTAGTGGTTCTAGAATATAAGGTGAACATTGTTTGAGTAGCATTGGTGATATTTCATCTAGTCCTGCTGATTTCTTATTTTTCATGTCTTTTATTACTTTTATAAGTTCCTCATTTGTTATTTCATCAATGTACATAGACTTTATTATGTGTCTTGCGTTACATTTACAGTTATTATTAGTCTTATTTCCTGCTACTAGCTGTTCTACTTGTTCTAAAAAATTTGCGTTAAATATATTGCTTACCTCTTCTGGTTCATCAGTTATTTTATTGTCTTTCTTTATCCTTAAATTGTCTATGTCCACTTCTGTGATTCTACAGTCATTTTTTATTATATTCCAAGTAGTTTTTGTCATATTTGAGGACTTAAGGATCTTTTGTTTAATATACTCTGATTTGATTTGTTTAATTGTTTCTTTATATATTGTCTTTTGCTTTAAATATGCCCTTTTTTCAGTTTCCCTCTTGGTTTCTTTAAACCTATCGTAACTAAGTTTTAATTGCTTTTTTACCTCCATAATATGTCTATTTATCCATTCTGCTTGCTGGTGCTTTGATATTTGCTTTTTTATTTTTGGACAAGCTACCTCTAGATAATAGTTAAATATCTTGTAAAATTTCTCCCATTTTGTATCTATATCTTTTACGTTAAGCACTTGTTCCCATGACTCTTTACTAAGTAGCATGCAAAGTTCTGCAATACTAGCATCGTTTATTGCTCTGGTTGTTTTATATAGAGTTTGTTGTCTTGGTGTGTTAAATTTTACATCTATTTCTTGAGCATAGTGGTCAGATAGGTAACTTTTTATTACTTTTGTTTGATATTGATGTGGTGGAAAATTTGTGATAATTTGATCAATTATGGTTGCAGTTGTTTCAGTTACTCTTGTTGGTTCATCTATTGTTAAATGCAGATTGTACATGTTTATTAAGTCTAGTAGCTGTTTGTAGTCATTGCTATTTTCATCTTTGTTTATATTTAGGTCACCTAATATCACCATTTTTTCACATTTCAGTTTGTCTAATACGCCTATTAAGTTGTCACAGAATTCCTTTGTGTTACTGCAAGGTGATCTATAACATACTATAACAACAATCCTTTCTTTTTCATTTAGGATTTCAATTCCTGCTACCTCAAATTTTTTTTCTAAACTTCTGTTTCTTAACCATGTGATAGGTTTCACATTTTTCAGTCCTTTACTTACTAACAGCGCTGTACCCCCACCCTTAAAGTTTGGCCTACAATAAAATGTTACATTTATATACCCCTCTCTTTTGCATATGCTCATTTCAGTTTCTTTTAACCCATGTTCAGTTACTGCTACTACGTCTGGTTTAAGTTCTTGGATGAATATCGTGACCTCATCTACTTTGTTGCTCAAATATTGAACATTTTGGTGCACTAGTTTTATTTGCCTTTTATTTTTTATGTTTTTTTGTTGATATGGCTGAGATTTTACAGACTCAGCCTGTTTGGCAAGTTTCCCTGTCCTATACTACTAACAGTTTCTGTGAATGGTAGTGCGATTACATTTGTTGCTTTTCTTTTACTTGTTTCTACGACTGATTCTTTTATTTTAGTTGTAAGCCATTTCTTAACCCTTTTGTTAAAGTGAAGACCATGTCTTGTAAAAAGTTCCCTTTCTGCATCTGACACATCTATCATTACAGTGTTACTAAAATTTTCACAAATCTGCTTAATACTACTATTACATTTTCTTACCTCTTTGTTTACATATGCTGTCCTATCAAGATCATGCCTATGTGGTAAATTTACCACAATCACATTGGTATGTTGCATTTTACATATACACCTTTTTAGATTCTTTTTTATATTATTGCCACCATCTATCTCTACGTCATTTGATCCCCCAATAATCACAATATGGTCCTTTGTAGTTAGGTTTTCACTATAACAATCACTACTTTTTACCACTTCACTTAAAGGTGCATTCAATTTCACCAAACTTTCCACTTGAGCGTCTTCTTGAATTTCCGATAGCATCTCACTGAGACCTCTGCCATGGCTGTCTGCTAATATTCTTAGCCGGTAATGTGTTCACTGCATCTTTTTACAATTATATCTGGTATATCATCAGCACCTGCAGAATATGTATTATTCATTCCATTTATTATTTTAGTTATTTCCTCAGGTGTAACTTCATTGAGGTGTATAAATTTAGATTATTAACAATATTAGTCTTTAGTGGATGGTGAGGATGTCCATTGTTATTATGAACCAGATCATTAATTATTCCTGTGAAATAAGTGTTAAAATCTGTAGCAATTTCAGTTGCATCTGTTATATATGTTTGGAGGAATTTAGTGACAGTGACGTCAAAATTAATTTCAGAAGTTCTGAAAATGCATCTGTTATCTTTCTATCATGTTCTAGTTCTAATTTACCCTGTGTGTGTTGCAGTTTATTTTATTAGTTATTTGGTTTACTATTTCTACCATAGTGCATTACAGTTGTTTTACAATTAAGATATTAAGTAACATTTTTTTATATTTGAGTTTGATTTATGAGTCACTATGTTTACACTCAAACTTCACTTACTTGTTGTTGTATAATTGAAACGTTTTCAAGATCATTCGATCTCATCCTCAGCTGTTTGGTGACTAAATGAACCTTCCTCTTCTTCCACTACTACGGAGCTCCGATCACTCTGCCATCTGGTGTTAGGGGCACTAAGTTTTAATACTTCATTTAATGCCAGGATTTCAAAATTTATAACTTTATCACGGTTTTTGTTTATGAATATTTTTTCCCAAATATCCAATTCTATGGGTGTACTTAAAGATTTTAACAGTTTAATATTTGGTTTTCTGTCCAAAAATGGTGTGAAACTGCAGATTTTTCTGTTTGTTTCAACTTAATTTTCCTCTGATGTTCTTTTTGCCTGGTTAACAAGTTTCTCTTAGTTTTTCCTATGTAGCTTTTTTCACAGGTTTCACAATTAATCTGATAACTTCCTGATTTCAAATTGTTGGGGATTGTATTTTTTAGTGGTTTATTTAGCAGGTTCCTCAGACTGAATTTGTTTTGGGGTGCTAGTTTTAATTTTAGTCTCTTGAAGATGCGTTCAAATTTTCTAAAAGCCCATGGATGGTAGGTGAATTTTCTTTATTGCCAATTTGTGTTTTTAAGTGGTGTAAGAGTGGTATTTTTTGTTATTATCTTCACTTTTTCCTTTCTCTTCATCATGTTCCTTATGATGGCTGGGTTGAATCCATTTAATACCGCTGTGTCTTTTATGTGTTGTTCTTTCAAAAATTCCTCCTTACTCAGTGGGATGTTGTATAGCCGGTGAATTAGAGTTCTAAAAAGGCAGCTAGTTGATGTGAAACTGGGTTGTATTCATTTTTCTTTATGTAATTATCTTTGTGTGTGGGCTTCCTGTATATTCCAAAATCTACACCATGATGATTTCTAGTTATCTTGAGGTCCAAAAAGGGTAGGGTGTTGTCTCTTTCTACTTCCATTGTAAACTGGATGTGATTATCTTGCAGGTTTAGTAATTTTAGAGAGTCTTCTCTAAGTTTTTCCGGAATGATAGCAAAAACATCATCAACATATCTCCGCCAAAATTTATAAATCTGTGGGAAGGCCTTTACTATTTGTGTTTCAAAATAGCTCATGTATAGGTCTGCTAAAATAGGCAAAAGTGGGCTCCCCATAGCTAATCGTTTTGATTGTAGAATTTTTGGTTAAACATGAAGTAATTAAACATGAAGTAACATTTTTTAGTTTATTTAAATTTGCTTTTGACTTCAGGATGTGTTGCCTTGAAAGCAATAGTATGTGACAATGTATACCACTGTTAATGAAATGAACATTTATTGCTACATGGATGTTTGTTTGAGGTGCAGCGGGTGAAGCAGTAGATTGGCCGGAAATGTCAGCAGGGGGAGAATATGGAGAACGATATGAGACTGGAGGTGAAGGAAACAGAAGAGGAAACATGGGACTAAACAGAAGAGGAAACAGAAGAGGAAACATGGGACTAAACAGAAGTGGAAACAGAAGAATATAAAACAGTTGAAGAGGAAACACAAATTTACAAAGAAGAAGAAGAGGAGGAGGAGGAAGAAGAAGGCACAGAGAAATCTGAAGGAAAGGGTACAGAAGAAGGATAAAAAGATGAGATTCTCTTACATAAGATTGTTGACTTAAGAAAAAGAACGAGATATATAAATTTAAAAAGCATAATTAAAGGATTTAATATTGTATACCTTTGTAATCAATTACTAGTTTTTATATCTAAATTACATTTTGCTTTAAAAAATTGACAGGATTTAACTTTGTATACCTTTGTAACCAAATATTAGTTTTTACATATAAATTATATTTTGCTTTATTATTTGTCTTCCATACACATTAATAAAGTATATTTTTACTTTCTACTTTGCACTTCAGTAAGTAGATGAGGTACTCTATTCTACCCAAAACCTCAGTGCTCAGAAATAAATTTTTTTGGAGAAACTTTCTTTTGTGCAATGCGAGAATAAAGTGGAAAGGTGCACGTATACGCATGCGCAAGCAGACAACCAGCCAACTTGTGTCCTATTTTGCATTCGTCGATTTGAACGATGTGACCAGAACTGCCGATTTTCCCCCTTGCAGTATACTTGGTGTCATTCGACATCATGCACACTTTTCGGTAGTAGCCAAACCAGTCTGATACAGTCCGCGAACTCATATATGTATTTCCTATGGAACACTCCATTATCGTCGTGTCGTAGGATTGTTTATGTGCAAAGCAGTGCATGAGTAACAAAATTTGACCGGGTGATAACTTAGCTTGCTCAAACCATGTTAGTGTTTAGTTAGATATGTGGTGCAATTTAGGTACTACATTTGTGTTAGTCTGCTACATAGTGTAATTTCAGGACAAGTAAGACCGTTATCGGCATTGCGTTCAGTGGAGAAACAAGCATAGTTTGGCTGCACTGAATTCTTCAAAATGGCTACATTATGCAGTAAGTAAACAAACAGTTAATAATGCCCTCCAATATGAAATTGCACTAAAAAGTAAAGAAATTATATTAAAAATCATGGTTGTACATAAAAATATCACAAAGTGTGAAGGAATTTAGATAGAACGCCGCCTTGCATATTAGAAAGAAGAGCTTTTTTTTTTGTGATTAATAAGTGTATATCAACAAGATGGGTCATATTGGATATTAAATAAACAAAATGGTTGAAATTATGTTCTGGTAGACCTGGGATCCATAGAGCTTACAGTTATCCAACATTCATCTTTTCAAGATAAGGCAAAACCGTAGGAAAATCCTTATCCAAGTAACTTATCTCAACTGAAATTCAAACTTGGGACCTCTTGAATTTAAGGCAGACATTACTTCCATACTGAGTTAGGCTGCATATTGTAAGGCCCCCTTAACAAAGCATTTTTCAAAACAATCCATATGTCTTGTGAACAGCATAATTGCAAACAAAAAGGCATTAAAATGCCTAGCTTGGTATTTAAATTCAAAACCTTCCAAAAATTTGACACAGATTTTCAAGAAAATCCTCCATCTCAAACTACTTTGACATGGAAAACTTTCAAAATGTGGGTATATACTAGAGTAATCCCAAAAGTAAGGTCTCCAATTTTTTTTTTTTTTAAATTTAAATAAACGTTTATTTTCAACAAATGGTACATAGAGTTTAAGCTTGAACATTTTTCTATTTTTCCACATAATCGCCATTTTGATTTATTCATTTTTGTAAACGCTGTGGCAGTTTTTGTATGCTCATGTTATACCAGTCCACCGCCAAGCTCGCCCGCCTCGGTAGCGTAGATGTTAGCATGTCTGCCCCACGTTCAAGAGGTTCCGAGTTCAAATCTCGGTCAGGGTGAGCTACCTGGATAAGGTTTTTCCGGGGTTTTCCCTTATCCTTAAAGGCAAATGTCGGGCAGCTGTAAGCTCCATGGACCCTGGACACATTTGAGCATCATTTCAGCCATCTCATTCACCGTCTGATATAACTTAACGTTGGAGAACGTAAAATTCCAAAAAAAAAAACCAAGGTCTTGAAGAAGCATTGAACCCCATCTTTCACCTCTTCATCACTAAAACACCTTCCAGCCAAGTGTTCTTGCAATTTGGGAAACAATTGATACTCGTAGTCAACTGGGAAAGCCCAAATTTCATCACCTGTGACTATTGACTCCAAAAGGTTGTCCTTTTCGTCAGCATTCTTGGGACCAATCTGGCACTTACTTTCCGAAATTTCAACTCTTCAGTCAAAGTCCTGTAAATGGTGCTTTGAGAAATCTCAGAAACAACAATGCACAGCTCATCGAGACAATGCGCCGATCTTGAAGCACGATTTGTTCAACCTTTGCGATTGTTTCGCCGGGAATTGACGGTCTCCCGCTTCTTTCCTCATCGTGAATTTCTGTGCAACCATCTGCAAACTCTCTGCCCCACTTGCGGACATTTTTGACATCGACGTGGCATTATAGTGACGAGGTGAAATATGGGGTTCAACGCTTCTTCAAGAGCTTGGCGGTTGACTGGTATAACATGGGCATACAAAAACTGCGACAGTGCTTACAAAAATGAGTCAATTGAAATGGCGATTATGCGGAAAAATAGAAAAATGTTCAAGCTTAAATTCTATGTACCATTTATTGAAAATAAACGTTTATTTAAATTTTAAAAAAAATGGAGCCTTACTTTTGGGATTAACCTCGTATATATCTTACCTCACAAAATTTGCATGTGTGCTTTGTTTTTCTTTTTTTCTCAGGACTCAGGACTTAATAAAGAAATCCTTCTCCTTCTTGCTTATGGCCTGCTCGGTGGCTGAGTGGTTAGACCACTCGACTCTCACCAAAGCGGCCCGGGTTCAGTCCCAGGCAACCACATGTGAGAATTGTGGTGAACAAAGCAGCACAGGGGAAGGTTTCCTCAGGGATCTCCGGTTTCCCCAGCCATCTCATTCCACTGGGGCTCCATCTTCATTTCATGTATCATCAGTGTCACCATCAGCAGTACCGCATATAGTAAAAGTGGGCATTAGCACTACACATTCACTTTCATTCCTTCTTGCTTCCCAGTAGTTTAACATTAGAGTTTCAAAAGGCACAAGGATTTGACATTTTTTAAAAGTTTCATGTTCTTTTCTTCTTCTCTGGAGCACAATAAACAATTTGGAGATGCCACCATTCCAATTCTGGAAAGATGTTTATTCAGGGAATCATGTCCTGTGATAGTAGAAATGCAGCAACATAGGATTTTCTTGGTAAATCGGTAACTATTGATGGATTATCCAAAATGTCTTATTTTGATTCATGATTTCGACTGTTATCTTTTGATTATAATATGTGACAAATATGTAGATCATCTTAAAACACACAATTTCTTCATAACATATTTTCTTTTTTCGAGCATTAACCATTTATGAGATGTTTTTCTCTGTTATAGATTTGAACTTTCCGAATACTTACACTTTTTTTTTTCATGTGGGAAGTCACTTTTTTGGGGTGGGGGTGTTGGTCATAGAAAGATCATGGGGTTTCTTAACCACCTCACATCAGTTTAGGCTAATTAAACCTACAGTGAGTTAAAAATCAATGAATGAAACTGTTAGAGTCAACATGAAAAATTCAGTGCCATGGCCGGTGTTTGAACCATGGATCTCCTGGTTTCCATCCAGTCGCTCTAACCCATTGAGCTGCCATGGCCAACATGCCGTCCTGACATTCAATTCTCCATTTGACTTGTATATTTCCCCGGTAAACCACTAGGGGCTCTTGCATTCAAGATACACCGTTTGTGGCAACTTACTATCATAAGTACTTGAGTCACAAAAACCTAAGCCTATATACAGCTAGTGTGAAGAATGATTAATTTCCATCAATTAACTAAAATAATAAGAGTTAAGTGATGAAGCCTGGGACTTAGGTACCTACGATAGTAAGTCGCCACAAATGGTGTATCTCGAATACGAGAGCCCCTTAGTGGTTTACCGGGGAAATATATGAGTCAAATGGAGCATTAATGTCAGGGCAGCACATTGGCCATGGTAGCTCAATGGGTTAGAATGACTGGATGGAAACCAGGAGATCCGTGGTTCAAATCTCAGCCATGACAATGAATTTTTCAGTTTGACTCTATCTAGATATACCAGGATATAGATGGCTAAATACAATCATATAAACCAGATATAAACGATAGTAGCTAGATAAAGGATGTTAGTGTAACACAAAGTATTTTTGAAATACTGTCACCTATCATTTGTTTTGTGCGATGTCATGTAAAAAGGATGTCAACGGCAATATGTCTATAGTCTTATTTTTAAAGGTAACTATTGCTTCATCATCAATAAAACTGTAAATTAAGCATTCCGAGAAAGTTTATCTTGGTTAATATGAAGTAGACAACAAATTAATCCGTTGTAAGAATGTTTTGGAGAAGAATGAAAAAAAAAAAGACACTGAGTGGACGTCATGTGAATATGACATGTGTGATTTTTATTTATAATTTTATTATAGGAGACTTTCTAATGGTCAAGTTATGTATCACTAATCGATAAGGGGATCAACCCTTAAGTTTGTTTTCTGCTTTTTTATTTTTCAAAACAACTTATATTACTTCTACAGTTTCAAAAATTGTGTAAAACTTTGCATAGACGTTATTTTCAGTGCAAGAAATAATATCGTGCTATTTTTTTTTCTTGAAGAAAAAATAATTTATAATTCTTAATTTGAGAAAAGACAAATTACCTCAAATTTGAAATAAGTTAGAATTTTTATGTATTTTCAAGCAAAAGCTATTTGCAGATTTATGTCTTTATAGAAAAAAACACAAAAGTAAAAAATAAAAGAGAGAAGCGTTATTAAAAATTCTAATGTGGCATTTCTGTAATTTTCCACTATTCTCAAATGCGAAACCATTTTTTCTTGCTTTTGATCTTTAGGCCATGTAGAGTAGTAGTAGTAGTGGTAGTGGTAGTGGTAGTGGTAGTGGTAGTGGTAGTGGTAGTGGTAGTAGTAGTAGTAGATCTCCTATTTCTTATTACAATATCTAGCATATAGAACTTAATATATATAGTATATAACAAATACGAAATCTTATATACTCCTTGTTTTGGAGTTGCATTTTCCCATACCCCATTATAGTTAACCCGAGTTGTGTATATAATGGAGCATTTTAAAACTTGGGATTTTGATTTTTGTTTCCCTTTATACCTTATACTATTTTTCCTCATTGTTCTCATTAAGTCTTCCCTGTTTTCCAAAGCCATTTTGGTCTTACCTTGCCAATAAATTTGGCTAGTTTTATTACGTTTTCTTCTGATCTAATTAAGAGCAACTGGACGGAAACCAGGAGATCTGTGGTTCAAGTCCCAGCCATGGCATTGAATTTTTCAGTTTGACTCATCTATTCATTTCTTGTTTGTTTGAATTTTCCAATGTTTACACTATTCTCAAATGCAAAACCATTTTTTCTTGCTTTTGATCTTTTAGCCGTGTAGAGTAGAGTAGTAGGTCCTAACGAAATGTTTTTAGGTAAACACTAGCACTGAGTACTAGTTTGACTCAAAATTACATTACTAGGAGATTACATTATGTTATTAAATGTTCAACATACTCTTCATTAACATTTGAATACTTGATGATT
Organism: Mantis religiosa; assembly: GCA_030765055.1. NCBI lineage: Eukaryota > Metazoa > Arthropoda > Insecta > Mantodea > Mantidae > Mantis > Mantis religiosa. Next base: position 467,739,626 of record CM060950.1, read on the forward strand.
CTTTAACTGTTAACAATACAAAGAAGCTATATAAAGGTTGTGGAATTTCTATATTCTGAAGAGCTACAACATGGCCAACTACACAGTTTTTTAAGAGTTCTAATGGCTTTCAACCAAAATACAGATATAACTGGAAGTTATTTCCGGGCTGTTATGCCGTGGTCTGCTGGAGTTAGAATTTCCAGACATTTCATCTACAACTGCGGCAGACATCTTCAGTGGTGCAGTCATAGTTTCCTCGAAGAAGTTCGCGTAGCATCTGAACGAACGAAGTTCTCTGAGGTAATGACCATGCTACTGAAGATGTCCCCCACAGTTGTGGATGAAACGTCTGGAAATTCTAACTCCAGCAGACCACGGCATAACAGCCCGTAAATAACTTCCAGTTATATTAACTTTGGCTGTGAAAGCCTATGCTCTCTCGAAATACAGATGTCTATTCATTTGATACTTTATTCCCTCCCTGAGTTCATTAGATATGCCAACTTCAATGAAAACCTACTATAACAGCCTAAGAATATACCATATTTTTTGGACCATAAAATACCGTCTAAAATTTAACTGCATCTTATGGTCCAAAGTTCACATGTGAAAACCAGCTAAATTTATCGGTAGTTAATTATTGGCAAGGGAATTTGAGCTGTATGGACTGTATACTTCCTACCTAATTGAGGTTCAAGGTTCAACATAGCATAAAGCATCATTAAAAGAATATGAGCCTTAATGATAGACACAATAGCAAAGGTTTTGCTCTATAAAGGGTTAAAGAATGAGAAAGCAAGAAAAATTTTCTCTTACAGCACCTTTCTTTTATGATTAGTTGCCAGTAGCAAGTGCACCATTGTGAAAGCGACATCCAGTTGTGAATTTTTCTAAGCTCTCATGTCTGTATACAATGCTGCCTAAACAGAAAAGATTCTCATACAGTGTTGCATTCAAATTAGAAGTTGTGAAATATGCAAAACAGCTTATAATAGACTGAATATATAATATTAATTCTGGTATAATAACAGAAAGGCATTTTGGGCCCCCACCAACTGAGAAAATGATCTGCGAGTGGCAGAAACAGGAGAATCAATCGACAATGTTGGGAAAAGACAAACATTGTTTTTGTATGCGTGCAGCAAAGTTATCACAGTTAGAAATAGCGTTACAGTATTATGTGACAGACCATAGGAATAATGCATCACAGTGTCTACAAAAATGATTGATTGTCTGTCTGTGAAGCAAGAAGATGTGCTGCCATTGCAAACAACATTATAGATGCTCAAGTTGTTCTCGGGGGGGCAAGCCAGGTGAAAAGACAATTAGAAATCAACGTTTCGGGAGCCTGCATCTCTCCCATCATCAGGATATTTATTAAATGTTATAACCACAAATGAATCTAATTATCTTTTCACTTGGCTTGCTTCCCGAGAACAACTTGAGCATATTCGTCGCCAGGAAAGCTTCAGGTCAATTCAATTCAATTCGATTCAATTTATTTTAACATTACAGATTTTGTGGGATCTTCGTCTTGGTGCTACCGAATTATGAGGAGAGGACTTTCCATGCACACTTGTACAAGAATCACACAAAAGATGCCAACCGAGTACGAAACTAAAATTCTGGCATTTCATAAATTTGTTATTAATGCAATGAGAAATTTCAATTCAAACTTGGTCAAATTGGAAACATGGACAATGTTCCCCCAACTTTTTGATGTTCCATCAAATAGAGCAGTAGACAGCAAAGCTGCAAGTAATAGAGAATAACACCTTTATTTTTTTTGTTTTTCAAATGTTTAATAACAAAATGATGACTGCATCTTATGGTACAAAATATACAGTACCTTAGAAGAACGAAACAATTTTATAAAGCTTACTTAGTTTATTGAGGGGAACCAGTATACAAAATAAGTATCTTGGTTTCATTTAACATTCTGATGTTAGCCCCTGTGCCCAATAAGGAAATTGGTGCAGATATTTTCCAAATTCCATTTTGGAAGACCATTTTTTTTTTTTCAGTTTATTTAAAGGGCCTTCATCTGTAACATTTTATGTGGCCAACCTGTATCTGCAAGACTGAAAGCTATTTACATTACCAAACTGATGAAAAAATTAATTCTTTCTGATGGGGAGGGAGCTTCACAACAATCATCAATGGATGGTTGAAAAAGACTGCACAATTACACCAAAAGTTCTGCTCTGATATGAGTATTATGTAGAACATTTTTGATGAAAGCTTTTGGTAATTTTTAATATGTTACCTTCTGAAATGTATTGATAATACAGTGTTTGCTGTCCAAGATACCTGTCTCTTGATAGTTTCAGGAAAGAATATTTTGCCCACCAATTTATATTTGCTACAAATTAGTAACATTTAAAGTCTGCTCATTCATTCACACTAGTCAAGTGTGTGTGACTAGGGATGAACTGATCTGGTGTCTTAATAACTACACCCATTCCACAAAAAGAAAAAAAAATGATAAGAAAAACATCCACACTTTGGTGTATGATACAAACCAATATAAACAATAGCAGTTATAGATAGAATCAACATGAAAAATTCAATACCACGGCCAGGATTTGAACTACGGATCTCCTGGTTTCCGTTCAGTCGCTCTAACCCATTGAGCTACCATGGCCAACTTGCCGTCACGACATTAAATTCTCCATTTGACTCGTATATTTCCCCGGTAGATCACTAGGGCTCTCACATTCGAGATACACCATTTGTGGCGACTTACTATTGTAAGTACTTGGGTCCCAGGCTTCATCATTTAACTCTTATTATTTTAGTTAATTGATGGAAAGTAATCATTTTTTCATATTAGCCATATATAGGCTAAGGTTTTTTGTAGTACTTACCATAGTAAGTTGCCACAAACAGTGTATCTCGAATGTGAAGCCCCTAGTGGTCTACTGGGAAAATATACAAGTCAAATGGAAAATTTAATTTGATGACGGCAAGTTGGCCATGGTAGCTCAATGGGTAAGAGCGACTGGACAGAAACCAGGAGATCTGTGGTTCAAATCCCAGTCATGGCATTGAGTTTTTCATGTTGACTCTATCAAACACCTTAGCCTATATATGGCTAGTATGAAGAAATGATTAATTTCCATCAATTATCTAAAATAATAAGAGTTAAGTCTAGGACTCAAGTACTTACGGTAGTAAGTCACCACAAATGGTGTATCTCCAATGCGAGAGCCCCTAGTGGTCTACCAGGGAAATATACGAGACAAATGGAGAATTTAATGTCATGACGGCAAGTTCGCTATGGTAGCTCAATGGGTAAGAGCGACTGGATGGAAACCAAGAGATCCGTGGTTCAAATCCTGGCCATGGCATTGAATTTTTCATGTTGGCTCTATCAACAAATCTTATTTGTTTACCATTTCAGCTACCCGATACTGACCTCCCATAAACCTTAGGCATAGTCACTGCATCACAGTATACCTGTTCATAGCCTTCACTTTAAAACAGACATTATTCCTACACTTTCTATGCAAAGGTTTGCAAAAACCATAAGTGCATAATTGCTGGAAAAGATTAGTCAAAATGAGGCATGACAGTGCATAGGCAGTTTGACCATTAAATTTTGTGGAGATATTCTAGTCTGCATAATTCACTTTTGATCCTTTTTTTAAAAATTGTGAAGTCTGGTAATTCTCAAAGGTGCATCTCCCCTTAAGGACATGGTATTGTAAGCTACAGATATACTGTGGTACAAATTCCAATATTGCTTTCTTAGAGACAGGGAATGTGTTTTGGGGTAGGCTAGAACAGCTGTCCCTACCAAGATAATTTGACTGGTTTTCTTATTCCACAATTTTCTTTGCTAGATAAAGTATCACAGGTCCAATCACTGTGTAGCAGAGCTTCGACGGATCCATGTGTGAAGCAGTTGCATGTGTCATTACCCTACTTGCCTCATAGTGTGTCTACCACAGATGTGGTAGGGAATGCAGTAGTGTGAATTGAAAAAGCACAGCCCTGAGAGGGATATACTGCACTTTGGTGGTAGTCGTCTGTTCATATTCATATTCATTTATTGCATCCGTAAATCATACAACTCATGATATGGAATTGGCAAATTACTAACTACTCAAAAAATAGTAACAGGAAACAAGAATTACAATAAGTTGTTAAGCATAATAATCAAATTAATAATTAAAATTTACATTCCTTTTATTCCTACCCTTTGTCATTTAAATACTCTTCTACTGAGTAGTAACACAAATACTTCTTTGATGTGTTTTTAAACTTTGTGAAGGACTCAACGTTTTTTATTTCAGTTGGCAGTTTATTGTAGATATGAATTCTGTTGAATTTAAAACTGTGCTCATACATTTTCTTTTTATGATAGGTGACATGTAAGTTTGAACTATTTCTCGCGTTATGGTCATGAATATCATTGCTTTTTTTAAATTTATCTAAGTTTGTTTTAACCTGTACTATTATTTCTAAAAGGTAAATGCTTGGTGATGACAATATGCCTAATTTTTTGAACCATTGCTTACAACTATCTGTTCTCTTTAAATTCATCATAATTCTAATTACCCTTTTTTGGATTCTAAATACTTTGATAATGCTACTACTATTTCCCCATACTGTTATACCATAAGAAATTAATGATTGAAAATTTGCAAAATAGGCTATTCTTAATGTATTCAAATTTACACTGCGCTTCAAAATTGATATTTGGAAACAAATGCTACTTAATTTCTTCATTAGACTTTCAATATGTATATTCCAATTTAGACTGTCGTCCATCCAAACTCCTAAAAATTTTGTCTTTTCTGTATATTTAATTTCATTTTCATCCATTATAATTTCAGGTAAATTAACTGCCTTATTGATTTTATTATGAAAACCCAATGCCTGACTCTTATCCTTATTTATACCTAATTTGTTATTTTGAAACCAAGTTGATACTTCTTTCAAATTATTTATAAAATTTTCTTTGAGTTCGTCATCATTTTGACCTGATATCAAGAGGCTTGTATCATCTGCAAATAAGGAGCATTTTAAAGAATTTTGTGAATAAAATGCCAAATCATTAATATACAAAATAAATAGCAATGGCCCTAAAACTGAACCCTACGGAACTCCACAGTTTATGCTAGCAGCTTTTGATTTTATAGTTTTTATTTCCTTTGTAGTTTTATCAACAAACTCTATTTCTATTATTTGCCTTCGCTCTCTCAAGTAGGAGACAAGCCAGTTATTTGCAGTTCCCCTAATTCCGTAATGAGATAATTTCTTTAATAGTATTCCATGATCAACTAAATTGAAAGCTTTAGACAGGTCGAGGAATATTCCAATACATTTTTCTGAATTGTCAAGCTCTTGGTGCACTTCGTCTATAAACTATATCAGTGTAGTATTAATGGACTTTCCTTTTTGAAAGCCATGCTGCCGATCAGAAATTACATTACATTTTGAAATAAAGTTGCACAATCTAATAAAAACCACTCTTTCTAATATTTTGGAAAAGATCGATAGCAGTGAGATGGGTCTAAAATTTTGAACTTCCAATTCTGATCCCTTTTTATACATTGGCCTTATTTTTGCCATCTTAAAGCAGTCTGGGAACCTATCTTCACTCAATGATAAATTTATTAAGTGCACTAATGGTTTTTACTAAGTGGGCAGAGCATTGTTTTACCAAGATATTTGAAAAATTTGAAAAACCATCCAAGTCAGTAGAGCTTTTATTTTTCATGCTTTTTATTATGGTGTAAAGTTCATCTTCTGTTGTGGGTGCAAGAAAGATAGTCGGATATGTTTTATTACTTATTATTTTACCTTCCGTTACTTTTGACTCCCCTACAATCAATTTTGGTACCCCAGCATAATACTGACTAAAAACCTCTGCAACCATCCGAGGATCATCTATAATTTCGCCTTCTTTCTGGAGTTTGTAATCATCTCGCATGGCTTTTACTTTGGTTTCCTGTTTTATAATTTTCCAGGCAGTCTTAGATTTATTTACTGAATTTGCTAATTGTTTATCATTGTAGAGTTTCTTTGCTTTTCTAATAACCTTATTATGGTAAGCAATGACATAACCATAGGAAGCTGTTCCCAACAGTGGAATTCTGAAAAACTCTGAAACCACAAAATCTTGCTAATCCATATCATTGTTTTTCTTGTTGTTCTTGATCCATTTACTATCATCATCGTCGTCGGTTGTCGGTCGTCATCATCATTATCATCATCATCATCCTACAGGATGAAGAAAACGTATCTCACTTTTACTTTCATTTTAAAATTGAACAGTAAAGTGTCAATTTTTGTTATTAGATATGCTTAAAAATTGCATTTGCCCATACATTTTTCTAGTTTTCATTTTAGAGAAATGTTGTTTTAACAGCACCTAATTTATTAAGGACTATCAGGATATATCAAATTTATACCATGCTCCATTTAAGATTTTTACGTTTAGTACCCTCACCCCATTTGGAATGACTCCGGTACTGTTCCTTATCTTGTCATGAGGGCCACTACCCCATGCAAATAAAAGTAGTCCACAGTTAACTTTGTTGAGCCATTTAAAGGTTGTGGCGAATTGTCCATAGTTTTATTCACACGGTAAATCCTATTAGAATCGCCAGTTTCCTTACGCATATTGTTGCTAGCTTCAGCGCCTGTATGTTTTTACTGTTGGCAATGCTCTAGCTACAAGGTCATGTCCGCCATTCTAATATCAGGCTAAAAGAGGATAAGTGCAGAGTATCAAATACGATCTCTCTGATTTGTTGCTGGTGAAAATCAATTGGATGTAATTTCCTGTTATCCAGGACGGTTTGTTTACTTACCTCCTGCTTAGTGTTGCCTACTCTTGGTGAAGAAAACCACTAAAAGTGACTGGGCAAATTGCCAAGGAAAGAACAGCTTGTAAGTTATTAGTATCTAATCAGGGTTCACTTCCTCTTCTTACTCCTGTGCAGATAACAAAGTGTGAAAACTTGGGAGTGAAAGTTTGTATTCACAGTTTTTACCTGATTTATAAGTTAATTAAACGATATAGCATAAGCTCTCTTTGATAGTTCCTGGAAAATGATTGAAAATGCGGCTTTTGGGGGGGAGGGAAAATTACTTGTAATTGTTAACATGTTGCAAATGACTTGCCTTACAAAGGCTAAATTGTTATCGCCACCTGTGTACATAAGTTTTTCTCGACCTTGTCATGCATAGTATGCGAGGTGTTCAGTTTAAATTACATGGGAGCTTCATGTTACAATGCCGTTTATCTGGATGTCATATACGCATATATCTTATGATTATGTAGGTAATTTTGCTTACATGTCATTACAGTTAGCGACAATTCACCATAACAATTTATCAATGTTGGATAGCAAAGGCTCAAATAAAATTATGGTATTCATGCTAGATTTAGTTAGTTGTTGAAAGCTCGATTTCAGGCTATAGATAAGCATTTTACGATTTTATCTAGTAGAAGATATTGTGAATGTGATATATTTAGCGATAAAATGGCTAAGTTAGCAACACTGCTCCTGATTCCAGTACACTAGTTTTTCACAGTGTACATCTGGGGAGTTAGTGCCTTGTAGACCAGCAGACCAGCAGAAGAGTCGAGTCGTTCAGGTTTACCTGGACGGAGTGTTTGCTGCCCAGCACCTAGCCGCTTATTGCGTCTTTATCTGGGCAGTATATAAGAGTCATTATTTGTCTCAGGCGATTGTTTTTGGCAGTGGACATATCTAGCCTTTGTGTGCGCAGTCGCCCCATGTAGGGGAGATGCGCCAATGCTGACTGCACTCTTCCACCTGCCTGGGAGGCATCTGAGCACAGTCCGCTTAACAGGCTAGAGGGAAAGGAACAGTGTTAAGGTATTGAGTTTACCAAGCCCGTTTCTGGGCTTAGGAGGTTGGAGTCAGGGGGTGGTGGCCCTGTTCGGTACTAGTTACCCAAGGCATCTTTGGGTAACCGGTAGCTCGGTCGTCGGCGAGGAACCCTGTGGTCGTAACGGCCAAGGGTGTTCACCAGTATGTTTGGATGGGAGTCTAGCTTATCGTAGATGGTGCGGGATCTCTCCCGCACCACATCCACGATATACGGGACCCCAGAGTATGTATGAAGGATGTGGGACGGGAATCTACGTCCGGTATCGTAGATCATGCGCAATGCCCTGTTCTGGACGCGCTGGAGTCCAGTGGTGGGAGCCGCTGATCCCCAGACTTCGCAGCCGTACAGAATCAGGGGCGGTATAATCGCCCGATACAGGCGTAGTTTGAGGTGCGTTGGCATGGTGGATTTGAGAATAGGGTATAACTGTGTTAGCGCTGCATGCCCTTGTCGGGCTTTGACCCGGACATGAGGTGTGTAGGTGAGACCGCGATCGAGGTGGACGCCAAGGTATTTGGCAGTGGGAACCCAAGGGATTTGCCTCTGCCTTAACCTCAGCGACCAATCCGGTCGCCTAATTCGGACCTTAGCCAGGAGAAGAGCGGAGCTCTTCTCGGGACAAATGGCCATCCTCCAGTTCTCACTCCAACGGCCAATGGCTCGGAGCTGGTGCTGTAGCGGAGGATGACAATATCGTAGGTTTTTGTTACGTGCCATTATGAGGACGTCGTCAGCATATTGGCACGTAACAGTCTGTGGTTCTAAGGGGAAGTCAGACATGTAGGCCGCAAAGAGTATCGGGGACAGTACACTGTCCTCCGGGACTCCCGCGGCTATTGGTCTGATACATGACATCCGTCCTTCTACTCTCACCCTGAATGTGCGGTTTCTGAGGAAACTACTAATCAGGGCGAGATAGGGAGGATAGGTTGGCCTCCCTGAGTTTGTACAGTAGGCCTTGGTGCCAGGTTGTGGCAAAGGCTTTCTCTACGTCTAGCAGCACCGCGACTGTCTTGAGGTTTTCCTGGAATCCCAGGGCTGTCCTCTCAGCCAGACGCAGTAGCTGTAGGGTCGTGGAGTGTCCATGATGAAAACCAAACTTGTGATCGGGTAGGAGCTGCCTTTCCTCAAAAAGAGGGGTCAGGCGGGATAGGAGCAACCTCCCAAATAGTTTTGAGACGGTTGGGAGAAGACTTATGGATCGGTAGCTAGACGGAAAGACCGGATCGTTGCTGGGCTTCAGGATGCACACCACTCTCGCCTCTTTCCAGCAAGCCGGGAAGTGGCGGAGGTGGAGGCACGCATTGAAGATCCGCGTCAAGTGGATAACGGCCCTCTTGGGAAGGTGCTGGAGCATGAGTGCACTAACACCATCATGTCCAGGGGATTTGTTGGGTTTCAATTTTCGGATTTCAGCAGTCACCGCCTTTGGGGTGACTACTGGGATATGGATCGCCTCATGGCGCCGTTGTGGCTCCTCATAGAGGTCTTCCACAGCAGCCTCCACGAGGTCAGTGAAGTCTTCGTCCTGGGGGTCCTCCCTCGGCTCGAATTGACTTCCCAAATGATCCGCGAAAGCTGTGGCCTTATCTTGGGGCTCGTAAGCGAGTCTCCCGCGAGTGCCATGCAGCGGATGCTGGTAAAGAGTTTTGTCCCTCCTGAGGGACTTGATGATCTTCCAGGGGTGCTTTTCCTGGAGGTCGACGTTTCGGAATGTGTTCTCCCAGGCCACCTTACGGTGGGCACGGAGCAGCCGCCTTGCCAGGGATTTGAACCGCTGGTAAACTGCTCCTATCCTGGGATGACGGAAACGCTGCCATAGCTTCCGAACAGCTGCCTTGGCTTTTAGCAGCTGCCGGATCTCGTTTGTGATAGACAGAGGGTTAGGTGTGTTGGTTGGTATACGGTGAGTGTGTGTACTCACCGCTAGGCGGACCTGCTGGGAGAAACTCATCGCCGCAGCCTCCAGCGCCTCGACGTCGTCGATGCGTGGACCAGGGTCGATGGTTTGGTTGAGTTTGAGGATGGCTGCATCCCAGTCTACCTCTAGTTCCCAGTCTGAGTTTAGCAAAGCGGGCATGGTGACGTCGGAATCGACCGTGACAGGGTCATGGTCAGAGTCCAATTCATTCACCGCCGAGAGTTCTAGATGAAATGTAAAGTTCTTGGTGAACATGATGTCGATGACATCCGGCCTGCCGTGGGCCGGATGGAAAGTTGGACCTCTCGGCCCGTGCGCGGCGAGATTTGGGTCACCGCTTATGAGGCGGTAGAGCCCTCGTCCCCTCTGGTTGCTTGTACGGCTGTGCCAGAGCCCGTGTTTCGCGTTGAGGTCTCCTGCAATGCAAACCACTGGGTGTAGGTTGAAAAGGGTAGTGTAGTCAGCTTCGAAGAACTGGTTACCAGGTGGATCATATGCCGCTGTCAGCAGGGTGTCCTGTCCGCCGACTGACAGCCGGATAGTGCAGGCCTCCACGTGCTGCAGGGCAGGGAGAGGAACATGGGTGTGCGTGATGATGTTTTTCACGAGTATAGCTGTACCGCTACCCCGCCGACCGTTTCGATCAGTGCGGTGGGTGATGTAACTTGGCAGCGAGAAGTCTATACCAGCGTTCATGTGCGTCTCGCAGATCATGAGGATGTCAATCCCGTAGGACTGTACCAACTCCAACATTCCAGGACGCTGATCCCGTACACCGTTTGCGTTCCAAAACGCAGCACGTAAAGCCTCCTGACAGGTCGGGGGGCCATTATTCATCGGCGCACGGGAAAAGTTCCTCGAGTGTTTGGAGGAGGATAGTGTGTTTTTCGAGGAAGTCAAGCCTCGGGTCTTCAATCTTCTCCTTGCAATCCCTAAGGATGGGGATAACTCTCAGAATTAGGTCGCCGAACCACAGGGAAAGCTCCCTGAATTCGTCAACATCCTTCGCAGAGATGGTCCCCCCGAAGGATGCAAGCGCCGCTGTAGGTGCCCTCGCAGATGCAGGCGCCCTATTTGAAGCAGGTTCTGCCTCTGGTACCGGTGCTGACGCTGCGGCCGGGCCGGTTGATTCAGCTGGGGCCTCCTCCCTGGTGGGAGGGGCTGCGGCCTGTGTGGCAGGCTTGGCTGTCCGATGCGCCTTGCGGCCCTTTCTCGGACGCTGTGGACGTGGTGCCTCCTGTGGAGGTTTTGGTGCAGTGGGCTGAGGAGCCGCCTGCTCTGCTACTTGCAGAGTGCGCTCTGCCCTTCCGAGAGCTGCCGCGAATGAGACTCCGGGACGGACAGTTGCCAATCCCGCATTGCCTCCGCGGCGGTTCTCTATAATCCTCTGTCGCGCCACACAGCCCTTGTAGTTGCTGACATGGTCCTGGCGGCAGTTCGCACATTTCTTCTCCTCAGGCGCGTTCTCGCAATCCTTCAGGAGGTGGGGACCCGCACACCGCAGACATGCGAGCTTACGCTCGCAGGCCGTGCTGGAGTGATGGAACCCCATGCACCTTTAGCATTGCACCGGCCCACCCTGACCGTGAAATCGTTCAACCTTCACTACAGTGTGGAACAGCACCCGAACAGCGTCTATGGGCTGAACCGCCTCTCCAGGAACCCTGTCCACAACCACAAGGAAAAGAGGCATGGGTACACGCACAGAGCCTTCCTCTGTGTGTACTATCTTCCTCAGCTGGGCAACAGCCGAGGCCTTAATACCGTGCTCCTGCTCCAGAGCGAGTTTTACCTCCTCTGGCGGGCACTCGGAATCTAGTCCCCGCAGAACCCCTCTTTCGACGTTGGGTTTCTGGGGGGAGTAATAGTAGAACTGTATTTCACAGTCCCGCAGGACCTGCTTTGTAGCCTCGAAATCCTCGGGACTGCTGGTATGGATGAAGACCTTGCGAGGCCTCCTCTTGGCCTGGAAGGGGTGCTTTAGCGTGGCCGCCAGCTTTCGCATAACGCCCACGTGGTTCTTGAAGCTATCCGCTATGATGGGCGGAAGCTTGGACCCCCTTTTGGTTAGGAGTTGGGGCGCCTGTGCAGGTTGGCCCTCTGGATTAGGACCAGAGTTACTCCGCCGTCGCCCTTGGACGACGGTGAAACCCTCCTGGTCGGCGGTGTCATCCTCTGACTCTGAGTCAGGCAGAGGGGGATATTCGGTCACAGGAGCTGGTGTCTCTCGGACCGGAGCAAGGCCCTGAGGAGGTGCCGAAGCTTTCCTCTTCGTGGACCTTGTCTTCGTGGCTGCAGGTGCCACGGGATCGGGTGCAGTTGAGGTGGAGGGTTGTTGTCCATCGTCCGACGTGAGTCGTGTCACCGCAGTTGCCCTCCGGCAGTCCGCAGAGGACCGGACCCCCCTGAGGGAGGTGCATGAACGAGTCATGGACTCAGGGTTTTGGACCATTGGTCCGAAATCCCTTGGCTACGGTCTTGCGGACCCTGCTGTCACATGGTCTGTCAAGTCTTTTGTCAAGAAAAAACAGAAAACAGTAGAAGAGGAGTATGAAAATTTCGCTCTACTGCTGGTTGCTGGCTGCTGCCTGTACGGCGGCTCGTATTTTGGCTGTCAGTATGAGGGCTACTTCTTCTGCTGCTTCGCCGGTAAGACCAATGTCTACAGTTGAAGATGATGCGTGCACTGGCGGAAGCTTGAGTATTTTGGACACTGCCTATTGCCTTCTGCTAGTGAGCCGCCAAGAAAAACCGGTGCCTTATTGCTGCTTGGCTGCTGCGTCGCAGGGTAGAAAGAGCTGTCCGTCCATCACCAGTCGAAGTGTGGCACACGGATCGAGTTGTGCCGAGTGTTAGTGCCTTGTGTCCACCATTTCCCAATTTAAATATCACCGGGAGGGTACTAGCACAGAACACCACGTTGCCTATCATTTTGCATAAGGAATACCACCAAACTCATTTGGAAAGTTGGTGTTATTGTTATCCTCATTGGGAATATGATCTTAGGACCGGGGCATGGGCTTAATGGACGGCTTTCAACCGGTAGCAATAAATATGTAAACTTCTTTAATATTGCAAGTTATTACTGGATCTGGAAAGATGAATATTACCTTCACGCAAAAAATAAAAGTTAATTTCTAATGATCTTAACGTGACTTTCTTTACCAAGGTTATAATTCATCTACAATGACCGTAAACAACGCTAAAGATAGACATTTAAGAAATTTACATCTAACTTCTTAAGTCAGGGTTTACTTGTGGACAGCTGTAACACTCAATCTTGTGGATAAGCTAGAATATATACATAAAATTTTGTACGAGAAATATAAGCGCAATTTTATGCTCTGTTGACATTCTGTTTGTGTAGTTGCATTAGATGTAGATTGTGTTGTGATTAAACCTCATTCACCACATCGTTTCATCTAAATGCTCATATGTTAAGGTCATATGAGCACTAAAAACCACATAAATGTGACATCTGTGGGAAGTGTTTAACCACTGCATCAAATTTAAAGAACATATTTTACTCCATGACGGCAGACATATAAATATATTTGTGGAGAGAGCTTCATTGGACGATTGCATTTACAGAAACACGTTTTAAGTCATGAAGACAAAAGATCATAAGTATGAAATTTATAGAAAAGCTTCGCCAAGCATCATATTTGAAAGTCCATATTTTAGTTTTTAAGTGTAAGAGATCATAAGTCAGACATTTGTGGAAAAAGCTTCATCACATCATCACCATTGAAAGTCCATATTTTAGTCTTTGAGAACAAAGTTTGGAATAATATTACCTCTATGTGAAGAATAGCAGTAGAGCAACAATGCTGGAAATTCGCGAATTAATTCACGAGACCAATATGTGTGACTATTGTAAGGAAAGTTTTTTCAAAACTTAAAAGGGCCATCGTTCATTTCAAGAAGTAAAATATGATTATATTTGTGACCACTATCAAAGGAGTTTCATAATAGAAGCATTTTTAAAAAAGCACACAATTTAATTAATGAAGGCAAAATGCTGTTTAAATGCAGTAGGTGTAATATGTTTTTATGCTGTCACCTTTGAGAATTCATAATTTACTTATCAAGATAAATGTCATGCATGTGTTGTGTAATAGCAGTTTTATTAGTTAATCACATTTGAAAACAGATATTTTATAATGAAGGCGAAACGCTATACAAATACAGGGTTTCAGACAGCTTTGTTTGAGCTTCAAATTTGAAAATTTAGTTGACTTCATTGTTGTAAAATATTGTTTGAAAGTGATAAGTGTGATAAGACTTTATGTCATAACATTTGAAAGAACACATTTAAAATATTTTACTATACTTCTGTGACAAGTATTTTCCTACAGTATCTAATTTTAAAGTAAACATTTTATTTCTTCAAGACATGTGGCAGTTTAAGTGAAGCATCATTTTTATAGAGCATTAAATTTAAGACCATACAATTTAGTTTATGAGGATTAAAATAAGACAAGTGTAGTATTACGATAAAAAATTCAAATGAAGACCAGTTGAAATTTTCACTTCTAATTTGTAGTTTTCCTTCCATGTATCTCTTCGCCTAACACTCACAATCTGCACATACGACGTCGTATACTTAAATAATTTCGTATCCTCCATCTTGTGCAACTCGGTGAACGACGTCTCCTTCCTTGTGATGAACTGCGTCTCTCCCTTGAACGTCCTCTAGGTCTTGATTTTCTTGCTCGATAACATCTGAGAGCAGCACCATCAACAGACTTCATAATACGTAGATTTCTTAGAGCCATCCGGATTATTCTTCTGTCTCGTTCACTCATGTGTGCAAGTTGGTCGTCCGTAGTGGAAGACTTTTGAGTGCTGCAAATTCTTTTTAAGGCGGTCAAGATACTCTTTCTTTTCCGGGCTGAGCGATTTTTTACAGCTCCTTTAGGAGATGTTGCTTCTTTCTGTGACTTTACCATTTTGTAATTTACAATCGAAATATTGATTTAAGGGTTTTAGATGTAATGCAGAACGGAAATTTTGAGTGTGTGATGTTTAGTGTTATATGTGGTTGCCAAGGAAATGGATCGTTATTCAAGATATATATTTCAAAAAACAATCAAATTGTGTGGCAACTTAAGAAAAAAAAATGCTTGCATACACAAACCTCCCTTTTGAATGTTTCCCCAGGAATACGTGTATCTAATGTCAGACAAAGGCTGCTTTACAATATTCAAATACATTTTAAAACTCAGGGATGAAAGCCTCCTCCTTGGTTTGTATCACTAACGCACTTGTAACTTCGATCGATATAAATCTTGGAAAGACTCAAATTGACTCAAATTGAGGTATATATGCACCCACTCCGGTATATTTTTTCTATATACGTAAACAAAATACAGCCTCCTTTGAATATGGTCAGTTTTGTCAATCATTGTTTCATTGCCCCCTTGACAACAACTACTCTGAATTTTTAATGCGTTTATCTGTTTTAAGTTTGCTACAAGTCCATAAAATATAATCTCCTTGCTACAAACAGATATACCACTTACAGCACCTCTTCTCTTAAGTTCTCTCTGCAAATACAAGATGAAGCTGTGACAGTCAAGTAGGCCCCATAATCAAAGAAGTACCACTACATATATACATATATTAACATACTAACTCTGACGACCGACACAGATATCTAGTTCCAAACCAGGTACAGCGACCACAAATAAAACAACAATATTCCTCTATCTACTTTAATTGAGATAAACATTTGCAGAAATTGTCTTATTGCTAATCTTGTTATACGTTCACGGGAATATGTTAATAAGGTAGATTTTTGACAAATCATCAAATCTTTTAAGAAGAGGCTCTTACATTTGAAATACCAATCTCTTTGCATGGGCAAGAGATGAAAAAAGAATAATCAATCCCTGTCTGAGAAAACTATACGTGCTGAAAAATGAAAATAAATAGTAATATTTTCTGCGATTCAGGGCAGTTTGTTGTGGTTTAAGAAATATTTTGCTGAAAGAAACAATAAGTGGGATCATTAACTATGGGAAATAGAAATATCATCATAAAAATTTGGCACATTTGAGGTAGCAAATCCACAAACCAAAATTATTGCTAATAACTATGTATTGATTCAAGGATGTCAGTTGTAATGCAGCAGTCCTTTATCAGTCCGTGTCATGAAGACCAAAGTTAATGACTTGAATGAGTAGAGCCAGAGTGAAAAATTCAATGGCATAACCGGGATTTGAACCACGGATCTCTCGCTCTCCGTGCGGTTGCTGTAACTCACTGAGCTACCATAGCCAACCGTGGCTACCATGTTGTAAACCATAGCTTAAAATGGAACTCACGTATTGAGATCTTATGGAAAAAGCTCAGTAAAGTATGTCTTATACTAAGACAAACCAGGGAAGCCGTAAACAAACAGGTTTTTGCGTACCTGTTATTACTCTAATTTTCACCCGTTCTTTCTATATGGTATGCTATTCTGGGGTAATTCAAGCTCACCAAAAACAATATTTACCATACAAGAAAGAGTCATTCATTTAATTGTAGACACAAATTCTAGAACCATTTGCAGGCAATACTTAAAGCAGATAAGGATTCTACCGTTGCCTTGTGTATATGTGCTTGAACTATTAAACTATATAAAACTAACTTACATCGGTTTAACACAGTATCCCAGGTACATTCGTACAGCACGCGTAATAAAAATAATCTAGCCAAGGAGACATATAAATCTAAACTTTATAAGGACAGGTTTGTTATTTATAATAAAGTACCACTTACGTTCAGAAACAATAATGCCAAAAATATTAAAATTAAACTTAAAAAGATTTTACCACAGCATTGTTTTTACACAGATGAATTTAGAAAAACTTGAAAAATTGTAAATATTAATTCCTTTACTTTTTCCACATCTACACGGTAATACAAATACGTCTGTATTTATGTCTGTATTTTAAACTAAGTAGCTTTATAAACTGAGAGAAACAACTGCTGTATTTATGTTAACCATTGTCTATCTACATATGTTTATACACCATTGCAAATATTTCATATGTACA
Organism: Mantis religiosa; assembly: GCA_030765055.1. Taxonomy (NCBI): domain Eukaryota; kingdom Metazoa; phylum Arthropoda; class Insecta; order Mantodea; family Mantidae; genus Mantis; species Mantis religiosa. The sequence continues at coordinate 467,756,450 of CM060950.1, forward strand.
TTGTTCTTAACAACAACAGTAATAATAATAATAATAATAATAATAATAATAATAATAATAATAATAATAATAATAATAATAATAATAATAATAATAATAATAATAATAATAATAATAATAATAATAATAATAATAATAATAATAATAATAATAATAATAATAATAATAATAATAATAATAATAATAATAATAATAATAATAATAATAATAATAATAATAATAATAATAATAATAATAATAATAATAATAATAATAATAATAATAATAATAATAATAGTAATAGTAATAGTAATAGTAATAGTAATAGTAATAGTAATAGTAATAGTAATAGTAATAGTAATAGTAATAGTAATAGTAATAGTAATAGTAATAGTAATAGTAATAGTAATAGTAATAGTAATAGTAATAGTAATAGTAATAGTAATAGTAATAGTAATAGTAATAGTAATAGTAATAGTAATAGTAATAGTAATAGTAATAGTAATAGTAATAGTAATAGTAATAGTAATAGTAATAGTAATAGTAATAGTAATAGTAATAGTAATAGTAATAGTAATAGTAATAGTAATAATAGTAATAGTAATAGTAATAGTTATAGTAATAATAATAATAATAATAATAATAATAATAATAATAATAATAATAATAATAATAATAATAATAATAATAATAATAATAATAATAATAATAATAATAATAATAATAATAATAATAATAATAATAATAATAATAATAATAATAATAATAATAATGATGATGATGATGATGATGATGATGATGATGATGATGATGATGATGATGATGATGATGATGATGATGATGATGATGATGATGATGATGATGATGATGATGATGATGATGATGATGATGATGATGATGATGATGATGATGATGATGATGATGATGATGATGATGATAATGAAGTCATATTTGTCATGTTTGTAAGTCAATAATAAGGCTAAACTGACTATATAGAATCACTCGTTACTTATATTTGTTCGAATACCATGTTACAATACAAAATACCTATTGAATTAGAATTTCTTTCATCTCCGCCCGCAGAAAAAACAATTGCCCCTTGAAGTCGTCACGACCGATCTGCGAAACGCTGCGAAAATTCAGCCGCGGCGGACAGAAGTAATGGAGTGTATGAAATTGTATCCTTGTACAATAAATTGAGAAGATCACTTTAGCAGAATTTTTATAAAAATAAGAACACGTACTACAACATATATGAATTTATTTAATAGTTTAAGTTTTACAAGGTAGGCCCTGCTTACCTTGCGTACGTGGACTACATGCCACTACTGATTAGGTATAATATTTACTCTTTCGCTTGTACTTCCGAACTCTTTATCCATGAAATACGAGCTGTATCCACTTAGATTACGAAGGAAAACAAATATATAACTATGAGTTTTACAAGCTTGGTTTCAGTGGTTATGCAGACTTCCTCGGTATCTGCCATTTACATTATCGTCATCACATACTCTCCAGTTAGCTTCGGGAAATTCTCCCTCACACAATGCCGTATTGTAGAAGACTCGCAGAGTTTTCTAGTTACATGTCGAACTTTCTATCTCAGACGAATCAATTTTTGAAGAACTATCTGACACAATGTTACGATGCTATTATCAATATACGAAGAGAAGTACAGGGAAACATTTTCGTATTCATTGACATAGCGAGTATCGCAGACATTCCTTACACGGCTAGTTATTGTTATATTGGAGATCTTTTTTGTAATTAACGTCCTCCAACGTTGAGTTCTATCGGACGATGAATGGAATGGATGAAATGATGCTCAAATGAGTCCGGAGTCCATGGAGCTTAGAGCTACCCGACATTCGTCTTACAGGATAAGGGAAAACCCCGGAAAAACCTTATCCAGGTAACACCCTGACCGAGATTCGAACTCGGAACCTCTAGAACGTGAGGCAGACATGCTACCACCACGCTACCAAGGCGGGTATATTGGTGATTGGTGGAGCAAGTGGAGTGTTTCTGTTTACAAGAGAGGTATTACAAAATGTCAATCTGTTTGTAGGCTCTTTAGTAATAGATGCTTTTTTATGGCCTGAGGGTACCAGAAATGATGTCTTACATATTGTGACACACGGTTCTATACACCGTAAAAGCAGCAAAGGCAGTACAAGATGTTCATCTGAAAATGGTGCACATTACTTGCTTAGCCCACGCTATGCATAGGGTGGTAGAGAAAGTTCGAGTATATTTTTCTCAAGTGAATTTTCTATTGTCAAAGACTAAGAAATTTTTTAGTCTAGGCTCCCTCTGTAAACTGCTCTTCAGGTCAATGGCTCAACCCGTATTCCACTCCCACCAGAACCTCTCAACCTCAATGGGGCACTTGAATTGATTCACCAATTTACTATCGCGATCATCTCCAGTTAGTGAAACGTGTATAGAAACATTGAATGCTGATTATACCACTGCAATTGATGTGGCTAAAACATTATTTTCAAACAGTGAAATTGAAGGCTTGCATAAAGTCAAATATCAGTTGCTCGACAAACAAAATCATACGTGTAGAGCAGAAACGTGCAAGTCTGGAAAGTTCTCGAACTCTGCTTAACAAAATTGCATCTGATTTGAAAACTGTAGGGGACAAGTTGGAAGAAGAGTAAGAAAGTGAAAAGTGTTGTGGATAAAAGGTCTTGTGCCACATTTATCGAGAAAGTTTTCCTGATAGAAATTCTGGATACAAAACTTTGTGTCACTTTCCTCGAGTGATAACCAGTGAAACGTTTGATACTTTCTATACTTTCTGCACTAAAGAGCTCACCATATTTAAAATATGTTCCAGTTGTATCAGCATATGAGGAAAGAGTTTCTCACAGTACAAGAATGTACAGACCTTTCCTTACTTTCGGGAACCTGCGCATGCTGCTGGTTACCTACTGCAATAATTCTGAATAAGGCAACATTTTCATCTTCCTAGAACATATGAATTAGCGAGTTTAAATTACTATTGCTTTTGTATCGTTACTGAAGCAGGAATCGTGCTGTACTCTCATACTCTGAATAAATTGAAGATGAAATTTATAAGGTGATTTTTGGATCATTTTATTGAAACTTTTAAGTCACTTTATCAATACTTGTTATATACTTTTAGTTCATCAAAATCCGGATCCTGTGATGACACTTGAAATACTATAAATAGCCTGCATAAATTCTCTTTTAATTATTGCATTTGTGTTTATTGCATTGTGTAGGTCACTTAATACACTTTACTGAAGTAGATAATGATCGCATCGGTAGCAGTCTGCCTTACATTCAAGAGATCCTGAGTTGGAATCTCGGACAGGGTGAGTTACCTGGATAAGATTTTTGCAGGATTCTTCCTTATCCTGAAAGAAAAATGTCAAATAACTAAACTCCGTGGACGATGAACTAATTTGAGCGTTGAGCATCATTTCGCTCATTTCAATCATCCTCTGATATGACTTAGCTTTGGAGGACGTTAATTTAAATATATATATATATATATATCACCAACATTACTGTTTATTTATAGCTTTTTCGGTGATCTGGCTTCTCATATGGTATAGGTATTTATAAATTTTATAATTATTTTTGCAACTGTTTGTATTAGCAGAATTTTGTTCGAAATGTAGCCAGATTTAATGTGATTTGGTAGCAAAACTACCGCAGAAAACTACTCAATTTATCTTGCTTACGATGTTCTGTGGAGAATAGTTGTCTGTGTTGGAAACAGAAGTTCTGTGCACAGAACGGCAACAGTGCTTTTGGTGGTCTTGAGATGTAGTTGAAATTACTCGAACATTGGACATATAAACTTTTCAACTAAACAATAGCGATGTGTACCATTCACCTGCTTATGAAGCACCAAAGTGCTGTTTACAGCCAATCTATATTTACAGAATGTCTGAGAACCACATCTAGGGAATCACGTACTGTTACATCCAAAACAACATTAGGGTAAATTAGATAGAGTTAAACTGAAAAATTTAATCCACGGCCGAGATTTGAACCATGGATCTACTGGTTTCCATCCATTCAGCTACCATAGCCAATGTACCGTCATGACATTAAATTCTCCAATTGACACATATATATTTTCCCGGTAAACAAGTAGATCCGTGGTTCAAATCTCGACCGTGGCATTGAATTTTTCAGTTTGACTCTATCCATACAAATTATTAGCCTGTATACGGCTAGTGTGAAGGAATGATTAATTTCCATCAATTAAATAATTAACTTAAATAATTAGGGTAAGTGTTCCTAAAAAGTTCAACAAATGCTATATTTTCAAAATGCACATAACTGACAAACAAAGGGTAACATAGCAAATTACATTGGCTGTGTTTGGTGTTATGCACTTGTTAATTGCAGAAAAAACAGACTTTCAAAAACTTTTGAGTGGTAGTGTAGGTTAATTATTAAAACATAGGAACGGCTGCACACAATTTCTTCTACTTGGGTTGAACAATGGTCATTTGCTAGATGTCATTCAATTCTTCCATTTTATGCTTTTCAAATCTATCATTGTTTCTGGAATACTTTAAGGTCACGTGAAGGATATCTAGCAGGTTCTGGCAGTTGCCGAAAGTTACAATTCAGGCACTCATGATACTAATGTGGATAACAATGGCTACCAAGATCTGTATGTTTTGTTTTAATTTTTGCCCATATTAAGTATTTTGAATTAAGTTAAATTAAATATATGCTATAGTAAAAACAATGTTATCCTTAAATGTTGTCTTACTGCATGATCAAGCCAAGTAGTGTTAATTGTGGTTTGGCATTTAAATGTAATCTTTTAATCATTAACAATGGATTATAAAACTAACAATAGCGTATTAAATTTAAAGAAGAGTGTATTTTGTCTTCCAATCTTTAGTTGTATGCATTCATCGAAAACATGGAAATGCCACTGTCCGTCTGGCCTACACCATTCTCCTCCTCTCTCTGATGTCATTCTTACTCAATATAAACTTTATCGCTTTTCTTCTCATTCCTTCTAACTACATAGAGCTTGGACTCAAGCTGTATGCTACACTAATTACTTAGGACATGGTGACACTAAAGCATATAATGAAATTGCAGCACCACTTTATAGGTTTGAAAGTAATGAGTCGGTAATTCAAACACAAACATCGCTTATTTTATTTAAAATTAATTATACAGGACTACATCCTTGTTTTGTACAAATATGAACAAAAAGTAGTGAGAAATTTATATATTTTTTATGGAAACTTAAACTAGCCTATACATGGCTAGTGTGGAAGAACAATTAATTTTCATGAATTAATAGTTTAATGATGAAGCCTGGGACTAAAGCACTTACAGTAGTAAGTCGTCACAAAAGGTGTGTATCTCGAATATGAGCACCCCTAGTGATTTACCAGGAAACATACAAGTCAATTGGAGAATTTAATGTCATAATGGCATGTTGGCCATGGTAGCTGAATGGTTAAGAGCAACCGGATGGAAACCCGGGAGGTTTGTGGTTCGAATCCTGGCCATGGCATTGAATTTTTCAGGTTGACTCTATCCAAAACCTTAGCTTATACATGGCTAGTGTGGAAGAACGATTAATTTCCCTCAATTAACTTAATAATGAAATATGTGAGTTAATAGTAATATATAGGGTATTACAATTTCTATCGACCATTTCTAGATAATGCCTTCAAGTGGAGGTGAAACTTGTTCGAAGAACATTTGTGATCTGTGAAGTACAGATAGAACTCAGTCAATTTATAATATAATATTAATGATGAAATTTTATATATTGCCTGTTTTTTGTTATCACCGCTGGTAGCTGCTATTATATGTGGGACTGTCATGGGTTCAGTCATTATTTGTATATTGATAAATATATAGACTTACACAAATAAAATTATACAAATAAAGCTAAAACTATTTAATTTAAGAAATGTGCATGGCGAATCAAATATAACATTTTGAAAGGAAAATTTAAAAAAAAGAAGAAACATTTTCAGCTATTACTGCAAAGGCTATCATCGACAAAATTTAAGATGAAAAAGATACTATTCTTTTCATTTTTATCTGAACCATAGTGTCGCGGCGCTGGGCATAAACGTGTCGGCACAAATCGATAATAAACGGCGGATAATGCTTCACGAGCTTGCATAAACAATTAACGATAGCGCCGATAAACAAGAGTTGGATAGTTTATCACAGAGGTGAAAGACTTGCTGGCACCTATATAGTTATATTCTAGAACATTCGTGTTTTATCTGGTGACATTTTAGAGTAAAGTCGAGAACAATCTAAAATGATCGATTAGTTGTATAAAAAGAAGCCATGGCTAGTGATGAGTCAGTCAGTTGTAGTTGTGAAGCAGTTGTTGTGTAACAGTCAGTATTTTTATAACGAGAGCTAATGTAATCAGCTGCAAGTGTTTGTTATTGCCCTCGACCTTGGAAGGTTGTGTGATGTAATGTTGTTATGTGAGAATTGGACAGTGTATTTCTATGGAAATAAAGGAGATTTTCAATTTCTGCAACTCGGCCTTTTAATTCTGCGAACCTACAAAGTTACAATTGGTGTCAGGAAGCGGGACGACAACATCTCTGAGAAGATGGAAGAAATGAAGACCGAATTAACAACGAAGACGGAAGCTGCAAATAGCAACTTAAGCGTGAAGATGACTGACACCAGGAAGAGCAGCCGGAAAAACGAGTAAGGACTGGCGTGGTGAGGAGCACGTCGGCGCCATCACCACCATCCCCTCGAGTGACACTGCGTGCCGTCAGCCGGCGTATGGATGACAGCCTTATCGCGGACAGTTGGGTCAGAGGGAAGCCGTTCCGCGTACTCGTAGACACCGGGGCAGCCGTGACCATCATCAGACCTGACGTGGCCAAGGGTTTGCCGTCGAGGTAACCAAGCCGATCATACCAGGTAATGACGGCATCGGGCGATGACTTGACCGTGGAGAGGGAGGCTCTGCTGCAGTTGACCTTGGGATGTAGTGCTGTGCGTCAGTGGGTGTTCGTCGTGGAGGTGGCTAAGGAGGTTATACTGGAACTGGATGCTTTCAGGAGACACGAGGCGACGGTCGACGACGGCAGGAAGGTCCTGCGGCTCAATGGAAAAGAGGTCATACTCCGCCAACCCGAAGAACGCCTTGGAATCTGCAGGGTCATTTTGAAGGAAGACGTAGGTCCCCGCGAGAAAGGAGCTGGTGGTGATGGCGCGACTGGAAGGACAGCGAATGAAGAACATTGTTGCCGTGCCGAGAGGTGCCAGTGAGGCTGCTTAACCAAGCGGACATCGATCACGACGTCCAGGCCGGAACGGAGATGGGGACGTGCGAGACTGTGGTCATCGTGACAGCAATCGACAAGAACAGGAGCCGGTGTTGACGCAACACCTGGGGCAGCGGCTGGAAGGCTTGTTGGACAGGGCGGCCGACCACCTGACCGCAGAACAGCTGGAGAAAGTTCGACAACTACTGAGGCGATACCAGCGCGTCTTCAGCCAAGGCGACAGTAACTACGGCCGCACGGATAAAGTGCTTCACCGCATCGACACCGGAGACGCCCGGCCTATTCGGCAACCACCTAGACGCGTTCCGTTGGCGAAACAAGTGGCGGTACGGGATATGGTAGACGACATGAAATCCAGGGGAGTGATTGGAGAGTCTGATAGCCCTTGATGTTCCCCTGTAGTTCTGGTGACGAAGAAGAACGGCGAGCTACGCTTCTGCGTGGACTACAGGAGGCTGAACGCTGTCACCCGGAAGGACTGTTTCCGCTTACCCGGGATTGACGACATCCTGGACACGGTAGCTGCTGCACAATGGTTCTCGACCCTGGACCTGATGTCGGGTTACTAGCAGGTGGCTCTAGACCCGAGAGCCAAGGAGAAGACTGCATTTTCGACAGGCCAAGGGCTTTGGTAGTTCACAGTTATGCCCTTTGGCCTCTGCAGTGCACCAGCCACATTTCAACGCCTCATGAAATCAGTAATGAGAGGATTGACATATGACGCATGCCTGCTATACCTGGACGAGATCATCATCGTCGGCAAGACGTTCGAAGACCATCTCGACAACTTGAGCAAGATTTTACAGAGACTGCAGGTAACCAACTTGAAGCTGAACGCAAAGAAGTGCCATCTCTTCTGCAAAGAAGTTAACTACTTGGGCCACATAGTCTCACCAATGGGAGTGGCCACAGACCCGGAGAAAACCCAGGTAGTGAGAGATTGGCCTCGGCCAAAGGATAAGCGAGAGTTGCGCAGTTTCCTGGGGCTGTGCAGTTATTACCACCCTTTCATAAAGGGGATCCCCAACATCGCCAAACCCATTACTCGCCTGACAGAGGAACAACGACCCTATGTGTGGACGGAGGACGCTGAACACGCTTTCCAGCACCTGAAGACACTGTGCAGTGCTCCTATTTTGGGATTTCCACAACCAGGCGGCGCTTTCATAGTGGACACCGACGCCAGCGATCATTGCATTGGAGGCGTGCTATCGCAAATTCAGGACGGCCACGTGCGGGTGATAGCCTACTACAGCAAGACGCTATCCAAGTCAGAGAAGAACTACTGCGTCACCCGGCGAGAATTACTAGCGGTAGTAAAGACCTTGGAGCACTTCCACAAGTACCTGTACGGTCAGCCATTTCACCTGAGGACTGACCATTCCGCCCTAACCTGGCTATTGAGCTTTAAGAACCTGGAAGGCCAGACAGCACGTTGGGTCCAGCGGCTGCAGGAGTACGACTTCACCTCTCAGGACTGACCATTCCGCCCTAACCTGGCTATTGAGCTTTAAGAACCTGGAAGGCCAGACAGCACGTTGGGTCCAGAGGCTGCAGGAGTACGACTTCACCTCTGAACATCGTAGAGGGAAGAACCTCGGTAACGCAGTCGCCATATCTCGAAGACATTGCCCAGAGGAGTGCGGCCAATGCACAAGAGTGGAAGAAAAGGAGCGTGCCGCAGCAGTCCGAGTAGTCACGGCAGTGCCTGTGGATGGCTGGGAGAGCGCAGGCCTGAGGAGGGAGCAGCTGGAGGACGCAGACTTGGGGCCACTCATGAGGGAAGTGGAGGCAGGGACAAGACCAACCTGGGAGGACATCGCACCGAGGAGCACCACCTACAAGTCGTATTGGGCCCAATGGGATTCATTGAAGAGAAGAGGGGGCGTGCTCTTCCGGGTTGAGCCCAGAGGTTCTACTCCCATTAGTCCTGAACCCGTAGGAACTGGATCCGGGCCTCCTTCAACCAGGGAGTATCCGAGCTGTCCCAAAGGGCGCTCGGCGTCCTCCGTGGGGCTTTCCATAGGGCAAGACCTAGAGACTAACAAGCCCTCCCATCTGGTCCTATGGACTCAAGACGGGATGGAAGTGGATACGCCACTTACGCGCGCCAACACCAAAGGTGAAGACTACCGATATGACCTCGGTGGGGCCGCCTGGTGATCTAGCACACCTTCTACTAGCTTTGCAGGCTAGTACCCGGGAGACCTAATGGCTTCCCTTCAAACCCGTCCGAAGACGTACCCGATCCCCACGGGTATCGGGAACACACTGCCCCCTCGAGTGCATCCCAATCCGAACAGCTCCCGAAGGAGGGACTCGGCTGTTCGGCCCGAGGTTCCTCTAGTAACGTCAGAGGTACCACGAGTGCTAAGGGTCCGCAGCGCCCGCACTTTGGCAGCTGAAGGGAACGGATCCCCTCCCCTACGGGAGCTCTTCCGGGTATGGTAATCGCCTGATTGGAAGATGCAGAGCGAGCAGTTGGTACTCCCCCGAAGCAAGGTCTCGGAAGTCTTGGAGGAAGTGCACGCCGGTGCTTCAGGAGGACACCTGGAAGCAAACCGAACGATCCCCTGTGATCTGGCTTTTGGAAGCCCCCCGGACGCAAAACAGCTAGCAACCGAGTATGTGGAGAACCTGGTGGACCATCTCCACCACATGCATGAGATGGCTCGTTAGAACATCCAGAAGGCGAGCGACCGCATGAAGACCCGATACGACAGGCAAGCCAACAGCCAAGGGTTCCAGCAGAGTGACTTAGTCTGGCTGTACCGCCCTACTCGGACCAAGGGACGCTGCCTGAAGCTCCAGCAACCATGGCAAGGACCGTACCGGGTGGTGAAGAGGATTAATGACGTGGTCTACCGCATCCAGAAGGTGCCCCGAGGGAAGATGCTGGTGGTACACCTGGATCGTCTGGCCCGATACGATGGTGCTGTTCGGGACGACCAGCCTTGAGGAGGGAGCAGTGTCGCGGCGCTGGGCATAAACGTGTCGGCACAAATCGATAATAGTCGGCGGTTAATGTTTCAGGAGGTTGCATAAACAATTAACGATAGCGCCGATAAACAAGCGATGGATAGTTTATCACAGAGGTGAAAGACTTGCCGGCACCTTTATAGTTACATTCGTGTTTCATCTGGTGTCATTTTAGAGTAAAGTCGAGAATAATCTAAAATGATCGATTAGGTGTATAAAAAGAAGCCATGGCTAGTGATGAGTGAGTCAGTTGTAGTTGTGAAGCAGTTGTTGTGTAACAGTCAGTGTTGTTGTAACGAGATCCAATGTAATGAGCTGCAAGTGTTTGTTATTGTCCTCGACCTTGGAAGATCGTGTGATATAATGTTGTTACATGAGAATTGGACAGTGTAGTGCTACGGAAATAAAGGAGATTTTTAATTTCTGCAACTCGGCCTTTTAATTCTGCGAACCCACAAAGTTACAATATTTAGTGTATGGGCGCTTTTTTACGAAAGGTTTTGTTGCTATAGGAACAGATCTCTGGTCATTTGATTACTTTTTATGAAGATATTTGAAATTTAGTGTTTCTTAGGAAGCTCACTAATGTGGAAGAGTCAAAAATGAGGATCAGAAATATACCACCATAGTTCATATAAATTCATTCTTCTTTGACTTAGCCACACCTGATTCTAATTGGGAAGCATTTTGAACACCTTATTTATTTACTTATTCATTTATTGATTTATCCATTATTTAATTCAGTCATTCATTCTAAGCAAATTACATTCTAAGATGTCAGGGTTTTCGCTCAGGTTCATTGTGTGATTTCCAAATTATGTTACAAAAACATATATTTTTTTAAATATTAAAATCTACTTACAATTATATAGGTAACAATTTGTGCTGTCTCTTTTCACTGTCCAATTCCATTTGTTTTTAGTTTATCCAAAGATTGATTTCTTTCTAACAAACCACTTATGGCACATTTTCTAGTAACTTTTAGCTATTTTGTGTCAGAAATAATTTTTTTTTCACATGTCCATCTCATTACATCCAAATATAATATGTTCATTATCCCCTTCATTGGCAAATGAGGGACACTGACCCTGGGGTATACCTTTTCTAAAACCATTTATGGGGACCAGTAGGTGAAACATTCAATTTTTTTTTTGCCTTGTAAATAATTATGATTTCTTAGGATCAATTTCATGCAAAAACTTCTACAATGCGAGTTAAATTCAGTCAGTCACGTGTTTATTTAAATATCCTTGACCAGGCGGGCGTGGCAGCGTTTTAGACACTTTTCTAAGATTTTAAATTTTTTTTCTTCTGATTTTCTCCATTCAAATTCAGCGCTCTTTGCAATGCTGCCAGCATTGAAAATCGTATTGGCATACCTTGTTATTTGCATTGCTGCCAACAATTCTGTTTATATGCTTTACTTTCTGAATTTAATGGCGGTTGTTTTCGAGATTTGTGAATGTATTTCGTTATAGCAGTTAGGAGACATTATAGGAAGTGTTTGGTGTTTAGTTATTGGTGCTTTAGAGTACATTTGTGCTTTTACTTAGCTTTAAAGTTTTTAAAGCTTTAATTTTCGTATAAATAACTTATACAAAGTTATAGGTTAGGTTACCACGTCAGGCACTTGCAGTATTGGTTTTTTTTTCCCTTGTTGAGCACTATGAATAGGCTTCAAGTTCGTAGATATGGCAAAAAAAAAAAAAAATCTTCTAAAACGTCTGTTGGTGGCAAAGCAAGCTAGAACAAGAAGTTCATGGTTAATTTTGAAGATGAAAATGTTTCACAAGATGCCCTTGCTTCATCAAGCTCTCAAACAGCTACTAATTCAGCATCTGCAGTTATGGAATGCAGAACTACAAGTGAAAGGAAGTTGCAGATGTTCAGTAGTATTGATTCCACAGCACCCGAAATGATAAACACTGGAGACTACACTTCCACATATGATAATCTAAGACACGTCAAATGTCCTCAGGGAGAATCTTCCTGGTCCTTTTTAATCGTGCTATCGCCAAAGGATAACCAATCCCAAATCATGAGAAGAATATGAAAATATTTCTGTCTCCATCTGTGCTTTCCAAAACTATTTGTATATATCCGAGACTAGCTACTCATGAAATATAAGAAAGATGCAGTGGGAACACACAGAATGCAAATGATAGCTGACACTGTCATCCATTCAAAATGCCGTAAAGAGGTATTTGTGTCAAGAAAGGTGGATATTGCAATAATACAAGATATTAGCGAATATAATATGGGTTGTGAAGCTTTCCAAAGGTTAAAAGAAATCATCATTGGTATCACAAGTCCAGCAGCTGTAAAATTGTTAACAGAGATCAGCAAAGAATTATCGACAGTGTCAAAAAATGTTCCAAGGCATATAAACTCAAAAGAAAAAGCCTGAAGTTTTCCAAAACTAAAGCTGAAGAAGCTAAGATGACAGTAGAGGATCCTAGATATGGTGCAGGGCAGTTTTAAGGAAAATTTCTGGTTAGTGGATATGTGTCAATTTTCAATTGTGTTTTTCTCTGTTTTAGTTTTTTTCAACAGTTTTCGTCAAGTAAAATGCTGCTTACAATGCTATTTTGAGGCTATCACAATGAAACTTTGGATTTAGTTTCCTCCATATGTGCTCAACAAAACTTGCTATACAGAACTTGTATTCAGAAACGTATGTTGCATTGCCAAGCCCAGTGAGATTTGATGAACCCAATTATTTCAGAAAAAATGAAAATGTACATATGAAAAAAACTATTTAACAGAAGTGTTTACATTTTGAAGTTTATTACTTAGCAAACTTTTTCTAACTCAGTAAAGAACCTAAATCTGCAATATTGTGCAAAAAGAAAATTGCATCATAAGGAGCATTTTGCATAACAAGATAATTTTTCCCTTAAAAACTGCATAATTTAGAAACCACTTAAGATACAGGCACCAAACTTTGCAATAATGTTTATCTATATGCACATAAGAAGTGATAACAAATTCAAATAAATTAGACCCATACTTTTAAGATTTGGAAAATTCACAGATTAGTCCCCTTAATCTCTAAACACAAGTACTTATCCATGCAATGCTCTCTCATTCCTACCTATTTACCTTATCTGTATATGTTTCCTTTTCCCAAAATCTTTTTATTTGTGCATAGAAAACCAAAGAGCTCTTTTCTGCTGTTGCGCATAAAAGTTTTTGTATTCCTGAGTTTTTAAATCTTTTTCTTGCAGCTTTCCAAACCTCTGTTGTGTTATTTTCCCTCCTTCATGCTCTCCTAGCCCATTGCATTCCATGTTCTAGAACACCTTATGAAATAATTAGAACTTTTTTTGTTATATAATTATGCAAATTGTGGAGAAAATTTAGCAACCAAACCTTTTGTATGAAATTGTTCATGTGACTAAATAAGAAAATCAGAAAAAAAATGAAAAAATAATACATTCCATTTAAATTTGTTCTCAGTGTTTCTTTCTCCTAAAACTTTCCTTCAAGATATTAAAATTGATGTGTGCCACATTTCTTTGAAAAATCAGTTAATTTTAGTTTTATTTAGATTGTGCCTTGCTTATGAAAGATGCTATTTATATATGTTTGCAATGATTCCAGGATGAAGGCCCGATGCATAGAACTGGAAGTGAGCAATGTAGAGTTCCAGCGAGTCTACGAGCAGGTGGATGAGGATAAGGCAGATGTCATTGCCTACCTGAAGCAACAATTACAGTCCAGAGATGTAATTATACTGAATCGGAGACTGGAAGGGGTACAGAAGGTGAGTATGCAGATGTTGGTCTTTGCTTACGAGCTGTGCTAATTTAAGTTAATTTTTCACTTCATTTCATTTATCTATCTGCAGTTTACAGTTTCAGTAATTGTGCACTGCCAAAAAAAATAGAAGCACAAAAGAAGTTATGTAATCAATACATCAAGTCCTACCTATATACATTCTTACTTTTACAGGTTATAGCTAGGGACAACAATTTCAAAATATGAATGCATTCATGCACTATCAAGCTATGTACGCTAAAAGATACAAAAAATTCATAAAAATATTATACACCTTCAGCTTTGGGCATTTTAGTTCGTCTTTGTAACAATATGTGAGGCAAATGTGACAAACTTAAAATTGTTTAATGCTTTTTATATGAAATTATAATTGCACTTACATTTACCTAGATAGTGGACATAATTTACTTAATATAATTTTGAGTCGAACTAATACTCAATGCTCCACTTATTGCTAGTGTTTATCTAAAATGCATTTCATTAGGACCCTCCTAACATCATCAGCTGTTGTCGACCAATAGATGTTCGTGTGGTGAATTCCTTGGAGGCGATAGGTGCGTCTCTGTTGGTATCTTGATGAACTTGAAGACTTTTTGGAAAAGGTGTGTAGCTGTGGAATGATATGTAAATTTTCTGTATGAAGTTTCATTGCTGATTGGGGAAAGAGTAGCTACTTGTTTGCATCTTTGTTGTCTTTTGAATTTATCAAGTTTCTTTTTGACCAATTCGGCACTGAATCCATTGTATTCTGCAGTGTGAATTATATTATTGTACTCTTTGATATATTCCATCTTGTTTAAAGGTTTAATTTACAGGCTGGTTACTGTACCTTTAAACAAGATGGAATATATCAAAGTGCAGAATACCACTTTGGCCCCACAGAAAAAATTTAGTGTACAACACCTTTTGAAATCACACAATACAAAGGAGATACCCACAGACAAAAAAATCAGTTGTGTTTTTGGTAAACTGCAAAAGCTGTGACAACTTTTACATTGGAAAAACTAAAAGGAACTTGAACATTAGGCTTAAAGAGCATTTTAGGAACATCAAGAACAAAGAAATAGATAAATTGGCGGTAATATACCATTTTTGGAAGGAGAATCATGATATAGAACAAGAAATCTACTTATTAAAAAGTGTCCAAGATCCAGCTGCATTAACCACGTGGGAAAAATTCTTTATAAAGAAACATGAAAGAAAATTGTTTAATTATGACACTACCTTTGAAGAAAATCTAACTTCAAGTTCATCAAGATACCGACAGAGACACACCTATCACCTCCAATGAGTTCACCAAACCAACATCCATTATTCGCCAACAGCTGATGTTAGGAAGATCCTAACGAAACGCTTTCTAGGTAAATACTAGTAATAAGTGGAGCATTGAGTATTAGTTCAACTCAAAATTGTATTAATTTTGTGCTTCATTGTATCATAGTCCTTACACATTGGAATATAATTTACTTAATTATTTTCATGACATTGACTGCCCCTGTAGTGCAGTGGCACCATACCTACTTCTGGCACACCTGGGTTCAGTTGCTGGTACAGATGTGGAGATTTTCCCCTGCTGGAAGGTATCGGTGTCCCTTGGGGTGCACTCAGCCCTGTAATGCCAATAAATGAATTCTATCCTGGTGGAAAGGTAGCATTTCTGAAAGGATAAGTGGTCACTTTAGTTGGAGTTGGTGTGCTGATCCCTACCATCTTCATCCTGCACTCCTACATAGCCTTGGCTGCAGTTGGAGGCTGCACAGGCCTGGCAATAGGGGTGCTCTCTGTATAGGGGAGATGTCCAATGGCTTATTATTAATTTAAAGAAGTTTTACGGAGAACAACTGCCATAGAATAAGTTTGGAATGACAATAACAATGCATAGCCCTTTAATTTAAAAACTGCAGAATACAACATCCCCATCCATCTGAAAAATCTTTCGACTCTTCTTTTTAATATGCGATGTGGCGATTTTTTTCTGAGTCCTTCACACTTTTTGATGTTTTTATATACAACCTTGGTTTTTAATATAATTTATTTACTTTTTAGTGCAATTTCGTGTTGGAGGGCATTCTTTTAACGTTATTGTATGTTTACTTACTGCGTAATGTAGCCATATTGAAAAACTCAGTGTAGTCAAACTATCCATGTTTCTCCACTGAATGCAATGCTGCCAACAGTCTAACTTCTCCCTAAATTACACTATCTAGCAGACTAACTCAAAATAGCACCTAAATTACACCTAATTGTAGTCCTTGCCAGCGTGACTCTGTTGTTTGTGTGCACATTTGTCACTGGGTCGACAAAGTGCACTGAGTGATTCACTCCTAGGTGCACAGCAAACCCTCCAGCCATCAACCCACAGTATCCCTTCCAGGCATCGGTGTAAATGGTGCTGGTGAACTCTACGTGCTGTGCAATTAGACTGCAGAGCATATCTGCATCCCTTCTGTTGTTGGGGTGTATCGTCATCCGCACCTTATTTTTTCCCACGTCGATCCTCAGGATCCAGTTGCCCTCTACGACGCGCCCACGATGAAACTTGCGTCGTCCTATTTTGCATTCATCGATTTGAACGATGGGGCCGGGACCGCCACTTTTCCCTCTTGCAGTATACTTGGTGTCATTTGACATGCACACTTGGCGGCAGTAGCCGAACCAGTCCGATACAGTCTTTGAGCTCATTCATGATTTTTCTATAGGGCACTCCATTATCATCATGTCGTAGGATTGTTTATGTGCAAAGCAGTGCATGAGTAACAAAATTTGACCAGGCAATAACTTAGCCTGCTCATACTATGTTCCTTTGCACACAGATTGCATCACCTATGTCTGGGGCATTTTTGCAGAGGTTGGCTACAAGTTTTACATATCTTTCTCATGTTGGCTGCAACATTCATAGCTGGATTCAAGTGGGGCAGTAATCGGGAGACACTGTACACCACATACAAAACATTCATCAAGCCAGTACTTCTTTATAATGCAGAGGTAATAATTACAGCAAACAGTTCTAACATAAATCACCTAGAAGTATGCCAAAATCAGGCCCTGCTATTAATAACCGGTGCAGCAAAATCAACTCCAATCACGGCATTGCAATTCTTAACTCGGAACTAATCAATACATCTAACTTTAGAGGAGCAGGCACTAATATAACATGAAAAAATGTTGCGGTTAAAAACAACAAAATGGGAGAAAAGATTACTACAACCAATCAAGATGAAAACACAAACAAGTTTCCTACACAAAGTTATGGAATTAAAAACAGGTCTGAATCTTCCTAATTCTAAAGAAAACATTTTAATCAAAGAAAACCCACTGACTTTTGAACCAATTAATATTCAATTAGATATAGAACAAATAGTTACAAAATGTGAAACTTCCAAACCTGTACTAAAAGCACTAGCATTAGAAACTGTTAACAATAGATACCCACCTGAAGAATGGTTACATATCTACACAGATGGATCTAACTTGGACAACAACTCAGGAGCAGGAATTAAGTGTGCACTGTTCTCATTCTATCAACCAGCAGGATACCACACAACAAATTTTGATCCAGAAGTAACGACTATTCGTATTTCACTCCAACACCTTCTATACAGAATAGATAAATTCAAAAATGTTGTCACACTTTCTGATTCTAAAGCAGCATTATGTGCAATAAGTTCATATGAGGTCAATCCAAATTAAATAATGTCTCAAAATGATCCAACAACTTCAAAAACTACAGAAAAGAATTATATTACAGTGGATACCTGCACATTGTGGAATTGCTGGAAATGAATCAGCTGATTTTCTTGCCAAAAAAGGTGCAAATTTAATTCAGAACAAAAGTAAAAACTTACCCTTTACAACCATAAAATGATTAATCAAAAGCAAATATAAAAACAATCAAAACCAATCAATATCTAACAAAGCCAAAGATAAAATATGGAACATTTTAATTAAAAATCCAGAAATTGTTCCAGAAATCCCACGTAAAGCTGCAGTAGCAAATTTTAGATTACTTACGGAACATGATTATTTGGCCAAACACTTACACAGAATAGGAATTTATACAAGTCCAAATTGTCCTCTGTGCAACAAAGAAGAGGAAATGACTGAAGAACATCTTTTAACCTGTGAAGCCCTACCTGCCGGATCCAGTACACAGAAATACTGGAGAGCAAGAGAGCTAATGGCTTCATTGCCAAAGCCTAGCATTTGAAAACAACAACAGTTTTACATGAATCTCTCAATTGCTCTTTCCTAATACTGCAGAAGGGAGAGAGTATTCACAATCTCCTTGAAAGTTAAACCGCAAGAATGGGTCTGAAGGTTGGCCACAGTGTGAGATTTGACAACAGCCTGTCTCCCTAAAATAGCACACTGTACCTCAAAATTATTTGTTGGAAATTTCCCTGAGTCCTGTATATTTTCTACTACATATTATACACACCATTAAGTGTAAAATTCCTTAAATACGTGGGTCCTTCAATAAGTAACCGAACTAATTTTTTAGTTAACACATAAAGGCTTTATTTCACTAACATTTACCTACACACTTTCGAAGTATTCTTCCTCTGATGAAATACAATTATTCCAACAATTTACCCATTGTTTGAAACATTCATTGAACCCATTTTTGGACAGTCTGTTCAGGATACCCATGACAACATTGTTCAACTCATTATCACTTTGAAAATGCGGCCGCACTGTGGCTCAATGGTTAGACCGCTTGGCTCACACCAAGGCGGCCCAGGTTCGATCCCAGGCGACCGCAAAGTGAGATTTGTGGTGGACAACATGGCGCTGGGGTGGGTTTTTCTCCGGGATCTCCGGTTTCCCCCGCCATCTCATTCCACCAGTGCTCCTTCTTCATCTCATGTATCATCAGTGTCATCATCTGCGGTGCCGTATGTAGTAAAAGCGGGCGTTAAACACTACACATTTTTACTTTGAAAATGGCGACCACGAAGCTCCTGTTTCACATTAGGGAAGAGGTGAAAATTTCATGGTGCGAGATCTGGAGAATAAGGTGGATGAGGCATGCTCTCAATGCCCATTTCTGTGATGACATCTTGAGTTGCACGAGCTTGATGATCAGGGGCATTATCCTGATGAAAGATCCATCCTCTCCTTGCGAAATCTGGTCGCTTTTCGGCGATGTTTTTCTTTAGTGGCCCATTCAGTACGTCACAATAGTAAACAGCAGTTACTGTGCATTGGTTAGTTACAACATGATCATACAGAATGCCCTGTTTGTCAAAGAATACAAGATGCATGACCTTTCTTGCACTTTTCTGAACTTTCGCTTTCTTAGACCTAGGGCTGGATGAATGTTTCCAATGCGAACTCTCGTATGTTAACGGGTCATAATGGTGGAACCAACTCTTGTCACAAGTGATGACCATCTTCAGAAAGTCTGGCTCCCGTCGTAACCTTCCGAGCCATTCTTGACACTTCATGACATGGTGAGCTTTCTGTTCGTCCTTCAGCATGTGCGGTACCCATTTCACTGCAACTTTTCGATAGCTAAGATCATTGCGAATTATGTCATCTACAGTTCCAACAGACAAATGCATTATGTCTGCAACTTTCAAAATTGTTATGCGATGATCTTCTTGCACAATTGCGTCAATTTTGTTAATGTTGACTTCTGTTTTTGCTGTTATGGATCTTCCAGGGCGCGGAGAATCTTGAAGGTCTTCATGACCCCCTTTGAAACGTTTATGCCACTCAGAGACTTGTGTTTTGCCTAAAGCTTGGTCCTTGTATGCTTGCTGCACCATTTAAAAGGTTTTTGTAGGAGTTTTGTCTAACAGAACACAAAACTTTATTGATGTGCGTTGCTGCAATTTCAGTTCCATGGTGGGTGCAGTAAACATGACCTGACGTATCGAGCTCTAACTCCCAACTGATTGACTGCATGACTGGCACTCACAGCACTGCTAGAGGAAGGATTCACCTTTCCACCACTAGCAGCCATGGCGCTCCAGGGTAGTTTATTTAAATACAATTAAATTAGTTTGGTTATTTATTGAAGTAGCCTCGTATGTATTAGTTACATATGGCTTGATGTTTCAGTGCTTTGCATGAAAATGGATCAGTTAGAGTGAATTGAAAAGCTATTTGTAGTTGGTTTTTTTAATACTTCGTCACTTACATTTTATATTTTTGAGGGACTAGTTTCTGAAGCCATCACCTCCATTATCAACCTCTTTCCACAAGTTGGAAAGAGAAAATAAAAGTGAATTGAGAAGATATTGACATTGCTTCCCTCACACTGTTTTTCATAGGTCATGTTTCAAGAGCTGTTGCTCCCATCATCAACTGAGTGTCGACTAGTGCGAATTGTACAGATGTATTTTTTAGACGTGGCGCATGACCTTGCTTGAATTTGCGCGTGTGACATCATGCAATGTAGTGGTGGGGTTAAGATCTCTGCTTTCACCAGCAGACTGCTGATAAAGCTAGTGGGCTAGATGACACATCACTAACTTGACACCCCTTTTTCTTCCAAATAAACAAGTGCACTCGACCATAAACTGCTGTGCAACATTATGTCATATGCCACGTCTAAAAAATACCACTGTAGTGTTTTCCTCCTTCTCCATGTCGTTGGTAGATTGCATGATGTATTTGTCAAAGATGTCCGGTGGTGGAGTTTCGAAATTCATGATTCTATGACGATTTTTATTGATTAAGATTTTTTCCCATACGTAAAGATCTTTGGGATGATTAACATGTTTTATTAAAGCTGTCTCCAAGTTAATGTCATATCTGATATTCAAAAAATGAAAAGCAACTGCTGATATTTCTATTTCATCATTTTTAATGTTTCTTATATGTTCTTTAGTTCTGATGTCAATATTTCTTTTTGTTTTTCCTATATATATTTTTGGGCAAGTTTCACATTTGATCTCGTAGATTCCTGGTTTTTCTTTTGTAGTAAGTGAACTTTTGGGGGCCTTTTAGCAAATTCTTGATATTGAATCTATTTTGAGGTGCAAGAACTATGTTTCATGTTGAGAAGATTTTTTGGAATTTATTATGGACTGATGGGTGGAAGGTAAATTTCCTAAAAATTTTGTTCTCTTTTGCACCTGTAGGTTCCAGGGTGGTGGTTTCTTTTATTTTCTGAGCCTTGTTGAGTTTGTTAATTTTTTGTCCACTAAATTTGAGTTGAAACCGTTTGACATACGTACACATAAATAGGGAAGCTTTTTTCTTTTAATTTTTTTTTAATCAGATATACATTATTGGTCCAAATTAACAATATTACATCATGCTAATAAGTGAATGACCAAAGAAAATAAATTTACATACTTAAAGGTTAGGGAAGAGCCTCAAGGAAGCACTAAATAGTAGGTTTATTAGTGTATTACAGCATGGGAAAGGAAATAATTGTTGCAGGCAACAGTAGAGGTAACAGAAAGAGAATAACAATTCGGAAAATGGGCTGGTCTGATAGCTTAGTTGGTAGAGCACCTGCTTGCTGTGCAAGGGATGCCAGGTTCGATTCCCAGCTGGGGGTGGGGATTTTTCTCCAACCAAGATGATTCCTCATCTTCCCCAGAGTCTGGAAGTGTGAATGAGAGTGTGAATATGTGCATGATCTAACGATAAAATACAAAGTACAAGCAATCCAACGTATACGAGTTAACACCATCAATATGTTCCGCCAATATGACCACTGCAGTTCATATGGAAACAAAGAGAAGTAAACAAGTAAAACTGAGATTCAACTGTATTGGAACACCACAGTGAAGCGAAAGGCCAGGGCCTTTGAAACTAGTCTCTCATAAATATATGAAAAAGTAAGTGACGAGTGTCAATAAACCAACCACAAATAATTTTTATATTAATTTTGACGTCACTGTTACTAAATTCCTCCAAACACACATCATGATTTATTTAATTAATCTCTTGTAAATTTGATGCAGTGGAATGCCTGAAAAGGATACTGAGATAAATTTATTGATGTGTTGTTTTGACTTTCAAGCTAGTTTAAAAGAAAACAGTAAACATGAAGTTCTCTTTTTCTTGCATTATCCTTTAGGTATATCAATAAGATCCAAACCTAATGAATTTTATCATCCTCTAAACCAGCGATCAGCAGCTGCATACATCCTTGTGCTGCGGTCTCTTACCTGATGCATGCTCGTGCACTCGGAACTGTTGACGTGTAAGCAGTGGTGCAGTGGCGGCTTTTGCATAATGTCATACAACTCCTTAGTCACGTTCAGAGACAATCAAAGCATACAATGTTTACATGTATTTAAATAAGTAATTATTAGGGCCCGGATTTTGATGAAAAGTCATCTTTTTTTCTGAGTAGTCATAGACGATGCATTCTAGAACAGTACGTTAGATATATATGGTTTTTATAGGTCATCAAAATGCATTTTCCGGTCATCTTCTTTCTTTTTCACGAATTTATTGGGCATTCTCATCTGTAGCCCGCATTCGGGAGGCACGGGTTTGATTCCCGTGACCGACCTGACCCTGACCCATGGGCTTTTTTTTAAAAAATAATCTGTTATTAAAAATTCATTTATACCATAATCTTTTATGAAATAGTAACTTTGTAAGTGTGGTAAACATGTAATTAACACAGGTCAGCATCCTAACGGTGCTGGTGAATTTGTAACACATTATTTCGAGGAATTGCCGATAACATCATGCATTACGTGTGGATTGCATCAGTCAGGACTCCAGGAGCTAGTAGTGTCGCAGTAAGGAGGTAGTTTGTGAGTTGTGTAAATTTGATGTGTTGTGGCATTGAAATACCGAAACAAAAACAGTCAACTGCGTCCCGTTTGAAACAGTATGTTTCAGAGTCTGGCGGAAACATATGTTTTATAAAATTGAAAATGATCTGATGAAATTTGAATTTATTATTTAGTAGCAATAATTGCATTAGTTATGTAAAAAACTGAAGCTGCTGACAGTGAAGTAAATTAGGTATTAATAATAACTAAACACTAGTAACACAACTTCACTATTTACTTATTTTATTAAAAAAAAAAAAAAAGAATTACTTATCCATGGGCAAATAAAAATTTCCAAAAAATTTTCAAAGAAGTGGGTATAATACTAGCACCTCAAAATAATTACAGTATAAAGAATTCACTACAGTTTTTTAAAAAAGACAAAATTTCAGACAACAAAAAATCTGGTATTATCATGTTAACTGTTTAGAATGCGACAAGATCTATATTGCTAGGACCAAGCATAATTTAGAAACCAGAGCGAAGGAACATTTTAGAAATATTAAATATAGACAGACAGAGAAATCGGCAGTGGCTGATCATTTTTGGTCATATAATCATGAAGTAAATCCAGAAGTTAAATTATTGAAACAATTGAAAGGACCGATAGATTTAATGGTTTGGGAGAAGATATTTATTTTGAAAAATAAGGATCGCGTAATGAATTTTGATATCCCTCCACTAGATGTCATCAGTAAGTTTGTGTTGTCCCCGGTAGATGGCAGTTAGACAAGGAACTATTCTTCAAACTCTGGTAGTGGTCAAGATCAGTCACTCAGTCAGTTAGTTGGTGAGTGTCAAGCTGAGTGGTTGAGGATAAAGCAGATGTTTTGCTTTGAAACCGGTTAAAAAAAAAAGGATTTGAATAAGATAAGTAAATAGTGAAGTTGTGTTACTAGTGTTCATTTATTATTAATAATTGCATTATTTACTAAGAAAGTTAATTTTAAAATGTGGTTATTTGAACCATATATTCATTATTTGTCTGTGACAGTTATGAATTTATTATTATGAAAGAAATTGTTAATTTTTGTTATGTCATTTTTATACATTTTGTGTGCATTTTTTTGTATTTTAAGGGCATTTATTAGCTCATTTTTAGAGAATTTTTAGGTCAACAACTTCCGGGCCCTAGTAATTATATTTTATTTAATTAGGATACCAGTTATTTAGCCGTTTCTCTTAGGAAATAAACAGATTAACACAAATATATAATATACTCTAGGACAGTCTTATTAATGCTGTGCCATATAGAACTAAATAATAATAATGATGATGATAATAATAATAATAGTAATAATAATAATAATAATAATAATAATAATAATAAAAATAAAAATCACAACAGACAAAATAATAATAACAACCGTACTATAATTGTCTGATGTGTCCTGTAACTGCTCCAGCATTGTGATTCGTTCCCCACCTTGTAATTTGTCGTAATCACTAGCATGGCAAGTGTCATAGTGGCGCTGGAGATTATATTTTCATATCACATTCAGGACCTTATTGCATATTAAACATCGTGCAGCATTATCAAATGGTGTAAAAATTAGGCCGGCACCCATGAAGGGTTAAATAATGTAGGGGTAGAAGACCTTCGTGAACATGTAGCCATTTTGTAAACAACGTCCATACACAGGTAACTAATGAGCCTATACTGATCACCCCACAGGCTAACAGGTTGCCCCTCTCTTCCCTTCCCTCCTTCACTATAATTATTTGCTGGTGCACTTCTTACCCAATACCCGTTTTAGCATGTCGTGAAGACCACTGATAACCACTGCTCTGCTGAAATGGGGAATTATGTTGAATATATACCAGAAGTTCAGGGTTAAACAGTCCAAAGCAGAGTCAATAAAGACAAGAAGGATGTTGATGCACATCTAAAGAAAGAGTTCAGGAGTGGAACGAGTTGTTGAGGCATGGAGTTTTACATGAAGGTAAAAAGAGTGCAGTCCGTAGCAAAACCTAGAATGAACGAGAACTGGATTTTTTGGAAGAAGAAATTGCCACTACTTTAATACACAGTCTCAGTTATGTTTATTGCATGAAACATGGAAATAAAGGTATTTACAGAAAAAGTGACAAATGAAAACTGAATACTCACTTTCTGTTTCTTCAAAAAGTGCACAAAGCAAAGTATAAAAGTGCTTTAGTAAGTAGAATTGAAATTGTGCGTTAAAATATAATTAAATATGTTCCTTTGCCGGTTTTTCTTCAATTCCATGATGGCAGTTTGAATAGAATTGGATCTAAATACACTAATTGGAACGTATTTGTTAGATGTGATTTTAAAGAAAAACTGATTTTGGTGATAACAGTGTTTGGGAAAGCAACATTTGCTTTAAAAGTGCAGTTAGCTTAAGAGATACAAGTTTTTATTCTCTCATGAAAACCTTTTATTATGAATTTAGTGCTGTTTGATCCATGCACCTCATATACAGGGTGTATATAAATGAATATCGGGGTTTTAACTCTATAATATTTATTACATTCAACTTACAGTTATAGATGATATGTTAGATGAAAAAGCAACTCAAACAGTTTTACCAAGAACCTTATAAATGTTTAATGTGACTACCCTTTGTCACACGGCACACAGCAAGTCTATAGCTGAGTTCTTCCCAAAGATTGATAAGTGTGTATTCAGTAATTGTAGCAACAGCTGCTTCAATCCGGTTTCTTAATTCAGGGACGTCAGCTGGTAGCAGAGGCTCAAGCCTTCATGAAGCCCCAAAGGTAAAAATTGCATGGCGTTAGGTCAAGAGAACGTGGAGGCCATGCATAGCAAGCCCTTGCGGCCTATCCAGCACTATCTCGAGTACAGTGATGTTCAACCAAACGCGTACTTCGTTATGCCAGTGAGGTGGCGCACCATCTTGTTGGAAAATGAAGTTCTCTGGCTCATTTTCTGCCAACTGAGGGAAGAGCCATTGCTCTAGGGTATCAAAGTAAGGAGTGCCAGTTACAGTAGGTTCACCAAAATAGAAACTCGTAAACTTTTCACCAGGATACGGCACAAAAAACATTCACTTTAGGGGAATCTCGTTGCATTTATACTATCTTGTGAGGATTTTCTGTGCCCCAGGTGTGCGCATTATAAGTGTTAGCATGTCCACCTAGGTGAAAGGTCAGTTCATCACTGAAGTCAACATGATCCATAAAATTGTCATCATCATGAAACAACATGTCGTTTGCGAGGTTGGCACGTAATCTGTGGTCTGTTGGCTTTAGAGCCTGTAATAATTGTAAATGGTATAGACATAGCCGTAAGCGTTTTCTTACAACTTTCCAAACAGTCGACATAGGAACTTGTAATTCACGACTAGCCTTCCAGACTGATTTCTTTTGGGCTACGCCTGAACGACTCTCTCACTCACTCAACAGTCTCTTCACTTACTCTTGATCGTCCCGTGCTCTTCCCTTTATAAAGGCAGCCGGTATCTTCAAACTGATGAGACCATCTGCGAATGTTATTATCACTAGGAGGATCACAACCGAACTTAATACGGAACGCACGTTGCACAGTAACTACAGATTCAGTCTTTGCAAACTGCAAAACACAAAACGCTTTCTGTTTACTAGTCGCCATCTTTGCTACTACCGCTTTCTAGTGGATTGCAGCAGAAACATTGCACATACATGCGCACTGGTGCCAACAAACAAAACTGTTTGAGTTGCTTGTTCATTTGACATGTCATAACTGTAAGTTTAATGTAATAAATATTATAAAGACTTAAAACCCTGATATTCATTTATATACACCCTGTATTACAAATAGCAAGGGCCCTAATTCTGAGCCCATAGATATATTACTGCTATGGTAATGCATGTGTTGTTTAATTGTTCTATTATTTGTTATAGCAACTAGAGGAGACAGTTATAAAGTATGAAGCCAAGATCAAACAAATTGGACTTGAGTATAGAAACATGTCTGAACAGCTCACTTCTGAAGTTAATTTCCTGAGTAAGTATTAAAATAAAATATAAAAATTTGTGACACACTTCACTTATTTGTTTAAAAATTATAAATTCTTCCACAGGACTATTTTTGCAATATAGATATATTTTGCATCCTCGACTCTGTTTACGGTTTCCTTCACATGGTTACTGCCACTAGGTGATGGATTGCTCATTGTTGTACTGCCATCTATTGGAAGCAAAAACATTTATATATCTATACAGAATCATTTGGTAGTAAATATTAAAAGCAGAAGCATTATTAACAGTGAAGTATTCTTCATTTTTGTCACCAAACAGCTGAGGATGAGATTGAATGATCTTGAAAATGTTTCAATTATACAACAAGTAAGTGAAGTTTGAGTGTAAAAAAAAAAAAATCATTTGGTAGTATTTCAAAATTCAGCATACAATAAAACTATAAATAGAAGTATTTATTAACAGTGGAGCTTCATCAATAAAACCTTTTTAAAACACTTCTCGAACTGTAAAAACACTTAAGTTACACTTACATTTAAAAATTAGGGCATGTTTCAAGGACCCCACGTCCCCATCGTCAGCTGATGTTCAACTAGTTCTTCAGGTGACCGCCTCCCTCTCCTGGCTCTGTTCAATCAGTTGAATGACGTCATCTACTATCAGTATTTCAAAGTTCATGGCTCTCTTTTTATTCTTCAAAATGTGTATATTTTCCCAAACTGTTAATTCCCAACAACTTTTTGACGGCTTCATCATTAAACTCTTATTATTTAAGTTAATTGATGGAAATGAATCGTTCCTTCACATTAGCCATGTACAGGCTAAGGTTTAGGATAGATAGAGTCAATTGGAGACTTTGTCATGATGACACGTTGGCCATTGTAGTTTAATGGGTAAGAGCGACTAGACGGAAACCAGGAGATCCTTTGGTTCAAATTCTGGCCATGGCATTGAATTTTTCAGTTTGACTCTATCCTAAATGGCGAGTGTGAAGGAATGATTAATTTCCATCAATTAACTTAAATAAGAAAGGTTTTTTTTTTTTTTGTGTGTGTGTGTAATTTACGTCCTTTAACTTTTTTAAGTCATATTGAACGATGAATGGAATGAGTGAAATGATGCTCAAATGGGCCCATAGTCCATGGAGCTTAGAGTTACCTGACATTCGTCTTTTTAGGATAATGGAAAACCCTGGAAAAACCTTATCCAGGTAACTCACCCCGACTGAGATTCCAACTCGGGACCTCTTGAACGTGAGGCAGACATGTTACCATATACGCTACCAAGGCGGCCTAAATAAGAGTTCAATGATGAAGCCTGGCACTCAAGTACTAAAGATAGTAAAGTCGTCACAAATGGTGTATCTTGAATATGAGAGCCCCTTGTGGTTTACCGCGAAAATATAGGAGTCAGTTGGAGAATTTAATGTCATGATGGCACGTTGGCCATGATAGCTCAATGGGTAAGAGCAACTCGACGGAAACCAGGAGTTCTGTGGTCAAATCCCGGCCATGGCATCATTTAAATCTTTTGATATTTAAATTTTTCAGTCTTTTTATGTATAAAATGTTTATTAAAACCATTCATTAAAGCAGTGCTTATAATGTGTTTATATTCTCTATTAAATTCCTCTTTATTTAGGGTTATATTTATTTACTTGTATATTAAATTATTAAAGACAGCAAATTTATGTGTAAAAGGTTAAAACTTAATTTTTAGATCATTATCAGTATGAGTTGATTTCCCATAATTGCCAAAGTTTAATATTTGTTATTCTTTATTATCTTTAGATCTGAAAAAGAAGGGCAACCACTATTTTCAGTTTCTAACAAGAACTTTATAGCTTTATCTTGTAAATTTAAAAGTTTTAAAGTATCATATATATTCTGTTGTTTAAGGATTTGATACAATGAAGCACAAAATTAATACAATTTTGAGTCGAACTAATACTCAATGTTCCATTTACTGCTAGTATTTACCAAGAACGCGTTTCGTTAGGTTCTTCCTAACATCATCAGCTGTTGCCGACTAATGGATGCCGGTTCAGTGAACTCCTCGGAGGTGATAGGTGCGTCTCTGTCGGTATCTTGATGAACTTGAAATTGAGGTTGTCTTCAAAGGTTAGTATCGAAATTAAACAATTTACTTTCATATTTCTTTATAAAGATTTTTTCCCACGTGGTTAATGCAGCTGGACCTTGGACACTTTTTAGTAAGTGAATTTCTCGTTCTATGTCATGATTTTCCTTCCAAAAATGGTACGCTACCGCCGATTTATCTATTTCTTTATTCCTTATGTTCCTAAAGTGCTCTTTAAGCCTGATGTTCACGTTCCTTTTTGTTTTTCCAATGTAGAATTTGTCACAGTCCTTGCAATTTATCCGGTACACTCCTGATTTTTTGCCTGTGGGTATCTCCTTTGTATTATGTGATTTCAAAAGGTGTTTTACACTAAATTTGTTCTGTGGGGCCAAAGTAATATTGTGTTCTTTGAAGACTTTCTGGAAAAGGTGTGTAGCTCTGGGATGATACGTAAATTTTCTGTATGAGGTTTCATTGCTAATTGGGGAGAGAGTAGTTACTTGTTTGCATCTTAGTTGTCTTTTGAATTTATCTATTTTCTTGTTGACCAATTCAGCACTGTATCCATTGTATTCTGCAATGTGAATGATGTTATTGTACTCTTTGTTATATTCTATCTTGTTTAAAGGTACATTAACCAGCCTGTAAGTTAAACTGTTGATAACAGCATGCTTGTGTTGTCTTGGGTTATATCCATCTGATTTTATGAAATTTTCTGTGTGTGTTTCCTTTCTGTGTATGCCAAATTCAAGTTTATTATGTTTTCTGGTAAGTTTCAAATCTAAGAAAGGGATTTCATTGTTTATCTCTTTTTCTATGGAGAATTTTATTGCAGGATTTTGTAAATTAAGTAGTTTTAATGCATCATCCATTTGTTTCTCATTTATTATTGCCCAAATGTCATCCACATATCTGTACCAATGCTTAAAAATTAGTGGGAATGCCTTTGTGATGTGTGTTTCCAAAAAGCTCATGAAGAGGTCTGCCAAAAATGGGGACAATGGGTTGCCCATAGATAGTCCTGATTTTTGTTTGAAAAATTGTTTATTGAATGTAAAAAAGGACTGTTCAATGCAAATATTGGTTAGTTGAAGGTATTCCTCTATGATGTTTTGGTCTATTTGTAGGGACTGAAGCCATGTTTGCATGTACTCTATGAGTTTGTCTCTTGGAACACTTGGGAACAAGGAGATTACATCAAAAGATACCATTCGGTCTGTGGGAGAAAATTGTAGATTTTTAGTTTTGTTGATGAATTCCAACGAATTTTTAATACTGTGGCTTTTGAATTTTGGTAGCTCCTTAAATTTTTTGTTTAACCATTTGGATAGCTTGTAGCAGGGTGTGTTTACGTTGTTAATGACTGGGCGCATCTTGTTTCCTGTTTTATGAATTTTGGGTAATCCATATATGTTAGCTACTGTAGGGTTGTCCGGTTTTAAACTTTGTGTAATTTCTTTTGGTATGATTGTTTTATCCTTCATTGTTTTGTTTAACTGTTTTACACACATATTTAAAGGGTCAGACTTTATTTCCTGGAATTCATCACTTGCCAATAAATCTGTCATTCTAGAGATGTAGTCCTGTTTGTCCATGATGACCGTCTTATTTCCTTTGTCAGCTTTCGTATAAACAACATCCTTTTTATTCAGAGATTTAAGTATTTTTACGTATGGTTTGGGTTTACCACTTTCCCTTTCTATTTTTTTCTAAGATTTTTCCACATTCGCTTCTAATTGCTGATTTCTGCCCAGTATTTAGACCCTCGGTAGCTATTTCAATGTCAACTATATAATCTTCTACGTTATCGGAGAAATCTACTCTCGTTTTTAACCCTTTATTTAAGAACGCTGTTTCTGCATGTGTGAAGGTTTCATGAGAAAGATTAATTACCTCATTTTGCTTATGTTTGTTTGTAGGTTGACGTTCCGTGTAGTTTGCTCTCCGCAAGATTAGACCCTGTATTTTTCTATTTTGTTTTCGTGCTTTTATGTTTACGCGACTGTTAATATGCGTAAAAGCACAGTTTTCTAAGTTGTCCCAAATGATGTTTCCTAATGTTTTGCACAATTTCAAATGTAATTCATAGAGGTTCAAATCTAATTTTGATAATTTACTATAGTGTTTTGTGATTTCTAATTGTATTATTTTCTTTTCAGCTGCCAGTTGCGGTTTTTTGTTTCGGTTCATTTTCACATATTTTCTAACGAAGTTTGGACATACTTTATTTTTCAGACAAGCCTTTAAGAACTTTATATCCAGAGAAACGAACCTCCTCTTTTCCTTAATTTTCAGGTAGTGTTTGATGTTAACTTTTTGATTGTTTATGGCACTATTACAATGTGTAAAATGTTTGGAACTAACCTCTCCGTCCTCCGTTTCCTTCACCTTGTCGGTTGCCTTTGTCTTGTCCATAATGGGTTTGATAGCCAAACAGTATTCTGTTGTTTAAGGACTTGATACAATGAAGCACAAAATTAATACAATTTGGAGTCGAACTAATACTCAATGCTCCATTTATTGCTAGTATTTACCTAGAACGCGTTTCGTTAGGTTCTTCCTAACATCATCAGCTGTTGCCGACTAGTTAGTTCCAAACATTTAAGTTTCAGTTAGTTCCAAACATGTTAGTTCCAAACATTTTACACATTGTAATAGTGCCATAAACAATCAAAAAGTTAACATCAAACGCTACCTGAAAATTAAGGAAAAGAGGAGGTTTGTTTCTCTGGATATAAAGTTCTTAAAGGCTTGTCTGAAAAATAAAGTATGCCCAAACTTCGTTAGAAAATATGTGAAAATGAACCGAAACAAAAAACAGCAACTGGCAGCTGAAAAGAAAATAATACAATTAGAAATTACAAAACACTATAGTAAATTATCAAAATTAGATTTGAACCTCTATGAATTACATTTGAAATTGTGCAAAACATTAGGAAACATCATTTGGGACAACTTAGAAAACTGTGCTTTTACGCATATTAACAGTCGCGTAAACATAAAAGCACGAAAACAAAATAGAAAAATACAGGGTCTAATCTTGCGGAGAGCAAACTACACGGAACGTCAACCTACAAACAAACATAAGCAAAATGAGGTAATTAATCTTTCTGATGAAACCTTCACACATGCAGAAACAGCATTCTTAAATAAAGGGTTAAAAACGTGCGTAGATTTCTCCGATAACGTAGAAGATTATATAGTTGACATTGAAATAGCTACTGAGGGTCTAAATACTGGGCAGAAATCAACAATTAGAAGCGAATGTGGAAAAATCTTAGAAAAAATAGAAAGGGAAAGTGGTAAACCCAAACCATACGTAAAAATACTTAAATCTCTGAATAAAAAGGATGTTGTTTATACGAAAGCAGACAAAGGAAATAAGACGGTCATCATGGACAAACAGGACTACATCTCTAGAATGACAGATTTATTGGCAAGTGATGAATTCCAGGAAATAAAAGTCTGACCCTTTAAATATGTGTGTAAAACAGTTAAATGAAACAATGAAGGATAAAACAATCATACCAAAAGAAATTAAACAACCCTACAGTAGCTAACATATATGGATTACCCAAAATTCATAAAACAGGAAACAAGATGCGCCCAATCATTAACAACATAAACACACCCTGCTACAAGCTATCCAAATGGTTAAACAAAAAATTTAAGGAGCTACCAAAATTCAAAAGCCACAGTATTAAAAATTCGTTGGAATTCATCAACAAAACTAAAAATCTACAATTTTCTCCCACAGACCGAATGGTATCTTTTGATGTAATCTCCTTGTTCCCAAGTGTTCCAAAAGACAAACTCATAGAGTACATGCAAACATGGCTTCAGTCCCTAAATAGACCAAAACATCATAGAGGAATACCTTCAACTAACCAATATTTGCATTGAACAGTCCTTTTTTACATTCAATAAAACATTTTTCAAACAAAAATCAGGACTATCTATGGGCAACCCATTGTCCCCATTTTTGGCAGACCTCTTCATGAGCTTTTTGGAAACACACATCACAAAGGCATTCCCACTAATTTTTAAGCATTGGTACAGATATGTGGATGACATTTGGGCAATAATAAATGAGAAACAAATGGATGATGCATTAAAACTACTTAATTTACAAAATCCTGCAATAAAATTCTCCATAGAAAAAGAGATAAACAATGAAATCCCTTTCTTAGATTTGAAACTTACCAGAAAACATAATAAACTTGAATTTGGCATACACAGAAAGGAAACACACACAGAAAATTTCATAAAATCAGATGGATATAACCCAAGACAACACAAGCATGCTGTTATCAACAGTTTAACTTACAGGCTGGTTAATGTACCTTTAAACAAGATAGAATATAACAAAGAGTACAATAACATCATTCACATTGCAGAATACAATGGATACAGTGCTGAATTGGTCAACAAGAAAATAGATAAATTCAAAAGACAACTAAGATGCAAACAAGTAACTACTCTCTCCCCAATTAGCAATGAAACCTCATACAGAAAATTTACGTATCATCCCAGAGCTACACACCTTTTCCAGAAAGTCTTCAAAGAACACAATATTACTTTGGCCCCACAGAACAAATTTAGTGTAAAACACCTTTTGAAATCACATAATATAAAGGAGATACCCACAGGCAGAAAATCAGGAGTGTACCGGATAAATTGCAAGGACTGTGACAAATTCTACATTGGAAAAACAAAAAGGAACGTGAACATCAGGCTTAAAGAGCACTTTAGGAACATAAGGAATAAAGAAATAGATAAATCGGCGGTAGCGTACCATTTTTGGAAGGAAAATCATGACATAGAACGAGAAATTCACTTACTTAAAAGTGTCCAAGGTCCAGCTGCATTAACCACGTGGGAAAAAATCTTTATAAAGAAATATGAAAGTAAATTGTTTAATTTCGATACTAACCTTTGAAGACAACCTCAATTTCAAGTTCATCAAGATACCGACAGAGACGCACCTATCACCTCCGAGGAGTTCACTGAACCGGCATCCATTAGTCGGCAACAGCTGATGATGTTAGGAAGAACCTAACGAAACGCGTTCTAGGTAAATACTAGCAATAAATGGAGCATTGAGTATTAGTTCGACTCAAAATTGTATTATCATATATATGTTGGATTCATTTTTAAAGTTGTGACTACTCTCACGCATAGTAGTAACAAGCTTTTAAGATTACTTACGTCATTTGTGTGGCCAAGGATTGAAATTTCTTGTATCTGCCTAAATGCTACTGCTTCATCAATAGTAATTGTGAAGAAGCGATGAACTTAGATCTTCATTCAGTGGCATTTTATAAGCAAGAATGTAGATAGAGTTTAATACCTGTTCTACTGCATATAGCACTACAGGTGATAGACATGATAATGAAATGAAATTTGGGAAGGCACCTTTCCAGGCCTAAGTTTAGTGTACCTCCACATTTGCCAGTTAGGACTGTGGAAAACCTGGAAAAAATGTGTCAGGGTGAACAATCTTGGCAGGATCATGGGTCTACGTCTAAATGACCTCTATTACCCGATCAGTAATATAATATAATATTTATTGAGGTACTAAGGTTTTACAATTTTTGGATTGCCCTCTGTTTTGGCCCAGGCCACTGCTGCACAGGACAGTCCATTAAGTATATTTACAGACGTGTTACAATATGTGTTATTACGGAATAGTCACTTATTATTCCTTCCCTCTTTTTACAGTCCATATCCATTTGTTTTTTACTTTACTTAAAAACTGCCCTATGTTTTTATCATTTTTGCTTAAAACCTTGATTAAGCTAATTCTCCTATTCATATTTGGTATTTGACATTCTTTCCTCCACATCTCTGTTTCCTTACAATCAAACAGTATATGTTCTATATCCTCTTTGTCCCCACACAATGGGCACTCATCTTTGACCTCTTAATCTTCATATCCCTGCTCTTAACCATGCTAACCCCTTTCTTTCTTCACTGCTTGTGCTATCTATATACCTCTCCCTTCCCCAGCTATCTTTCAATGGAATATAGAAAACAAATGATCTCTTCTCTGCTAATTGACTAAACAGTTTCTGGATCTCCATGTCTTCAAATCTTATTCTAGCCCCTTTGCAAAAACCTTTATAATTAGTTTCTCTCTTTCTCCAAATATCATCCATATCATTATCTTCCAAATTATTTTGTGCCACTCCAAGTGATTTGAGCCATTTTTCTATCAACGGTGGGAGTTGATTAACTGGTATGCTGGGAAACAGTGATATAACATCAAATGAGACTAGTGTGTCCTCTTCTTTTAGTTCAGTATCCTTAACGTGTTCTATAAGTTCATAGGTGTTTTTGATGCTTAGGCTGTCAAATTTTGGAAATGAGTTGAATTTGTTTATTAGCCACTTTGCAAGTTTGTATGTTGGTGAATTTATACTGCTAACTATTGGTCTCATTGTTATGGATGGTTTGTGTATTTTGGGTAAGCCATAAAGTCTAGGTAAGGTTGGGTTATCCGGTTTAACTGTATATTTGTTTGGTATTATGCTTGATTTTGCTATTGTTTTTTCAAATGACTGTATGCAAGTTTTTAGAGGATTTTTGTTAATGATTTCATATTCATTGTCAGTTAGCATTTCTTCCATTTTTTTCTATATAATCTGATTTTTCCAAGATAGTCCTAATGGAAAAATCAGATTATATTGAAAAAATGGAAGAAATGCTAACTGACTTCCAAGATAGTCCTAATGGAAAAATCAGATTATATTGAAAAAATTGCTTCACTGTGGTGTTCCAGTACACTTAAATTTCGATATAGCCTCTAAATATTTGTGTATTCCATCTACAGTTTTCTCTGAAAGACTATTTAGCACAGCAGGACCCATATATGACAGAAAAAGAAGCAGACTTGGCCACGAAAGAGTGAAAATGCTAGTATTTTTTAACAAGAACTTATAAACGTGGACTGTTTAGCTTTTAGATGCCTAGTGTAGAGTTTGAAAATAACACTGATGGTTTTAAATTTTGTCTCATTAAATATGTGCACCTATTTAGTTTTATTGGCATTACACAGTTCTCCTATTAGCTTCAGCAGTCATCTAAGGTACCAGTTGCAGTTCTATAAGAAAATTTATGTTTAATTTTTTCTCATTTGTGCATTATTTTATACATCTCCTTTTGAAAATGTATAACTGATGTTGTATTGTACTTTCATCACTTAAGTTTTTCATTAAACAGCAAAAATTGCTATGTATACGAGTACATTGTAGCAATCTGGAAGGAATCCTAGAGGCATAGGTTTTAGTTGGCTGCCTAAATGAAAAGATGGAATGTGTGTTTGGAGGAATTTAGTAACAGTGACGTCAAAATGAAACGTAACAACTATTTGTAGTCGGTTTATTGACACTCGTCACTTACCTTTCTTATGTTATTGAGGGACTAGTTTCAAAGGCTATTGCCTCCATTTTCAACCTCTCTCCAACTAGCATCTGTTGTCTGCTCTCCTCTCTCTGGTGGTGGAACTATGAACTTCTTTGTCAAATTACCTACTGGTGGGATTTCCAAGTTCATTACGCGGTCCTTATTTTTCCTTATGAATATGTTCTCCCATGTTGTTAGTTTATTTTGGTTTATCACTCCTTTTAGTAATTTTGAATTTGGATTCATTTCGTTCCAGAAATGAAATGCTACTGCTGACTTTTCTTCTTGTTTCAATCTAATGTCTCTAAAGTGCTCTATGACTCTGGTTTCTAGATATCTTTTAGTTTGACCTATGTAGCATTTTTCACAATTTTTACAACTTATTTTGTACATTCCGGAACTGTTAACTAATGGGATTTCATATTTTGTTTTTTAATTTAGCAATTTCAGAATTGAATGGCCATTAATAGGTGCCAAGATGATATTTTGTTCCTTAAAGATCTTCTTAAAATTATTAAATATTTTTGGGTAATATTTGAATGAACTGAATATGCTGTTGCTTTCTTTTTCCTTTGTAAATGTGGTTGCTTCCTTAATGGTTTTCTTTAGTTTAGCTTTTCTAATTTTCTTAAACACCAGACTTTTGTTGTATCCATTTTCTTCTGCTATGCGTAGTACGGCTTTTTGTTCTTTGACGTATTCTTCTTTATCCATGGGTATGTTGACTAGTCTGTGTGTAAGGCTGTTTATTATTGCATGCTTATGTATAATTGGGTTGTAGCTATTATTTTTTATGTAATTTTCGGAATGTTTTTGGTTTTAATTGGAATTTACAGGAAACCAACACATTCAGAAAATTACATAAAAAATAATAGCTACAATCCAATTATACATAAGCATGCAGTAATAAACAGTCTTGCACACAGACTAGTCAACATTCCCATGGATAAAGAAGAATACATCAAAGAACAAAAAACCGTACTACGCATAGCAGAAGAAAATGGATACAACAAAAGTCTAGTGTTTAAGAAAATTATAAAAGCTAAACTAAAGAAAACCATTAAGGAAGCAACCACATTTACAAAGGAAAAAGAAAGCAACAGCATATTCAGTTCATTCAAATATTACCCAAAAATATTTAATAATTTTAAGAAGATCTTTAA
This sequence comes from Mantis religiosa, assembly GCA_030765055.1. Lineage (NCBI taxonomy): Eukaryota > Metazoa > Arthropoda > Insecta > Mantodea > Mantidae > Mantis > Mantis religiosa. The sequence goes on from CM060950.1 coordinate 467,793,830, forward strand.
GGAACAAAATATAATCTTGGCACCTACTAATGGACACTCAATTTTAAAATTGCTAAATTCAAAAACAAAAGATGAAGTTGCATCAGTTAACAGATCCAGAATATACAAAATAACTTGTAAACATTGTGAAAAATGCTACATTGGTCAAAATAAAAGAAATCTAAAAACCAGAGTTAAAGAGCACTTTAGAGACATCAGATTGAAATAAGAAGAAAAGTCAGCAGTAGCATTTCATTTTTGGAACGAAAATCATGACATTGATCCAAATCAAAATTATTAAAAGGAGTGATATGCAAAAATAAACTAACAACATGGGAGAACATATTCATATGGAAAAATAAGGGCCGCATAATGAACTTTGAAATCCCACTAGTAGATAATTTGACAAAGAAGTTCATAGTTCCACCACCAGAGAGAGGAGAACAGACAACAACAGATGCTAGTTGGAGAGAGGTTCAAAATGGAGGCAATGGCCTTTGAAACTAGTCCCTCAATAATATAAGTAAAGTGACAAGTTTGAATAGTTATAAATAAAACCATTGTTAACAGTGAAGCTAATTTCATGTATAAAGACCAAAATTGAGTCATACCTTTTAAAACTTGTAACTTCACTCACGTCCTTCCGAGAGACGGAGCCAATTACAAGAGATCCAGACAACAACCAACTGTGATGAATCGCTAATCAGTTGACGATGAAACTGCAATTGTTTCGAAAACGTTCCTAAGTTTTTGAAAGGACGTGAGTAGGGAAGTTACAAGTTTTAAAAGATGTGACTCAATTTTAGTCGAAATTAATTGTTCTTTCACGTGGCCGTGTGTAGGCCAAAGTATGGAAAGATAGAATCAGATTGAAAAATTCAATGCCATAGCCGAGATTTGAACCACGGATGTTCTGGTTGCCGTCCATCTGCTCCATCCCTTGAGCTACACATGGCCAGTGTGAAAGAACAATTAATTTCCATTAATTAACCTAATAGTGGTTAACTATAAAGCCTGGGCCTTAAAGTACTTACATGTTGTTAGTCGCCATTAAGGTAGTTTGTCTCATGTATTTATGAGAACTCCTAAGTGGTTTACCGGGAAAAACACAAATCAGTCAGAGAATTTAATGTTATGTCGGCAAGTTGGCCACAGTAGCTCAAGGGTGGGAGTGGCTGGACGGCAACCAGAAGATCTGTGGTTCAAATCCCGGCTATACATTGAATTTTTCAGTCTGACTCTAGCTTTCCATACTCAATTTTAGTCTTTATACATAAGTGACGAGTGTCAATAAACCGACTACAAATAGTTTTTACGTTTAATTAAGATGGAAGATTTAATTTTATATTGCATTTGAACTTGATGTTTTACCTGAATATCATGTGCTAACTTAGTTACTGGGTAGCATAGTTTGGAAATTCCATTTCTATCTTCAACCTCAATATAAAACTTAAATTTTGCACCACTTCGCTAAATTTCTTTGGGCATTAATTAATGAATGCTGTGTTTGCAGTTGGAAAGCTGAATTGCGTCAGAGAATTCCGTACCCAGAGAGATGAATTAATGGCCAATCTTGAACAACAGAAGGAAGATATGGTGCGGTAAGTAGAGGAAAACAGATAAGCTGTGTATGAAGTTGAGAAGAAGTTTGTTGTTGGCAAAGACAAGTAAGAGATAAGTACTAGTACTTATTGCACCAATAACAAATGAAGTGAGCAAAATGATGAGATTGTGATTGAGGAACCAGATGGTTTTTAAAATGAAATAACTCAATTAAAATTGGATTCAATGAAATGTACAGATGTATTATTTTATCTTGACAGAAATCATGTGTGGTAGGGATGAGTAGCAACTGGGGTGGGGATAGTGCACCTATCGCCACAATGCATCACATGCGTAAGATTACGAGAGGGGAGTGTGGTGCACAAACTGTCTAAACACATATCTCACTCTTGAAGTCAGTATTGCAGCTCTTATAAACTAATTGTAATTCTTACTATGGTAGTAATCTCCATGCTTTTGTTTGATCTTAAATAGTACATAGGCATTTGGAACAAAACCCTGTTCTCCTCCAGCAGGCATGATAACCAACTGTCGGCCTTTCAACATCGCTGTAGAGTTCCTGTAACAAATTTCACTCCAGGCATATGGTCTAGTATGTGCTGAATTGATATAAGTTTCATCCATATAAACTATATAAACCTCACTGGGATATCTCTGAATATTTCGTAAATACTTAAGCCTTTTTGCCTGTATGGTACAATATTCGATTAAAATTTGTCTGTCACGCTTAGTATTTTCCATATAAATCCTAGTTTCAAAAGAACTCTTCTTAATGTTCAGACACTGCCTTGGTGTCAGTAGAATTTTGAAGCTTTGTAAGCACTTTCTTCAGAGTTGGTCTTTGTTTTTATGTGTTTTAAAAATTATTCGCAGTTCGCCTAACTACTTCTGAATTAAAACATCCAAATTAGATTCTGCGCATGTTCTTAATCTTTGTTTACTGGGTATTGAGAAGGACTTTGTTGCACTAGTACCAATGACTTTTCTTTCCTTAATGAGTTCTTTCCTAAATTGCTTTGAGACACATCTGTTGCCTCAGATGCCCTTTCCCAGATTTTCCTAGCAGACCCAGACCATTGTTCCTTTTTTTATAAATCTATAGACATTGGTTATTGCTTCTGGTGTTTTTAAATGTAGCACCTTATTTACTAATGTGCTGCTAGGAGGCGTTATTTCTAAATGCTCTCCTGGAACCAGGAGGCACACACATTTTGAATCAAGCTGTAGTATTACTCAGTAGCTCTGCACTTAAAGTATAAACTTGAAAGAAGCGTAGGGACAGTGAAGCACAAACTAGTACAAAATGAATCGAGAATATATTGACACATTGCTTCACTCACACTGTTTATTCACAGGACATGTTTCAAGAGCTCTTGCTCCTATCCTCAGTCGAGTATCAGCTGAGGATAGGAGCAAGAGCTCTTGAAACATGTCCTGTGAATACACAGTGTGAGTGAAGCAATGTGTCAATATATTCTCGATTCAATTTTGTACTAGCTCTGCACTTGTTTACTTGCTCGCAACTGGTACGCAACTAACCTGCCCTCCCCTCCAGTTGCAACCGTTCTGAAATGGACTTGTCCAGATACCACTGTGCATCACTCTGCAATTGTCAAGATATAAAAATACATCTGTACTGTGTGACACAAGATACAACATTTCATGTCATTTTGATTTTTGAAAATTATATCACTAAAATGCCTTCCGCCAGTCCTCACACACTCATTTGGTTTTGATACTTAAAATTTCTCACTACTATGAACCAGTTAGGTTAAATTGCACAGGTCTCTATAATACGTGCAGGTCAAACTGCCTTTTAATTTAAAATCCTTCATTTATTTTATACATTTACCATGGTAAGCAGTAAGACAAACAAATATATATAGTTAGGGGTGGTGATTTTTCACAAATGTGATATAGCATGATACAGAGTGAAATTGACTCAAAATGCTATATAAATGTGAAATCGAAGATTTTCCCAAATAATTATTTTTCTCCAATGCTTTGTCTTATGGAAACTAACTGAAGAGTCTGTAGAACCTTTGCATGTTTAGAAAGATATAAGGTAAGTGACCACTCTTCTGAAATGTGGAAAGCAGCCCTTCCCGCTAAATTAGCTTATTGTTCTAAGATTGCCCATATTAGTTATGTTTGGTACCTGAAGTGAGTTCAGTTGTTCCACAAAATAAATCCTTCTTACCACGCGTCATGACTCTCAATCTATCTTCACAGTCCAATGTGTAAGGACTATGATACAATGAAGCACAAAATTAATATAAGTTTGAGTCGAACCAATACTCAATGCTGCACTTATTGCTAGTATTTACCTAGAATGCATTTCATCAGGATCTTCCTCACATCATCAGCTGTTGTCAACTAATAGATGTTAATTTGGTGAATTCCTTGGAGGCGATAGGTGCATCTCTGTTGGTATCTTGATGAACTTGAAGTTTTGGTTTTCTTCAATGATAAAGTCGAAATTAAACAATTTTCTTTCATATTTCTTTATGAAGATTTTTTCCCATGTGGTTAATGCAGCTGGACCTTGGACACTTTCTAATAAGTGGATTTCTCGTTCTATATCATGATTCTCCTTCCAAAAATGGTACGCTACTGCCGATTTATCTATTTCTTTGTTCCTGATGTTCCTAAAATGCTCTTTAAGCCTAATGTTCAAATTCCTTTTAGTTTTTCCGATGTAAAAGTTGTCACTGCCTTTGCAGTTTATACCGCACACACCTGATTTTTTTGTCACAGCCTAGTTAACGGAAAATTTCAGTCCTATTCTCTGAAAATCAATAGCAATCCTAATTTTAAGGAAGTGATAAACACATGTTAATTCCAGTCGAGTTCTTAGTTGCCAAAGTTCTGATTTTCATTGTTCTGTTCGGTTTTACGCGCATCTTTCGTTCATTCTATGCATAGGTCACGTCAGTATGTAAGTGTGAAGATGATGAGAGCGAAAATATCAGTCAAACAGCGGGCAGAGGCGGGAAATGTGACAAATGTCTTTCTCCAAGACGGTAAGCTTTTTAATCCTGTCACTGCTGGCAGAGTAACGTCAATAAATTATATGATTTTAAGTGAAAGTAAAAGTAAGATCCCATTTTTTCGTGGTGTTAAAATGCATAGTTTTGTTGGGGGATATGAATATTTGCATTCACAACTGATACAAACAATGCAGAATAATAAAGATGTAGACTGCCTACAACTGCCTTACTGCCTTACTGAATATATGTGAACTGAATGTGAATTATGTTGTCAGATTATTTTTAATATAAATAAAGGTGTGTTACAATGAATACACCACATTTTAGGCTTACTAACTATATTTCTATACATCTCCTCATTTACAATTCTGTATTTTTTCATTTGGTATACATCATTGTCACTTACAAGGTTTATCATGAAAACACATTCCTTTTTTTTTTTTGAGTTTGATTTATGAGTCACTATGTTTACACTCAAACTTCACTTACTTGTATAATACAATTGGTTGTTTCCGGGCTGTTTTGCCGTGGTCTGTTGGAGTAAGAACCAAACGTTTCATCCACAATTATGGTAGACATCATCAGTGGCACGGTCGAAGCTTTCTTGCAGAGAGTTTGGCTGCGTCTGAAGCGTTCAGTGCCTGAGTCACGCTATTTGTACTGGTAGTTCGGTGGCGGAGCCTGGGTAGTTCGGCGATGGTGTCCTGTGATTGGTCCGCGTCATTTTTGGTGGTTAAATGGCATTTCCTGTTTTCGATGACAGGATGCCAGTTCCTATTTAGTTTTAAGACTTCTTCCTTTCTGTTGAAATTATTAGGATGTTTGTAAATTTCAATGGCCTCCCGCTGAAGTCGTGTGTGGTAATGTTCTGTGGTAGAAAGGATGCTGGTGTCCTGGAACTGTATCACATGTTCGCCTTCCGCCTCAATCGCATGTTCGGCGACTGCGGACTTATCTGTATGGCCCAGACGGCAGTTGCTCCTATGTTCCTTGATTCTGGTGTTGACACTGCGTTGTGTTGTTCCAATGTATACCACGCTGCAAGAACAGGGAATGGATATACACCGGCTGAGGACAGAGGTTCCTGAGGATCTATCGCTGAGCGTATTAAATGGTTCATTTTCCTAGTGGGTTTGAAGACGGTTTTTATATTGTGACGTAATATCCTTTCTATCCAGTCAGTAATATCCTTGAAATATAGCAGAAAAACAGTGCTTCCTTTTTACAGAAAGGAAGAAGCCTTAAAACTAAATAGGAAGTGGCATCCTGTTATCGAAAACAGGAAACGCCATTTAACCACCAAAAATGACGCGGATCAATCACAGGATACCATTGCCGGACTACCTAGGCTCCGCCCCCCAACTACCAGTACAAATAGCGCAACTCAGGCACTGAACGCTTCAGACGCAGCCAAACTCTCTGCAAGAAAGCTTCGACCGCGCCACTGATGATGTCTACTGTAGTTGTGGACGAAACGTTTGGTTCTTAGTACAAAAGTGAATCGAGAATATATTGACACATTGCTTCACTCACACTGTTTATTCACAGGACATGTTTCAAGAGCTCTTGCTCCTATCCTCAGCTGATACTCGATTAGTGTAAGTTGTAGTGGTTTCTTCTTTCTCCGTATTGTCAATAGATGGCATGATGTACTTGTCAAAGATGTCCGGTGGTGGAGTTTCAAAATTCATGACTCTATGACGATTTTTGTTAATGAAGATTTTTTCCCATACAGAAAGGTCTATGGGGTGATTAACGTATTTTATTAGAGATGTTTCCAAATTGATGGCATGTCTAGTATTCAAAAAACGAAAAGCCACTGCTGATTTTTCTGTTTCACCATTTTTAATGTTTCTTATATGTTCTTTAGTTCTGATGTTAATATTTCTTTTTGTTTTTCCTATATAAATTTTAGGGCAAGTTTCACATTTGATCTCATAGTTTCCTGGTTTTTCTTTGGTAGAGATTGAATTTTTGGGAGGGCCTTTTAACAAATTTCTGATATTAAACCTATTTTGAGGTGCAAGAGTTATGTTGTTTTTTGAGAAGATTTTTTGGAATTTGTTATAGGCTGATGGGTGGAAGGTGAATTTTTTAAAAAGTTTGTTCTCTTTTTCTCTCTTTTTTATATATATATATATATATATATATATATATATATATATATATATATATATATATATAAAAAGTAGCTATATCCAACGGTTTCAACCCAAATTTAGTAGACAAAACAGTTAACAGACTCAACAAAGCTAAGAAAATAAAAGAAACCACCACCCTAGAACCTACAGGAGAAAAAGAGAAAAAACTTTTTAAAAAATTCACCTTCCACCCATCAGCCTATAACAAATTCCAAAAAATCTTCTCAAAACACAACATAACTCTTGCACCTCAAAATAGGTTTAATATCAGAAATTTGTTAAAAGGCCCTCCCAAAAATTCAATCAATACCAAAGAAAAACCAGGAATCTATGAGATCAAATGTGAAACTTGCCCTAAAATTTATATAGGAAAAACAAAAAGAAATATTAACATCAGAACTAAAGAACATATGAGAAACATTAAAAATGGTGAAACAGAAAAATCAGCAGGTGCTTTTCATTTTTTGAATACTAGACATGCCATCAATTTGGAAACATCTCTAATAAAATACGTTAATCACCCCATAGACCTTTCTGTATGGGAAAAAATCTTCATTAACAAAAATCGTCATAGAGTCATGAATTTTGAAACTCCACCACCGGACATCTTTGACAAGTACATCATGCCATCTATTGACAATACGGAGAAAGAAGAAACCACTACAACTTACACTAATCGAGTATCAGCTGAGGATAGGAGCAAGAGCTCTTGAAACATGTCCTGTGAATAAACAGTGTGAGTGAAGCAATGTGTCAATATATTCTCGATTCACTTTTGTACTAATTTGTGCTTCACTGTCCCTACGCTTCTTTCAAGTTTATACTTTGTTTGGTTCTTACTCCAACAGACCACGGCAAAACAGCCCGGGAAAAACCAATTGTATTATGAACTCCGGCCGTGAAAGCTTACGTTCTCTACTTGTTGTATAATTGTGAAGTTTGAGTGTAAACATAGTGACTCATAAATCAAACTCAAAAATGAAGAATACTTCACTGTTAATAATGCTTCTGCTTCTAATATTTATCACATTCCTTTTGTTTTAAAGAAACACCAATAGACAAGAGTAAAGTGTGGTTCTAGTGGCATGATTTGTTCAATAGACACATCATAATTATTTAAAGCTGAAATAAAGGTTTGGTACGTTGTATTTGCGTTCATGTAGGAATGCACATCTTTAGAGAATACCATATCAGTAGCCAGAGATTTCAAAGTAGATGGCTGAACAAGCTGAGTTCCAATTTTAAAACATTCTGCTGAAGGATTAACAAGACATTTTAGTGCAAGAATATTCGCATTATTTCTGTAAAAGCAAACTAATGTAGGACTGCTTTGGATTTCAATATACATTATACAGTGAAGACGAGTCTCGAAATTTATCCACACGTAATTGGCAAAATCTAACCAGTATATATCTGGAGAAATTTTTGGCAAAGATTCTAGGAATATAATTTTCAAAATCAGATCAACAATGTTTTACACTTTACCTCCATTCACGTATAAAATAAGAATTTTTAAACATATTCCGCATTAGAATGATAGCTATATTTTCATTTTTGAGTTTCATTTGAGGCACTATGTTTACACTCAACTTCACTTACTATGTTGTTGTATAATTGAAACGTTTTCAAGATCATCCAATCTCATCCTCAGCTGTTTGGTGACTAAAGGAACATTCTTCCTCCTCAACTACTTCGGTGCTCTGATCCCTCTGCCATCTGGTGTTGGGGGCAATAAGTTTTAATACTTCATTTAATGCTGGGATTTCAAAATTTATAACTTTATCCCGGTGTTTGGTTATGAATATTTTTCCCAAATATCTAATTCTATAGGTGTACTTAAAGATTTTAACAGTTTTATGTTATGGCCAATGTTGTGGTTTTCTGTCCAAAAATGGTGTGACACTGTGGATTTTTCTGTTTGTTTCAACCTTTTGTTTCTCTGGTGTTCTTTCGCCTGGTTAACAAGTTTCTCTTAGTTTTTCCTATGTAGCTTTTATCACAGGTTTCACAATTTATCTGATGAATTCCCGATTTCAAAGTGTTGGGGATTGAACTTTTTAGTGGCTTATTTAGCAGGTTCTTCAGACTGAATTTGTTTTGGGGGTGCTAGTTTTAAGTTTAGTCTTTTGAAGATTCGTTCAAATGTTCTAAAAGCCCATGGATGGTAGATGAATTTTCTATATTGCCAGTTTGTGTTTTTAAGTGGTGTGAGAATGGTATTTTTTGATACTACCTTGAGTTTTTCCTTTCTTTTCATCATGTTCCTTATGATGGCTGGGATGAATCCATTAAATACTTCTATCTCTTTTATGTGTTGTTGTTCGTTCAAAAACTCCTGCTTACTCAGTGGGATGTTGTATAGCCGGTGAATTAGACTTCTAAGGGCAGCTAGTTGATGTGAAACTGGGTTGTATTCAGTTTTCTTTATGTAATTATCTTTGTGTGTGGGGTTCCTGTATATTCCAAAATCTACACCATGACGATTTCTAGTTATCTTGAGGTCCAAAAACGGTAGGGTGTTGTCTCTTTCTACTTCCATTGTAAACTGGTTATGATTATCTTGCAGGTTTAGTAATTTTAGAGAATCTTCTTTAAGTTTTTCCGGAATGATAGCAAAAACATTGACATATCTCTGCCAAAATTTGTAAATCTGTGGGAAGACCTTTACTATGTGTGATTCAAAATAGCTCATGTATAGGTCTGCTAAGATAGGCGAAATTAGGCTCACCATAGCTAATCCTTTTGATTGTCTGTAGAATTTTTGATAAAACATGAAGTAATTATTTCTTGTGCATAAATCTGTAAGATTGATAATGTCATCTATTTCTGTGGGGTCTGTGTAGTCCAAGTTAGCCATTTTTTGAGGAGTGTAGGTATTTTTTGTACCGGAATGCTAGTAAAATATTTTCATGGTTAAAATTTTCTGTTCCTTTGAGGAGCCACAATGCGAAACTATCTGGCAGCAATTCTTCATAGTTTGGGTTACACACAACTCTAGAAAATTCTGAGATAGTGATTTTCCTGAAAGATACAGTAAATATGTGCCAAAAATTCCAGCAATGATATTATAATTATACAGATTTGCAAGCAAATATCGAATCAGGGGCAAGATTTCTGTTTTAAAAATCTTAAACTCAGGGAGCCAAATAACGTGTCCACAGAAATTGTGAACGTCATAATGACGTTTGAGTTTCCAAACACATTTTAGCCACTAGAACCAAAACCTTTACTGCTCCTTTCAGTGCTTGGTAATGTGCGTAACTTCTTAATGTAGCTCTACAAATTTTTTCTAATTTAGCTGAGTTATTTTTTCCCTCTTTTTATTTTTAATAATAATAATATTAATAATAATAAATAATAATACAGTTAAATCTCAAAGAATAATAAACTTTATTCATCACAAACATTTACAAAGTGAGCACTAGCTCCGTAAACAGGTGACACGTCAATGAAATAAAAAATATTATTTACATATATACAGGTGTATACAACTAATAATGTACAATATTTAGGCAAAATGCCTTTACATAGTGGAGAGAGTACAATTAATGTTTATAAACTATCCTCTAGATCAACTTTAAAGAGAGTCGATTAAAGACACTAGACAACACTTACTTTTAAATTTTTCCGGAACATGTTTCTGAGGCTTTGCCTCTATCATCGGCCGGCTCTCGACTGGTTCTCGTTGGTGTAGCTGACGCGAGCTGACGATATTTTGTCACAGGTCTCCTCTGGTGGCGGTTCAAGGAACTTGCTGAACAAATCTTTTTGGGGGATGTCGAAATTGAATACTTTGTTCCTATTTTTTGAAATGAAGATTTGTTCCCATGTGGATAGTTCTTGTTTTCCTGATGTATGTTTTAGTAGTTTTGGTTCTGGATTTATGTTGTGTTTTTTTTTCCAAAAATGTGTGGCAACTGCTGATTTTTCTAATTGTTTATATTTATTTTATGTTTCTAAAGTGTTCCTTTGCTCTTGTTTCGATATTCCCTTACTGAGTAATATGCCCTTTTTACCAGCATTTCTTTGACGGCTTTATTAAATGTTTTTATATCTTTTGTGTGCCTTATTTTAGTGGGTAATTTATTATAAATTTTTATTCCTGCATATAGTGGACATTTTTCAAATAGTGTTAATCTATATGCTAGTGGTTTTAAATTACTTTTGGCTCTGGTCTGATAGCCGTGTTGTTTTTGTGTACTATACAGGTTGTCAAGATGTATATGTGTATACTTGCAAAGTATATATTGCGATGGGAAACTTAATATTTCCAAGTTTTTGAATAATGGTCTACAAGATTCTTTTGGACCTGTGTGTGTTATTATGTGGATTATTTTCTTTTGGGTTTTGAATATTGATTCCCAGCCTGTCACATGACCCTGGAGAATTATTCCATACGACATGATAGAATGAAAGTAACTAAAATATACTACTTTCCTAGTCTCCAAGTTTGTGATTTGGGACAGGGCAGAACATGTTAAAGCAGGCAGAATTTAATCTTTTGGCTATGTAATGTATATGTTCCTGCCATTTTAACTGATTATTTACATATATTCCAAGTATTTTTCCTGAGGTGGCAGTACTTATATTGGTGAGGTGTAACATGTTATTGTCTACTTTTGTTTGTTTTAAGTGCATAACAGAAGTTTTAGATGTGTTGAGTTTTAATCCATTACTATTAAACCATTGTTTTAGTGCAGACATTGTTTCAGCTATATATCGAGATTTAACTGTATTGGAACACCACAGTGAAGCTAAATAATTATTAATTTTTAGATGAAGAAATAGATGTGCTTAACCAAGGCCTAAAATCATGTATAACATACTCCAGCAACCCGCATAAAAACCAACTAATGAACTTTGAAGTCCCGCCAGAAGAGAATCCCACGTTTAAGTTCATCACTAAATCAACAGACGGCAGCAGCAACTCTAGAACTACCCACACCACTGGATCAAGCTTTAGTCACATAAGAGCCGAAGATGCAAACGATGATTTGCGAAACATGTCCTCAAAATAGGTACGAAAGTGAAGCAGATGTGTAATAAATACGACTCATCTAAAAATTAATAATTGTTTCAGCTGTTTTCTGCATCAGCTCTATGTTAGTTATTGCTTTAATCCTAATTGTTGTATTGTCAGCATGCATTATTGATTTTTCACTGATGTTTTTTGGGAGATCATTTGTATATAGTATGTAAAGTAATGGTCCTAATCTTTTTAATAGTATTTCATGATTTACACAGTCATATGGCTTTGAGTTGCCACATATGATCAGGGAAGCAGACTGTTTTTCATCTAGTATTTGAGATATATCATTCATGAGGTTTACCAGTGCTGATATTGTTCAGTGATTTTCCCTAGATGGACCTAGATGGATGATGATTAAAAGCAATAATCAAAATGTTTCCTTTATAATCACTATCGATAACTCCACCACCAATTCCTATTTGATGAAACAGAGATAGCCCAGATCTTCCAGCAATTCGTCCATAATATCCATTTGGTATTTCAAAAGAAATATTTGTTTTCACTGCTTTAACACTTTGAGGTTTTACATTATAGCTATAAGCAACTTAAGTTTTAGGGCATTTTTGTTAATCGCTTCAGTGTCAGTATCCGAAAAGGCATCATTGTATTTACCCAGTAAATACGTTACAAAGGGAATCTCATTATTTTGCATAACTTTCATAGTATGGTATTGCCATACTTTGTTACAACCTTTTCGGCCCTGACCACTTCATATTCAAAGTTTAATTTTAAGTCCTTAATTCCTATAGACTTCTGGTTGGCAACAATTTGAAATTTCTGTACCAATGCCATTATCTGTAAATAGAAATCTAAGTATTATGAGTTAAAGAAAAGAAAGAAGAAACATACTAAACTTATATGTGTTTGGAGGAATTTAGTAACAGTGACATCAAAATTAATCGCAAAAACTATTTGTAGTTGGTTTATTGATACTTGTCACTTTTTTTATATTAATGAGAGACTAGTTTCAAAGGTAATCGCCTCCATTTTCAGTCTCTTTCCAACTGGCATCTGTTGTTGTCTGCTCTCTCCCTCTGGTGGTGGAACTATGAACTTCTTTGTCAAATTATCTACTGGTGGGATTTCAAAGTTCATAAGGGTCGCGTAATGAACTTTGAAATCCTACCAGTAGATAATTTGACAAGTTCATAGTTCCACCACCAGAGAGAGAGCAGACAACAACAGATGCCAGTTGGAAAGAGATTGAAAATGGAGGCAATTGCCTTTGAAACTAGTCTTTGATTAATATAAAAAAGTAAGTGACGAGTATCAGTAAACCAACTACAAATAGTTTTTGCGATATTAAACTTAACTTGTTGGAGGATCCTCAAGACATAACTTCGACAATGCCTTGAAGATATCTGATTCCTCTAAGGCTAGACACAGTCCTTATATACTTCTTCCCGAATGCATTAGAAAGTGCAATTTGAATACCTGCACATTATTTGTCTTGTAGAGCTGCGACGTCTGCTTTTCCTTCAAATATGTAGGTAATGTTTTTTAAGATTTATAAAAAGTTTTATCTGCGTGCATGGGATTTTAAATTATATTTTATAGGAAAATGAAAAACATAACCATTCTAAGTAAAGAGACAAAGGAATATCCTTATTTCCAATCCCAGGGGCATTGTTACCTTATCAAAATAAATTCTTCTTCAGAAAATGAAATTCCTATGAATTATTTTGAAATTTCTCTGCTAGAATTAATTAATAAAGTATTAGAAAAAGCTAATTCAAGCGATATGGTTTGCCCATGCTTTGATCATAGCAATGGCTAACCTTTCGGGTGACCCTAACTACAAGGCCTACAGACAGGGTAGAAAGATTAAACCAAAGGTCGACGAGCTGATAAGAGAGGCAGATGTTGACTTGACCAGTGATGGGGGTATTCCTGAATTAATGAAATTTCAAAACTATCTCTCCAAATACCATATTGTCGTTTAATCGGGATTAAAGTGTGAAAATATTATTTATGATAGTAAGACAAATTCTGATAAAAGATTGAGCTTGCTTTTCGATTCTGCTGAAAAGCATTACAGCATTATTGTTAATCTCACGGCAGGCATGGCAAAGAGACACGTGTGTGAAGGATGCAGTCAAGGGTTTTCTTTTAAGAGCATGTTTACTCACGAATGTGAAGAACGTTGTACAGGATGCTCTGGTGTACCACCATGTGCGTCAGAATGGAATCGTGTTTATTGTGATGAATGTCACAGATACTTTAGAATTACAACCTGTTACAAAAATCATAAACAAAATAAGCTGGGAAACAAAACTGTATGTGAGAAAAAACAGATTTGTAAGTTTTGCAATAAACCAATATTACCTAATCACAAATACAGTAAAGTCTATTGTAAAAATTGTAAGAGTAATGAAATGTGTGGACACTTTTGCTACATGCCTATCTTATCGCCAAAATTGCATTCCTCTGAAAAAGTCATGTTTGTCACACAAATAAAAATATTTGTTAATGAATCTCCACTTATCTTAATAAGTTGATGTTAATACTTCTTTCTTCTTTTTAAGATCGATTTCACGAACATTTGCTTGCATCGTCAGTCAACACACTTTGTTGACTGACGATGCAAGCAAATGTTCGTGAAATCGATCTTAAAAAGAAGAAAGAAGTATTAACATCAACTTATTAAGATAAGTGGAGATTCATTAACAAATATTTTTATTTGTGTAATATTTATTACTCCACTGTAACTAGCTTCATTTTCTATGTAATCTGGAAACAGCTTTCATGCACATTCCCAACTTGCTATGTCTCGAACAATTTTGTTTTATTTGTGAACTAAACGAAATTATGGATACTGAGTGTGATTAATTTGGGAAACTTAAACATTCATTTTGGAATGATCCTATCAAGAAATTTATGAACGACCTAAGACTGTATAGGCCATTTTGCGACAAAATTATTGTCATAGCTCACAATGCTAGAGCTTATGATCTTCAATTTATTTTAGAATATGCCATAAAAGCAGAGTGGATTCCAGATTCAGTTTTGAACGGAAATAAGATATTGAGTATGAAAATGGAACATCTATGGATTGTCTAAATTTTCTACCCATGAGTCTGAGAAGCCTTCCTAAAGCATTTGGAGTAAGTTCGGTCTCTAAAGGGTATTATCCTCATCTTTTTAACACACCCAAGAATTTGAATTACGTTGGACTACATCCAGAATCTAAATATTATGGAACAGATCAAATGACGGATAGCGAAAGAAATTAATTTCTAAAATGGTACAACACCAAAAAGGACTCTATTTTTAATAATAAACAAGACTTGGCAAAATACTGTCAGGCTGATCTTTCAGTTTTAAAACAGGCTTGTTGTGTCTTCAGAAATTCATTCATGGAAATTGGAGAAATTGACGTTTTTCAGGAATCCATTACAATTGCTTCGGCATGCAATAAAGTATTTAGGAAAAAGTTTCTAAAATCAAACATGATCGGATTGATTCCACACGAGGGCTACAGAAAGGCAGATACAGTTCAGAAAAGTCTTAATGGGGCTTATATATGAAGAAATGAAAAGAGACGTGATAATAAAGCATGCAGGAAATGATAGAGAAATTAGGTTGCCAGAACTTGCCAAACTTAAGGTGGACAGATTTTGCGAGCAGACGAAAGAAGTCTGCTGTTTTAACAGTTGTTATTTGGCATGGATACGAGTGCCTACCAAATAGAGATGTTCCTATAATGGGCAGTGATGAAACACTGGAGGACAGATACAATGCTACCATATCTAGATTGGAACAAATTGTAGGAGCTGGATACGTTGTTCACGTTATGTGGTAGTGTGAGTTTGACGAAAAGATTTTTAAAAAATATCTCGCCTTGCATTGTGATCCCATAGTTCAAAATTCACCGCTCGTACTTCGCGACTGCTTGTATGGAGGTCGCACGGAGGCAACTCAGTTGCATAAAAAAACTGAAGAGGGAGATGTGATTGCATATTGTGATGTAATGTCTCTTTATCCTTGGGTTTGCAAAAGTAACTGTTCAGAAAGAAAACATATAATACAAAACGATGGCTTTTTGATTCCTCTGCTCTCAGCTGTTCTCGCGGGAGTAACTTATTTAATTAAGTCTTGAATGCTGCAAAAATTTTTATTGGTTACACCAAAATTTTTCAATGCATATGCTTGTAAGAGAAAAAAATAAAGGACGAATAAGACAAATAGTAGAAAGTTATATAAGGAATGGATTCAAAGAAGATCTAAGCTGCTGTCGTCGCCCCCTCTGCCCTCGTCGCCACCTGCGCCTCTTGGAAAGAGGCTGGTGTTCTCTTCCGACGTAGAAGTCGCTGCCACTGCTGCAGTCGATTTAAGAAAGGAAGAGAAACGGGAAGTTGAGAACTTCACAAAAGAAAATTTTGGGCATGTTGCAGGACGCTATTTGGTTCCATACATAATTAGACCTCGTGCCACGGATAGCGTGATCGGCATTTATAGAGATAAAGACGGAAACTTTAAAATTGGAGACTCTGTAATTAAAATAGAGAATAACAATATTTTCATTAAAGACAGATAATTTAAAGGTATGAAGGGACTTTGGGAACTATTAACGAGAAAAAATGTTCACATGTTCACACATCTTCATCAGATATGATTAAATATAAACAAATCTTCTGCTTACCAATGGACATTTGCAGAATAATGAATCTTTTAATCAGATCAAATCCAATAGGGGGAAGAAATACACTGAGATAATAGCAAAGCTATTTCCCTCGAAAGCCATTGAAGCCCAACAACAGCAAAGGTGGAGCGCATATAAATCCCCATAATGTATAAGAAACATTTTTACGATCCATCGAAACCTATTGGATTTTCCACGTTTTCTAAACTTTCCAATAAACTTAGCAAAAAAGAACGGAAAAAACTTAAAGACTGGCTTTTGCAGCAAGATGCTTATACTTTACACAAACCTGCAAGAAAGCGATTTCAGAGTTTCAAGGATACCTGATGTCGCATCAGAAGGAGATACTGAAATTGGAATCTAACAAGAATGTATGGGTTCGCACACATTCGGTAGAGGCGTGCGAAACCAGCATGGCAAACAGCATTCATTTGATATACTCAAAAGATAAGAAAGTAGTGTTTGGTGATACAATTTATTTTCCAACGAGAGTATACTATGGATTGGCTGACCTTGTAAACACTATAAGGCAATCTCTGCCTAATTTAGATATTTATAAACTTGCCAATAAGGCCATGTTCCTTGAAGTAACCAATGACATGAAAATGCTCTTTCTCAGATCTAATAGAAAAGCAGACTTTCAGTTCCTTTATGATACAGAACCCATATTTGTATACTGCAGTATAATAGAACCTCAATAGGTGATGCTTACGTACACTGTTTAAGAATAATTGAGTTCCCATCCTTCTCTAATCAACACATATTTAACACAATATATTACGTACTGGTGGAAAAACATTTCTTTCAAACCATCGCCATAAAACTAGTCAACAAATTTGGAACCTTGGCTAGAATTAGCAGTAGCATAAAACCAACGGTGTTGGTACTACATTTTAAGAAAGTTATTGTTTGATTTCAGGTCTCACGCCATTGCCTTTGAGGGGTTTTTAGACTCTAGGGATGAGATAATAATTAAAGAATGGGCCATGGTCACAGTGGAAGAATATCCACAAGTAATTCTCCACGACTTGCGTGGCCCACCCTGGCGTGGAATGACCTCACAGAGAAATCAGAGAAAACTAATAAGTGGCTCCAAAATTGTTTCTACGGTATTCCGTGGCAGAGTACTGGTTTTAATACATTGATGGTGGTTTTGCTGGGTACATACTTTGTGAAAGGAAAATTGCTGCAACAGACTGAAAAATTTAAACCCAATTAATGTTGAAGTTCATGGGTGTAAGAAATTGAATTTTAAATCGCCAGTTTGTAACTTTCATTTATTTGGGGGCGCACACTGCGCTCTATCAACAGTGCTGGCTATAGCCGAGTGGGTGTGGGATAACAGGTGGGAGTTTCCTATTTATTAATTAGAACATTTAAGATAGAATTGTTTAGTAACAATGGCACTCCACTTTCTGAAATACTTCTTTTTATTCTATATAAGATAACAGCATTTCACAATGGAACCTCTAATGGCATACTATGTTAATCAGAGCAGTGAAGGGCGTCTTGGACATTTCATTGGGTCCATGTACGTTGGGAGTCCTTATGTACAACAAGGCCAAGGATTAGGCAGCTTTCTCGGAGGTCTCTTTAGAATTGTAAAACCCATTCTCTTCGCAGGAGCAAAATCTCTAGGCAAAACAGCTCTCTCTACGGAAGCCAATATTCTCTCTGACATAGCCACCAAACACCCACAAACCAAAATAAGAGACATTGTAGCCAAGCGAATAGTAGAATCTACAAAAGATGTTGCCACTAAGTTGCAGAGGGGTAAAGGTAAAAAAGGAGTTCGTAAAATAAAGAGAACCGTTAAAAGAATTAAGAGAGAAAGAGATATTTTCTCATAAATAGACATTGCATAGGGAATGTCCATGCAGACCTTTAAGGGGCGACATTATGATTAAATCGGAATTTGATATATCAAACCCATTGCCCCTGTAGAGCAATTACTTTTGGAATATGTTGTCCTAGGTGATAATGAACATTACGTAGATTTAAATTTCTATTTAATGGTTAAGGGAAAATTTACGGAACTCGATGGAACAGATCTAGCAGATGAAAAAGTAACGGAAGTTAATAATTTGCTGCATTCGCTATCTAGTCAGTTAAGTATCTCTCTAAATGGAGTTTCTATCACCCCTTCCGAAGATCTCTACCACTATAGGAGCTATTTGGAAACAGTGTTAACCTATGGTCACGATGCAGCCAAAAGTCATCTCAAAATTGATACTTAGACACTGCCCTGAAGGGCTCACGGGAGAGAGGACGGGCAAAAATGGAACTTTGGCAGCTTGAGATTCAAATTCAGGTTTGAAAGAGCAATGGGAAAAAGGCAAAAGATCTAAAGAAATCGTCATGTATGGTAAACTCCTTGGCGATTTGTACAATATATCCACGCTTCTCCTTCCAGGAATCAGCGTTCAAATAAATAACGAAATCTAAGGACTCTTTCTATTTGCTTAGCGAAGACACAGACCCGAATGCAAAATTGAACTTCCTAGATGCAACATTATATGTTAGAAAGGTTAAAGCTTCACCTAGCATCTTAGAATCTCATTTGCAAACATTATTAAATGCTAATGCGATATGCAATTTAATTCGTGTGGATGTTAGGTCCTTCACTTTTGGTGCCGGTCAGAGCACAATTTCCATAGACAACGCCGTGTTGGGTGTTATCCCTAATAGACTATTGTTTGGAATGGTCAAAAATACAAATTTTACTGGAACTAATAATTCAAACCCTTATGAGTTTCAACATTTTGGACTTTCACATTTTGCTATAATCATAAATGGGCAACAATTTCCTTCAGAAGGTTTGTCAATAGATACAAGCCATGAAAAGTGTTCCACTAAGGCCTTCCAAACTCTCTTCTCAGGTTCTGGTATTCATCACAGAAACAACGGAATCCAAATCATCCACGACTTGTATATTAAGGGACATTTCTTTCTCCTTTGTGATTCAACTCCTGATAGCTCTGCTTTAGAAGGTCATGCCAGTCTGCCCGTTAGCGGAAATGTGAGAATAGAGCTCAAATTTAAAGATAAACTTACCGAGGCTATTACATGTATAATGTACTGTGAATATGACAATAGTTTTCAAATTGATAGAGATAGACGTATTTTTACCGACTTCTACTGAATACATTACAAATTGAAAAGGCTTTGCACAGCATACCAACCTTTATGGGAGGTTTCTCATCTGACATGTTGCCTTTACATGTTGCGCTGGGTGGCTATTGCTTTTGAAAACAACTTTTCGGCAACTATTTTGATTCATATGGTTTACCTCCTTTCATAAAATCCCTCAAAGCATTTATCTCATCACATGCATCACATCTCACCTATAATCAACGTCCGCTCCAAAGCCTCTTCTCCAGCATGTACGGCCAGTACGTATGCCTGTACACCCTCTACATCTGCACGAGAGGATACAACATGAAGAAATTTGTTGCCATGTTCAACTCTGAGAATACAGACCGCCAAGCATTAAGCTTGTTTCACAGAGAGTTCAGTCCACAGAGGGCCTGCAATGGTGGTCAAACTTGCAGAAGCTGTCTGTAAAAGGTAAGTGTAATCTATCTCTTAATCATTCAGATAAGGATGGCGGAGCCATTAGTAGTGGATATGAATCCATGAGAGGAAATAATAATGAAATCATATTAAAGGAGTTGGCCATTGCCGGGAAAAATTTGCTTCAAACTTTTCGCTTTACAAGCCCTTATGCTTGGAATCATAAGCTGGAAAATTTAAATAAGCATAACAAAAATGGCTTGAATTTTAGCGATGGCTGTGTCCCATACAGCATGTTAAAAAATGTTCTTGAAGATGCTGTTGCCGGACACACTTCATTATATTGTGACTGTGGGTTCGTGAAATTAAAAGTCCAGGTTACAAACACTAAAAATTGCTCTTTATTTCCGTAGAAACACCCATCGTACACCAGCAGTCCAGAATTACATTACATACACAATACAACTTGCAAGGTCATCGACCACAAAGCTCACCCTTACAGCTGTTCACACACATGCGTCCAATTACCGACTGACTGACTCTGGCAGGTGGCGGCTCCCTTTTAAAGATTACTCACTATCCGGAATGTTCTCAAACAATCAAGACAGCGCTAGAACAAAGACGAACTCTCGATAAATCCATCTCCTTCCCCCCACCGTTTCGGCGAGCTTTTATCTCTGCACTGTACTGTCCGTCTCTTTGAATACCTGGCCATGCTGCCTCGTCGCAACAGTGCATTCGCGACACTATGCCTACAACAATGAAAAGTGTTCTATTCTGTCGGAATTTACAAACAGAACCTTTATAAACATACAGAACAAATTCCTTTGTCCAAGGCCAGAAAGCTCTATCACAAAGTCCATTGTGGATTTCCCTATCATAAATTTGCTTCAAATCATTTTGCATGCAGACATGCTTATGCCCTGTTCAAATGGTTAAAACACCTAAAATTTAAAAAAAAAAAATGCCAGTTGTCCTTCAGATTCTAATGCTAGACATGATGCATCCTTCCTTGCAGTGGTATAAAAAGGAGCAGCCTGCCGCTCTATGTCTACATTTCGTCGCAGAATGGGGAAAGGTAAACTCATCTCGAGAAGAAGACCTGTAAAGGCGCTGCCACACCCGGAAGAAGTAATACATCGGCACACCTATTTCCTCAACCCACAGCACTCAAAATACTTTATCTGGGATTATTTCCTGCAAGAAACTAGGAAGCTCATGTGGAAATTGAAGGAGCCAAAATGCAAGGAGTGGTTCTGTCTCATTATTTTAGCTCCTTGCTGAATCATCTACCTAAACTGGCGGAGCACATGTGCAATGACCAATCCTACAAGTGTGTGGAGGAGAAATTTCGTCTTAAGTGTAATGCACATAAATATGCAAAATTACATATACAAGATTCACATATAAATTTAGAGCTCTGTGAAATTAATTACACTGGGCGACAATGAAAATGTTTCGGGCTTAAAAATAGTGAATTTACATGTATGGCTTAAAAATAGTGAATTTACATGTATTTCCATCTGCTGAATTAAAAAATCACAATAAAAAGGATAGATTAGCTCTTGTTTTGGAGATAAAGTGACATTTCATTTTTAGAGTGAAGATTTTAAATTTGGGGGAATTTCTTTTTGGTAGTTGCACACCTGTCAAATAACATTAGGGAGAAATTTTGGAAATTAAGTGATGCAAAAGTTAAGGAAGGCATTTTTGTCTGACCACAAATAAGAGAACTTGTAAAGGATCCTGCATTTTACCAAATTTTGGAGGGGAAAGAAAAGGAAGCTTGGGAAGCCTTTAAGGGCGTTCATGGATTTTTAGGCAACCAAAGAGGTGACAACTACAAGCATTTGGTGACAGTGCTCCTGCAAAAGTACTGTAACCTTGGATGCAGAATGTCCCTTAAGATCCATTTTCTCCACTCCCACCTAGACTTTTTCCCTCCTAGTTGTGGAGCTGTTAGTGATGAACATGGGGAGAGATTCCATCAGGATATTTCTGTTATGGAACAAAAATATCAGGCCCGTAGGAATGAGGTAATGCTTGTGGATTACTGTTAGTCTTTGTATAGGGATTCTGCGGAACTCCATCACAAGAGGCAAGCTAAAAGACGACAAAGTCAATAGGCCACCACATGATTCTCTTCAGACACGACTATCTGCGAAGTATTTTTCCAGCAATTTAGAACTCTTAGCATGTAATTACCAGTTAAAAAAATCAAATGCACTTGCATTTTGTTGGCATGTATGTAATTAAAGTGTATCCTTTTCTTTCAATCCGTTAATATATAATACTTCCACCTTGTGTATATATTAGAAACTAAAGCTAATAATTTTTCATTGTCATATTTGTTTTTCTCTACCCAAAATTAGTAGGAATTGCCTCATGAAGTGTTCGAAACATTCAAAAATTATTTTGTTGTTGCCCAGTGTTATCTATTATGTAATGGAAACATGTTGCAACATCAATTGGGCAAATGTAATGTGGCAACAGATGATGTTAAACAATATGTACAATTATCTGCTAATTCTAACACATTTGTTATACCTAAAGAAAACTCATCATTTGAATAGTTATAAATAAAAGCATTGTTAACAGTGAAGCTAATTTCATGTATACAGACTAAAATTGAGTCATATCTTTTAAAACTTTGAACTTCCTCACATCCTTTTACAAAATCAGGAATGTTTTCGAAACTGTTGCAGTTTCATCATCAGCTGAGGATGTTGTATAGCCGGTGAATTAGAGTTCTAAAGGCAGCTAGTTGATGTGAAACTGGGTTTTATTCATTTTTCTTTATGTAATTATCTATGTGTGTGGGCTTCCTGTATATTCCAAAATCTACACAATGACGATTTCTAGTTATCTTGAGGTCCAAAAAGGGTAGGGTGTTGTCTCTTTCTACTTCCATTGTAAACTGGATATGATTATCTTGCAGGTTTAGTAAGCTGCTAAGTCTGCTAAGACTTTAGTAAGTCTGCTAAGATAGGCGAAAGTGGGCCCCCATAGCATTCCAGTAGAAAAAATACCTACGCTCCTCAAAAAATGGCTAACTCAGACTACTACGGACCCCACAGAAATAGACGACATTATCAATCTTACAGATTTATGCACAAAAAATAATTACTTCATGTTTAACCAAAAATTTTACAGACAATCAAAAGGATTAGCTATGGGGAGCCCACTTTTGCCTATCTTAGCAGACCTATACATGAGCTATTTTGAAACACACATAGTAAAGGCCTTCCCACAGATTTACAAATTTTGGCAGAGATATGTTGATGATGTTTTTGCTATCATTCCGGAAAAACTTAAAGAAGATTCTCTAAAATTACTAAACCTGCAAGATAATCATATCCAGTTTACAGTGGAAGTAGAAAGAGACAACACCCTACCCTTTTTGGACCTCAAGATAACTAGAAATCGTCATGGTGTAGATTTTGGAATATACAGGAAGCCCACACATATAGATAATTACATAAAGAAAAATGAATATAACCCAGTTTCACATCAACTAGCTGCCTTTAGAACTCTAATTCACCGGCTATACAACATCCCACTGAGTAAGGAGGAGTTTTTGAAACAACAACAAGACATAAAAGAGATAGCAGTATTAAATGGATTCAACCCAACCATCATAAGGAACATGATGAAAAGAAAGGAAAAACTCAAGATAATATAAAAAAATACCACTCTTACACTGCTTAAAAACGCAAACTGGCAATATAGAAAATTCACCTACCATCCATGGGCTTTTAGAAAATTTGAACGGATCTTCAAAAGACTAAACTTAAAACTAGCACACCAAAACAAATTCAGTCTGAAGAACCTGCTAAATAAACCACTAAAAAATTCAATCCCCAACACTTTGAAATCGGGAATTTATCAGATAAACTGTGAAGCCCACACACATAGATAATTACATAAAGAAGAATGAATATAACCCAGTTTCACATCATCTAGCTGCCTTTAGAACTCTAATTTTCCGGCTATACAACATCCCACTGAGTAAGGAGGAGTTTTTGAAACAACAACAAGACATAAAAGAGATAGCAGTATTAAATGGATTCAACCCAACCATCATAAGGAACATGATGAAAAGAAAGGAAAAACTCAAGATAATATAAAAAAATACCACTCTCACACTGCTTAAAAACGCAAACTGGCAATATAGAAAATTCACCTACCATCCATGAGCTTTTAGAAAATTTGAACGGATCTTCAAAAGACTAAACTTAAAACTAGCACACCAAAACAAGTTCAGTCTGAAGAACCTGCTAAATAAACCACTAAAAAATTCAATCCCCAACACTTTGAAATCGGGAATTTATCAGATAAACTGTGAAACCTGTGATAAAAGCTACATAGGAAAAACTAAGAGAAACTTGTTAACCAGGCAAAAAGAACACCAGAGGAACATAAAGTTGAAAAAACAGAAAAATCTGCAGTGTCACACCATTTTTGGACAGAAAACCACAGCATTGGCCATAAGATAAAACTGTTAAAATCTTTAAGTACACCCATAGAATTGGATATTGGGAAAGAATATTCATAACCAAAAACCGTGATAAAGTTATAAATTTTGAAATCCCAGCATTAAATGAAGTATTAAAACTTATTGCCCCTAACACCAGATGGCAGAGGGATCAGAGCACTGTAGTAGTGGAGGAGGAAGAATGTTCCTTTAGTCACCAAACAGCTGAGGATGAGATTGAATGATCTTGAAATCGTTTCAATTATACAACTACAAGTGAGTGAAATTTGAGTGTAAACATAGTGGCTCATAAATCAAACTCAAAAAATCATTACGCGATGTTTATTTTTTAAAATAAATATTTTTTCCCACACTATTAAATATATGGGAACATTTAATTGTTTTAATAATTTAACTTCGGGATTTATTTCATGGTTAAATGACCAAAAATGATCTGCTATGGCCGATTTATCAATTTTTTTTATATTTAATGTTACGAAAATGTTCTTTCTTTCTGGTTTCCAAACTACGTTTTGTCTTTCCAGTATAAACCTGATCACAATCTAAAGAAATATAATGAGGAATTTACATATATTTTAAATACAGCACAAAAAAAAGTGGTTTCAATCAACACTCGACCAAAAAAATGATCAATCGGGACTACAAGCAAAAGAAATTAAAACAGATCACTACTCTTCAAGACATAAATAAAAACTGGAAATACAAAAAATTAACTTACGACCCTTGGGCATTTCCGAAGTTTGAACGAATATTTAAAGATTATGGCATCAAACTAGCATCACAAAACAGATTCTCACTCAAGAAATTGTTAAATAATCCCTTAAAAAACATGATCCCACCAGCACAAAATTCAGGCATATATATAGGATTGATTGTGAAGACTGTGACAAATTTTATATTGGTTTGACAAAGAGAAATTTAAAAACTAGATTAACAGAACGCCATAGGAATATAAAATATAAGCAAACAGAAAAATCGTCAGTTGCTTTTCATTTCTGGAATGACAACCACCACATCGGAGAGGAGGTCAAACTACTAAAACTATTGTCAACAAAACTTGAACTTAAAACATGGGAAAACATTTTTATTATTAAAAACATTGCACATATTCTAAATTTTGACGTGCCATCATTGAGTGGTCTACTGAACTTATGTAAAGAATCTTCCGAGAGAGGGAGCCAATTACAAGAGATCCAGACAACAACCAATTGTGATGAGTCGCTAATCAGCTGAGGATGGAACTGCAACAGTTTCAAAAAACATTACTGATTTTGTAAAAGAATGTGAATGAAGTTACAAGTTTTAAAAGGTATGACTCAAAACTCATCATGTTTTGTCCTCTACGATGTAATCACTGACGAACTGAATTTTACATTACTTGAAAATAAAACATGAATAAAATAAATATTATGTTATTAAATTATAGATGAGTCGTATTTATGACACATCAGCTTCAGTAAGTGAATCTGATGTGTAATAAATACGACTCATCTATAATTTAATAATTATTTCGCTTCACTGTGGTGTTCCAATACAGTTAAATTTCGATAAATATTATGTGTTTGTTATTTCTTCCCTTCACAACCTTTTCCTACTTCCTGGACATGCAATAGTCATTAAGGTCGTAAACTTGTAACCTTGTACCATTGCACAAGGCATGTGCAGAAGTATTTTTTTATTATTCACATCATGCTACAGGTGATTGATTACATCTACAGATATCACTTGCGAAACACTCTGCGACAGACATATTAGGAAGTTAATTGGCAATAAGAAATGCCAAGGGTGTTATGAAATCGTGCAAATAAAACTTGTCTTCACTTATCTTCAGTTTTAATTGCTTCCCGCAAAACGATCTCATTGGTGGAAGGTCAGGTCACATGACAAAATGCAGTATATGATTGGTGGGCTATAGCTGCCTCCTCACTACAGTATATGATTGGTGGGCTATAGCTGCCTCCTCACTACTAACCTACCCAGCATTCGCCTGGTGACCTAGGAAAACCCTCAAAAAATCCCATGGGTCAGGTAGGTTGGCCACAGGAATTGAACCCGTACCTCCTGAATGCCAGCCACAAACGAAACCCCCTGAGCCATTCCGCTTGGTCATGTTGGACTTCCTTTTGTTTCATTGAAGTGAGTACACTCTTGTATATGTGTTTGGAGAAATTTAGTAAAAGTGACGTCAAAATTAATTGTAAAACTATGTGTAGTCAGTTTATTGACACTCGTCACTTTTATATTATTGAGGGACGAGTTTCAAAGGCTATGAAATAAATTGCATATTTGACAAGATCTATATTTTTTGTATAAGATTTTGTCTATCTCATATGGTTTACTGGTTATGCAAAAGTAACGACAAAATCTTTTGAGGAGATTACCACAAAATTTATCATATGCATTTCATTTGTTGAAAATATCTTCAACAAATGGTATTCAATCAAAATTGTTAGAATGATTTTTGACAAAATCAGCATTTTCCCACACATGAATGCATGCATGCATGTATGCACATACATGGACCTTTTTCTAAAAATGCTTTTTGATCCAAATGACCTCACTGTAGTATGCTTGTTTTCCTTTATCAACACATAAACTCCTGCAA
This sequence comes from Mantis religiosa, assembly GCA_030765055.1. Classification (NCBI taxonomy): domain Eukaryota; kingdom Metazoa; phylum Arthropoda; class Insecta; order Mantodea; family Mantidae; genus Mantis; species Mantis religiosa. Next base: position 467,820,787 of record CM060950.1, read on the forward strand.
TGTTAATCTCAGAAACTATTTGTAGTTGGTTTATTAACCCTTTCACCGATATGGACGTCATATGATGTCCAAGTTAAAATGCCCCAAACCGATATGGATGTGTATAGAGGTCCTGCACATACATGCATTTAATGCTCATTTAACGCCAATAATTTTAAACTTCCTATTTTACAATAAACTTAAATTAGTTCTATAACGTATGTAAACATACCCATAAAGGTTTCTTTTTGAATTGTACACCTCCAAACCTGGATAAACACCCAAGGGCACATCTGCAGATTCACACCAAATAATATTGGTTTCCTTGCAAACTTCTTTTTCTCAACACACCACACATTTTCGAAATGGTTACGACTTTTTTGGTTGTGGGTGTTATCCTTTTAGGAAAGTGTTTTCTCAAGTATAAGGGGTGATGTCATGGTGAATTACTTACCCCCCAGTATAAAGAGGCCTCTGAGTATTATAGTACTCAATTAGGTTACGAGCTATTTATACGTGCAAGTACAGGTAGGTGAATGTCTTGCATGAATTTACAGCTCTGAAAATTACTAAACAATTGTGCATGGTTACATCCAGTGCTATAAAAATACTGTTTTTACCATTTAACTGTTTTTCGTAAAGAGGGATAGCTAGTAATAGCTGATCCGCATCACCCATATTTGACCCGCCATTTCCCCAAACAATGGAGTAGCTAAAATGCCATCTGTAGACCAGTACATGTCACTACTACCTATATCCTAAACATCTCCTTCATAATTGCACAACAAATCTTCCAGTTTTTCTACAGTAATATCAGAAGCCCGCATATATCATACACAAAGTAATTTATTTGCTACATTACGGGAATAAGCCATGGTTAACATTAAAATTTAACAATTTCAAATGTGCCATTCATTTAGCTCTTGATAGCTATAAGAAATCACTCTGAACACAGAGAGAGTATAAATAACTAAAATACTGAGCAAAAACAGCTGCATAAGGCTATCAGAAACCTTTGTTGAGAAACACTGTAATAACAGATGCTGACAGAGTTTTCTTACCAGCATGTGAGTTTAACGCAACATATACTCGTATGATTATCGCTTGGTATAGCATAAATAAACTAAAATCTAAAACCTTGAACTGGAGAAGTCGCTTGCGTAGCTATACATACATTCATTCGTATACACACAAAACCGTATACACACAAAACAAAATGATTCAAATATTAGGCGCGCTCAGTGCAAAGAATGGCTTTTACTACAGTGAAACAAAGTAGTGAAATTTCAACGATTTATTAATGTAGTCTCTACTTTTTTGTTACTGTAGATGTATACTGCCTTTAATGGGTTTTAAACCAGTTTTTGTTTCGTTTAAATAACTTAATAAATACGAAAGATACGGAATTGTATTTATGATGCATTTTTAAAGCATTTAACAATTTAAATGTCTTGTTCTGTTAATTGGGTATCCGTTTCCGGCCCCTGAAGGGTTTAAATGGCCATCGGCGAAGCGGTATAATACTTGTCACTTACTTGTTTATATTAATGAGAGACTAGTTTCAAAGGCAATCACCTCCATTTTCAACCTCTTTACAACTGGCATCTGTTGTCTGCTCTCTCTCTGGTGGTGGAACTATGAACTTCTTTGTCGAATTATCTACTGGTGGGATTTCAAAGTTCATTACGCGATATTTATTTTTCCATATGAATATGTTCTCCCATGTTGTCAATTTATTTTGGTTTATCACTCCTTTTAATAATTTTGGATTTGGATCAATGTCATGGTTTTCATTCAAAAAATGAAATGCTACTGCTGGCTTATCTTCTTGTTTAAATCTGATGTTTCTAAAGTGCTCTTTGACTCTGGTTTTTAGATTTCTTTTAGTTTGACCTATGTAGCATTTTTCACAATTCTTACAACTTATCTGGTATATTCCGGATCTGTTAACTGATGGGATTTCATCTTTTGTTTTTGAATTTACCAATTTTAAAATTGAGTGTCTATTAGTATGTGCCAAGGTGATATTTTCTTCCTTGAAGGTCTTGTTAAATTTATTAAATGTTTTTGGGTAATATGTGAATGAACTGAATATGCTGTTACTTTCTTTTTCTTTTGTAAATGTGGTTGCTTCCGTAATGGTTTTCTTTAGTTTAGCTTTTCTAATTTTCTTCAACACCAAACTTTTGTTGTATCCATTTTCTTCTGCTATGTGTAGTATCGCTTTTTGTTCTTTGAAATATTCTTCTTTTTCCACGGGTATGTCGACTAATCTGTGAGTAAGGCTGTTTATTATTGCATGTTTATATGTAATTGGGTTGTGGCTATTATTTTTTATGTAATTTTCTGAATGTGTTGGTTTCCTGTAAATTCCAAATTTTATTTTTGTGTCATTCCTGATGATGTTTAGAACCAAAAAAGAGAGTTGTCCATTGATTTCCTTTTCTGTAGTGAATTTTATAGTCCTTTCTTGCAGATTGAGTAATTTTAATGCATCTTCTAAATGTTTATTCGGTACAATTGCAAAGTTGTCATCAACATATCTATACCAAACTTTGAAGATTAATGGGAAGGACTTTTTAATTTGTGTTTCAAATCCACTCATAAATAAGTTAGCCAAAAAATGTGAAAGTGGATTGCCCATTAATAACCCTGATTTCTGCTTGTAGTGTTTTCCACTAAAGCTGAAGAAGTTTTGTTCAATGGATATTTTTGTTAGAGAAATGTATTCTTCTGCTTCTATTGCTTCCACTTCTATTGTAGTTAGCCACTTTTTTAATACAGTCTGTAATTTTTATGTTGGTATACTTGGAAATAAAGATGTGACTTCAAATGAAACTAGTCTGTCATTTTTGTCCAAATTTATATCTTTGATTTTTCTTACTAAATCTAAAGAGTTTTTTAAATTTGCACTTTTGAATTTTGGGAAACTATTAAATTTATTTAGCAACCAATTGGCCAAATTATATGTGGGGGCATTTATACTACTAGTGATAGGTCTCATGCCTTTCCCTGTTTTATGAATTTTTGGCAGCCCATATACTCTTGGTAATGTTGGATTATCTACTTTAATTTTGTGAAATTCTTTATTTTTTCATTTTTGGAATGAAAACCATGACATTGATCCAAATCCAAAATTATTAAAAGGAGTGATAAACCAAAATAAATTGACAACATGGGAGAACATATATGGAAAAATAAAGATCGTGTAACGAACTTTGAAATCCCACCAGTAGATAATTTGACAAAGAAGTTCATAGTTCCACCACCAGAGAGAGAGAGAGAGAGCAGACAACAACAGATGCCAGTTGGAAATAGATTGAAAATGGAGGCGAATGCCTTTGAAACTAGTCTCTCATTACTATAAACAAGTAAGTGATGAATATTAATAAACCAACTACAAATAGTTTCTGAGATTAATTTTGACGTCACTGTTACTAAATTCCTCCAAATGCATATATCCTGCAATGTTGTTCTCTGTGACTGCTCAGACAGTGTCCTGGGCATGGCAAATCTTCAACACGTGCTATACCCTATTTTAACTTAACTACCCACTTTTACATTTGTGTTTGACGCAAACAACTATCACCATACTGCACTGCGCCATCTGATAGTAAATTTTGATTGGTTACAACCTTCACTAACATAAATCTAATGATACTTTTCTGTAGTTTTGACATCTTTTTTCACTGATTCCCTGCATTCTGTTTGCGAGGAAGACTTGCCAGGCCCATCTGATAATATTTTTAGGGAGTAATGGAAACAAAAAAACAACAAACTTGGTCAAAGCTTTGTATTTCTTATACAACCTTTCCAATTATTCATTGAAGGGATCTTGTATATGCCTTGCATTGGATATAATTCCTTTCATGGAAGTGTTGAAAACAGTGTTGTAATAAATTAAATTTAAAGGGACTCGGCTAATGAAACTAAATAACACTTACTTTTAAATTTTTCTGGAACATGTTTCAAAGGCTATTTGCCTCCATTGTCAACCGGACATCGATTGGTTCTCAGTGGTGTAGCTGGCGATATTTTATTGAAATAGCACAAAAAATGACTTTCCCAAATCAACTTAGCATAAAAGAAGAAGCTACTAGAGGAAACCACAACCCTCTCAGCTACAGAAACTAATATGATCTTCAAAAAATTCACTTACCATCCATCGGCCTTTGATAAATTCAAAAAGGTCTTCAAAAAACAAGACATTCAACTAGCACCAGTCAACCATTACACCTTAGAAAACCTAATATGCTCAAACATCAAAGATGCAATTCCTTATAGCAAAAAATCTGGTATATATCAAATTGAATGCTGTGACTATTCAAATTATATTGGAAAAACCAAAAGAAATTTAGAAACTAGAGCAAAGGAACACGTTAGAAACATAAAATACAATTAGAACAATCAGCAGTTGTCACTCATTTTTTGAAAAAAAAAAAAAAAAAAAAAACAACAGAAATCCAGAGCCAAAACCACTAAAACATACATCAACAAAACAAGAACTGTCCACATGGGAACAAATCTTCATTTCTTAAAATAGAAACAAGGTATTCAGTTTCGTCATCCCCCCAGAAAGATTTGTTCAGCAAGTTCCTCGAACCACCACCAGAGGAGACTTATGACAAAATATTGCCACCTACATCACTGAGAACCAGTCGATGTCTGGTTGACAATGGAGGCAAATAGCCTCTGAAACATGTTCCGGGAATATTTAAAAGTAAGTGTTGTTTAGTGTCATTAATCAACTCCCTTTAAATTTAATTTGCATTGGATGTCTATACAAGTGAAAGATTAAAAGGTCCAGAACTTAATTTAACATAAATATCTTGTTTTTTTTTTCCAGATTGAAGAAAGAAATGGAAGCAAGACCTAATAAGCTGGCATTGGATTTTCAAGTTTCGACACAGTTGTACATTTCTGTTACAACTCACCGAGTTATTAAGGAAAACTTAGCACTCAACAATAAGGTATGCATAGATGTTACTCATAGCAGGAAGTTAGTATATCTTCAAAAATTAGAATTTCTCTTGATTGGAAACGATGTGGTGGAGGAAAGAAGGGAGAGAAATTGGGCTAGGAGCAGCTCTCCTTTGAAATGGAGAATCACCTTTTTTGAAAAGCTTTTTAGTGTCTAACATTTGATGAACTCAAAATCAAAATGCGTTTAGTCTGCATTTTGTCCTGACCTTTATTGTTTCAAATTTGCCTTCTTTTAAATGCCATTCTGAGGAAATTTTAATCATATCATTACTTTTAACTTGTTTAAAAGCATTTTAAGTCCAGCACCTGATTCCAAATGATACCTGTCCACCTTAATTAGCTCACATTATATGAAGTGCACAAATTTACAAAACCAGCATTCAGTCAAGTTTTTGCCAGCTGCAACAGACCTAATTTTGACTTATTTACTATTATGTGTTTTAAATGGGAAGAATTCTCGCCTGTAGCCATTCGGATGTGTTAGATCCTTCACCGTTGCCACCTTGTTATCTCCACTCTTTTTATATTTCCCTCTCTCTCGCACACTTCCGAGTGTTCTTGGCACTAGACGTAAGGGAACACAAACTGAATTTTCCAAAGTTCTATAATATATTGTTAAAATCACTATTGCAACATGAATATTCATATATTATGCAAATATTTTAAATATGTAGTTTAAAGTTAATTATAGTTTATGAATTACTTATTTTTTCTGATCCAACGTAAATACCAGCGGTGCATCCGTGTAGCTGTGAATGTTACTTATGTTGAGAGATAATTCGTCATTGTCTTCAACTTCTGAGTACTGCAAATTTATGATGATAAGTTCCAAAATCTCGTTTCATGCTGTTTCGTTCAACGTCAGTCAGTTTAAAAATATTATTTCTGTTTGCAACATAATTTGAGCCCACATTAACTCTATTGTATTGTTCTAGCAGTAGTAAGAGGGGAGAAGTGGATCGCATCTCATTGATCCAGCTGATAAACTTTTTCATGGAAGAGTAACTGAATAATGCTGCTTTGAACTCTCTAGAGTAAATAGAGATTACGAACCATTCACAAACAAAGATATAATGTGACCACACACGTTCTGCCAGACTAACAAGAAGTGTATCGTTTCCTCTCATCGAACTTAACAAACAGCTTGGCTTATTCAAGGTACATATTGCTTTTACCACATCATGTCAAATGTTTACGTTTCAGTTGTCAGTAGTTTCAGACATACCTTCACACATACATTCCAACCAATAATGATATATCACAATGCATTGTTATAATATAATTATTTCTACTTTATTTGTATCAGGAAAACTATATGAGCTAAAAAAATCCTTCCTCATGGATCAGTTTTTGCAAAATCTGAATTTTGTCTTCGCGTGAATAGTATTTATTGGAGATTGATCAGTTTGACACTCGTCACACACCACTTAGGGGAAATGCAATACAACAACACCACAGGACTCCAATTGGTTGCTCACCTAGCAGCGCTCAAGGACAAACATCATCCCATTTGAAACACATAATAATGTATTGTTTCTTACAGATAATGTGTGTGTGGGTGTGGGTGTGGGTGTGGGGGTTGGGTGGGCGTGGGCGTGTGCGTGCGTGCATTTTTTTTTTTTTTTTTTTTTTTTTTCAAATCCTGGCCATGGCATTGAATTTTTCATGTTCAGTTTATTTTATAAAGACAATTTGTAGAAGAGTGAGTAGCAGATATCATCTAAATGCAACACGTTAGATTTTTATGGTATTCAGATAACAACTTTAGAATATTATATTGTACACTGAAGTTTTCAGTTTTGTGATCCTTATGTTTCAGCTGGACCAGATGGTGGAATCTCACAGAGACCTCCTCCATGAGAATACCAAATTGAGACTTGCAGCTCAGAGAAATGAGACACTGGCTCTTAAGTATAAACAAGAGAAAATTGTTATGACAAGGAGATACAACTATGAGATTGATGTGAGTTCATCAGTAGGAAACTATTTCTTTCTGCTCACTATTGTATCCATAATGCACAACTTTAATTTTAACTTACTCTTCTAATTGATATGCTATGATTTATTGAGTACTAAAACAAATATATTTTGGGCTACCCCTGAGCTGGGCCCTGCCCCCTTTGCTAACAGGGCAGCCCTTCAATACAATACATACTTTACACATGTTTGTCCTTTTTAATAGTTATTGCTTTTCATTTACTTTTCTCTGCTGCACTAGTTTTTCATATTTGCCAAATGTTTGTCTATCGCTTTAAATTACGAGGGCTGTTCAATAAAGAATTATCATAATTTTTCACGGTCATAATTTCTGGCTCTAAAATTCAATCTTAATATATTCTGTTAGCTTAATGTGAAACAAACACGCCATAGTAGCTTCGTTGTTGGTACTCCTGGTTCCCACCTGTGAGAACCAAGAAAGTTCAGACATGTTCAGTATCGCCTGCCACTGCAATGGAGGTAACACGCGAGGAACAATATGTGGCTTTGAAATTCTGCTTTCGTCTCAACAAATCTTCAGTTGAGGCCTATACAATGTTACAGGAGGCCTATGGAGAGTCGGTTCTTCCCTACAGCACAGCTCGAAGGTGGTTTAAAATGTTAAAAGAGGGGGGACAATCAATTTCAAAGGAAGGTGGACCTGATGCTCCAATTACTGCTCTTACGGAAGAAAACATCAACACTGCTGCTGCCATTGTGAGAGAGGATCAACAAATTACCTTAAGATCACTTTCTGAAATACTGAACATTTCATTGGGTGCCACCCATTCGTTGGTGACAGAAACATTACACATGAGACGTGTTTGTGCATAATGGGTTCCAAGACTGTTGATTTCCGAACAAAAAGACATTCGCATGCAGTTAAAGTTGATGTTAGAGGAAGATCCGGAGTTTCTTTCAAACATAATCACTGCTGATGGAACTTGGCTACATCATTTTGATCATGAGAGCAAACAGCAAAGCTCAGTGTGGAAATCTCCTTCATCACCAACCCCCCAAAAAGCAAAAGTGGTTGCTTCTGCTGGGAAAGTAAAGGTCATCTCATTCTTTGATATTCATGGAATGGTTTATCAGCATGTTGTACCTGCACACACATCAGTAACTACTACATGGATGCCCTGAAAAACATTGCAAGTCCATATCAGGCGCAAAAGACTACATTTCCGTGAAGCAGGCTGGATGCTGCACCACGATAATGTGCGGCCGCATATTGCCAATGTTGCTGAACATCCTGCAAAAGTCAGCGTGAAGTGCATCCCTCACCGTCTCTATAGTCCGGATTTAGCTCCATGTGACCTTTTCTATTCCCTAACTTGAAGAAATGCCTTCGTGGGAGACATTATCCATCATCAGAAGCAGTGGTGAAGGCTGCGGAGACGATTTTGAAGGATCTCTCCAAAAATGGTTACCAGCAAGTCTTTGAAGACTGGCAGAAACGCTGGGACAAGTGTATCGTATTTAGGGGAGACTATTTTGAGTAGGACCATCAAAATTATGAGGATGAGTAAAGGTACATTGTCAACAAAAAAAAACAAAAAAATGTGATCATTCTTTATTGAACAGCCCTCATATTAGCACTTGTTTCAGCTTCATAATATTATGATTGTTTCACAGTCAGTATTTACTTCACCTCACTTTTCAATATTTCTCACTTGCATATCACCCTATTTGTGTTCCTTTTCCCTATTACTAATTACTTAATGTCACTAGCAGCTTTTAACAATCATTCTTCCAGTTAACATATGACTTATCACACATTCTCAAATCCTCTCCTCAGCTTCTCACAACCACCTTCTAATCTTTCTTCCCTTTCTACAATTTGTACAACCGTATCACATTTGCTCATATCTTTTCCTATACCTTTCATGGATCCATTCTAATTCTTCCTCTGTACAATTTACACATAATAACCATATTTTTGCCTTACTAATATGCTGCTGCATCTCAATATCCTCTGCCTAATTCTCGCCCCTTTTCTAACCCCTTGATGATATGGGGAAACACCAAGTGGATTGCCCACCTCGGTAGCGTGGTGGTAGAGTGTCTGCCTCACGTTCAAGAGGTCCCGAGTTCGAATCTCGGTCAGGGTGAGTTACCTGGATAAGGTTTTTCCCGGGTTTTCCCTTATCCTGAAAGATGAATGTTGGGTAACTCTAAGCTCCATGGACCCTGGAGACATTTGAGCATCATTTCACCCATTCCACTCATCGTCCGATATGACTTAACGTTGGAGGACGTAAATTACAAAAAAAAAAACAAAAAAAAAAACAAGTGGATTAAAGGATATAACTAATTTATTTAATAAGATGAGAGACAGTGGGAAACTACTTGACTGCTGGAAAACAAGTGTAATTGTACCAATATTTAAAGGAAAAGGGAGTGTAAATAGGCCAGAGAATCACAAGGGGATAAGCTTACTATCTATAATTGGGGAAATGTATACAGGCATACTAGCGGACAGAGTAGTGGATTGGGCAGAAACAGAAAATAAAATTAACATAAGAAATTTCTTCCGGGCTTGGGAGCCGTGGTCTGATAGAGTTTAGCTGTCCATACGTTTCGTCCAACCCTGCGGTTAACATCATCAGTGGCGTGATCTCAGTCTTCTCGGTGAAGGTTCAGGCACAACTGAGACGCTCGCTAGAGGTGTCGTATTTATATCTGGGTTGTTCGTACGTGATTGGTTCGGCTGGAGCAGGGGGTGTGTCCTTGGTGGGTGGGGTTTCGGCATACTGATAGCTGGTTGGTTGGCGTGATTTCTCTGCATTAGGTTTTGTTTTAGCTGTTCCAGTATCGGATGCCAGATGTTGTTCAGTTTGAGAGCCTCTCCCTTTCTGTTAAAATTATTAAGGTGTTTGTAAATTTCAATTGCTTCGCGTTGTAATCTGGCATGGTAGTACGGTGTAGAAGAAAGCACCTTTGTGTCATTATAATGTATAATATGTTCGCCATCGGCTCAAATGGCATGTTCAGTGACCTCGGATTTCTCTGATTGGCCCAGACGGCAGTTGCATTTGTGTTCTGAAAGCCGGGTGTTAATGCTGCATTGAGTGGTACCGACGTATACAGCACCGCATGAACAAGGAATTCGGTAGACACCAGCTGAAGCGAGTGGGTCCCTGGGGTCTTTGGATGAGCATAACAAAGAATTAATCTGTCTCGTGGGCTTGAAAATAGTTTTAACCTTGAAGTGTTTGAGTAGGCGTTCAATTCTGTCTGTCACGTTCTTAAAATATGGCAGGAAAGCAATGCCTTTGTACTCAGGCGGATTGTTTTCGCAGATGGCAGGGCGAGATTTACGTGGGCGTGTAGCTCTGCGGACTTCATGTGCTGTGTAGCCGCTGGAACATAAGGCCTGTTGGAGGTGACGGAGTTCCTGTTGTAATGAGCCGGGTTCACAGATGCGGGTAGCGCGGTCCGTGAGGGTTTTTATGATGGCACGTTTCTGTTTTGGCTGATGGTTGGAGTTTTTGTTTAGATATGTGTCTGTATGGGTCGGTTTGCGGTATACCTTGTGTCCAAGTGTCCCATTTGGTTTTCTGCTGACCAGAACGTCTAAAAATGCTAGTTGTCCATCTTTTTCTTTCTTAATAGTGAACTGAATATGTGGATTGATGCTGTTGAGATGCTGAAGGAACCCATCAAGAGTAGACTCCTCATGACTCCATACAACAAACGTGTCATCCACATAGCGGTACCATTTCGACGGTTTGTGAACAGCGGAGCTCAGAGCCTGGGCCTCGAAGGACTCCATGAATAAATTGGAAATCACTGGGCTGAGTGGGCTGCCCATGGTGACTTCGTCAGTTTGTTCAAAGTACTCCTGTTTCCACTGAAAGTAAGTGGTGGTGAGCACGTGGTGTCGTTTCTCTCTTCACCATGGTCCCTATAAGTGACGCCATCTCCAATCTGAAAAGTCTGTTTCCTGACGATATACTGGCGCTATTTCACCACTATTTCATCAGACCACAGCTCCCAGGCCCAGAAGAAATTTCTTATGTTAATTCTGACTCTGGCTGTGAAAGCTTCCGAACACTCAGAAAATAAAATATCAGAATTTCAAGCTGGATTTAGGAAAAAAAGGCAAACTATAGACAATGTTTTTGATGGATAGAGTCAACATGAAAAATTCAATGCCATGGCCGGGATCTGAACCACGGATCTCCTGGTTTCCATCCAGTCACTCTAACCCATTGAGCTACCATGGCAATGTGCCGTCCTGACATTAAATTCTCCATTTGACTCGTATATTTTCCTGGTAAACCACTAGGGGGTCTCGCATCCGAGATACACCGTTTGTGGCGACTTACTATCGTAAGTACTTCCAGGCTTCATCATTTAACTCTTATTATTTTAGTTAATTGATGAAAATTAATCCTTTCTCCACACTAGCCGTTTATCAAGTACTTACGATAGTAAGTCACCACAAATGGTGTATCTCAGATGCAAGACCCCCTAGTGGTTTACCGGGGAAATATACGAGTCAAATGGAGAATTTAATGTCAGGATGGCACGTTGGCCATGATAGCTCAATGTGTTAGAGCGACTGGACGGAAACCAGGAGATCTGTGGTTCAGATCCCGGCCATGGCATTGAATTTTTCATGTTGACTCTATCTATCAAAAAACTTAGCCTATAAACGACTAGTGTGGAGAAAGGATTAATTTCCATCAGTTAACCAAAATATAGACAGTGTTGTTTATAATCAAGGCGTTAATTGATAAATACTTGAGCAGGAAAAGGGGGAGATTGTATATGTTTTTTGTGGACTTTGAGAAAGCTGTCAATACAATAAACAGGGGGGCTTTAAAATGGAAATTGAGAAGAAAAAGGATGAGCAAGAATTTTATAAATGAAATTGATAAAACTTATAGTGGGATGCAATTGAGAATAAGATGCGGGCTGAATGTAATATCGGAAGAGGCCGAACAGAAGTTAGGCTTGAGACAGGGGTGCAAATTGAGTCCTATTCTATTCAGTTTATTTATAGATGACATAATAGGGAGGGATAACGAAAGCAATGCCCATTGCCCAATAATAATCAACAGAGATTCCTGGTTTATTGTATGCGAATGATTTAACAGTAGGAGCAATTGCTGTAATTGGTCTACAAAAATCAATTGAGGTAATTCATAGGTTTTGCGCTGACTGAGGATTAAGAATAAACAGCAAAAAATAAAATATAATGGTGTTTAAAAAGGTTTGATACTGATGAAAGGAGAGGAGTGGTTCATAGGAGATAAAAAGGTAGAAGTGGTAAAGGAGTGTGACTATTTAGGTGTAAGGATGTGTAGCAATGGAAGGTGGGCCGCACATACCAGAAAAGTGATAGCTAATGGCAGGGCGGCAATGACAGGGGTAAGAATACGTAAACATAAACTTGAGATTTCGGATGGTTAGAAAGAATGTATGAAGTGGTTGTCGAATCCAGAACAATGTACGCAGTGGAGGTATGGTGCACATCAGAGATAGGAACACAATTAGACCAGATGTATGAATGCTTTGCAAAGATCTACTTGGGCTGCCAAAATCGGCCCCAAGAGAAGTGGCATTACTAGAGTTGGTAATACAAAAAGGAGGGGAATAATAATAGAATACTGAAATTCTGGTATAAGCGTATTAAAGGGCAGAAAGGGGAATTATTGAATCTGTGCATGAAACAACAGAAAAGCATTAAGAACATAAATAGTTGGTGGTCGGAATTGGAAAGAATGGTATCAAAGATAGGTATGGGAGATTTATGGAGAGCAGAGGAGTCAAATCATAGCAGTTTTTGGAAGTAAGTGAGAATCAGAGTACAAGACAGAGATAGGCAGGAGATATGGGAAAGTATAGAAGAAAAGAGATCTTTGAAATTTTATAAGCAATTAAAGGCAGAATGGGGTAGGGAAAAATATATAGATGAATGAGACAAAACTAGAAGAGAAGGCATAGCATGGATGAGAGTAGGAATAATACATCTAAAAGGATACAGTTAAATCTCGATACATCTAAAAGGGTTGAGAATTAATGAGGTAGGGAGGGATATGTGAATTTGGTGGAGATGAAGGGAGCACTGTTCATTACCTGATACAATGTAAGGAGTTAACAAATTGCAGGAGAAAAATATGGGATAAGAAATGGGACAGTGTAAGCAAAGAGATATTGGCGGTACACATATTAACGGGGATGAGTGAAAAGAAAAATGTATATGAGAATTCTTTTATAGCTTAAGAGAAAATTGGATTAGGGTAAAATAATTGAAGGTCAAGAAGAAATGACACCAAGGTGCTCAGGAAAACCAAAGGCTTATGGCCAGGGGACCTGAGTCGGCGAGTAAATCTTAGGGCCAGCAATTTCATGTATTTGTTCAGGATGTATAACAGCGCATGTTCGATGTTAAGGTCATTGTAGTGAAACTGTACAAATAAATATCAAATATCAAACTCCTTGAATCCCCACACTTGTTTCGTACTGCTTTTCCTTGATGCCTTGTACTCCCACGCTTGTTTCACAGTGCTTTTCCATGATCCCTTATACCCCCACACTTGTTTTACTGATCACCTTGTTGCCCACACTTGTTTCCTCTGTACTCGATGTAATGCAATTTCATTTCTTATTTTCTTCTTCATTCTGTCAACTGCCATTTTTTAGTTTTCCCCTCTTCTCTTTCATTTACAATGTTTATCACTTCCCCTCCATCAGTGCACACTGCATTTACTCCACATGTTTTCTGGACATTCATACCGGATATCAAAGTCAGCTTGTTTGAATCTGCTGCATCAACAACATTCGTATGCTCTGCATCTTGGATGTTACTTATGCTACTTCTGTGCTCAGCCATTCGCCCATCACATTAAAACCTAGTTTCTTCGCCTTCTTTCGTCAATTAGCCTCCTCCTTTGTTCTCTTTGTTCGTAAGTTAAATTCTTATTAATATAGATGTTCCTCTTAGTTATTTTGCTTGTTTTAATACCTCCATTACCAATTCCATATTGCTGAATTTCGCCATTATATTTCTTTTGCCTTCCAGTTTCCTAATTCTAAATGTGGCCCACAGTTCGAAACCTTTTACATTCATCCCTAACCTCTCCATTAATAATTCCCATATCTCTTGAAATGCTCTGATTCCTTTTCACTCTTCTACCCCAGAAATTCTTTTCATTTTTGCCATCTTTGTTTTTATCTTCTCCAACTCTTTAGTTTTAATCTCTAATTCTATGTTATCCCACTGCCTCCATTCTTATTTAAATCTCGTTGCCAAACCATTATTGCTTGTAACTCTTTCCATCTGCTTTGTGGCTGCCATGTCGCTTAATTCCTTTTTATTCTCTTCTGCGAGAACAACTTTACTGCACATCTTTTTTGCTCCGTTGCCAGTTTGGTACTCCTACTCTTCTAATTACTTGTCCTCTATAACACAATTTTTAGAGCTAGCGAAACAGTGAAGCATTTTTTTATTTATGTCCAATGTTAAGTCATATCGGACGATGAATGGAATGGGTGAAATGATGCTCAGATGAGCCCAGGGTACATAGAGCTTACAGTTACCTGACATTCGTCTTGCAGGATAAGGGAAAACCCCATGAAAAACCTTATCCAGGTAACTCACCCTGACCAAGATTCAAACTCGGGACCTCTTGAACATGAGGCAAACAAGCTACTGAGGCAGGGAGTGAAGCATGAGTGCAAATAGTTTGTTACTACATTGTATATATTGTGACAATAATATTTTGTACATTCATAAAAGGAGTAAATTTGTAAAAATCATATATTCAGAAGAGGAAGGAATAAGGTTGAAACACACGATATCCTGTCACGTTACTTGCAAGTCATGCTTAGCTGTCATGTATAGGTCGTCGCCTTGCTGACTTAAACTGACTAACCTTTGACTCAGTTGCTGCTTCGGCAGAGGTTTAATTTTTAAACCCCCAGAATTTGGCCTAAGGGGAAACACTCACACATGTGCTAGACGAATCTGTGTTGCTTGTTTCACTAACGGCCATGTCTATTATCTTCGACAATTGAACTTCTGATGCCAGGAACCTCCGCCAAGGTAAAGCCGCAGTGGACTCTATGCAGTGAGAAGGCTTCTCCCTCTCTTCGCTAAGAGCATTATGTCACTTGGCCATCTGGTCAAACATGCATGGCTTGATTCATGTCAGTATCAGGTAGAATTCCATTCTCAAAATGCTGTACAAGTGCTGTGTCCCTCATTGCAAAAGCAATTATACATTAAAGGGTGTTGTTAGTGAATATGTGACAAGTTTTATTATTCCTAGAGACAAAATACTGCATGAAAACTGTGTAAGAAATATCCCAAGAAAAGACTGAATTCTTTCAGATACAAGTCTCGTCTGTATTAAACATTTTGAACCAGATTGTATTCAATGTGAAATATCATACCTGGATGCAAAAGGGATAAAAAGAGTATGTATGAAAAACGTAAGCTAAAAATTGGTTCCATTCCTACAATTTATGAAGGTTTGCCAGCATATGTTTCTAAAAAGCCACTGGCGAAAAGAAAGAACCCCGAAGAAAGAGCTGCCAACATTAAAAGAAGAAAATTAATTGCTGAAATTCAAGCTTGTAAAGATGCTGCTGAAGAGGACAAAATAACGAAGTACAGCTGGGTAAACAACGAATAGCACTCTTAACAAAACCATTCACTTGCCCAAAAACAGTAAAGATCCTTTTTTTTAAAAAAAAAGTTTCTGTTTGTTTGTTTAATTTTGGTTCTTACATTTGAAATAGTCGTAAAAACTAATACTCAATGCTCCATTTATTGCTAGTATTTACCTAGAACGCATTTTGTTGGGATCTTCCTAACATCATCAGCTGTTGTCGACTAATGGACGTTGGTTCGGTGAACTCATTGCAGCTGATGGGTGCGTCTCTGTCGGTATCTTGATGAACTTGAAGTTTGGGTTTTCTTCAAAGGTAGTGTCGAAATTAAACAATTTTCTTTCATATTTCTTCATGAAGATTTTTTCCCACGTGGTTAATGCAGCTAGTCCTTGGACACTTTTTAATAAGTGTATTTCTCATTCTCTATCATGATTTGTCGCATAAGAGCCGACGATGCGAGTAATGGTTGGCGAAACATGTCCTCAAATTAGGTACGTAAGTGAAGCTGATGTGTAATAAATACGACTCATCTATAATTTAATAATTATTTCGCTTCACTGTGGTGTTCCAATACAGTTAAATTTCGATATATTACAAACAAATCTCTGGACTGGCTATGGGAGGCCTGCTATCACCATTTTTGGCCTATTTATACATGTGTTTTTTTCGAAACACATGTAACTAAAGCCTTTCCTCATATTTTTAAAACATGGTACAGATACGTAGACAACATCTTTCCAATAGTTGAATTTTATTGAAACTATTTGCTTTGATGTAATTATCTGTGTGTGTTGCTTTTCTATGAATACCAAATTCCAGTTTTTCATTGTTTTTTGTGATTTTAGGGTCCAAAAAAGGTAGAGTACAGTCCTCTTCAGTTTCTACTGTGAATTGTATGCTGGGTTCTTGAAGGTTGAGTAGTTTCAAAGCATCATCTATTTCTTTGTAGTACACTATTGCAAACATGTTGTCTCCCAATTCCACACAAACATGCCACCATCAACAGTCTCACACACAGATTAGTAAATCTACCCCTCAGCCAGCAAGAATATCAGAAAGAATACCATCAAATCTTAAAAACTGCAATTAAAAATGGATATGGAAAAAGCCTTGTAGATAAAAAACTAAAATCATTCAAACTTCAAAAAGGATTAAAACAGATCACAGCTTTTTCACCAATAAAACAAGAAATTAGATTTGCTAAATTTACTTACCACCCCTGGGCCACAAAAAAGTTCCAAAAAATATTCAAGAAATACAATATAACATTGGCACCAAAAAACAATTACAACATTAAAAACCTACTTAACAGTAATAATACTGATAAAATAAAACCAGAAGAAAAGTCAGGCATTTACAAGATTAAGTGTAAAGACTGTGAACAAATTTACATAGGGAGGACAAAAAGAAACATAGGCACTAGAAAGAAAGAACACTTCAGGCACTTAAGATACAAAAATATTAATTAGTCCGCAATAGCAGCTCATTGTTGTTAGTCGCCATTAAGGTAGTTGTGTCATGTTATTATGAGAACTCCTAAGTGGTTTACCAGGAAAACAAGTCAGTTGGAGAATTTAATGTCATATCGGCATGTTGGCCATAGTAGTTATATGGTTAGAGCGGCTGGACGGAGCCCAGAAGATCCGTGGTTCAAATCCCGTCTATGGCATTGAATTTTTCAGTCTGACTGTACGTTTCCACATGGTTAGTAAATGTTTGTACATAGCACCAACAATAAATGTAACATGGTTGGAACATGTGTATAAAGCTTTAGTAGAGCCAAGATGAATGTATGGTATTGAGATATGGGGTGCAGGGGAAGGTTGGGAAAAGATGGATAGGATACTGAGAATGTTCTGTAAGATGATCTTAAGAGTTCCATATAATTTGGCTGGAGAAGGAGCTGTGTTAGAATTAGGCAAAGTGAGTGTACGAGGGTTGATTATGGAAAGAGTGTTAATTAGGATTAATTGCTTACCTTAGGGGCATATTCTAAAAGATTGCTTAGATATTCAGGAGAAGTGCATTCACCCAAAGAGCTGGGATGGGCCAAATAAGACATTAGCTTATAGTTATTGGTATGGCAGATGTATGGATAGGAAGAGAGAATATGATGGCAGGATTTTGGAGAGTAGTTAGATGTCAATTGGAGGATATGGATAGACAAATTTTATGGGCCATGGTGGAGAAAAGAACTTCATTAAAATTTTATAAAGTATTTAGAAATACTGACGGGAAGAACATGTATATTGAGGGGTGTAGTAAGGAGCAAAGAGAAGGGAGTTGTATGGTTTAAATTAGGAATGTGGAGATTGAAAGGTTACCGAAGAGGGATAGAGAAAGGTGTCTGTCCTATATGCACGGTCAGGGAGAATGCAATCCGTATTTTATTAGAATGTATGGGTACGTACCTATGAAGAAAAGAGTTGATCCAGAATAGATGGTTAAAACTGGCAAAATCGTTAGTAATAAGAAGAATATTCTGTAATCGATCCCAGGTTTGTAACTTAGGTGAGTTTTTGTTTAGAGTGAAGAAGAAATGAGTATGGTAAGTTAAGTGAATAGGAGTATGTGGTAGATATTGGCTGAGTTCTGCAATAGAGAGAACGGGTGGTAGGAATGATGTATTGACTATCAGTTGTTTGTTGATTGTTAAGTAACAATTATTGTATAGTGTCTGTGACTGGATATGACTGGCAAAGTGCCTGGGCTGAATGTGTAGTTATATCTATGATTATAAGCTCTTGGCACTAATAAATAAATAAATACTAATATATCTTTACTCTTGCTTTTGTGTAGCTGATTAACCGGCTAACTGCGGAGCATCAGAGGGTGCAATCAATTTTGGGAGACTTGCAGCACTATAAGGAACGTGAGGCAGTCCTGAAGCGTCAGCTCGCAAATGCTAACTCCTTTTTAGAGAGGTCTGTGGAATACACTAATGTAGCAGATGAAGAGATTGCGTCACGATCACATGACAACAGATTACTTAGAAATGAACTAAATAGATCTGATGCCAATATTGTAATGCTGCAGAAAGTGCTGGTTAATGCCAGGAATTTAGTACACAAGGCAGTCAAGGTAATGCTATTCATTCATTCATTTTATTGCATCCGTTTGATTATGAATACATAATATGGAATTGTCAAGGATACATATTATTTTACATATTATTGATTAAATTACAATAAATTACTTATATATAAACCAGATTTAAATTAATAATATACATATTTCAGTTCATTCCTTATTTCCTTTTTTTTTTAATGCAAAAATTCATTGACTGTATAAATACAATTATTCAGTAGGGATTTATGAAGTTGATAGAGTCAAACATGAAAAATTCAATGCCACGACCGGGATTTGAACCACGGATCTCCTGGTTTCCATCCAGTCGCTCTAATCCATTGAGCTACCATGGCCAACTTGCCATCCTGACATTAAATTCTCCATTTGACTCGTATATGTCCCCGGTAAACCACTAGGGGCTCTCATATTCGAGATACACTGTTTGTGGCGACTTACTATCGTAAGTACTTGAGTCCTAGACTTCATCATTTAACTCTTATTATTTTAGTTAATTGATGGTTAATCATTTTGTCATACTAGCCGTGTATAGAGTAAGGTCTAAGGTCCATATATAGACCTTAGCCTATACACGGCTAGTGTGAAAGAAAGAACACTTCAGGCACTTAAGATACAAAAATATTGATAAGTCCGCAATAGCAGCTCATTTCTGGTCTGAAAATCATGAAATTGAAGATAGCACAGAATTACTAAAATACGTACAAAAACATAGTGAACTCGTCATATGGGAGAGGATATACATAGAAAAACATAAAAACCAACTAATGAACTTTGAAATTCCGCCAGAAGAGAATCCCACATTTAAGTTCATCAGTAAATCAACAGATGGCAGCAGCAACCCCAGAATTACCCACACCGCTGGATCAAGCTTTAGTCGCATAAGAGCCGTAGATGCAAACGATGATTTGCGAAACATGTCCTCAACATAGGTACGAAAGTGAAGCAGATGTGTAAAAAATACGACTCATCTAAAAATTAATAAGAAAAACAGATGTTCATTGTGAAATAAGTGTTCATTGACTTATCATTTCGTATATTCTTCTTGGTCTACTTTTATGGCTGCATAATTAGCTTTGCATTGCACTGCATTGCAGTATATAGTTTTTTATAAACAGTTATCCTATCTATGCACTAAGAGAAATTACGCACCTTTATATCAAGTGGCAGACCCACCTCTCAAATAGGATATTTATCTGCTGGTAGAGGGAGACCTCAAAGCTGCTGTCAACACATCTAATACGATTGCAAACCTCTTGGGGATTCATATATAAACTCGCATCATCTGCGATGCTATTGATGACGTCAAATTTTGTGCGGTAAAACTACAGATAAAAATGAACACCGTGTATTATTGCTATTGGTAATTACATTAATGCAATTACGTAATGTGGTGACATGGACCAATAAAGAGAAGTCATTTAGTTGTTCTAGAAACATGGTGTGCAGAGAACCCAGAATAATCAGAAAGCTTGGCATCACATTGCAAACGAACGTCCTGATAATAAGACATGCTTTTTGTGTCGTTCTGCGATCATGCAGTAAACGTTTAGTTGTGAATGCATTTGTGTTGCACTAGTGGCATGTGCCAGAGTTATAAAGGTCATCAATGCAACAATAGTTATTTGTGAAACGACAGCATCTATGTTATTTAAAAATATTAGCAGAATTAACTAATTGTTTTGTGGAATAAATCCCACAATATTTAAAAGAGAGGAATTGCTTGTATTTTCCAATTGCAATATCAAATACCTTTACTCCGAGACTGTGACCAGAGGTAAGACTCATTGCTCCAGAGCTCTGAGGCATTTACAAGATTTCTACCAGATCCACACCAAAGGTGAGAAGCTAATCAGCATCTTCTATCATGACTTTTGCAATAAAAAACTGGTTGCAAAAATGATTGCCACAACGCGGGACTTCTAGAATGTCGTCTCCATCATCGCCTTTTGCAATTTTCTGTTGTAAATGTAGTACTATGGTGAACATCACATTAATAAGTAATATTAATAAATAACTGGCAATGACAAAAAACTAAAGAAATTAAATAGAAATCTACATAAAGGTTCTTAAACAAAAATAAAGTTATAATAAGTTGCTTAAGCTATAAAAGGTACAAAACATTAGTATACTTTACTCCAGTGTTAAGAAACAATTACAAAGCCTGCACTTGTGAACAAAGGAAGAAAACAGGAAAATAAAACATCCAGCTCTAAATATAAATGTGAAGATAGAAGAATCATTTTTAATACAAATAGTGTAACATATGAGTGTATGAAGGTCATGTGAAAGCATCACATTATATTTTGTTTGTATTTTTTTGTGGTAATAGAGGTAACATTTTTTGAATGACTATAACCTTTGGAAAAAATGGAAAATTTCTTTCAGTGCAGCTTTCTGCTATATTTAATTGCAAATAAATTTGAGTTGTTTAAGTACTACTGAATGTAAATATCTCTTTACAGTTGCAGGAGACCATGCCAGAAGAAGAAGGTTACAGAGCTATACAGGAGAGTAATCTGTTGAACAAACTTGTCAAGTTGTTTAACACTGCCGACCTACCACCATTGGAGGAAACAGGAAGCAGGTATGTCGCCCACATTGTTGAGATTGAGGTTGTTTATTCACCAGTTGTAAATGTTTTACAAGGTTTCGTCATGTGAAGTATACATAAAGTTAGTTACAATGGAGAGATAATACTATCTATATTTAGAGTTCTGACTCTACATTTTTAACCATTATTTGGTTTTGCAGTTTTTATATTCTTCTATTGTATAGAAAGCATTCTTAATCAGATAAGATTTTATTTGTTCTTTCCCTATTTCTTTAATCCAGTGAGGTAAATGATTGTATAAATCTTTTGTCTTACTTTCAATACATTTATTTTGTAATGAGCCTCTTAGTCTATTTCTAAAGTGAATTTCTTTTGTTCTTGTGTTATGTTCATGGATATTTGTATTTTTGTCTTCTTTATGGGAAGTTACAACATATTTTAGGCATTCATATATATACAAGGCAGTGTTAGTATACCTAGTTTCTTAAATGCTGTTCTGCAGGGGTTTCTTTTTTTTTGATATTTATAAGAACTCTTATTGCTCTTTTCTGTAGTCTAAATCTCCCTGCTGATCCCCATAAAATAATTCCATAGCTCAAATGTGAGTGCATAAATGCATAATATACTTGTGTTGTACTATCTTCATGATTTGTTTAACCTGTTTTAGAATATGTATACCCCTATTGAGCTTTTTAGAGAGTTTTTCTAAGCGTCTGTTCCATTTCAGATTATCTATTACTAGTCCTAAAAAGTTTATTTCACTAGCTTGCCTGATTTGCTTGTGTTTTATTTCCAAGGAGATACTTGCCTGCATTTTGTTACTTATACTAGTCTGCATCCATTCGGTTTTCTTTGTATTTAGTGCCATTCCTAATTCTTCCAGGTAAGTACTAACCATCTCCAACAGTGCTTTTGCATTACTTTTCAATTCAGCCACTGTACTCCCTGTTACAATAACTGTTGTGTCATCAGCATAGCCAATGGCTAATCCTCCTGCTTCCTGAAGTCGTTTAAACAGATCATTTATGTATAAAATAAACAAATATGGCCCCAATTTTGATCTTTGTGGTACACCGTGTGTTATACACTTAAATGGGGATTTGATTTTGGATAGCTGTCCATCTATATTTTGTACTACTTCTATGCATTGCTCTCTGTTTAATAAATATGATTTTAGCCAATCTACTGGAATGCCCCTAATGCCATAATTTTCCATTTTTACCATTGAGGTATTATACTGTGGTATTAAAATTTCAAGGTATATTTACTCTCTCTATCTTTTAATGGGAAGTACTATATTGTACCCAAAATTTTGATATCAAGATTTCACCAGAAATATGTGTTTTAAAATCCCCTGAACCCCAAAAAAGCATATTTGGAAAAGGTTCTGTGTGTGGGTTGGTGTGTGTGGGGGTGGGGGGTTGCACATGTACTGCATGTATGAATAAATAGCAAGCATAGTGCAGAAGCAAAAAGTCAGTTAAATAGCACATTTGGTTTGAATAGTTATAATAGTTACTGGAGTCGCTAATCATCTGAGGATGAAACTGCAACAATTTCGAAAACGTTCCTGATTTTCTAGAAGGACGTGAGTGAAGTTACAAGTTTTAAAAGGTATGACACAATTTTAGTCTTTATACAAGCACATTTGGTATTCAAGTTTAGCATCGTGAGTGAAGTTACAAGTTTTAAAAGGTATGACACAATTTTAGTCTTTATACAAGCACATTTGGTATTCAAGTTTAGCATCGTGAGTGAAGTTACAAGTTTTAAAAGGTATGACACAATTTTAGTCTTTATACAAGCACATTTGGTATTCAAGTTTAGCATCTTCCAAGGATGCAACATAAATATTTTCAACCTAATTCCTCCATTACAAACTATCCTTTATATTATGACAAAACCTACATAGACGAATTATTAAATTATAGATGAGTCATATTTTTTACACCTCAGCTTCACTTACGTACCTAATTTGAGGACATGTTTCGCGAAATATTGTTTGCATCGTCGGCTCTAATGCGACTAAAGCTTGATCCAGTGGTGTAGATAGTTCTGGAGTTGCTGCTGCCATCTGTTGATTTTGTGATGAATTTAAATGTGGGGTTGTCTTCTGGCAGGATTTCGATGTTCATAAGCTGGTTTTTATGCTTTTCTATGTATATTTTCTCCTAGATGACGAGCTCACTATGTTTTTGTACGTATTTTAGTAATTTGGTGCTATCTTCAATTTCATGATTTTCAGACCAGAAATGAGCTGCTATTGCGGACTTATCAATATTTTTGCACCTTAGGTGCCTGAAATGTTATTTCTTCCTAGTGCCTATGTTTCTTTTTGTCCTCACTATGTAAATTTTTTCACAGTCTTTATACTTTATCTTGTAAATGCCTGATTTTTCTTCTGGTTTTATCTTATCTGTATCTACTTAACAGCAACAATACAGATAAGATAAAATCTCCTATGGCTGATGTATTAGTCTGTTTATACTTAATGTTATGAAAATGTTGTTTTGTTCTTATTTGATAAAGTTTATATTGGAAAGACAAAACATAATTCGGAAACCAGACCATTTTTGGTCATTTAACTATGAAAAAGTCCAGAAGTTAAATTATTAAAACAATTAAATAGTCCAACAGATTTAATAGTTTGCGAAAAAATATTTATTTTAAAAAATAAACATCGCATAATGAATTTTGAAATACTGGTAGTCGATTTTGTTTTAAGTTTATTTTATTTTCAGATTTTGGTAGTACTGGCAAAAAAATAGTCACCTCTAGTGATCGTAACGTTGACGACATTATTTGAGCTGACGATGTGAATGAATATTCACAAAATTGCGATCCTCATCAATTAATAAGAAAATTTTCATCATTTTCTTTAAAGATGAGTGAAGTTTTATGTTACAAATTATTATATTTGTATAGTTTTTAAAAGTATTCCTGAAACTGTGTCCTGCATTTCCTATTATTTTAATTGCTATTTTTTGAGGTTTATATATCTTTTTCATTTCTGCTGCTGCGGTATTCTCCCATAATGTTCCTATATTTTATGTGTGAATATATAAATGTGTGGTAAACATGTTTTACTCTATCATCATGCATTATTTTCTTAACCTGCTTCATAATATAGATGCCTTTATTTAGCTTTTTTTTTTTTTTTTGTGATATGCCTTATGTGTGTCTTCCAGTTAAGGTATTTATGTAATTTTACTCCTAGAAAATTTGCATACTCTGCTTCAGGTATAACTACTCAAACTATTTCTAATATAATACAGCTTGTAAAACAACTTCGGAGAAACTTTCTTATGTGCGACGCGAGAATATTTTCTAAGTCCAAAGGTGTACATATACGCATGCACAAGCAGACGAGCAGTCAGTTGTTGCATTGCAGCCAACAGGAGAAAGATGTATAAAACTTGTAGCCAACTTGTGCAAAAATGACCCAGACATAGGTGACACAGTACATGTGCAAAGGAACATGGTTTGAGCAGGCAAAGTTATTGTCCGGTCAAATTTTGTTACTGATGCACTGCTTTGCACATAAACAATCCTACGACACTACGATAATGGAGTGCTCCGTAGGAAATACATGTATGAGCTCACGGACCGTATCAGACTGGTTCGGCTACTGCTGCAAAGTGTGCATGAAGTCAAATGATACCAAGTATACTGCAAGGGGGGAAATTGGCGGTCCCGACCACGTCGTTCAAATCGACGAATGCAAAATAAGACGACGCAAGTCTCATCATGGGTGTTACAATTAGACTGTAGAACGTATTTGCATCCCTCCTGTTGTTGGGGCATATCGTCATCCGCACCTCATTCGTTTCCACATCGATAATTCCTAAGATCCAGTTGCCCTCTGCAACGCACCTACAATGAAAATTGCGTTGTCTTATTTTCCATTTGTCGATTTGAACAACGTCACCGGACTGCCAATTTTCCCCCTTGCAATATACATGGTGTCATTTAACATT
This sequence comes from Mantis religiosa, assembly GCA_030765055.1. Taxonomy (NCBI): domain Eukaryota; kingdom Metazoa; phylum Arthropoda; class Insecta; order Mantodea; family Mantidae; genus Mantis; species Mantis religiosa. Next base: position 467,845,969 of record CM060950.1, read on the forward strand.
ATACACACTTCGCGGCAGTAGCCGAACCAGTCTGATACAGTCTGCAAACTCATACATATATTTCCTATGGAGCACTCCATTATCGTCATGTTGTAGGAATGTTTATATGCAAAGCAGTGCATGAGTAACAAAATATTTGACCGGGCAATATAGTGTAATTTTGGGCCAAGAAAGACTGTTGGTAGCATTGCATTTGTTGGAGAAACAAGCATTGTTTGGCTGCACTGAATTCTTCAATATGGCTCCATTATGCAGTAAGTAAATAAACAATTAATAACGTTAAAAGAATGTCCTCCAACACGAAATTGCACTAAAAAGTAAAGAAGTTATATTAAAAATTATGGTTGTATATAAAAATATAAAAAAGTGAGAAGGAATTAGAAAAAATCGCGTGTCGCATATTAGAAAGAAGAGCCACAACTTCTAAGTTCAAAATTAATGCATGCTGTTTATTTAGTAGTTAATATTATGTTTAAACTGAAGTAGTGTAGTTTTACTATTCTTAATATAATATTTAATTTCTTTTTTGTTCCAACTCAGCTTTAGCTTTAATTATAATCAGCATATCATCTGCATATCCTACAGCTGTACTTCCATTTTGTGGACTAATCTAAAAATATCATTTACACATACTAAGAACAAAAATAAACCCAATTTCAAACCATGGGAACTTCATGATTAATGTTACGAAAATATTATTTTATTTTTTCTACTATGATATTTGTATTTCTATATATTGCTTCCAAATTTTTACCTTGTGCTTAGTGCACAAACTTAGACATTTTTATGCAGTAATTTCCTCATTTTAATTAGTTAAGAGGGAAATATTTTTGTATACATGTTATTGAATTTTTCAACTTTTTCAGTGTGAGTAGTGAAAAATCATTAATTTCCACTGAACTTTTTAATATTTTTAACTGACCTACAATCATAATTCCTAAAGCTCTCTTAAAATTTCAAAGTAATAAGTTATAAACAACTGTGGTCCAAAGAGTTTTCTGTATAGTAAAAAATGGAGTTTTAAGTTCAACATGATGCTTTACTGAAATGTTACAGGACCAATTAAATAGCCATTTGTGGCTTTAAAATTGTTGATATAAAAAACTATTTGTGTAACATAAAGGTACAAGTTGTCTGTTATCTAATTTCAATGATGCACTCCCTTAAAATGCACATATTTTAAGATTGTTTCCCGAAATGTAGACTAAATACATGAATATAAGGTAGAAAAATTTTCAGAGTTACCTTAAATTAAATACTGTACATGAATTACTGATAAATTATCTTTTACTAAGTGACATGCTTTGTAATGAACCTTGGAATTATATTCATGCTCATATTTGTGATCTGTTGTAGAGTAAAATCAGATCTGCCGTCCAAGAGCTCTTCAAGCGCAGCGGAGATAGGAGGAGAGGAGTCTTCAGAGAAGGAGCCTGGGGAGCAGGAATTAGGTAATGCAGGTCATGTACAGATTAGATTGAATAAATGGGGTAGAGATATATGTCCTTCTTCTAGGTTGCGCCAGTTACTTGCATGAGGTGTAGTTTCCTTCTCCTTCCCAAATAGCCAGTTCCTTAAAAATACCTACCCGTCTATGCAGATGCTTTCCTAGTTTACAACAATCTGTAAGGGGGTGTAGTATTAGCCTCAGCTGTTTTAATACATTTTTAGTAAGACATAGATTTATTATGTTTCAAATGGGAAGAGTGCTTCCTGTAGCGAATCAGATGCGTTAGAGCCTTCAGCATTGCCACCTCGTTATTCCCACTCCTTTTATATTTCCCTCTCTCGTGCACACTTGCGAGTGTTCTTGGCGCTAGACGTAAGGGAACGCAAACTGAATTTTTCAAAGTTTTATAATAATGCAGTTGTTGAAATCTCAATTGCAACATGGATATTCGTATATTACGCAAATGGTTTAAATATTTAGTTTAAAATTAATTATAGTTTATGAATTACCTATTTTTCCAATCGAACGAAAATACCAGCGGTGCATCGGTATAGCTGTGGATGTTACGTTAAGAGATTATTCGCCATTGTCATTGTCTTCATCGTCTGAGTACTGCAAATTTATGATGATAGGTTCCAAAATCTCGTTACGTGCTATTTCTTTCCAAAAGTCGTCTTCTTGTAGTTTACCTGATGTCTTACACAATTTTCCCAGTCTTGTTGTGTTCCTAGTCAATTTCTTTGTGAATAAGTCATTCGTCAGTCAGTATAAAAATATTATTTCTGTTTGCAACATAATTTGAGCCCACATTAACTCTATTGGATTGTTCTAGCAGTAGTAAGGTGAGGGAGGGGGGAGGTGGATCGCATATCAATGATCCAGCTGATACACTTTTTTATGGAAGAGTAACTGAATAATACTGCTTTGAACTCTGTAGAATAAATATAGATTACGAACCATTCATAAACAAAGATATAATGTGAATAGAAACGTTCTGCCAGACTAGCAAGAAGTGTATTGTTTCCTCTCATCAACTTTAACAAACACCTTGGCTTATTCATCTTGTACCACGTCATGTCAAATGTTTACGTATCAGTTCTGCGTAATTTCAAATATACGTTCATGCATACATGCCAACCAATAATGATATTCATTACAGTGCTTACGTTGCAGTGCATTGTTATATTATAATGGTATCTAATTTATTTATTTGTATTAGGAAAACTAGTTTTTGTAAAATATGAATTTTCGTCTTAGAGCAAATAGTATTTATTAGAGATTGATTAGTTTGGCGCTCGTCACACACCACATAGGGAGAATGCAATACGACAACACCGCAGGACTCTGATTGGTTGCTCACCTAGTAGCACTCAAGGACAAATATCATCCCATTGGAAACACATAATACTCATTCTCATACTATGTGCATATGGTTATTTGTAAACCACTCTAAGATGGTTCTCTTTATAGTGGATAAGAGAATGCTAAACATTGGCTGAGTGCCTACACACTTTTGAGCAGAACCTTGTTTGCCAGCGCAACTTTTTTTTTCTTTGCCTATTAACTTTTATGACCCAGCATCTCCAAGTGTTTCTTACCTTTTTATGTTTCATAAGTTCATGTAGGATATTTGAGACTAACTGGGATGTTATAATGGCTTTAAGAGTAGGTAATATGTAACAATAATGTGATCCATTAAATCATTAGTGTTTTAGGCTAGTGACAATGAAGCACATAGATGCAAAAATTTTGTGAAGGTATATACCATTGATTTTTGCTAACATCCATTAAATTTATTGGGAGTCGATTAATGACACTAAACAACACTTACTTTTAAATTTTCTCGGAACTAGTTTCAGAGGCCTTCCCTCTATCATCAGCCGGACATCGACTGGTTCTCCTTGGTGTAGCTGGCAATATTTTGTCATAAGTCTCCTCTGGTGGCAGTTTGAGGAACTTGCTGAACAAATCTTTCTGGGGGATGTCGAAATTGAATACTTTGTTCCTATTTTTTGAAATAAAAATTTGTTCCCATGTGGACAGTTCTTGTTTTCCTGTTGTATGTTTCAGTAATTTTGGTTCTGGATTTATGTTGTGGTTTTTTTCCCAAAAATGCGTGGCAGCTGCTGATTTTTGTAATTGTTTGTATTTTATGTTCCTAAAATGTTCCTTTGCTCTTGTTTATAAATTTCTTTTGGTTTTTTCAATATAAATTTGACTACAGTCACAGCATTCAATTTGATATATCCCAGCTACACCAAGGAGAACCAGTCGATGTCCTGCTGATGATAGAGGGAAGGCCTCTAAAACTAGTTCCGGGAAAATTTAAAATGGAAAAACAAAAAGAAATTTAGAAACAAGAGCAAAGGAACACTTTAGGAACATAAAATACAAACAATTAGAAAAATCAGCAGTTGCCACGCATTTTTGGGGAAAAAACCACAACATAAATCCAGAACCAAAATTACTAAAACATACAACAGGAAAACAAGAACTGTCCACATGGGAACAAATATTTATTTCAAAAAATAGGAACAAAGTATTCAATTTCGATATCCCGCAGAAAGATCTGTTCAGCAAGTTCCTCGAACTGCCACCAGAGGAGACTGATGACAAAATCTTGCCAGCTACACCAAGGAGAACCAGTCGATGTCTGGCTGATGATAGAGGGAAGGCCTCTGAAACTAGTTCCGGGAAAATTTAAAAGTAAGTGTTGTTTAGTGTCATTAATCGACTCCCAATAAATTTAATTTATACAATAACACTGTTTTCAACAGTTCCATGAAAGGATTTTTTAACATCCATTATTTTGCAAAGATCCTGGCAGGTTATTAAAAGCCAGCATATTATTGCTGTGATATTTCTGAGAGGCTCGATATAGCAATTGTTTGTATATATCAATTGTATCAATAGTTTCCACTACTTTAGTCTCTTTACCTCTGGCTAGTCTTTTATCCACTGTGTGCCAAAAATTGTTTTTCAGTGCCAGGCACATACGTGATCATGTGCTCCAAGTACAATATTACAATAGTTACCTGACATTCATCTTTCAGGATAAAGGAAAACCCCAATAAAACCCCTATCCTGGTAACTCACCCTGACTGAGATTCGAACTCGGGACCTCTTGAACATGCAACTATGCTACTGAGGCAGGCTTATAATAAGTGAGTCAACAACATAGAAATATTGAAATGTGTTTCCTATTATGATTCTGCTTTCAGACAATGTTAGGAAGTGAAGGTATTTTAGTGGTTTATCTGCCAACGTACAGAGTGACTTATTAGCTTTGTATCTCAACATGTAGTTCAAGAAATAAAACAAGAAGTGTCCTAGATAACATTCGTTGCATTAATTTGTGATGAAGTAACAAACATTTCCAAAAACAAAAGAGGTCACAAAGGAAGGAATCCTGCAAGAAAGGTTCCCCCTTTTTAAGGATATAAGTCAGGATCCTAAAAATGGATGCTCTTTTCCTGCATGCGATAAATGTCTTAAATGATTTGGATTGTGAAACCAAGCTAGAGCACAAAGGTGTAACAATACTACTGTAATGGCAGGCAAACGCAGCAGTTTCCAATCTAAGCTAAGAGAGCATTGCAAATATGCACATCGACTGAACCTAGTCTTGTCACAGTCAGTAAATTATATTAAGACTGTGAAGATTTTCTTCTATCTGATTTTGTTACTTTTTTTGTTTATATTTTTGTAAATCCACTAAAAGGACTCTGTGCTGGATGATGAGATAATGAAGAGATTTCCTTCAGCTGCTCCTACAAGTTGAAAGTCAACTGGTGAGGAACGTTCAACATCACAAAGCTGATACTGACAACCTACTTACTTCCATAATAGTAGATGCTGATCAGTGGAATCCTGAGATGAGGTCTTCTGCTTGTGATCATTTAACACATTTGAGAGACTTTGATTTCAATTTCTTGTTGGCAATATTTTCATTCATCTTTGCACATTCTGGCCATTTGTGAAACTAGAAACAACTTTGGAACCTTCTGGCACAAACTTGTGAGAACAACTCCTAGAATCTACTTGGTGAAAGCTATATTGAAGATAAAAACAGAAAATCCCCATATAAAATGCTGTATCTCAAGATAATTGATGTATCTGGCTGATTTGGTCACATGGATAAACAGAAGTTTATAAATTCCCTTGATCGCAAGCAATCTGCTAAATTCAAAATTGATTTTCCAAGTAAGAGACAAAAGAGTTTAACCTCTTAGCATACCTATTATTTTCAAAAGTATGTTCCTTTTTTCACCAATTTTTATTTATTGTCACAATTGAATATTCATTCAGATACAATAATGATCACAACAATAGAACCAGTTTTTACCGCCATAACAATAAAGATTTTTGTGCCTGAATAGCCTCCAGATTTAAATCCCGAGTATACTCGTTAAATACTTAGTATGCTTTCTTTTATAAACTAAGACATATAAACAAGCTTATATTAGGTACTGCAACATAAAGCAAGAAAAATGAGTTATTAATCTATATTATAAATCATACTTTATAATTTATTTTGTTTATATGTTTGTTGTTGTATGAAAAACTCTTAACCGCTTCGCCGATGGCCATTTAAATCCTTCAGGGGCCGGCAACGGATACCCAATAAACAGAACAGGACATTTAAATTGTTAAATGCTGTAAAAATGCATCATAAATACAATTCCGTATCTTCCGTATTTATTAAGTTATTTAAACGAAACAAAAACTGGTTTAAAACTCATTAAAGGCAGTATAAATCTACAGTAACAATAAAGTAGAGACTACATTAATAAATTGTTGAAATTTCACTACTTAGTTTCACTGTAGCAAAAGCCATTCTTTGTGCCGAACGCGCCTAATATGTGAATCATTTTGTTTTGTGTGTATATGAGCCATAGTATGTATGTATAGCTACGTAAGCGACTTCTCAGGTTCAAGTTTAGTTTATTTATGCTATGCCAAGCGATAATATGACGAGAGTATGTTGCGTCACACACTCACACACTGGAATGAAAACTCTGTCAGCATCTGTTATTACAGTGTTTCTCAACCAAGGTTTCTAGTAGCCTTATGCAGCAGTTTTCGCTCTGTATTTCAGTTATTTATACTCTCTCTTTGTTCAGTGATTTCTTGTAGCTATCAAGAGCTAAATGTATGGCACATTTGAAATTGTTAAATTTCAATGTTAACCATGGCTTATCCCTGTAATGTAGCAAATAAATTAGCTTGGGTATGATGTGTACAGGCTTCTGATATTACTGTAGAAAATCTGGAAGATTTGTTGTACGATTATGAAGGAGATCTTTAGGACATACGTAGCAGTGACGTGTACTGGTCTACAGCTGGCATGTTATCTACTCCATTGTTTGGGGAAATGGCGGGTCAAATATGCGTGATACGGATCAGCTATTACCAGCTATCCCTCTTTACGGAAAAGAGTTAAATGGTAAAAAAAAAGTATTTTATACCACTGGATGTAACTATGCACAGTTGTTTAGTAATTTTCAGAGCTGTAAAAGACATTCATCTACCTGTACTTGCGCGTATAAAGAGCTCGTAACCTAATTGAGTATTATAATACTCAGAGGCCTCTTTATACTAGGGGGTAGCAAAATTCACCACATCATCCCTCATACTTGAGAGAAAACACTTTCCTAAAAGTATACCACCCACACCCAAAAAAATTGTAACCATTTCGAAAATGTGTAGTGTGTTGCGAAAAAGAAGTTCGCAAGGAAACCAATATTATTGGGTGTGAATCTGCAGATGTGCCCTTGGGTGTTTATCCAGGTTTGGAGGTGTACCATTCAAAAAGAAACCTTTAAGGATACGTTTACATTCCTTATAGAACTAATTTAAATTTATTGTAAAACAGCAAGATTAAAATAATTGGCGTTACATTAGCATTAAATGCATGTATGCGCAGGACGTCTATACACGTCCATATCGGTTTGGGGCATTTTAACTTGGACGTCATATGACGTCCATATCGGTGAAAGGGTTAAACAAGGATCAACACATAAAGATACGCTACAGTCAGTGCACATATATCCAGATTCCCTTTGTATCTTCTTGCACCTAGCGTCACACACACTGCTGCACATTCCACATATTCGTGTTGGATTTTTCTTCTTTTCATTGAGCAGGATTATTGATGGAAAATATCAGCAACAAGTCGCAAAGGACTTGCTTTCGCTGATGGCCTGCCCACTTCTTTTGGAAAACATTTCTCCCTCTGGTGTTCTGCAATGATTTGCTCAACTGCAATATCACCTTCCGATGAGCTGAAAAAGTCACTTTCTTCTTCTGAAGTGCCTACGTAGCTTTCTTTAGAAATTTCAGTTCCACTAAATTCAATATTATAATCTTTATCACTGTCTGTTTCTACAAAACACACAGAACCGCGCACTATATGGGTACGCACAACAGCTGGTACGAACAAAGACATCTAACATTGAAAAATACGCGGAAGGAAACAAGTGCCTGAATCAGAGACATCTGTTGGCACACTTACAACTATCAAAGGAGTGAGTTCAGCACGAAATCTAATGGAAATTTTAAGAAACTGCAAGATAACGAGAGAGGTTGGGTTTTAAACTAATTTCCAGTTGCGAAGCTAGTCACCTGAGTATACTCAGGATTTTACTACTCTTGAAAAATTATAAACATGAGTTTACTTGGGCTATTACGTTAAGGAGTTAATGCAAAATTACAGATCTCGCTTTGATCTCGTATATTTGAGAAGTGAACTGATCAGCTCATATTCAGATTCTGAACTCTGCGGGGATGTGAGTATTCTCTATGAGTACTTGCGTTCTCCAGAGTTAAGTCAGTTATTCCTCTAAAACCTACAGGCTGAGTACAATATTTAACTTGACGATGCTTTGAGTATGTTTTGTATTCTTTTAAGCAGATAATAAATGAATGAATGAACATTAGTTTGGACGGTACCGATGACTTCTGCAACATAGAGATTCTTTTCCGCCATGAAAAGAATGACATTTTTGAAAAATGCAAGTTTAGGAAAGAATGTTTGCACTAACACTATTGAGCATAGAATATCATTTTCTCGAAATACTAATGTCCAAGGAAATATTCTTAGATAGTGTCATAGACATTTTTGTTACCAATATAAGGATAAAGCTGGCTTACAAGAAATAAACTAATGCTAGGTACTTCATCATCATCATCATCATGAATAATTCCTTTCTTGGAAGCGTTGAAAACAGTGTTGTTATAGTAAATTAAATGTAAAGGGAGTCGATTAATGACACTAAACAACTTACTTTTAAATTTTCCCGGAACATGTTTCAGAGACTTTGCCTCCATCGTCAACCAGACATTGACTGGTTCTCAGTGGTGTAGCTGGCGATATTTTGTCATAGATCTCCTCTGGTGGTGGTTTGAGGAACTTGCTGAACAGATCTTTCTGGGGGATGTCGAAATTGAATACTTTGTTCCTATTTTTTGAAATGAAGATTTGTTCCCATATGGGCAGAGCTTGTTTTCCTGATGTATGTTTTAGTAGTTTTGGTTCTGGATTTATGTTGTGGTTTTTTTCCCAAAAATGCGTGGCAACTGCTGATTTTTCTAATTGTTTGTATTTTATGTTCCTAAAGTGTTCCTTTGCTCTTGTTTCTAAATTTCTTTAGTTTTTCCAGTATAAATTTGACTATAGTCACAGAATTCAATTTGGTATATACCAGATTTTTTATTAAATAGAATGGCATCTTTGATGTTTGAGCAAATTAGGTTTTATAAGAAGTAATGGTTAACTGGTGCTAGTTGAATGTTTTGTTTTTTTGAAGACTTTTTTGAATTTATCAAAGGCCCATGAATGGTAAGTGAATTTGTTGAAGGTCAGTTTCTGTAGCTGAGAGGGTTGTGGTTTCCTTTAGTAGCTTCTTTTTTGCTAAGTTCACTTGTTGTCTACTAATGATTTGGGAAAGTGCATTTCAATAATTTTGTTGTATTCTGTTTTGTGAGAGGGATGTTGACCAGTCTGTGTGCTAAACTATTGAAGATTGACTTTTTGTGGGATCTTGGATTGTAGCCAGTAGCTTTTATGTAGTTGGTTTTCTGTAAATGCCAAAGTTTATTCTGTTTTTATTTCTGATTATTTTTAGATCCTAAACTGGTCTTGTCTTTTTCTATTTCTACAGTGAACTTTATGCTTTTTTCTTCGATGTTTAAAAGTTTAAGTGCATCACTGACGTGTTGTTTTGGTACTATTGCAAAGATGTCATCTACATATCGCTGCCAGAGTTTGAACATTCAAGGGAAACCTTTGGTGATCCTTATTTCTAATGCAGTATGTATAGATCAGCCAGGAAAGGTGATAGGGGGTTGCCCATTGCTAAACCTGAAGTTTGGTAGAAATATTTTGTTTGAAACTGGAGAAAATTTTGTTCTATACATAATTTGGTTAGTTCAATTAAATCTAAAATTTCAGGTGATGACATTCCAAGTGGTTTGAGCCATTTTTCTATCAACGGTGGGAGTTGTTTTACTGGTATGCTGAGAAACACCACTACAGGAAAACAAGAACTGTCCACATGGGAACATATTTTCATTTCAAAAAATAGAAACAAAGTGTACAATTTCGACATCCCCCAAAAAGATTTGTTCAGCAAGTTCCTCGAACCGCCACCAGAGGAGACCTCGGACAATATATCGCCAGCTAAACCACTGAGAACCAATCAAAGTCCGGTTGACAATGGAGAAAAGTAGCCTCCGAAACATATTCCGTGAAATTTAAACGTGTTGTTTAGTGTCCTTGATCGACTCACCCTTAAATTTAATATGTATTAGGTTTCTTGCTTATTCATAATCCTGGCTTTCTAAGAAACACTCCAAGGCAGAAGCATTACAAAAAACAAATTTAAACTATGCTGAAAATTTTCAGCATTGTCTCAGTTTCATCTGTACATTGTATCATTCAAAACTGTCCCCATGTGTGAGAAATATCAATATCAACAATTTAATGTAGGTAGTTTTAGCACTTTCTTCTGTCTAACCAACATGCGTGCCAAGGGTTCATAAGCAGCGTCACTTTACCCACCACCACTACACCATGTGGTTCATGGCAGCTGTCAGGATCTTAAAGTAATTTTAAGTGAGTGAGTGAGTGAGTGAGTGTGTGCGAGCGTGCATGCGTGCGTGTTTTTAGGGCCTGTCTTTAGTTCTGATTGAGGTTAAGTGTATATCCTTAATATGCCTCGTGTAATGCATATGAACACTTCCATTGTTTTGAAAGTTAAATCTATTTCTTTTTACAAATAAAGATGTCTCCGGTATATAAACACATGCAAAGGTTTTTGAACAGTGGCTTACATGAACATAGCATTTTTTTGTTGCCTATAATTCGAACAGCTTGTTTTTGTTTAATAAATATATCTTTGGCTTCTGGTGAATTTCCCCAAAATATTATTCTATATTTAATTATAGAATGTATATGTGCATAATAGGACATTAAAAGTACACGAAGGCTGATATTTTGACTTAATATTCTTGGAGCATATATATTCCTGCTTAATTTGGTTAGTAGATGGTTTATATGAGTTTTCCATTTTAAGTCATCCTGTATCCATAAGCCTAAAAAGTTTATTTCACTTTTGTATGAAATTAATTTATTATTTAACTTTACTTCAGGAATACTTTCATTGTTTCCTCTGTTGGTAATACTAAATTTAAGACAAACTGTCTTATCTGTGTTTAAAACCAGGTTGTTATTTGCTATCCATGATACCAAGTCTTTACTAGTGTGACTTAATGTATTATTTAATGTTTCGTTACTGTTTCCTGTTATTAGTAAGTTAGTGTCATCTGCAAACAGTACAGTGTTATGAGCCTTGATGTTATTTACAAAGTCATTTATATACAAGATGAATAGAAATGGGCCCAGAATTGAGCCTTGCGGCATTCCATATGTAATGTCAAGTACGTCTGATCTAACTGCCAAAGTCAAATAATTTTGCTAACACAATTTTGTGATCAACAGTATCAAAAGCTTTACTTAGATCTAAAAATATACCAATTGCTTTATCTTTATTATCCAAAGTGGTTATAACGCTATTTAAGAAAGAGTATATTGCAGTCTCTGTTGATTTTTTGTGTCAAAATCCATGCTGTGAGTTAGTAATTAAATCATGTTTTTCCATAAACGAGAGAAGCCACCTATACATTATTTTTTCTAATATCTTTGAAAATACGGAAGTTATGGAAATAGGATGGAAATTTGATACTTCAGTCCTTATTTTTTTATGTAGGTTTAGATAGTTTTAGTACGTCTGAAAAGATCTTGCTAGTCATGGATGCATTACAGAGATGAACAAGTGGTCTGATTATTCATTCATTCATTCATTCATTCATTCATTCATTCATTCATTCTTTATTTATCCTTTTAAAACATATACATGTTTTTGGACACGTCATGGTTACAAAATAAAATGGTACAAGTTATTTACTATAGTACATCAATAATCATACATTATTATTTACAAATTTACTGTATTTACAATTCTTTGTTTAAAAATTCATTTATTGAATAGAAACATCCATTTATACAATATTTTTTAAGTTCCTTTTTGAAAATGTTATGGTTTTGGATGCTTTTTAGGTATGGTGGAAGTTTATTGTAAAGTTCACATGCTGATGCTATTGGTTTAGTTTTATATAATTCTAATGAATGCATTTGTGGGGGATAGTTGACTTTTTTTCTTGTAAAGTACTCATGGTTGTTTCTATTCAGTTGTCCGTTGCTGTCTTTAATTTTTAAGTACAGTATTGCTTCATATATGTATAATGAATACAAAGTCATAATTTGTAGATTTTTAAATGCTTCTTTACATGATTCTGTTTGCTTTAATTCCTGGATCAACCTCACTGCTCTTTTTTGCAATAAGAAAACTCGGTTTGTATGTTTCTTTTTACTACGACCCCATGCTATAATACCGTAGGTGAGGTGAGGATGGATTTGTCCGTAGTATATTGTTGTTAATAATTCTTTATTGCGTAAGCCTGCAAATCTTTTTATGATGAATAGACTAGTACAGATCTTTTTGCATATTTTATCTATATGATTATCCCAATTGAGATGTTGATCAATTATTACTCCTAAGAATTTGCTGTATTCTACTTCTTCTATTTTGTCATTTCCAATGGAAATATCAATATTTTTTATGTTTTTATTTTGTGGGGTACGGAAGTGTATACATTTCGTTTTGCTTATATTGACGTGTAAGTTATTTGACTGCAAGTGCTGGATTAAGTGTCTTGTATTTTGTGACGTTACTGTTTCTAAAGTTTTTGCTCTGATGCCTGTGTTAATAATTGATGTATCGTCTGCGTACATTGTAATTTTACTTCCAGGTAAATTTGGCATGTCATTTATATAAATAATAAATAGTAGGGGGCCAAGAACAGATCCTTGTGGTACTCCATATTTTACTTCGAGACTTTTTGAGTAATAATCTTTTATGTGATTGTGTGACTGATGTGTGATTTTCGTTACCTGAGTTCTATTGTTAAGATACGATTTTATTAAGTTGAGTGGAGTACCTCGAATTCCATAGTTATATAGTTTGTCAAATAGAATGTCGTGCTGTACGCAATCGAACGCTTTTGTCAAATCTAATAATATGCAGTTGTTATCCGTGTGATTATCTAAGTTCTCTATTATGTGATCTGTGATTTCAGCTATAGCCTGCTTTGTTGACTTATTTTTTTTGAATCCAAATTGTGTCTCGTTTAAAATGTTATGTTTTTCTAAAAAGGATATAATTTTGTTTGCAATAATTTTTTCAATTGCTTTTGATAGCGTGGAGATTAGCGCTATTGGACGGTAATTTTCAGGTATTTCTTTATCACCTTTTTTGTATATTGGTTTTATGATAGTTTTCTTTAGTACTTTTGGAAATACGCCTTCTCTTACAACCGAGTTTATCATTTCAACTAGTGGTTCTAGAATATAAGGTGAACATTGTTTGAGTAGCATTGGTGATATTTCATCTAGTCCTGCTGATTTCTTATTTTTCATGTCTTTTATTACTTTTATAAGTTCCTCATTTGTTATTTCATCAATGTACATAGACTTTATTATGTGTCTTGCGTTACATTTACAGTTATTATTAGTCTTATTTCCTGCTACTAGCTGTTCTACTTGTTCTAAAAAATTTGCGTTAAATATATTGCTTACCTCTTCTGGTTCATCAGTTATTTTATTGTCTTTCTTTATCCTTAAATTGTCTATGTCCACTTCTGTGATTCTACAGTCATTTTTTATTATATTCCAAGTAGTTTTTGTCATATTTGAGGACTTAAGGATCTTTTGTTTAATATACTCTGATTTGATTTGTTTAATTGTTTCTTTATATATTGTCTTTTGCTTTAAATATGCCCTTTTTTCAGTTTCCCTCTTGGTTTCTTTAAACCTATCGTAACTAAGTTTTAATTGCTTTTTTACCTCCATAATATGTCTATTTATCCATTCTGCTTGCTGGTGCTTTGATATTTGCTTTTTTATTTTTGGACAAGCTACCTCTAGATAATAGTTAAATATCTTGTAAAATTTCTCCCATTTTGTATCTATATCTTTTACGTTAAGCACTTGTTCCCATGACTCTTTACTAAGTAGCATGCAAAGTTCTGCAATACTAGCATCGTTTATTGCTCTGGTTGTTTTATATAGAGTTTGTTGTCTTGGTGTGTTAAATTTTACATCTATTTCTTGAGCATAGTGGTCAGATAGGTAACTTTTTATTACTTTTGTTTGATATTGATGTGGTGGAAAATTTGTGATAATTTGATCAATTATGGTTGCAGTTGTTTCAGTTACTCTTGTTGGTTCATCTATTGTTAAATGCAGATTGTACATGTTTATTAAGTCTAGTAGCTGTTTGTAGTCATTGCTATTTTCATCTTTGTTTATATTTAGGTCACCTAATATCACCATTTTTTCACATTTCAGTTTGTCTAATACGCCTATTAAGTTGTCACAGAATTCCTTTGTGTTACTGCAAGGTGATCTATAACATACTATAACAACAATCCTTTCTTTTTCATTTAGGATTTCAATTCCTGCTACCTCAAATTTTTTTTCTAAACTTCTGTTTCTTAACCATGTGATAGGTTTCACATTTTTCAGTCCTTTACTTACTAACAGCGCTGTACCCCCACCCTTAAAGTTTGGCCTACAATAAAATGTTACATTTATATACCCCTCTCTTTTGCATATGCTCATTTCAGTTTCTTTTAACCCATGTTCAGTTACTGCTACTACGTCTGGTTTAAGTTCTTGGATGAATATCGTGACCTCATCTACTTTGTTGCTCAAATATTGAACATTTTGGTGCACTAGTTTTATTTGCCTTTTATTTTTTATGTTTTTTTGTTGATATGGCTGAGATTTTACAGACTCAGCCTGTTTGGCAAGTTTCCCTGTCCTATACTACTAACAGTTTCTGTGAATGGTAGTGCGATTACATTTGTTGCTTTTCTTTTACTTGTTTCTACGACTGATTCTTTTATTTTAGTTGTAAGCCATTTCTTAACCCTTTTGTTAAAGTGAAGACCATGTCTTGTAAAAAGTTCCCTTTCTGCATCTGACACATCTATCATTACAGTGTTACTAAAATTTTCACAAATCTGCTTAATACTACTATTACATTTTCTTACCTCTTTGTTTACATATGCTGTCCTATCAAGATCATGCCTATGTGGTAAATTTACCACAATCACATTGGTATGTTGCATTTTACATATACACCTTTTTAGATTCTTTTTTATATTATTGCCACCATCTATCTCTACGTCATTTGATCCCCCAATAATCACAATATGGTCCTTTGTAGTTAGGTTTTCACTATAACAATCACTACTTTTTACCACTTCACTTAAAGGTGCATTCAATTTCACCAAACTTTCCACTTGAGCGTCTTCTTGAATTTCCGATAGCATCTCACTGAGACCTCTGCCATGGCTGTCTGCTAATATTCTTAGCCGGTAATGTGTTCACTGCATCTTTTTACAATTATATCTGGTATATCATCAGCACCTGCAGAATATGTATTATTCATTCCATTTATTATTTTAGTTATTTCCTCAGGTGTAACTTCATTGAGGTGTATAAATTTAGATTATTAACAATATTAGTCTTTAGTGGATGGTGAGGATGTCCATTGTTATTATGAACCAGATCATTAATTATTCCTGTGAAATAAGTGTTAAAATCTGTAGCAATTTCAGTTGCATCTGTTATATATGTTTGGAGGAATTTAGTGACAGTGACGTCAAAATTAATTTCAGAAGTTCTGAAAATGCATCTGTTATCTTTCTATCATGTTCTAGTTCTAATTTACCCTGTGTGTGTTGCAGTTTATTTTATTAGTTATTTGGTTTACTATTTCTACCATAGTGCATTACAGTTGTTTTACAATTAAGATATTAAGTAACATTTTTTTATATTTGAGTTTGATTTATGAGTCACTATGTTTACACTCAAACTTCACTTACTTGTTGTTGTATAATTGAAACGTTTTCAAGATCATTCGATCTCATCCTCAGCTGTTTGGTGACTAAATGAACCTTCCTCTTCTTCCACTACTACGGAGCTCCGATCACTCTGCCATCTGGTGTTAGGGGCACTAAGTTTTAATACTTCATTTAATGCCAGGATTTCAAAATTTATAACTTTATCACGGTTTTTGTTTATGAATATTTTTTCCCAAATATCCAATTCTATGGGTGTACTTAAAGATTTTAACAGTTTAATATTTGGTTTTCTGTCCAAAAATGGTGTGAAACTGCAGATTTTTCTGTTTGTTTCAACTTAATTTTCCTCTGATGTTCTTTTTGCCTGGTTAACAAGTTTCTCTTAGTTTTTCCTATGTAGCTTTTTTCACAGGTTTCACAATTAATCTGATAACTTCCTGATTTCAAATTGTTGGGGATTGTATTTTTTAGTGGTTTATTTAGCAGGTTCCTCAGACTGAATTTGTTTTGGGGTGCTAGTTTTAATTTTAGTCTCTTGAAGATGCGTTCAAATTTTCTAAAAGCCCATGGATGGTAGGTGAATTTTCTTTATTGCCAATTTGTGTTTTTAAGTGGTGTAAGAGTGGTATTTTTTGTTATTATCTTCACTTTTTCCTTTCTCTTCATCATGTTCCTTATGATGGCTGGGTTGAATCCATTTAATACCGCTGTGTCTTTTATGTGTTGTTCTTTCAAAAATTCCTCCTTACTCAGTGGGATGTTGTATAGCCGGTGAATTAGAGTTCTAAAAAGGCAGCTAGTTGATGTGAAACTGGGTTGTATTCATTTTTCTTTATGTAATTATCTTTGTGTGTGGGCTTCCTGTATATTCCAAAATCTACACCATGATGATTTCTAGTTATCTTGAGGTCCAAAAAGGGTAGGGTGTTGTCTCTTTCTACTTCCATTGTAAACTGGATGTGATTATCTTGCAGGTTTAGTAATTTTAGAGAGTCTTCTCTAAGTTTTTCCGGAATGATAGCAAAAACATCATCAACATATCTCCGCCAAAATTTATAAATCTGTGGGAAGGCCTTTACTATTTGTGTTTCAAAATAGCTCATGTATAGGTCTGCTAAAATAGGCAAAAGTGGGCTCCCCATAGCTAATCGTTTTGATTGTAGAATTTTTGGTTAAACATGAAGTAATTAAACATGAAGTAACATTTTTTAGTTTATTTAAATTTGCTTTTGACTTCAGGATGTGTTGCCTTGAAAGCAATAGTATGTGACAATGTATACCACTGTTAATGAAATGAACATTTATTGCTACATGGATGTTTGTTTGAGGTGCAGCGGGTGAAGCAGTAGATTGGCCGGAAATGTCAGCAGGGGGAGAATATGGAGAACGATATGAGACTGGAGGTGAAGGAAACAGAAGAGGAAACATGGGACTAAACAGAAGAGGAAACAGAAGAGGAAACATGGGACTAAACAGAAGTGGAAACAGAAGAATATAAAACAGTTGAAGAGGAAACACAAATTTACAAAGAAGAAGAAGAGGAGGAGGAGGAAGAAGAAGGCACAGAGAAATCTGAAGGAAAGGGTACAGAAGAAGGATAAAAAGATGAGATTCTCTTACATAAGATTGTTGACTTAAGAAAAAGAACGAGATATATAAATTTAAAAAGCATAATTAAAGGATTTAATATTGTATACCTTTGTAATCAATTACTAGTTTTTATATCTAAATTACATTTTGCTTTAAAAAATTGACAGGATTTAACTTTGTATACCTTTGTAACCAAATATTAGTTTTTACATATAAATTATATTTTGCTTTATTATTTGTCTTCCATACACATTAATAAAGTATATTTTTACTTTCTACTTTGCACTTCAGTAAGTAGATGAGGTACTCTATTCTACCCAAAACCTCAGTGCTCAGAAATAAATTTTTTTGGAGAAACTTTCTTTTGTGCAATGCGAGAATAAAGTGGAAAGGTGCACGTATACGCATGCGCAAGCAGACAACCAGCCAACTTGTGTCCTATTTTGCATTCGTCGATTTGAACGATGTGACCAGAACTGCCGATTTTCCCCCTTGCAGTATACTTGGTGTCATTCGACATCATGCACACTTTTCGGTAGTAGCCAAACCAGTCTGATACAGTCCGCGAACTCATATATGTATTTCCTATGGAACACTCCATTATCGTCGTGTCGTAGGATTGTTTATGTGCAAAGCAGTGCATGAGTAACAAAATTTGACCGGGTGATAACTTAGCTTGCTCAAACCATGTTAGTGTTTAGTTAGATATGTGGTGCAATTTAGGTACTACATTTGTGTTAGTCTGCTACATAGTGTAATTTCAGGACAAGTAAGACCGTTATCGGCATTGCGTTCAGTGGAGAAACAAGCATAGTTTGGCTGCACTGAATTCTTCAAAATGGCTACATTATGCAGTAAGTAAACAAACAGTTAATAATGCCCTCCAATATGAAATTGCACTAAAAGGTAAAGAAATTATATTAAAAATCATGGTTGTACATAAAAATATCACAAAGTGTGAAGGAATTTAGATAGAACGCCGCCTTGCATATTAGAAAGAAGAGCTTTTTTTTTTTTGTGATTAATAAGTGTATATCAACAAGATGGGTCATATTGGATATTAAATAAACAAAATGGTTGAAATTGTGTTCTGGTAGACCTGGGATCCATAGAGCTTACAGTTATCCAACATTCATCTTTTCAAGATAAGGCAAAACCGTAGGAAAATCCTTATCCAAGTAACTTATCTCAACTGAAATTCAAACTTGGGACCTCTTGAATTTAAGGCAGACATTACTTCCATACTGAGTTAGGCTGCATATTGTAAGGCCCCCTTAACAAAGCATTTTTCAAAACAATCCATATGTCTTGTGAACAGCATAATTGCAAACAAAAAGGCATTAAAATGCCTAGCTTGGTATTTAAATTCAAAACCTTCCAAAAATTTGACACAGATTTTCAAGAAAATCCTCCATCTCAAACTACTTTGACATGGAAAACTTTCAAAATGTGGGTATATACTAGAGTAATCCCAAAAGTAAGGTCTCCAATTTTTTTTTTTTTTTAAATTTAAATAAACGTTTATTTTCAACAAATGGTACATAGAGTTTAAGCTTGAACATTTTTCTATTTTTCCACATAATCGCCATTTTGATTTATTCATTTTTGTAAACGCTGTGGCAGTTTTTGTATGCTCATGTTATACCAGTCCACCGCCAAGCTCGCCCGCCTCGGTAGCGTAGATGTTAGCATGTCTGCCCCACGTTCAAGAGGTTCCGAGTTCAAATCTCGGTCAGGGTGAGCTACCTGGATAAGGTTTTTCCGTGGTTTTCCCTTATCCTTAAAGGCAAATGTCGGGTAGCTGTAAGCTCCATGGACCCTGGACACATTTGAGCATCATTTCAGCCATCTCATTCACCGTCTGATATAACTTAACGTTGGAGAACGTAAAATTCCAAAAAAAAAAACCAAGGTCTTGAAGAAGCATTGAACCCCATCTTTCACCTCTTCATCACTAAAACACCTTCCAGCCAAGTGTTCTTGCAATTTGGGAAACAATTGATACTCGTAGTCAACTGGGAAAGCCCAAATTTCATCACCTGTGACTATTGACTCCAAAAGGTTGTCCTTTTCGTCAGCATTCTTGGGACCAATCTGGCACTTACTTTCCGAAATTTCAACTCTTCAGTCAAAGTCCTGTAAATGGTGCTTTGAGAAATCTCAGAAACAACAATGCACAGCTCATCGAGACAATGCGCCGATCTTGAAGCACGATTTGTTCAACCTTTGCGATTGTTTCGCCGGGAATTGACGGTCTCCCGCTTCTTTCCTCATCGTGAATTTCTGTGCAACCATCTGCAAACTCTCTGCCCCACTTGCGGACATTTTTGACATCGACGTGGCATTATAGTGACGAGGTGAAATATGGGGTTCAACGCTTCTTCAAGAGCTTGGCGGTTGACTGGTATAACATGGGCATACAAAAACTGCGACAGTGCTTACAAAAATGAGTCAATTGAAATGGCGATTATGCGGAAAAATAGAAAAATGTTCAAGCTTAAATTCTATGTACCATTTATTGAAAATAAACGTTTATTTAAATTTTAAAAAAAATGGAGCCTTACTTTTGGGATTAACCTCGTATATATCTTACCTCACAAAATTTGCATGTGTGCTTTGTTTTTCTTTTTTTCTCAGGACTCAGGACTTAATAAAGAAATCCTTCTCCTTCTTGCTTATGGCCTGCTCGGTGGCTGAGTGGTTAGACCACTCGACTCTCACCAAAGCGGCCCGGGTTCAGTCCCAGGCAACCACATGTGAGAATTGTGGTGAACAAAGCAGCACAGGGGAAGGTTTCCTTAGGGATCTCCGGTTTCCCCAGCCATCTCATTCCACTGGGGCTCCATCTTCATTTCATGTATCATCAGTGTCACCATCAGCAGTACCGCATATAGTAAAAGTGGGCATTAGCACTACACATTCACTTTCATTCCTTCTTGCTTCCCAGTAGTTTAACATTAGAGTTTCAAAAGGCACAAGGATTTGACATTTTTTAAAAGTTTCATGTTCTTTTCTTCTTCTCTGGAGCACAATAAACAATTTGGAGATGCCACCATTCCAATTCTGGAAAGATGTTTATTCAGGGAATCATGTCCTGTGATAGTAGAAATGCAGCAACATAGGATTTTCTTGGTAAATCGGTAACTATTGATGGATTATCCAAAATGTCTTATTTTGATTCATGATTTCGACTGTTATCTTTTGATTATAATATGTGACAAATATGTAGATCATCTTAAAACACACAATTTCTTCATAACATATTTTCTTTTTTCGAGCATTAACCATTTATGAGATGTTTTTCTCTGTTATAGATTTGAACTTTCCGAATACTTACACTTTTTTTTTTCATGTGGGAAGTCACTTTTTTGGGGTGGGGGTGTTGGTCATAGAAAGATCATGGGGTTTCTTAACCACCTCACATCAGTTTAGGCTAATTAAACCTACAGTGAGTTAAAAATCAATGAATGAAACTGTTAGAGTCAACATGAAAAATTCAGTGCCATGGCCGGTGTTTGAACCATGGATCTCCTGGTTTCCATCCAGTCGCTCTAACCCATTGAGCTGCCATGGCCAACATGCCGTCCTGACATTCAATTCTCCATTTGACTTGTATATTTCCCCGGTAAACCACTAGGGGCTCTTGCATTCAAGATACACCGTTTGTGGCAACTTACTATCATAAGTACTTGAGTCACAAAAACCTAAGCCTATATACAGCTAGTGTGAAGAATGATTAATTTCCATCAATTAACTAAAATAATAAGAGTTAAGTGATGAAGCCTGGGACTTAGGTACCTACGATAGTAAGTCGCCACAAATGGTGTATCTCGAATACGAGAGCCCCTTAGTGGTTTACCGGGGAAATATATGAGTCAAATGGAGCATTAATGTCAGGGCAGCACATTGGCCATGGTAGCTCAATGGGTTAGAATGACTGGATGGAAACCAGGAGATCCGTGGTTCAAATCTCAGCCATGACAATGAATTTTTCAGTTTGACTCTATCTAGATATACCAGGATATAGATGGCTAAATACAATCATATAAACCAGATATAAACGATAGTAGCTAGATAAAGGATGTTAGTGTAACACAAAGTATTTTTGAAATACTGTCACCTATCATTTGTTTTGTGCGATGTCATGTAAAAAGGATGTCAACGGCAATATGTCTATAGTCTTATTTTTAAAGGTAACTATTGCTTCATCATCAATAAAACTGTAAATTAAGCATTCCGAGAAAGTTTATCTTGGTTAATATGAAGTAGACAACAAATTAATCCGTTGTAAGAATGTTTTGGAGAAGAATGAAAAAAAAAAAGACACTGAGTGGACGTCATGTGAATATGACATGTGTGATTTTTATTTATAATTTTATTATAGGAGACTTTCTAATGGTCAAGTTATGTATCACTAATCGATAAGGGGATCAACCCTTAAGTTTGTTTTCTGCTTTTTTATTTTTCAAAACAACTTATATTACTTCTACAGTTTCAAAAATTGTGTAAAACTTTGCATAGACGTTATTTTCAGTGCAAGAAATAATATCGTGCTATTTTTTTTTTCTTGAAGAAAAAATAATTTATAATTCTTAATTTGAGAAAAGACAAATTACCTCAAATTTGAAATAAGTTAGAATTTTTATGTATTTTCAAGCAAAAGCTATTTGCAGATTTATGTCTTTATAGAAAAAAACACAAAAGTAAAAAATAAAAGAGAGAAAAGTTATTAAAATTTCTAATGTGGCATTTCTGTAATTTTCCAATGCTTACACTATTCTCAAATGCGAAACCATTTTTTCTTGCT
Organism: Mantis religiosa; assembly: GCA_030765055.1. Classification (NCBI taxonomy): domain Eukaryota; kingdom Metazoa; phylum Arthropoda; class Insecta; order Mantodea; family Mantidae; genus Mantis; species Mantis religiosa. The sequence continues at coordinate 467,868,306 of CM060950.1, forward strand.
TTTGATCTTTTGGCCATGTAGAGTAGTAGTAGTAGTTTATCTCCCATTTCTTATTACAATATCTAGCATATAGAACTTAATATATATAGTATATAACAAATACAAAATCTTATATACTCCTTGTTTTGGACTTGCATTTTCCCATACCCCATTACAGTTAACCCGAGTTGTGTATATAATGGAGCATTTTAAAACTTGGGATTTTGATTTTTGTTTGCCTTTATACCTTATACTATTTTTCCTAATTGTTCTCATTAAGTCTTCCCTGTTTTCCAAAGTCATTTTGGTCTTACCTTGCCAATAAATTTGGCTAGTTTTATTACATTTTCTTCTGATCTAATTAAGAGCGACTGGGCGGAAACCAGGAGATCTGTGGTTCAAATCCCAGCCATGGCATTGAATTTTTCAGTTTGACTCATCTATTCATTTCTTGTTTGTTTGAATTTTCCAATGTTTACACTCTCAAATGCAAAACCATTTTTTCTTGCTTTTGATCTTTTAGCCGTGTAGAGTAGAGTAGTAGGTCCTAACGAAATGTTTTTAGGTAAACACTAGCACTGAGTACTAGTTTGACTCAAAATTACATTACTAGGAGATTACATTATGTTATTAAATGTTCAACGTACTCTTCATTAACATTTGAATACTTGATGATTCCTTAACTGTTAACAATACAAAGAAGCTATATAAAGGTTGTGGAATTTCTATATTCTGAAGAGCTACAACATGGCCAACTACACAGTTTTTTAAGAGTTCTAATGGCTTTCAACCAAAATACAGATATAACTGGAAGTTATTTCCGGGCTGTTATGCCGTGGTCTGCTGGAGTTAGAATTTCCAGACATTTCATCTACTACTGCGGCAGACATCTTCAGTGGTGCAGTCATAGTTTCCTCGAAGAAGTTCGCGTAGCATCTGAACGAACGAAGTTCTCTGAGGTAATGAACATGCTACTGAAGATGTCCCCCACAGTTGTGGATGAAACGTCTGGAAATTCTAACTCCAGCAGACCACGGCATAACAGCCCGTAAATAACTTCCAGTTATATTAACTTTGGCTGTGAAAGCCTATGCTCTCTCGAAATACAGATGTCTATTCATTTGATACTTTATTCCCTCCCTGAGTTCATTAGATATGCCAACTTCAATGAAAACCTTCTATAACAGCCTAAGAATATACCATATTTTTTTGGACCATAAGATGCACTTTTTTCACTGTAAAATACTGTCTAAAATTTAACTGCATCTTATGGTCCAAAGTTCACATGTGAAAACCAGCTAAATTTATCGGTAGTTAATTATTTGCAAGGGAATTTGAGCCGTATGGACTGTATACTTCCTACCTAATTGAGGTTCAAGGTTCAACATAGCATAAAGCATCATTAGAAGAATATGAGCCTTAATGATAGACACAATAGCAAAGGTTTTATGCTCTATAAAGGGTTAAAGAATGAGAAAGCAAGAAAATTTTTCTCTTACAGCACTTTTCTTTTATGATTAGTTGCCAGTAGCAAGTGCACCATTGTGAAAGCGACATCCAGTTGTGAATTTTTCTAAGCTCTCATGTCTGTATACAATGCTGCCTAAACAGAAGAGATTCTCATACAGTGTTGCATTCAAATTAGAAGTTGTGAAATATGCAAAACAGCTTATAATAGGCTGAATATATAATATTAATTCTGGTATAATAGCAGAAAGGCATTTTGGGCCCCCACCAACTGAGAAAATGATCTGCGAGTGGCAGAAACAGGAGGATCAATCGACAATGTTGGGAAAAGACAAACATTGTTTTTGTATGCATGCAGCAAAGTTATCACAGTTAGAAATAGTGTTAAAGTATTATGTGACAGACCATAGGAATAATGCATCACAGTGTCTACAAAAATGATTGATTGTCTGTCTGTGAAGCAAGAAGAGTGAGTGAGTGTGGAGTTTAAGGGCCCGTCGACAACAAGGTCATTTGGGCCCCTGAAGCAAGAAGATGTGCTGCCATTGCAAACAACATTATAGATGCTCAAGTTGTTCTCGGGGGGGGCAAGCCAGGTGAAAAGACAATTAGAAATCAACGTTTCGGGAGCCTGCATCTCTCCCATCATCAGGATATTTATTAAATATTATAACCACAAATGAATCTAATTATCTTTTCACTTGGCTTGCTTCCCGAGAACAACTTGAGCATATTCGTCGCCAGGAAAGCTTCAGGTCAATTCAATTCGATTCAATTTATTTTAACATTACAGATTTTGTGGGATCTTCGTCTTGGTGCTACCGAATTATGAGGAGAGGACTTTCCATGCACACTTGTACAAGAATCACACAAAAGATGCCAGCCGAGTACGAAACTAAAATTCTGGCATTTCATAAATTTGTTATTAATGCAATGAGAAATTTCAATTCAAACTTGGTCAAATTGGAAACATGGACAATGTTCCCCCAACTTTTTGATGTTCCATCAAATAGAGCAGTAGACAGCAAAGCTGCAAGTAATAGAGAATAACACCTTTATTTTTTTTTTGTTTTTCAAATGTTTAATAACAAAATGATGACTGCATCTTATGGTACAAAATATACAGTACCTTAGAAGAACGAAACAATTTTATAAAGCTTACTTAGTTTATTGAGGGGAACCAGTATACAAAATAAGTATCTTGGTTTCATTTAACATTCTGATGTTAGCCCCTGTGCCCAATAAGGAGCTTGGTGCAGATATTTTCCAAATTCCATTTTGGAAGACCATTTTTTTTTTTTTTTCAGTTTATTTAAAGGGCCTTCATCTGTAACATTTTATGTGGCCAACCTGTATCTGCAAGACTGAAAGCTATTTACATTACCAAACTGATGAAAAAATTAATTCTTTCTGATGGGGAGGGAGCTTCACAACAATCATCAATGGATGGTTGAAAAAGACTGCACAATTACACCAAAAGTTCTGCTCTGATATGAGTATTATGTAGAACATTTTTGATGAAAGCTTTTGGTAATTTTTAATATGTTACCTTCTGAAATGTATTGATAATACAGTGTTTGCTGTCCAAGATACCTGTCTCTTGATAGTTTCAGGAAAGAATATTTTGCCCACCAATTTATATTTGCTACAAATTAGTAACATTTAAAGTCTGCTCATTCATTCACACTAGTCAAGTGTGTGTGACTAGGGATGAACTGATCTGGTGTCTTAATAACTACACCCATTCCACAAAAAGAAAAAAAAATGATAAGAAAAACATCCACACTTTGGTGTATGATACAAACCAATATAAACAATAGCAGTTATAGATAGAATCAATATGAAAAATTCAATACCACGGCCAGGATTTGAACTACGGATCTCCTGGTTTCCGTTCAGTCGCTCTAACCCATTGAGCTACCATGGCCAACTTGCCGTCACGACATTAAATTCTCCATTTGACTCGTATATTTCCCCGGTAGATCACTAGGGCTCTCACATTCGAGATACACCATTTGTGGCGACTTACTATTGTAAGTACTTGGGTCCCAGGCTTCATCACTTAACTCATTATTTTAGTTAATTGATGGAAAGTAATCATTTTTTCATACTAGCCATATATAGGCTAAGGTTTTTTGTAGTACTTACCATAGTAAGTTGCCACAAACAGTGTATCTCGAATGTGAAGCCCCTAGTGGTCTACTGGGAAAATATACAAGTCAAATGGAAAATTTAATGTGATGACGGCAAGTTGGCCATGGTAGCTCAATGGGTAAGAGCGACTGGACAGAAACCAGGAGATCTGTGGTTCAAATCCCAGTCATGGCATTGAGTTTTTCATGTTGACTCTATCAAACACCTTAGCCTATATATGGCTAGTATGAAGAAATGATTAATTTCCATCAATTATCTAAAATAATAAGAGTTAAGTCTAGGACTCAAGTACTTACGGTAGTAAGTCACCACAAACGGTGTATCTCGAATGCGAGAGCCCCTAGTGATCTACCAGGGAAATATACGAGACAAATGGAGAATTTAATGTCATGACGGCAAGTTCGCTATGGTAGCTCAATGGGTAAGAGCGACTGGATGGAAACCAAGAGATCCGTGGTTCAAATCCTGGCCATGGCATTGAATTTTTCATGTTGGCTCTATCAACAAATCTTATTTGTTTACCATTTCAGCTACCCGATACTGACCTCCCATAAACCTTAGGCATAGTCACTGCATCACAGTATACCTGTTCATAGCCTTCACTTTAAAACAGACATTATTCCTACACTTTCAATGCAAAGGTTTGCAAAAACCATAAGTGCATAATTGCTGGAAAAGATTAGTCAAAATGAGGCATGACAGTGCATAGGCAGTTTGACCATTAAATTTTGTGGAGATATTCTAGTCTGCATAATTCACTTTTGATCCTTTTTTTAAAAATTGTGAAGTCTGGTAATTCTCAAAGGTGCATCTCCCCTTAAGGACATGGTATTGTAAGCTACAGATATACTGTGGTACAAATTCCAATATTGCTTGCTTAGAGACATGGAATGTGTTTTGGGGTAGGCTAGAACAGCTGTCCCTACCAAGATAATTTGACTGGTTTTCTTATTCCACAATTTTCTTTGCTAGATAAAGTATCACAGGTCCAATCACTGTGTAGCAGAGCTTCGACGGATCCATGTGTGAAGCAGTTGCATGTGTCATTACCCTACTTGCCTCATAGTGTGTCTACCACAGATGTGGTAGGGAATGCAGTAGTGTGAATTGAAAAAGCACAGCCCTGAGAGGGATATACTGCACTTTGGTGGTAGTTAGTTAGTTAGTTAGTTAGTCGTCTGTTCATACTCATATTCATTTATTGCATCCGTAAATCATACAACTCATGATGTGGAATTGGCAAATTACTAACTACTCAAAAAATAGTAACAGGAAACAAGAATTACAATAAGTTGTTAAGCATAATAATCAAATTAATAATTAAAATTTACATTCCTTTTATTCCTACCCTTTGTCATTTAAATACTCTTCTACTGAGTAGTAACACTTTTGTAACAAATACTTCTTTGATGTGTTTTTAAACTTTGTGAAGGACTCAATGTTTTTTATTTCAGTTGGCAGTTTATTGTAGATATGAATTCTGTTGAATTTAAAACTGCGCTCATACATTTTCTTTTTATGATAGGTGATATGTAAGTTTGAACTATTTCTCGCGTTATGGTCATGAATATCATTGCTTTTTTTAAATTTATCTCAGTTCGTTTTAACCTGTACTATTATTTCTAAAAGGTAAATGCTTGGTAATGACAATAGGCCTAATTTTTTGAACCATTGCTTATAATTATCTGTTCTCTTTAAATTCATCATAATTCTAATAACCCTTTTTTGGATTCTAAATACTTTGATAATGCTACTAATATTTCCCCATACTGTTATACCATAAGAAATTAATGATTGAAAATTTGCAAAATAGGTATTCTTAATGTATTCAAATTTACACTGTGCTTCAAAATTGATATTTGGAAACAAATGCTACTTAATTTCTTCATTATACTTTCAGTATGTATATTCCAATTTAGACTGTCGTTCATCCAAACTCCTAAAAATTTTGTCTTTCCTGTATATTTAATTTCATTTTCATCCATTATAATTTCAGGTAAATTAACTGCCTTATAACTAATTTGTTATTTTGAAACCAAATTGATACTTCTTTCAAATTATTTATAATATTTTCTTTGAGTTCGTCATCATTTTGACCTGAGATCAAGAGGCTCGTATCATCTGCAAATAAGGAGCATTTTAAAGAATTTTGTGAATAAAGTGCCAAATCATTAATATACAAAATAAATAGCAATGGCCCTAAAACTGAAACCTGCAGAACTCCACAGTTTATGCTAGCAGCTTTTGATTTTATAGTTTTTATTTCCTTTGTAGTTTTATCAACAAACTCTATTTCTATTATTTGCCTTCGCTCTCTCAAGTAGGAGACAAGCCAGTTATTTGCAGTTCCCCTAATTCCGTAATGAGTTAATTTCTTTAATAGTATTCCATGATCAACTAAATCAAAAGCTTTAAACAGGTCGAGGAATATTCCAATACATTTTTCTGAATTGTTAAGCTTTTGGTGCACTTCGTCTATAAACTATATCAGTGTAGTATTAATGGACTTTCCTTTTTGAAAGCCATGCTGCCGATCAGAAATTACATTAAATTTTGAAATAAAGTTGCACAATCTAATAAAAACCACTCTTTCTAATATTTTGGAAAAGATCGATAGCAGTGAGATGGGTCTAAAATTTTGAACTTCCAATTCTGATCCCTTTTTATACATTGGCTTTATTTTTGCCATCTTAAAGCAGTCTGGGAACCTATCTTCACTCAATGATAAATTCATTAAGTGCACTAATGGTTTTACTAAGTGGGCAGAGCATTGTTTTACCAAGAAATTTGAAAAATTTGAAAAACCATCCAAGTCAGTAGAGCTTTTATTTTTCATGTTTTTTATTATGGTGTAAAGTTCATCTTCTGTTGTGGGTGCAAGAAAGATAGTCGGATATGTTTTATTACTTATTATTTTACCTTTCGTTACTTTTGACTCCCCTACAATCAATTTTGGTACCCCAGCATAATACTGACTAAAAACCTCTGCAACCATCCGAGGATCATCTATAATTTTGCCTTCTTTCTGGAGTTTGTAATCATTTCGCATGGCTTTTACTTTGGTTTCCTGTTTTATAATTTTCCAGGCAGTCTTAGATTTATTTACTGAATTTGCTAATTGTTTATCATTGTAGAGTTTCTTTGCTTTTCTAATAACCTTATTATGGTAAGCAATGACATAACCATAGGAAGCTGTTCCCAACAGTGGAATTCTGAAAAACTCTGAAACCACAAAATCTTGCTAATCCATATCATTGTTTTTCTTGTTGTTCTTGATCCATTTACTATCATCATCGTCGTCGGTTGTCGGTCGTCATCATCATCATCATCATCATCATCATCATCATCCTACGGGATGAAGAAAACGTATCTCACTTTTACTTTCATTTTAAAATTGAACAGTAAAGTGTCAATTTTTGTTATTAGATATGCTTAAAAATTGCATTTGCCCATACATTTTTCTAGTTTTCATTTTAGAGAAATGTTGTTTTAACAGCACCTAATTTATTAAGGACTATCAGGATATATCAAATTTATACCATGCTCCATTTAAGATTTTTACGTTTAGTACCCTCACCCCATTTGGAATGACTCCGGTACTGTTCCTTATCTTGTCATGAGGGCCACTACCCCATGCAAATAAAAGTAGTCCACAGTTGAGCCATTTAAAGGTTGTGGCGAATTGTCCATAGTTTTATTCACACGGTAAATCCTATTAGAATCGCCAGTTTCCTTACGCATATTGTTGCTAGCTTCAGCGCCTGTATGTTTTTACTGTTGGCAACGCTCTAGCTACAAGGTCATGTCCGCCATTCTAATATCAGGCTAAAAGAGGATAAGTGCAGAGTATCAAATACGATCTCTCTGATTTGTTGCTGGTGAAAATAAATCGGATGTAATTTCCTGTTATCCAGGATGGTTTGTTTACTTACCTCCTGCTTAGTGTTGCTTACTCTTGGTGAAGAAAACCGCTAAAAGTGACTGGGCAAATCGCCAAGGAAAGAACAGCTTGTAAGTTATTAGTATCTAATCAGGGTTCACTTCCTCTCCTTACTCCTGTGCAGATAACAAAGTGTGAAAACTTGGGAGTGAAAGTTTGTATTCACAGTTTTTACCTGATTGATAAATTAATTAAACGATATAGCATAAGCTATCTTTGATAGTTCCTGGAAAATGATTGAAAATACTGCTTTTGGGGGGGGAGGGAAAATTACTTGTAATTGTTAACGTGTTCCAAATGACTTGCCTTACAAAGGCTAAATTGTTATCGCCACCTGTGTACATAAGTTTTTCCCGACCTTGTCATGCATAGTATGCGAGGTGTTCAGTTTAAATTACATGGGAGCTTCATGTTACAATGCCGTTTATCTGGATGTCATATACGCATATATCTTATGATTATGTAGGTAATTTTGCTTACATGTCATTACAGTTACTGACAATTCACCACAACAATTTATTAATGTTGGATAGCAAAGGCTCAAATAAAATTATGGTATTCATGCTAGATTTAGTTAGTTGTTGAAAGCTCGATTTCAGGCTATAGATAAGCATTTTACGATTTTATCTAGTAGAAGATATTGTGAATGTGATTTATTTAGCGATAAAATGGCTAACTTAGCAACACTGCTCCTGATTCCAGTACACTAGTTTTTCACAGTGTACATCTGGGGAGTTAGTGCCTTGTAGACCAGCGGACCAGCAGAAGAGTCGAGTCGTTCAGGTTTACCTGGACGGAGTGTTTGCTGCCCAGCACCTAGCCGCTTATTGCGTCTTTATCTGGGCAGTATAGAAGAGTCATTATTTGTCTCAGGCGATTGTTTTTGGCAGTGGACATATCTAGCCTTTGTGTGCGCAGTCGCCCCATGTAGGGGAGATGCGCCAATGCTGGCTGCACTCTTCCGCCTGCCTGGGAGGCATCTGAGTACAGTCCGCTTAACAGGCTAGAGGGAAAGGAACAGTGTTAAGGTATTGAGTTTACCAAGCCCGTTTCTGGGCTTAGGAGGTTGGAGTCAGGGGGTGGTGGCCCTGTTTGGTACTAGTTACCCAAGGCATCTTTGGGTAACCGGTAGCTCGGTCGTCGGCGAGGAACCCTGTGGTCGTAACGGCCAAGGGTGTTCACCAGTATGTTTGGATGGGAGTCTAGCTTATCGTAGATGGTGCGGGATCTCTCCCGCACCACGTCCACGATATACGGGACCCCAGAGTATGTATAAAGGATGTGGGACGGGAATCTACGTCCGGTATCGTAGATCATGCGCAATGCCCTCTTCTGGACGCGCTGGAGTCCAGTGGTGGGAGCCGCTGATCCCCAGACTTCGCAGCCGTACAGAATCAGAGGCGGTATAATCGCCCGATACAGGCGTAGTTTGAGGTGCGTTGGCATGGTGGATTTGAGAATAGGGTATAACTGTGTTAGCGCTGCATGCCCTTGTCCGGCTTTGACCCGGACATGAGGTGTGTAGGTGAGACCGCGATCGAGGTGGACGCCAAGGTATTTGGCAGTGGGAACCCAAGGGATTTGCCTCTGCCTTAACCTCAGCGACCAATCCGGTCGCCTAATTCGGACCTTAGCCAGGAGAAGAGCGGAGCTCTTCTCGGGGCAAATGGCCATCCTCCAGTTCTCACTCCAACGGGCAATGGCTCGGAGCTAGCGCTGCAGCGGAGGATGACAATATCGTAGGTTTTTGTTACGTGCCATTATGAGGACGTCGTCAGCATATTGGCACGTAACAGTCTGTGGTTCTAAGGGGAAGTCAGACATGTAGGCCGCAAAGAGTATCGGGGACAGTACACTGTCCACCGGGACTCCCGCGGCTATTGGTCTGATACATGACATCCGTCCTTCTACTCTCACCCTGAATGTGCGGTTTCTGAGGAAACTAATAATCAGGGCGAGATAGGGAGGATAGGTTGGCCTCCCTGAGTTTGTACAGTAGGCCTTGGTGCCAGGTTGTGGGAAAGGCTTTCTCTACGTCTAGCAGCACCGCGACTGTCTTGAGGTTTTCCTGGAATCCCAGGGCTGTCCTCTCAGCCAGACGCAGTAGCTGTAGGGTCGTGGAGTGTCCATGATGAAAACCAAACTTGTGATCGGGTAGGAGCTGCATTTCCTCAAAAAGAGGGGTCAGGCGGGATAGGAGCAACCTCCCAAATAGTTTTGAGACGGTTGGGAGAAGACTTATGGATCGGTAGCTAGACGGAAAGACCGGATCGTTGCTGGGCTTCAGGATGCACACCACTCTCGCCTTTTCCAGCAAGCCGGGAAGTGGCGGAGGTGGAGGCACGCATTGAAGATCCGCGTCAAGTGGATAACGGCCCTCTTGGGAAGGTGCTGGAGCATGAGTGCACTAACACCATCATGTCCAGGGGATTTGTTGGGTTTCAATTTTCGGATTTCAGCAGTCACCACCTTTGGGGTGACTACTGGGATATGGATCGCCTCATGGCGCCGCTGTGGCTCCTCATAGAGGTCTTCCACAGCAGCCTCCACGAGGTCAGTGAAGTCTTCGTCCTGGGGGTCCTCCCTCGGCTCGAATTGACTTCCCAAATGATCCGCGAAAGCTGTGGCCTTATCTTGGGGCTCGTAAGCGAGTCTCCCGCGAGTGCCATGCAGCGGATGCTGGTAAAGAGTTTTGTCCCTCCTGAGGGACTTGATGATCTTCCAGGGGTGCTTTTCCTGGAGGTCGACGTTTCGGAATGTGTTCTCCCAGGCCACCTTACGGTGGGCACGGAGCAGCCGCCTTGCCAGGGATTTGAACCGCTGGTAAACTGCTCCTATCCTGGGATGACGGAAACGCTGCCATAGCTTCCGAACAGCTGCCTTGGCTTTTAGCAGCTGCCGGATCTCGTTTGTGATAGACAGAGGGTTAGGTGTGTTGGTTGGTATACGGTGAGTGTGTGTACTCACCGCTAGGCGGACCTGCTGGGAGAAACTCCTCGCCGCAGCCTCCAGCGCCTCGACGTCGTCGATGCGTGGACCAGGGTCGATGGTTTGGTTGAGTTTGAGGATGGCTGCATCCCAGTCTACCTCTAGTTCCCAGTCTGAGTTTAGCAGAGCGGGCATGGTGACGTCGGAATCGACCGTGACAGGGTCATGGTCAGAGTCCAATTCATTCACCGCCGAGAGTTCTAGATGAAATGTAAAGTTCTTGGTGAACATGATGTCGATGACATCCGGCCTACCGTGGGCCGGATGGAAAGTTGGACCTCTCGGCCCGTGCGCGGCGAGATTTGGGTCACCGCTTATGAGGCGGTAGAGCCCTCGTCCCCTCTGGTTGCTTGTACGGCTGTGCCAGAGCCCGTGTTTCGCGTTGGGGTCTCCTGCAATGCAAACCACTGGGTGTAGGTTGAAAAGGGTAGTGTAGTCAGCTTCGAAGAACTGGTTACCAGGTGGATCATATGCCGCTATCAGCAGGGTGTCCTGTCCGCCGACTGACAGCCGGATAGTGCAGGCCTCCACGTGCTGCAGGGCAGGGAGAGGAACATGGGTGTGCGTGATGATGTTTTTCACGAGTATAGCTGTACCGCTACCCCGCCGACCGTTTCGATCAGTGCGGTGGGTGATGTAACTTGGCAGCGAGAAGTCTATACCAGCGTTCATGTGCGTCTCGCAGATCATGAGGATGTCAATCCCGTAGGACTGTACCAACTCCAACATTCCAGGACGCTGATCCCGTACACCGTTTGCGTTCCAAAACGCAGCACGTAAGGCCTCCTGACAGGTCGGGGGGCCATTATTCATCGGCGCACGGGAAAAGTTCCTCGAGTGTTTGGAGGAGGATAGTGTGTTTTTCGAGGAAGTCAAGCCTCGGGTCTTCAATCTTCTCCTTGCAATCCCTAAGGATGGGGATAACTCTCAGAATTAGGTCGCCGAACCACAGGGAAAGCTCCCTGAATTCGTCAACATCCTTCGCAGAGATGGTCCCCCCGAAGGATACAAGCGCCGCTGTAGGTGCCCTCGCAGATGCAGGCGCCCTATTTGAAGCAGGTTCTGCCTCTGGTACCGGTGCTGGCGCTGCGGCCGGGCTGGTTGATTCAGCTGGGGCCTCCTCCCTGGTGGGAGGGGCTGCGGCCTGTGTGGCAGGCTTGGCTGTCCGATGCGCCTTGCGGCCCTTTCTCGGACGCTGTGGACGTGGTGCCTCCTGTGGAGGTTTTGGTGCAGTGGGCTGAGGAGCTGCCTGCTCTGCTACCTGCAGAGTGCGCTCTGCCCTTCCGAGAGCTGCCGCGAATGAGACTCCGGGACGGACAGTTGCCAATCCCGCATTGCCTCCGCGGCGGTTCTCTATAATCCTCTGCCGCGCCACACAGCCCTTGTAGATGCTGATATGGTCCTGGCGGCAGTTCGCACATTTCTTCTCCTCAGGCGCGTTCTCGCAATCCTTCAGGAGGTGGGGACCCGCACACCGCAGACATGCGAGCTTACGCTTGCAGGCCGTGCTGGAGTGATGGAACCCCATGCACCTTTAGCATTGCACCGGCCCACCCTGACCGTGAAAGCGTTCAACCTTCACTACAGTGTGGAACAGCACCCGAACAGCGTCTATGGGCTGAACCGCCTCTCCAGGAACCCTGTCCACAACCACAAGGAAAAGAGGCATGGGTACACGCACAGAGCCTTCCTCTGTGTGTACTATCTTCCTCAGCTGGGCAACAGCCGAGGCCTTAATACCGTGCTCCTGCTCCAGAGCGAGTTTTACCTCCTCTGGCGGGCACTCGGAATCTAGTCCCCGCAGAACCCCTCTTTCGACGTTGGGTTTCTGGGGGGAGTAATAGTAGAACTGTATTTCACAGTCCCGCAGAACCTGCTTTGCAGCCTCGAAATCCTCGGGACTGCTGGTATGGATGAAGACCTTGCGAGGCTTCCTCTTGGCCTCGAAGGGGTGCTTTAGCGTGGCCGCCAGCTTTCGCATAACACCCACGTGGTTCTTGAAGCTATCCGCTATGATGGGCGGAAGCTTGGACCCCCTTTTGGTTAGGAGTTGGGGCGCCTGTGCAGGTTGGCCCTCTGGATTAGGACCAGAGTTACTCCGCCGTCGCCCTTGGACGACGGTGAAACCCTCCTGGTCGGCGGTGTCATCCTCTGACTCTGAGTCAGGCAGAGGGGGATATTCGGTCACAGGAGCTGGTGTCTCTCGGACCGGAGCAAGGCCCTGAGGAGGTGCCGAAGCTTTCCTCTTCGTGGACCTTGTCTTCGTGGCTGCAGGTGCCACGGGATCGGGTGCAGTTGAGGTGGAGGGTTGCTGTCCATCGTCCGAGGTGAGTCGTGTCACCGCAGTTGCCCTCCGGCAGTCCGCAGAGGACCGGACCCCTCTGAGGGAGGCGCATGAACGAGTCATGGACTCAGGGTTTTGGACCATTGGTCCGAAAACCCTTGGCTACGGTCTTGCGGACCCTGCTGTCACATGGTCTGTCAAGTCTTTTGTCAAGGAAAAACAGAAAACAGTAGAAGAGGAGTATGAAAATTTCGCTCTACTGCTGGTTGCTGGCTGCTGCCTGTACGGCGGCTCGTATTTTGGCTGTCAGTATGAGGGCTACTTCTTCTGCTGCTTCGCCGGTAAGACCAATGTCTACAGTTGAAGATGATGCGTGCACTAGCGGAAGCTTGAGTATTTTGGACACTGCCTATTGCCTTCCGCTAGTGAGCCGCCAAGAAAAACCGGTGCCCTATTGCTGCTTGGCTGCTGCGTCGCAGGGTAGAAAGAGCTGTCCGTCCATCACCAGTCGAAGTGTGGCACACGGATCGAGTTGTGCCGAGTGTTAGTGCCTTGTGTCCACCATTTCCCAATTTAAATATCACCGGGAGGGTACTAGCACAGAACACCACGTTGCCTATCATTTTGCATAAGGAATACCACCAAACTCATTCGGAAAGTTGGTGTTATTGTTATCCTCATTGGGAATATGATCTTAGGACCGGGGCATGGGCTTATTGAACGGCTTTCAACCGGTAGCAATAAATATGTAAACTTCTTTAATATTGCAAGTTATTACTGGATCTGGAAAGATAAATATTACCTTCACGCAAAAAATAAAAGTTAATTTCTAATGATCTTAACGTGACTTTCTTTGCCAAGGTTATAATTCATCTACAATGACCGTAAACAACGCCAAAGATAGACATTTAAGAAATTTACATCTAACTCCTTAAGTCAGGGTTTACTTGTGGACAGCTGTAACACTCAATCTTGTGGATAAGCTAGAATATATACATAAAATTTTGTACGAGAAATATAAGCGCAATTTTATGCTCTGTTGACATTCTGTTTGTGTAGTTGCATTAGATGTAGATTGTGTTGTGATTAAACCTCATTCACCACATCGTTTCATCTAAATGCTCATATGTTAAGGTCATATGAGCACTAAAAACCACATAAATGTGACATCTGTGGGAAGTGTTTAACCACTGCATCACATTTAAAGAACATATTTTACTCCATGACGGCAGACATATAAATATATTTGTGGAGAGAGCTTCATTGGACGATTGCATTTACAGAAACACGTTTTAAGTCATGAAAACAAAAGATCATAAGTATGAAATTTATAGAAAAGCTTCGCCAAGCATCATATTTGAAAGTCCATATTTTAGTTTTTAAGTGTAAGAGATCATAAGTCAGACATTTGTGGAAAAAGCGTCATCACATCATCACCATTGAAAGTCCATATTTTAGTCTTTGAGAACAAAGTTTGGAATAATATTACCTCTATGTGAAGAATAGCAGTAGAGCAACATTGCTGGAAATTCGCGAATTAATTCACGAGACCAATATGTGTGACTATTGTAAGGAAAGTTTTTTCAAAACTTAAAAGGGCCATCGTTCATTTCAAGAAGTACAATATGATTATATTTGTGACCACTATCAAAGGAGTTTCATAATTGAAGCATTTTTAAAAAAGCACACAATTTAATTAATGAAGGCAAAATGCTGTTTAAATGCAGTAGGTGTAATATGTTTTATGCTGTCTGCTTTGAGAATTCATAATTTACTTATCAAGATAAATGTCATGCATGTGTTGTGTAATAGCAGTTTTATTAGTTAATCACATTTGAAAACAGATATTTTATAATGAAGGCGAAACGCTATACAAATGCAGGGTTTCAGACAGCTTTGTTTGAGCTTCAAATTTGAAAATTTAGTTGACTTCATTGTTGTAAAATATTGTTTGAAAGTGATAAGTGTGATAAGACTTTATGTCATAACATTTGAAAGAACACATTTAAAATATTTTACTATAATTCTGTGACAAGTATTTTCCTACAGTATCTAATTTTAAAGTAAACATTTTATTTCTTCAAGACATGTGGCAGTTTAAGTGAAGCATCATTTTTATAGAGCATTAAATTTAAGACCATACAATTTAGTTTATGAGGATTAAAATAAGACAAGTGTAGTATTACGATAAAAAATTCAAATGAAGACCAGTTGAAATGTTCACTTCTAATTTGTAGTTTTCCTTCCATGTATCTCTTCGCCTAACACTCACAATCTGCACATACGACGTCGTATACTTAAATAATTTCGTATCCTCCATCTTGTGCAACTCGGTGAACGACGTCTCCTTCCTTGTGATGAACTGCGTCTCTCCCTCGAACGTCCTCTAGGTCTTGATTTTCTTGCTCGATAACATCTGAGAGCAGCACCATCAACAGACTTCATAATACGTAGATTTCTTAGAGCCATCCGGATTATTCTTCGGTCTCGTTCACTCATGTGTGCAAGTGGGTCGTCCGTAGTGGAAGACTTTTGAGTGCTGCAAATTCTTTTTAAGGCGGTCAAGATACTCTTTCTTTTCCGGGCTGAGCGATTTTTTACAGCTCCTTTAGGAGATGTTGCTTCTTTCTGTGACTTTACCATTTTGTAATTTATAATCGAAATATTGATTTAAGGGTTTTAGATGTAATGCAGAACGGAAATTTTGAGTGTGTGATGTTTAGTGTTATATGTGGTTGCCAAGGAAATGGATCGTTATTCAAGATATATATTTCAAAAAACAATCAAATTGTGTGGCAACTTAAGAAAAAAAAAATGCTTGCATCCACAAACCTCCCTTTTGAATGTTTCCCCAGGAATACGTGTATCTAATGTCAGACAAAGGCTGCTTTATAATATTCAAATACATTTTAAAACTCAGGGATGAAAGCCTCCTCCTTGGTTTGTATCACTAACGTAGTTGAAACTTCGATCGATATAAATCTTGGAAAGACTCAAATTGACCCAAATTGAGGTATATATGCACCCACTCCGGTATATTTTTTCTATATACGTAAACAAAATACAGCCTCCTTTAAATATGGTCAGTTTTGTCAATCATTGTTTCATTGCCCCCTTGACCACAATTACTCTGAATTTTTAATGCGTTTATCTGTTTTAAGTTTGCTACAAGTCCATAAAATATAATTTCCTTGCTACAAACAGATATACCACTTACAGCACCTCTTCTCTTAAGTTCTCTGTGCAAATACAAGATGAAGCTGTGACAGTCAAGTAGGCCCCATAATCAAAGAAGTACCACTACATATATACATATATTAACATACTAACTCTGACGACCGACACAGATATCTAGTTCCAAACCAGGTACAGCGACCACAAATAAAACAACAATATTCCTCTATCTACTTTAATTGAGATAAACATTTGCAGAAATTGTCTTATTGCTAATCTTGTTATACGTTCACGGGAATATGTTAATAAGGTAGATTTTTGACAAATCATCAAATGTTTTAAGAAGAGGCTCTTACATTTGAAATACCAATCTCTTTGCATGGGCAAGAGATGAAAAAAGAATAATCAATCCCTGTCTGAGAAAACTATACATGCTGAAAAATGAAAATAAATAGTAATATTTTCTGCGATTCAGGGCAGTTTGTTGTGGTTTAAGAAATATTTTGCTGAGAGAAACTATAAGTGGGATCATTAACTATGGGAAATGGAAATATCATCATAAAAATTTGGCACATTTGAGGTAGCAAATCCACAAACCAAAATTATTGCTAATAACTATGTATTGATTCAAGGATGTCAGTTGTAATGCAGCAGTCCTTTATCAGTCCATGTCACGAAGACCAAAGTTAATGACTTGAATGAGTAGAGCCATAGTGAAAAATTCAATGGCATAGCCGGGATTTGAACCACGGATCTCTCACTCTCCGTGCGGTTGCTGTAACTCACTGAGCTACCATAGTCAACCGTGGCTACCAAGTTGTAAACCATAGCTTAAAATGGAACTCACGTTTTGAGATCTTATGGAAAAAACTCAGTAAAGTATGTTTTATACTAAGACAAACCAGGGAAGCCGTAACAAACAGGTTTTGCGTACCTGTTATTACTCTAATTTTCACTCGTTCTTTCTATATGGTAAGCTATTCTGGGGTACTTCAAGCTCAACAAAAACAATATTTACCATACAAGAAAGAGTCATTCGTTTAATTGTATATACAAATTCTAGAACCATTTGCAGGCAATACTTAAAGCAGATAAGGATTCTACCGTTGCCTTGTGTATATGTGCTTGAACTATTAAACTATATAAAACTAACTTACATCGGTTTAACACAGTATCCCAGGTACATTCGTACAGCACGCGCAATAAAAATAATCTAGCTAAGGAGACATATAAATATAAACTTTATATGGACAGCTTTGTTATTTATAATAAAGTACCACTTACGTTCAGAAACAATAATGCCAAAAATATTAAAATTAACTTAAAAAGATTTTACCACAGCATTGTTTTTACACAGATGAATTTAGAAAAACTTAAAAAATTGTAAATATTAATTCCTTTATTTTTTTCCACATCTACATGGTAATACAAATACGTCTGTTATTATGTCTGTATTTTAAACTAAGTAGCTTTATAAACTGAGAGAAACAACTGCTGTATTTATGTTAACCATTGTCTATCTACATATGTTTATATACCATTGCAAATATTTCATATGTACATTGTTCTTAACAACAACAGTAATAATAATAATAATAATAATAATAATAATAATAATAATAATAATAATAATAATAATAATAATAATAATAATAATAATAATAATAATAATGATGATGATGATGATGATGATGATGATGATGATGATGATGATGATGATGATGATGATGATGATGATGATGATGATGATGATGATGATGATGATGATGATGATGATGATGATGATGATGATGATGATGAAGTCATATTTGTCATGTTTGTAAGTCAATAATAAGGCTAAACTGACTATATAGAATCACTCGTTACTTATATTTGTTCGAATACCATGTTACAATACAAAATACCTATAGAATTAGAATTTCTTTCATCTCCGCCCGCAGAAAAAACAATTGCCCCTTGAAGTCGTCACGACCGATCTGCGAAGCGCTGCGAAAATTCAGCCGCGGCGGACAGAAGTAATGGAGTGTATGAAATTGTATCCTTGTACAATAAATTGAAAAGATCACTTCAGCAGAATTTTTATAAAAATAAGAACACGTACTACAACATATATGAATTTATTTAATAGTTTAAGTTTTACAAGGTAGGCCCTGCTTACCTTGCGTACGTGGACTACATGCCACTACTGATTAGGTATAATATTTACTCTTTCGCTTGTACTTCCGAACTCTTTATCCATGAAATACGAGCTGTATCCACTTAGATTACGAAGGAAAACAAATATATAACTATGAGTTTTACAAGCTAGGTTTCAGTGGTTATGCAGACTTCCTCGGTATCTGCCATTTACATTATCGTCATCACATACTCTCCAGTTAGCTTCGGGAAATTCTCCCTCACACAATGCCGTATTGTAGAAGACTCGCAGAGTTTTCTAGTTACATGTCGAACTTTCTATCTCAGACGAATCAATTTTTGAAGAACTATCTGACACAATGTTACGATGCCATTATCAATATACGGAGAGAAGTACAGGGAAACATTTTCGTATGCATTGACATAGCGAGTATCGCAGACATTCCTTACACGGCTAGTTATTGTTATATTGGAGATCTTTTTTGTAATTTACGTCCTCCAACGTTGAGTTCTATCGGACGATGAATGGAATGGATGAAATGATGCTCAAATGAGTCCGGAGTCCATGGAGCTTAGAGTTACGCGACATTTGTCTTACATGATAAGGGAAAACCCCGGAAAAACCTTATCCAGGTAACACCCTGACCGAGATTCGAACTTGGAACCTCTAGAACGTGAGGCAGACATGCTACCACCACGCTACCAAGGCGGGTATATTGGTGATTAGTGGACCAAGTGGAGTGTTTCTGTTTACAAGAGAGGTATTACAAAATGTCAATCTGTTTGTAGGCTCTTTAGTAATATATGCTTTTTTATGGCCTGAGGGTACCAGAAATGATGTCTTACATATTGTGACACACGGTTCTATACACCGTAAAAGCAGCAAAGTCAGTACAAGATGTTCATCTGAAAATGCTGCACATTACTTGCTTAGCGCACGCTATGCATAGGGTGGTATAGAATGTTCGAGTATATTTTTCTCAAGTGAATTTTGTATTGTCAAAGACTAAGAAATTTTTTAGTCTAGGCTCCCTCTGTAAACTGCTCTTCAGGTCAATGGCTCAACCCGTATTCCACTCCCACCAGAACCTCTCAACCTCAATGGGGCACTTGAATTGATTCACCAATTTACTATCGCGATCATCTCCAGTTTGTGAAACGTGTATAGAAACATTTAATGCTGATTATACCACTACAATTGATGTGGCTAAAACATTATTTTCAAACAGTGAAATTGAAGGCTTGCATAAAGTCAAATATCAGTTGCTCGACAAACAAAATCATACGTGTAGAGAGAAACGTGCAAGTCTGGAAAGTTCTCGAACTCTGCTTAACAAAATTGCATCTGATTTGAAAAGTGTAGGGGACAAGTTGGAAGAAGAGTAAGAAAGTGAAAAGTGTTGTGGATAAAAGGTCTTGTGCCACATTTATCGAGAAAGTTTTCCTGATAGAAATTCTGGATACAAAACTTTGTGTCACTTTCCTCGAGTGATAACCAGTGAAACGTTTGATACTTTCTATACTTTCTGCACTAAAGAGCTCACCATATTTCAAATATGTTCCAGTTGTATCAGCACATGAGGAAAGAGTTTCTCACAGTACAAGAATGTACAGACCTTTCCTTACTTTCGGGAACCTGCGCATGCTGCTGGTTACCTACTGCAATAATTCTGAATAAGGCAACATTTTCATCTTCCTAGAACATATGAATTAGCGAGTTTAAATTACTATTGCTTTTGTATCGTTACTGAAGCAGGAATCGTGCTGTACTCTCATACTCTGAATGAATTGAAGATGAAATTTATAAGGTGATTTTTGGATCATTTTATTGAAACTTTTAAGTCACTTTATCAATACGTATTATATACTTTTAGTTCATCAAAATCCGGATCCTGTGATGACACTTGAAATACTATAAATAGCCTGCATAAATTCTCTTTTAATTATTGCATTTGTGTTTATTGCATTGTGTAGGTCACTTAATACACTTTATTGAAGTAGATAATGATCGCATCGGTAGCAGTCTGCCTTATATTCAAGAGATCCTGAGTTGGAATCTCGGACAGGGTGAGTTACCTGGATAAGATTTTTGCAGGATTCTCCTTATCCTGAAAGAAAAATGTCAAATAACTAAGCTCCATGGACGATGAACTAATTTGAGCGTTGAGCATCATTTCGCTCATTTCAATCATCGTCTGATATGACTTAGCTTTGGAGGACGTTAATTTAAAAATATATATATCACCATCATTACTATTTATTTATAGCTTTTTCGGTGATCTGGCTTCTCATATGGTATAGGTATTTATAAATTTTATAATTATTTTTGCAACTGTTTGTATTAGCAGAATTTTGTTCGAAATGTAGCCAGATTTAATGTGATTTGGTAGCAAAACTACCACAGAAAACTACTCAATTTATCTTGCTTACGATGTTCTGTGGAGAATAGTTGTCTGTGTTGGAAACAGAAGTTCTGTGCACAGAACGGCAACAGTGCTTTTGGTGGTCTTGAAATGTAGTTGAAATTACTCCAACATTGGACATATAAACTTTTCAACTAAACAATAGCGATGTGTACCATTCACCTGCTTATGAAGCACCAAAGTGCTGTTTACAGCCAATCTCTATTTACAGAATGTCTGAGAACCACATCTAGGGAATCACGTACTGTTCCATCCAAAACAACATTAGGGTAAATTAGATAGAGTTAAACTGAAAAATTTAATCCACTGCCGAGATTTGAACCATGGATCTACTGGTTTCCATCCATTCAGCTACCATAACCAATGTACCGTCATGACATTAAATTCTCCAATTGACACATATATATTTTCCCGGTAAACAAGTAGATCCGTGGTTCAAATCTCGACCGTGGCATTGAATTTTTCAGTTTGACTCTATCCATACAAATTCTTAGCCTGTATACGGCTAGTGTGAAGGAATGATTAATTTCCATCAATTAAATAATTAACTTAAATAATTAGGGTAAGTGTTCCTAAAAAGTTCAACAAATGCTATATTTTCAAAATGCACATAACTGACAAACAAAGGGTAGCATAGTAAATTACATTGGCTGTGTTTGGTGTTATGCACTTGTTAATTGCAGAAAAAACAGACTTTCAAAAACTTTTGAGTGGTAGTGTAGGTTAATTATTAAAACATAGGAACGGCTGCACACAATTTCTTCTACTTGGGTTGAACAATGGTCATTTGCTAGATGTCATTCAATTCTTCCATTTTATGCTTTTCAAATCTATCATTGTTTCTGGAATACTTTAAGGTCACGTGAAGGATATCTAGCAGGTTCTGGCAGTTGCCGAAAGTTACAATTCAGGCACTCATGATACTAATGTGGATAACAATGGCTACCAAGATCTGTATGTTTTGTTTTAATTTTTGCCCATATTAAGTATTTTTAAGTTAAATTAAATATATGCTATAGTAAAAACAATGTTATCCTTAAATGTTGTCTTACTGCATGATCAAGCCAAGTAGTGTTAATTGTGGTTTGGCATTTAAATGTAATCTTTTAATCATTAACAATGGATTATAAAACTAACAATAGCGTATTAAATTTAAAGAAGAGTGTATTTTGTCTTCCAATCTTTAGTTGTATGCATTCATCGAAAACATGGAAATGCCACTGTCCGTCTGGACTACAGCATTCTCCTCCTCTCTCTGATGTCATTCTTACTCAATATAAACTTTATCGCTTCTCTTCTCATTCCTTCTAACTACATAGAGCTTGGACTCAAGCTGTATGCTACACTAATTACTTAGGACATGGTGACACTAAAGCATATAATGAAATTGCAGCACCACTTTATAGGTTTAAAAGTAATGAGTCGGTAATTCAAACACAAACATCACTTATTTTATTTAAAATTAATTATATAGGATTACATCCTTGTTTTGTACAAATATGAACAAAAAGTAGTTAGAAATTTATATATTTTTTATGGAAACTTAAACTAGCCTATACATGGCTAGTGTGGAAGAACAATTAATTTTCATGAATTAATAGTTTAATGATGAAGCCTGGGACTAAAGCACTTACAGTAGTAAGTCGTCACAAAAGGTGTGTATCTCGAATTTGAGCACCTCTAGTAATTTACCAGGAAACATACAAGTCAATTGGAGAATTTAATGTCATAATGGCATGTTGGCCATGGTAGCTGAATGGTTAAGAGCAACCGGATGGAAACCCGGGAGGTTTGTGGTTCGAATCCTGGCCATGGCATTGAATTTTTCAGGTTGACTCTATCCAAAACCTTAGCCTATACATGGCTAGTGTGGAAGAACGATTAATTTCCCTCAATTAACTTAATAATGAAATAGGTGAGTTAATAGTAATATATAGGGTATTACAATTTCTATCGACCATTTCTAGATAATGCCTTCAAGTGGAGGTGAAACACGTTCGAAGAACATTTGTGATCTGTGAAGTACAGATAGAACTCAGTCAATTTATAGTATAATATTAATGATGAAATTTTATATATTGCCTGTTTTTTGTTATCACCGCTGGTAGCTGCTATTATATGTGGGACTGTCATGGGTTCAGTCATTATTTGTATATTGATAAATATATAGACTTACACAAATAAAATTATACAAATAAAGCTAAAACTATTTAATTTAAGAAATGTGCATGGCGAATCAAATATAACATTTTGAAAGGAAAATTAAAAAAAAAGAAGAAACATTTTCAGCTATTACTGCAAAGGCTATCATCGACAAAATTTAAGATGAAAAAGATACTATTCTTTTCATTTTTATCTGAACCATAGTGTCGCGGCGCTGGGCATAAACGTGTCGGCACAAATCGATAATAAACGGCGGATAATGCTTCAGGAGCTTGCGTAAACAATTAAAGATAGCGCCGATAAACAAGAGTTGGATAGTTTATCACAGAGGTGAAAGACTTGCTGGCACCTATATAGTTATATTCTAGAACATTCGTGTTTTATCTGGTGACATTTTAAAGTAAAGTCGAGAACAATCTAAAATGATCGATTAGTTGTATAAAAAGAAGCCATGGCTAGTGATGAGTCAGTCAGTTGTAGTTGTGAAGCAGTTGTTGTGTAACAGTCAGTATTTTTATAACGAGAGCTAATGTAATCAGCTGCAAGTGTTTGTTATTGCCCTCGACCTTGGAAGGTTGTGTGATGTAATGTTGTTACGTGAGAATTGGACAGTGTATTTCTATGGAAATAAAGGAGATTTTCAATTTCTACAACTCGGCCTTTTAATTCTGCGAACCTACAAAGTTACAATTGGTGTCAGGAAGCGGGACGACAACATCTCTGAGAAGATGGAAGAAATGAAGACCGAATTAACAACGAAGACGGAAGCTGCAAATAGCAACTTAAGCGTGAAGATGACTGACACCAGGAAGAGCAGCCGGAAAAACGAGTAAGGACTGGCGTGGTGAGGAGCACGTCGGCGCCATCACCACCATCCCCTCGAGTGACACTGCGTGCCGTCAGCCGGCGTATGGATGACAGCCTTATCGCGGACGGTTGGGTCAGAGGGAAGCCGTGCCGCGTACTCGTAGACACCGGGGCAGCCGTGACCATCATCAGACCTGACGTGGCCAAGGGTTTGCCGTCGAGGTAACCAAGCCGATCATACCAGGTAATGACGGCATCGGGCGATGACTTGACCGTGGAGAGGGTGGCTCTGCTGCAGTTGACCTTGGGATGTAGTGCTGTGCGTCAGTGGGTGTTCGTCGTGGAGGTGGCTAAGGAGGTGATACTGGAACTGGATGCTTTCAGGAGCCACGAGGCGACGGTCGACGACGGCAGGAAGGTCCTGCGGCTCAATGGAAAAGAGGTCATACTCCGGCAACCCGAAGAACGCCTTGGAATCTGCAGGGTCATTTTGAAGGAAGACGTAGGTCCCCGCGAGAAAGGAGCTGGTGGTGATGGCGCGACTGGAAGGACAGCGAATGAAGAACATTGTTGCCGTGCCGAGAGGTGCCAGTGAGGCTGCTTAAACAAGCGGACATCGATCACGACGTCCAGGCCGGAACGGAGATGGGGACGTGCGAGACTGTGGTCATCGTGACAGCAATCGACAAGAACAGGAGCCGGTGTTGACGCAACTCCTGGGGCAGCGGCTGGAAGGCTTGTTGGACAGGGCGGCCGACCACCTGACCGCAGAACAGCTGGAGAAAGTTCGACAACTACTGAGGCGATACCAGCGCGTCTTCAGCCAAGGCGACAGTAACTATGGCCTTACGGATAAAGTGCTTCACCGCATCGACACCGGAGACGCCCGGCCTATTCGGCAACCACCTAGACGCGTTCCGTTGGCGAAACAAGTGGCGGTACGGGATATGGTAGACGACAAGAAATCCAGGGGAGTCATTGGAGAGTCTGATAGCCCTTGATGTTCCCCTGTAGTTCTGGTGACGAAGAAGAACGGCGAGCTACGCTTCTGCGTGGACTACAGGAGGCTGAACGCTGTCACCCGGAAAGACTGTTTCCGCTTACCCGGGATTGACGACATCCTGGACACGCTAGCTGCTGCACAATGGTTCTCGACCCTGGACCTGATGTCGGGCTACTAGCAGGTGGCTCTAGACCCGAGAGCCAAGGAGAAGACTGCATTTTCGACAGGCCAAGGGCTTTGGTAGTTCACAGTTATGCCCTTTGGCCTCTGCAGTGCACCAGCCACATTTCAACGCCTCATGAAATCAGTAATGAGAGGATTGACATATGACGCATGCCTGCTATACCTGGACGAGATCATCATCGTCGGCAAGACGTTCGAAGACCATCTCGACAACTTGAGCAAGATTTTACAGAGACTGCAGGTAACCAACTTGAAGCTGAACGCAAAGAAGTGCCATCTCTTCTGCAAAGAAGTTAACTACTTGGGCCACATAGTCTCACCAATGGGAGTGGCCACAGACCCGGAGAAAACCCAGGTAGTGAGAGATTGGCCTCGGCCAAAGGATAAGCGAGAGTTGCGCAGTTTCCTGGGGCTGTGCAGTTATTACCACCCTTTCATAAAGGGGATCCCCAACATCGCCAAACCCATTACCCGCCTGACAGAGGAACAACGACCCTATGTGTGGACGGAGGACGCTGAACACGCTTTCCAGCACCTGAAGACACTGTGCAGTGCTCCTATTTTGGGATTTCCACAACCAGGCGGCGCTTTCATAGTGGACACCGACGCCAGCGATCATTGCATTGGAGGCGTGCTATCGCAAATTCAGGACGGCCACGTGCGGGTGATAGCCTACTACAGCAAGACGCTATCCAAGTCAGAGAAGAACTACTGCGTCACCCGGCGAGAATTACTGGCGGTAGTAAAGACCTTGGAGCACTTCCACAAGTACCTGTACGGTCAGCCATTCCAACTCAGGACTGACCATTCCGCCCTATCCTGGCTATTGAGTTTTAAGAACCTGGAAGGCCAGACAGCGGCTCCAGGAGTACGACTTCACCTCTCAGGACTGACCATTCCGCCCTAACCTGGCTATTGAGCTTTAAGAACCTGGAAGGCCAGACAGCACGTTGGGTCCAGAGGCTGCAGGAGTACGACTTCACCTCTGAACATCGTAGAGGGAAGAACCTCGGTAACGCAGTCACCATGTCTCGAAGACATTGCCCAGAGGAGTGCGGCCAATGCACAAGAGTGGAAGAAAAGGAGCGTGCCGCAGCAGTCCGAGTAGTCACGGCAGTGCTGTGGATGGCTGGGAGAGCGCAGGCCTGAGGAGGGAGCAGCTGGCGGACGCAGACTTGGGGCCACTCATGAGGGAAGTGGAGGCAGGGACAAGACCAACCTGGTAGGACATCGCACCGAGGAGCGCCACCTACAAGTCGTATTGGGCCCAATGGGATTCATTGAAGAGAAGAGGGGGCGTGCTCTTCCGGGTTGAGCCCAGAGGTTCTACTCCCATTAGTCCTGAACCCGTAGGAACTGGACCCGGGCCTCCTTCAACCAGGGAGTATCCGAGCTGTCCCAAAGGGCGCTCGGCGTCCTCCGTGGGGCTTTCCATAGGGCAAGACCTAGAGACTAACAAGCCCTCCCATCTGGTCCTATGGACTCAAGACGTCATGGAAGTGGATACGCCACTTACGCGCGCCAACACCAAAGGTGAAGACTACCGATATGACCTCGGTGGGGCCGCCTGGTGATCTAGCACACCTTCTACTAGCTTTGCAGGCTAGTACCCGGGAGAATTAATGGCTTCCCTCAACCCCGTCCGAAGACGTACCCGATCCCCACGGGTATCGGGAACACACTGCCCCCTCGAGTCCATCCCAATCCGAACAACTCCCGAAGGAGGGACTCGGCTGTTCGGCCCGAGGTTCCTCTAGTAACGTCAGAGGTACCACGAGTGCTAAGGGTCCGCAGCGCCCCCACTTTGGCAGCTGAAGGGGACGGATCCCCTCCCCTACGGGAGCTCTTCCGGGTATGGTAATCGCCTGACTGGAAGATGCAGAGAGAGCAGTTGGTACTCCCCCGAAGCAAGGTCTCGGAAGTGCACGCCGGTGCTTCAGGAGGACACCTGGAAGCAAACCGAACGATCCCTGTGATCTGGCTTTTGGAAGCCCCCCGGACGCAAAACAGCCAGCAACCGAGTATGTGGAGAACCTGTTGGACCATCTCCACCACATGCATGAGATGGCTCGTTAGAACATCCAGAAGGCGAGCGACCGCATGAAGACCCGATACGACAGGCAAGCCAACAGCCAAGGGTTCCAGCAGAGTGACTTAGTCTGGCTGTACCGCCCTACTCGGACCAAGGGACGCTGCCTGAAGCTCCAGCAACCATGGTAAGGACCGTACCGGATGGTGAAGAGGATTAATGACGTGGTCTACCGCATCCAGAAGGTGCCCCGAGGGAAGATGCTGGTGGTACATCTGGATCGTCTGTCCCGATACGATGGTGCTGTTCGGGACGACCAGCGTTGAGGAGGGAGCAGTGTCGCGGCGCTGGGCATAAACGTGTCGGCACAAATCGATAATAGTCGGCGGTTAATGTTTCAGGAGGTTGCATAAACAATTAACGATAGCGCCGATAATCAAGCGATGGATAGTTTATCACAGAGGTGAAAGACTTGCCGGCACCTTTATAGTTACATTCGTGTTTTATCTGGTGACATTTTAGAGTAAAGTCGAGAATAATCTAAAATGATCGATTAGGTGTATAAAAAGAAGCCATGGCTAGTGATGAGTGAGTAAGTTGTAGTTGTGAAGCAGTTGTTGTGTAACAGTCAGTGTTGTTGTAACGAGATCCAATGTAATGAGCTGCAAGTGTTTGTTATTGTCCTCGACCTTGGAAGATCGTGTGATATAATGTTGTTACATGAGAATTGGACAGTGTAGTGCTACGGAAATAAAGGAGATTTTTAATTTCTGCAACTTGGCCTTTTAATTCTGCGAACCCACAAAGTTACAATATTTAGTGTATGGGCGCTTTTTTACGAAAGGTTTTGTTGCTATAGGAACAGATCTCTGGTCATTTGATTACTTTTTATGAAGATATTTGAAGTGTAGTGTTTCTTAGGAAGCTCACTAATGTGGAAGAGTCAAAAATGAGGATCAGAAATATACCACCATAGTTCATATAAATTCATTCTTCTTTGACTTAGCCACACCTGATTCTAATTGGGAAGCATTTTGAACACCTTATTTATTTACTTATTCATTTATTGATTTATCCATTATTTAATTCAGTCATTCATTCTAAGCAAATTACATTCTAAGATGTCAGGGTTTTCGCTCAGGTTCATTGTGTGATTTCCAATTTATATTACAAAAACATTTTTTTTTAAATATTAAAATCTACTTACAATTATATAGGTAACAATTTGTGCTGTCTCTTTTCACTGTCCAATTCCATTTGTTTTTACTTTATCCAAAGATTGATTTCTTTCTAACAAACCAATTATGGCACATTTTCTAGTAACTTTTAGCTATTTTGTGTCAGAAATAATTTTTTTTTCACATGTCCATCTCATTACATCCAAATATAATATGTTCATTATCCCCTTCATTGGCAAATGAGGGACACTGACCCTGGGGTATACCTTTTCTAAAACCTTTTATGGGGACCTGTAGGTGAAACATTCAATTTTTTTTTTTTGCCTTGTAAATAATTATGATTTCTTAGGATCAATTTCATGCAAAAACTTCTACAATGCGAGTTAAATTGAGTCAGTCACGTGTTTATTTAAATATCCTTGACCAGGCGGGCGTGGCAGCGTTTTAGACACTTTTCTAAGATTTTAAATTTTTTTTCTTCTGATTTTCTCCATTCAAATTCAGCGCTCTTTGCAATGCTGCCAGCATTGAAAATCGTATTGGCATACCTTGTTATTTGCATTGCTGCCAACAATTCTGTTTATATGCTTTACTTTCTGAATTTAATGGCGGTTGTTTTCGAGATTTGTGAATGTATTTCGTTATAGCAGTTAGGAGACATTATAGGAAGTGTTTGGTATTTAGTTATTGGTGCTTTAGAGTACATTTGTGCTTTTACTTAGCTTTAAAGTTTTTAAAGCTATAATTTTCGTATAAATAACTTATACAAAGTTATAGGTTAGGTTACCACGTCAGGCACTTGCAGTATTGGTTTTTTTTTCCCTTGTTGAGCACTATGAATAGGTTTCAAGTTCGTAGATATGGCAAAAAAAAAAAAAAAAAAAAAAAAAAAAAAAAAAAAAAAAAAAAAAAATCTTCTAAAACGTCTGTTGGTGGCAAAGCAAGCTAGAACAAGAAGTTCATGGTTAATTTTGAAGATGAAAATGTTTCACAAGATGCCCTTGCTTCATCAAGCTCTCAAACAGATACTAATTCAGCATCTGCAGTTATGGAATGCAGAACTACAAGTGAAAGGAAGTTGCAGATGTTCAGTAGTATTGATTCCACAGCACCCGAAATGATAAACACTGGAGACTACACTTCCACATATGATAATCTAAGACACGTCAAATGTCCTCAGGGAGAATCTTCCTGGTCCTTTTTAATCGTGCTATCGCCAAAGGATAACCAATCCCAAATCATGAGAAGAATATGAAAATATTTCTGTCTCCATCTGTGCTTTCCAAAACTATTTGTATATATCCGAGACTAGCTACTCATGAAATATAAGAAAGATGCAGTGGGAACACACAGAATGCAAATGATAGCTGACACTGTCATCCATTCAAAATGCCGTAAAGAGGTATTTGTGTCAAGAAAGGTGGATATTGCAATAATACAAGATATTAGCGAATATAATATGGGTTGTGAAGCTTTCCAAAGGGTAAAAGAAATCATCATTGGTATCACAAGTCCAGCAGCTGTAAAATTGTTAACAGAGATCAGCAAAGAATTATCGACAGTGTCAAAAAATGTTCCAAGGCATATAAACTCAAAAGAAAAAGCCTGAAGTTTTCCAAAACTAAAGCTGAAGAAGCTAAGATGACAGTAGAGGATCCTAGATATGGTGCAGGGCAGTTTTAAGGAAAATTTCTGGTTAGTGGATATGTGTCAATTTTCAATTGTGTTTTTCTCTGTTTTAGTTTTTTTCAACAGTTTTCGTCAAGTAAAATGCTGCTTACAATGCTATTTTGAGGCTATCACAATGAAACTTTGGATTTAGTTTCCTCCATATGTGCTCAACAAAACTTGCTATACAGAACTTGTATTCAGAAACGTATGTTGCATTGCCAAGCCCAGTGAGATTTGATGAACCCAATTATTTCAGAAAAAATGAAAATGTACATATGAAAAAAACTATTTAACAGAAGTGTTTACATTTTGAAGTTTATTACTTAGCAAACTTTTTCTAACTCAGTAAAGAACCTAAATCTGCAATATTGTGCAAAAAGAAAATTGCATCATAAGGAGCATTTTGCATAACAAGATAATTTTTCCCTTAAAAACTGCATAATTTAGAAACCACTTAAGATACAGGCACCAAACTTTGCAATAATGTTTATCTATATGCACATAAGAAGTGATAACAAATTCAAATAAATTAGACCCATACTTTTAAGATTTGGAAAATTCACAGATTAGTCTCCTTAATCTCTAAACACAAGTACTTATCCATGCAATGCTCTCTCATTCCTACCTATTTACCTTATCTGTATATGTTTCCTTTTCCCAAAATCTTTTTATTTGTGCATAGAAAACCAAAGAGCTCTTTTCTGCTGTTGCGCATAAAAGTTTTTGTATTCCTGAGTTTTTAAATCTTTTTCTTGCAGCTTTCCAAACCTCTGTTGTGTTATTTTCCCTCCTTCATGCTCTCCTAGCCCATTGCATTCCATGTTCTAGAACACCTTATGAAATAATTAGAACTTTTTTTGTTATATAATTATGCAAATTGTGGAGAAAATTTAGCAACCAAACCTTTTGTATGAAATTGTTCATGTGACTAAATAAGAAAATCAGAAAAAAAATGAAAAAATAATACATTCCATTTAAATTTGTTCTCAGTGTTTCTTTCTCCTAAAACTTTCCTTCAAGATATTAAAATTGATGTGTGCCACATTTCTTTGAAAAATCAGTTAATTTTAGTTTTATTTAGATTGTGCCTTGCTTATGAAAGATGCTATTTATATATGTTTGCAATGATTCCAGGATGAAGGCCCGATGCATAGAACTGGAAGTGAGCAATGTAGAGTTCCAGCGAGTCTACGAGCAGGTGGATGAGGATAAGGCAGATGTCATTGCCTACCTGAAGCAACAATTACAGTCCAGAGATGTAATTATACTGAATCGGAGACTGGAAGGGGTACAGAAGGTGAGTATGCAGATGTTGGTCCTTGCTTACGAGCTGTGCTAATTTAAGTTAATTTTTCACTTCATTTCATTTATCTATCTGCAGTTTACAGTTTCAGTAATTGTGCACTGCCAAAAAAAATAGAAGCACAAAAGAAGTTATGTAATCAATACATCAAGTCCTACCTATATACATTCTTACTTTTACAGGTTATAGCTAGGGACAACAATTTCAAAATATGAATGCATTCATGCACTATCAAGCTATGTACGCTAAAAGATACAAAAAATTCATAAAAATATTATACACCTTCAGCTTTGGGCATTTTAGTTCGTCTTTGTAACAATATGTGAGGCAAATGTGACAAACTTAAAATTGTTTAATGCTTTTTATATGAAATTATAATTGCACTTACATTTACCTAGATAGTGGACATAATTTACTTAATATAATTTTGAGTCGAACTAATACTCAATGCTCCACTTATTGCTAGTGTTTATCTAAAATGCATTTCATTAGGACCCTCCTAACATCATCAGCTGTTGTCGACCAATAGATGTTCGTGTGGTGAATTCCTTGGAGGCGATAGGTGCGTCTCTGTTGGTATCTTGATGAACTTGAAGACTTTTTGGAAAAGGTGTGTAGCTGTGGAATGATATGTAAATTTTCTGTATGAAGTTTCATTGCTGATTGGGGAAAGAGTAGCTACTTGTTTGCATCTTTGTTGTCTTTTGAATTTATCAAGTTTCTTTTTGACCAATTCGGCACTGAATCCATTGTATTCTGCAGTGTGAATTATATTATTGTACTCTTTGATATATTCCATCTTGTTTAAAGGTTTAATTTACAGGCTGGTTACTGTACCTTTAAACAAGATGGAATATATCAAAGTGCAGAATACTACTTTGGCCCCACAGAAAAAATTTAGTGTACAACACCTT
The DNA here is from genome assembly GCA_030765055.1 of Mantis religiosa. Classification (NCBI taxonomy): domain Eukaryota; kingdom Metazoa; phylum Arthropoda; class Insecta; order Mantodea; family Mantidae; genus Mantis; species Mantis religiosa. Next base: position 467,900,102 of record CM060950.1, read on the forward strand.
TTGAAATCACACAATACAAAGGAGATACCCACAGACAAAAAAATCAGTTGTGTTTTGGGTAAACTGCAAAAGCTGTGACAACTTTTACATTGGAAAAACTAAAAGGAACTTGAACATTAGGCTTAAAGAGCATTTTAGGAACATCAAGAACAAAGAAATAGATAAATTGGCGGTAATATACCATTTTTGGAAGGAGAATCATGATATAGAACAAGAAATCTACTTATTAAAAAGTGTCCAAGATCCAGCTGCATTAACCACGTGGGAAAAAATCTTTATAAAGAAACATGAAAGAAAATTGTTTAATTATGACACTACCTTTGAAGAAAATCTAACTTCAAGTTCATCAAGATACCGACAGAGACACACCTATCACCTCCAATGAGTTCACCAAACCAACATCCATTATTCGCCAACAGCTGATGTTAGGAAGATCCTAACGAAACGCTTTCTAGGTAAATACTAGTAATAAGTGGAGCATTGAGTATTAGTTCAACTCAAAATTGTATTAATTTTGTGCTTCATTGTATCATAGTCCTTACACATTGGAATATAATTTACTTAATTATTTTCATGACATTGACTGCCCCTGTAGTGCAGTGGCACCATACCTACTTCTGGCACACCTGGGTTCAGTTGCTGGTACAGATGTGGAGATTTTCCCCTGCTGGAAGGTATCGGTGTCCCTTGGGGTGCACTCAGCCCTGTAATGCCAATAATTGAATTCTATCGTGGTGGAAAGGTAGCATTCCTGAAAGGATAAGTGGTCACTTTAGTTGGAGTTGGTGTGCTGATCCCTACCATCTTCATCCTGCACTCCTACATAGCCTTGGCTGCAGTTGGAGGCTGCACAGGCCTGGCAATAGGGGTGCTCTCTGTATAGGGGAGATGTCCAATGGCTTATTATTAATTTAAAGAAGTTTTACGGAGAACAACTGCCATAGAATAAGTTTGGAATGACAATAACAATGCATAGCCCTTTAATTTAAAAACTGCAGAATACAACATCCCCATCCATCTGAAAAATCTTTCGACTCTTCTTTTTAATATGCGATGTGGCGATTTTTTTCTGAGTCCTTCACACTTTTTGATGTTTTTATATACAACCTTGGTTTTTAATATAATTTATTTACTTTTTAGTGCAATTTCGTGTTGGAGGGCATTCTTTTAACGTTATTGTATGTTTACTTACTGCGTAATGTAGCCATATTGAAAAACTCAGTGTAGTCAAACTATCCGTGTTTCTCCACTGAATGCAATGCTGCCAACAGTCTAACTTCTCCCTAAATTACACTATCTAGCAGACTAACTCAAAGTAGCACCTAAATTACACCTAATTGTAGTCCTTGCCAGCGTGACTCTGTTGTTTGTGTGCACATTTGTCACTGGGTCGACAAAGTGCACTGAGTGATTCACTCCTAGGTGCACAGCAAACCCTCCAGCCATCAACCCACAGTATCCCTTCCAGGCATCGGTGTAAATGGTGCTGGTGAACTCTACGTGCTGTGCAATTAGACTGCAGAGCATATCTGCATCCCTTCTGTTGTTGGGGTGTATCGTCATCCGCACCTCATTTGTTCCCATGTCAATCCTCAGGATCCAGTTGCCCTCTACGACGCGTCCACGATGAAACTTGCGTCGTCCTATTTTGCATTCATCGATTTGAACGATGGGGCCGGGACCGCCACTTTTCCCTCTTGCAGTATACTTGGTGTCATTTGACATGCACACTTGGCGGCAGTAGCTGAACCAGTCCGATACAGTCTTTGAGCTCATTCATGATTTTTCTATAGGGCACTCCATTATCATCATGTCGTAGGATTGTTTATGTGCAAAGCAGTGCATGAGAAACAAAATTTGACCAGGCAATAACTTAGCCTGCTCATACTATGTTCCTTTGCACACAGATTGCGTCACCTATGTCTGGGGCATTTTTGCAGAGGTTGGCTACAAGTTTTACATATCTTTCTCATGTTGGCTGCAACATTCATAGCTGGATTCAAGTGGGGCAGTAATCGGGAGACACTGTACACCACATACAAAACATTCATCAAGCCAGTACTTCTTTATAATGCAGAGGTAATAATTACAGCAAACAGTTCTAACATAAATCACCTAGAAGTATGCCAAAATCAGGCCCTGCTACTAATAACCGGTGCAGCAAAATCAACTCCAATCACGGCATTGCAATTCTTAACTCGGAACTAATCAATACATCTAACTTTAGAGGAGCAGGCACTAATACAACATGAAAAAATGTTGCGGTTAAAAACAACAAAATGGGAGAAAAGATTACTACAACCAATCAAGATGAAAACACAAACAAGTTTCCTACACAAAGTTATGGAATTAAAAACAGGTCTGAATCTTCCTAATTCTAAAGAAAACATTTTAATCAAAGAAAACTCACTGACTTTTGAACCAATTAATATTCAATTAGATATAGAACAAATAGTTACAAAATCTGAAACTTCCAAACCTGTACTAAAAGCACTAGCATTAGAAACTGTTAACAATAGATACCCACCTGAAGAATGGTTACATATCTACACAGATGGATCTAACTTGGACAACAACTCAGGAGCAGGAATTAAGTGTGCACTGTTCTCATTCTATCAACCAGCAGGATACCACAGAACAAATTTTGATGCAGAAGTAACGACTATTCGTATTTAACTCCAACACCTTCTATACAGAATAGATAAATTCAAAAATGCTGTCATACTTTCTGATTCTAAAGCAGCATTACGTGCAATAAGTTCATATGAGGTCAATCCAAATTAAAGAATGTCTCAAAATGATCCAACAACTTCAAAAACTACAGAAAAGCATTATATTACAGTGGATACCTGCACATTGTGGAATTGCTGGAAATGAATCAGCTGATTTTCTTGCCAAAAAAGGTGCAAATTTAATTCAGAACAAAAGTAAAAACTTACCCTTTACAACCATAAAATGATTAATCAAAAGCAAATATAAAAACAATCAAAACCAATCAATATCTAACAAAGCCAAAGATAAAATATGGAACATTTTAATTAAAAATCCAGAAATTGTTCCAGAAATCCCACGTAAAGCTGCAGTAGCAAATTTTAGATTACTTACGGAACATGATTATTTGACCAAACACTTACACAGAATAGGAATTTATACAAGTCCAAATTGTCCTCTGTGCAGCAAAGAAGAGGAAATGACTGAAGAACATCTTTTAACCTGTGAAGCCCTACCTGCCGGATCCACTACACAGAAATACTGGAGAGCAAGAGAGCTAATGGCTTCATTGCCAAAGCCTAGCATTTGAAAACAACAACAGTTTTACATGAATCTCTCAATTGCTCTTTCCTAATACTGCAGAAGGGAGAGAGTATTCACAACCTCCTTGAAAGTTAAACCGCAAGAATGGGTCTGAAGGTTGGCCACAGTGTGAGATTTGACAACAGCCTGTCTCCCTAAAATAGCACACTGTACCTCAAAATTATTTGTTGGAAATTTCCCTGAGTCTGTATATTTTCTACTACATATTATACACACCATTAAGCGTAAAATTCCTTAAATACGTGGGTCCTTCAATAAGTAACCGAACTAATTTTTTAGTTAACACATAAAGGCTTTATTTCACTAACATTTACCTACACACTTTCAAAGTATTCTTCCTCTGATGAAATACAATTATTCCAACAATTTACCCATTGTTTGAAACATTAATTGAACCCATTTTTGGACATTCTGTTCAGGATACCCATGACAACATTGTTCAACTCATTATCACTTTGAAAATGCGGCCGCACTGTGGCTCAATGGTTAGACCGCTTGGCTCACACCAAGGCAGCCCAGGTTCGATCCCAGGCGACCGCAAAGTGAGATTTGTGGTGGACAACATGGCGCTGGGGCGGGTTTTCTCCGGGATCTCCGGTTTCCCCCGCCATCTCATTCCACCAGTGCTCCATCTTCATCTCATGTATCATCAGTGTCATCACCTGCGGTGCCGTATGTAGTAAAAGCGGGCGTTAAACACTACACATTTTTACTTTGAAAATGGCGACCATGAAGCTCCTGTTTCACTTTAGGGAAGAGGTGAAAATTTCATGGTGCGAGATCTTGAGAATAAGGTGGATGAGGCATGCTCTCAATGCCCATTTCTGTGATGACATCTTGAGTTGCATGAGCTCGATGATCAGGGGCATTATCCTGATGAAAGATCCATCCTCTCCTTGCGAAATCTGGTCGCTTTTCGGCGATGTTTTTCTTCAGTGGCCCATTCAGTACGTCACAATAGTAAACAGCAGTTACTGTGCATTGGTTAGTTACAACATGATCATACAGAATGCCCTGTTTGTCAAAGAATACGAGATGCATGACCTTTCCTGCCCTTTTCTGAACTTTCGCTTTCTTAGACCTAGGGCTGGATGAATGTTTCCAATGCGAACTCTCGTATGTTGTTAACGGGTCATAATGGTGGAACCAACTCTTGTCACAAGTGATGACCATCTTCAGAAAGTCTGGCTCCCGTTGTAACCTTCCGAGCCATTCTTGACACTTCATGACATGGTGAGCTTTCTGTTCGTCCTTCAACATGTGCGGTACCCATTTCACTGCAACTTTTCGATAGCTAAGATCATTGCGAATTATGTCATCTACAGTTCCAACAGACAAATGCATTATGTCTGCAACTTTCAAAATTGTTATGCGATGATCTTCTTGCACAATTGTGTCAATTTTGTTAATGTTGACTTCTGTTTTTGCTGTTACGGATCTTCCAGGGCGCGGAGAATCTTGAAGGTCTTCATGACCCCCTTTGAAACGTTTGTGCCACTCAGAGACTTGTGTTTTGCCTAATGCTTGGTCCTTGTATGCTTGCTGCACCATTTAAAAGGTTTTTGTAGGAGTTTTGTCTAACAGAACACAAAACTTTATTGATGTGCGTTGCTGCAATTTCAGTTCCATGGTGGGTGCAGTAAACATGACCTGACGTATCGGGCTCTAACTCCCAACTGATTGGCTGCATGACTGGCACTCACAGCACTGCTAGAGGAATGATTCACCTTTCCACCACTAGCAGCCATGGCGCTCCAGGGTAGTTTATTTAAATACAATTAAATTATATAGAATAAAAAGAAGTATTTCAGAAAGTGGAGTGCCATTGTTACTAAAATTAGGCAAGTGAGTCAACCTTGTATATACTTTTCTCCACTTACAAGTTTTTTATGAAGACTAGTTTCTGGGGACTTCTCCCCAGAAACTAGTCTTCATAAAAAACTTATCCCCTCTGGTAGACCACAGAGCTGACGATAGGGGAGAAGTCCCCAGAAACTAGTCTTCATAAAAAACTTGTAAGTGGAGAAAAGTATATACAAGGTTGACTCACTTGCCTAATTTTAGTAACAATTAAATTAGTTTGGTTATTTATTGAAGTAGCCTCGTATGTATTAGTTACACATGGCTTGATGTTTCAGTGCTTTGCATGAAAATGGATCAGTTAGAGTGAATTGAAAAGCTATTTGTAGTTGGTTTTTTTAATACTTCGTCACTTACATTTTATATTTTTGAGGGACTAGTTTCGGAAGCCATCACCTCCATTATCAACCTCTTTCCACAAGTTGGAAAGAGAAAATAAAAGTGAATCGAGAAGATATTGACAAATTGCTTCTCTCACACTGTTTTTCATAGGTCATGTTTCAAGAGCTGTTGCTCCCATCATCAACTGAGTGTCGACTAGTGCGAATTGCACAGATGTATTTTTTAGACCTGGCGCATGACCTTGCTTGAATTTGTGCGTGTGACATCATGCAAAGTAGTGGTGGGGTTAAGATCTCTGCTTTCACCAGCAGACTGCTGATAAAGCTAGTGGGCTAGATGACACATCACTAACTTGACACCCCTTTTTCTTCCAAATAAACAAGTGCACTCGACCATAAACTGCTGTGCAACATGCCACGTCTAAAAAATACCACTGTAGTGTTTTCCTCCTTCTCCATGTCGTTGGTAGATGGCATGATGTATTTGTCAAAGATGTCCGGTGGTGGAGTTTCGAAATTCATGATTCTATGACGATTTTTATTGATTAAGATTTTTTCCCATACGGAAAGATCTTTGGGATGATTAACATGTTTTATTAAAGCTGTCTCCAAGTTAATGTCATATCTGATATTCAAAAAATGAAAAGCAACTGCTGATATTTCTATTTCATCATTTTTAATGTTTCTTATATGTTCTTTAGTTCTGATGTCAATATTTCTTTTTGTTTTTCCTATATATATTTTTGTGCAAGTTTCACATTTGATCTCGTAGATTCCTGGTTTTTCTTTTGCAGTAAGTGAATTTTTGGGGGCCTTTTAGCAAATTCTTGATATTGAATCTATTTTGAGGTGCAAGAACTATGCTTCATGTTGAGAAGATTTTTTGGAATTTATTATGGACTGATGGGTGGAAGGTAAATTTCCTAAAAATTTTGTTCTCTTTTGCACCTGTAGGTTCCAGGGTGGTGGTTTCTTTTATTTTCTGAGCCTTGTTGAGTTTGTTAATTTTTTGCCCACTAAATTTGAGTTGAAACCGTTTGACATACATACACATAAATAGGGAAGCTTTTTTCTTTTAATTTTTTTTTTTTATCAGATATACATTATTGGTCCAAATTAACAATATTACATCATGCTAATAAGTGAATGACCAAAGAAAATAAATTTACATACTTAAAGGTTAGGGAAGAGCCTCAAGGAAGCACTAAATAGTAGGTCTATTAGTGTATTACAGCATGGGAAAGGATATAATTGTTGCAGGCAACAGTAGAGGTAACAGAAAGAGAATAACAATTTGGAAAATGGGCTGGTCTGATAGCTTAGTTGGTAGAGCACCTGCTTGTTGTGCAAGGGATGCCAGGTTCGATTCCCAGCTGGGGGTGGGGATTTTTCTCCAACCAAGATGATTCCTCATCTTCCCCAGAGTCTGGAAGTGTGAATAAAATACAAAGTACAAGCAATCCAACGTATACGAGTTAACACCATCAATATGTTCCGCCAATATGACCACTGCAGTTCATATGGAAACAAAGAGAAGTAAACAAGTAAAACTGAGATAAACTGCTTATGCTATGTCATTAAAATGATTTATTTAATTAATCTCTTGTAAATTTAATGCAGTGGAATGCCTGAAAAGGATACTGAGATGAATTTATTGATGTGTTGTTTTGACTTTCAAGCTAGTTTAAAAGAAAACAGTAAACATGAAATTCTCTTTTTCTTGCATTATCCTTTAGGTATATCAGTAAGATCCAAACCTAATGAATTTTATCATCCTCTAAACCAGTGATCAGCAGCTGCATACATCCTTGTGCTGCCGTCTCTTACCTGCATGCATGCTCGTGCACTCGGAACTGTTGACGTGTAAGCAGTGGTGCAGTGGCGGCTTTTGCATAATGTCATACAACTCCTTAGTCACGTTCAGAGACAATCAAAGCATACAATGTTTACATGTATTTAAATAAGTAATTATTAGGGCCCGGATTTTGATGAAAAGTCATCTTTTTTCTGAGTAGTCATAGACGATGCATTCTAGAACAGTACGTTAGATATATATGGTTTTTATAGGTCATCAAAATGCATTTTCCGGTCATTTTCTTTCTTTTTCACGAATTTATTGGGCATTTTCATCTGTAGCCCGCATTCGGGAGGCCCGGGTTTGATTCCCGTGACTGACCTGACCCTGACCCATGGGCTTTTTTTTAAAAAATAATCTGTTATTAAAAATTCATTTATACCATAATCTTTTATGAAATAGTAACTTTGTAAGTGTGGTAAACATGTAATTAACATAGGTCAGCATCCTAACGGTGCTGGTGAATTTGTAACACATCAATTCGAGGAATTGCCGATAACATCATGCAATACGTGTGGATTGCATCAGTCAGGACTCCAGGAGCTAGTAGTGTCGCAGTAAGGAGGTAGTTTGTGAGTTGTGTAAATTTGATGTGTTGTGGCATTGAAATACCAAAACAAAAACAGTCAACTGCGTCCCGTTTGAAACAGTATGTTTCAGAGTCTGGCGGAAACATATATTTTATAAAATTGAAAATGATCTGATGAATTTTGAATTTATTATTTAGTAGCAATAATTGCATTAGTTATGTAAAAAACTGAAGCTGCTGACAGTGAAGTAAATTAGGTATTAATAATAACTAAACACTAGTAACACAACTTCACTATTTACTTATTTTATTAAAAAAAAAATTACTTATCATCCATGGGCAAATAAAATTTTACAAAAAATTTTCAAAGAAGTGGGTATAATACTAGCACCTCAAAATAATTACAGTATAAAGAATTCACTACAGTTTTTTAAAAAAGACAAAATTTCAGACAACAAAAAATCTGGTATTATCAAGTTAACTGTTTAGAATGCGACAAGATCTATATTGGTAGGACCAAGCATAATTTAGAAACCAGAGCGAAGGAACATTTTAGAGATATTAAATATAGACAGACAGAGAAATCGGCAGTGGCTGATCATTTTTGGTCATATAATCATGAAGTAAATCCAGAAGTTAAATTATTGAAACAATTGAAAGAACCGATAGATTTAATGGTTTGGGAGAAGATATTTATTTTGAAAAATAAGGATCGCGTAATGAATTTTGATATCCCTCCACTAGATGTCATCAGTAAGTTTGTGTTGTCCCCGGTAGATGGCAGTTAGACAAGGAACTATTCTTCAAACTCTGGTAGTGGTCAAGATCAGTCACTCAGTCAGTTAGTTGGTGAGTGTCAAGCTGAGTGGTTGAGGATAAAGCAGATGTTTTGCTTTGAAACCGATCAAAAAAAAAAAAAAAAAAAAAAAAAAAAAAAGATTTGAATAAGATAAGTAAATAGTGAAGTTGTGTTACTAGTGTTCAGTTATTATTAATAATTGCATTATTTACTAAGAAAGTTAATTTTAAAATGTGGTTATTTGAACCATATATTCATTATTTGTCTGTGACAGTTATGAATTTATTATTATGAAAGAAATTGTTAATTTTTGTTATGTCATTTTTATACATTTTGTGTGCATTTTTTTGTATTTTAAGGGCATTTATTAGCTCATTTTTAGAGAATTTTTAGGTCAACAACTTCCGGGCCCTAGTAATTATATTTTATTTAATTAGGATACCAGTTATTTAGCCGTTTCTCTTAGGAAATAAACAGATTAACACAAATATATAATATACTCTAGGACAGTCTTATTAATGCTGTGCCATATAGAACTAAATAATAATAATGATGATGATAATAATAATAATAGTAATAATAATAATAATAATAATAATAATAATAATAATAATAATAATAATAATAATAATAATAATAATAATAATAATAATAAAAATAAAAATCACAACAGACAAAATAATAATAACAACCGTACTATAATTGTCTGATGTGTCCTGTAACTGCTCCAGCATTGTGATTTGTTCCCCACCTTGTAATTTGCCGTAATCACTAGCATGGCAAGTGTCATAGTGGCGCTGGAGATTATATTTTCATATCACATTCAGGACCTTATTGCATATTAAACATCGTGCAGCATTATCAAATGGTGTAAAAATTAGGCCGGCACCCATGAAGGGTTAAATAATGTAGGGGTAGAAGACCTTCGTGAACATGTAGCCATTTTGTAAACAACGTCCATACACAGGTAACTAATGAGCCTATACTGATCACCCCACAGGCTAACAGGTTGCCCCTCTCTTCCCTTCCCTCCTTCACTATAATTATTTGCTGGTGCACTTCTTACCCAATACCCGTTTTAGCATGTCGTGAAGACCACTGATAACCACTGCTCTGCTGAAATGGGGAATTATGTTGAATATATACCAGAAGTTCAGGGTTAAACAGTCCAAAGCAGAGTCAATAAAGACAAGAAGGATGTTGATGCACATCTAAAGAAAGAGTTCAGGAGTGGAACGAGTTGTTGAGGCATGGAGTTTTACATGAAGGTAAAAAGAGTGCAGTCCGTAGCAAAACCTAGAATGAACGAGAACTGGATTTTTTGGAAGAAGAAATTGCCACTACTTTAATACACAGTCTCAGTTATGTTTATTGCATGAAACATGGAAATAAAGGTATTTACAGAAAAAGTGACAAATGAAAACTGAATACTCACTTTCTGTTTCTTCAAAAAGTGCACAAAGCAAAGTATAAAAGTGCTTTAGTAAGTAGAATTGAAATTGTGCGTTAAAATATAATTAAATATGTTCCTTTGCCGGTTTTTCTTCAATTCCATGATGGCAGTTTGAATAGAATTGGATCTAAATACACTAATTGGAACGTATTTGTTAGATGTGATTTTAAAGAAAAACTGATTTTGGTGATAACAGTGTTTGGGAAAGCAACATTTGCTTTAAAAGTGCAGTTAGCTCAAGAGATACAAGTTTTTATTCTCTCATGAAAACCTTTTATTATGAATTTAGTGCTGTTTGATCCATGCACCTCATATACAGGGTGTATATAAATGAATATCGGGGTTTTAACTCTATAATATTTATTACATTCAACTTACAGTTATAGATGATATGTTAGATGAAAAAGCAACTCAAACAGTTTTACCAAGAACCTTATAAATGTTTAATGTGACTACCCTTTGTCACACGGCACACAGCAAGTCTATAGCTGAGTTCTTCCCAAAGATTGATAAGTGTGTATTCAGTAATTGTAGCAACAGCTGCTTCAATCCGGTTTCTTAATTCAGGGACGTCAGCTGGTAGCAGAGGCTCAAGCCTTCATGAAGCCCCAAAGGTAAAAATTGCATGGCGTTAGGTCAAGAGAACGTGGAGGCCATGCATAGCAAGCCCTTGCGGCCTATCCAGCACTATCTCGAGTACAGTGATGTTCAACCAAACGCGTACTTCGTTATGCCAGTGAGGTGGCGCACCATCTTGTTGGAAAATGAAGTTCTCTGGCTCATTTTCTGCCAACTGAGGGAAGAGCCATTGCTCTAGGGTACCCAAGTAAGGAGTGCCAGTTACAGTAGGTTCACCAAAATAGAAACTCGTAAACTTTTCACCAGGATACGGCACAAAAAACATTCACTTTAGGGGAATCTCGTTGCATTTATACTATCTTGTGAGGATTTTCTGTGCCCCAGGTGTGCGCATTATAAGTGTTAGCATGTCCACCTAGGTGAAAGGTCAGTTCATCACTGAAGTCAACATGATCCATAAAATTGTCATCATCATGAAACAACATGTCGTTTGCGAGGTTGGCACGTAATCTGTGGTCTGTTGGCTTTAGAGCCTGTAATAATTGTAAATGGTATAGACATAGCCGTAAGCGTTTTCTTACAACTTTCCAAACAGTCGACATAGGAACTTGTAATTCACGACTAGCCTTCCAGACTGATTTCTTTTGGGCTACGCCTGAACGACTCTCTCACTCACTCAACAGTCTCTTCACTTACTCTTGATCGTCCCGTGCTCTTCCCTTTATAAAGGCAGCCGGTATCTTCAAACTGATGAGACCATCTGCGAATGTTATTATCACTAGGAGGATCACAACCGAACTTAATACGGAACGCACGTTGCACAGTAACTACAGATTCAGTCTTTGCAAACTGCAAAACACAAAACGCTTTCTGTTTACTAGTCGCCATCTTTGCTACTACCGCTTTCTAGTGGATTGCAGCAGAAACATTGCACATACATGCGCACTGGTGCCAACAAACAAAACTGTTTGAGTTGCTTGTTCATTTGACATGTCATAACTGTAAGTTTAATGTAATAAATATTATAAAGACTTAAAACCCTGATATTCATTGATATACACCCTGTATTACAAATAGCAAGGGCCCTAATTCTGAGCCCATACATATATTACTGCTATGGTAATGCATGTGTTGTTTAATTGTTCTATTATTTGTTATAGCAACTAGAGGAGACAGTTATAAAGTATGAAGCCAAGATCAAACAAATTGGACTTGAGTATAGAAACATGTCTGAACAGCTCACTTCTGAAGTTAATTTCCTGAGTAAGTATTAAAATAAAATATAAAAATTTGTGACACACTTCACTTATTTGTTTAAAAATTATAAATTCTTCCACAGGACTATTTTTGCAATATAGATATATTTTGCATCCTCGACTCTGTTTACGGTTTCCTTCACATGGTTACTGCCACTAGGTGATGGATTGCTCATTGTTGTACTGCCATCTATTGGAAGCAAAAACATTTATATATCTATACAGAATCATTTGGTAGTAAATATTAAAAGCAGAAGCATTATTAACAGTGAAGTATTCTTCATTTTTGTCACCAAACAGCTGAGGATGAGGTCGAATGATCTTGAAAATGTTTCAATTATACAACAAGTAAGTGAAGTTTGAGTGTAAAAAAAAAAAAAAATCATTTGGTAGTATTTCAAAATTCAGCATACAATAAAACTATAAATAGAAGTATTTATTAACAGTGGAGCTTCATCAATAAAACCTTTTTAAAACACTTCTCGAACTGTAAAAACACTTAAGTTACACTTACATTTAAAAATTAGGGCATGTTTCAAGGACCCCACGTCCCCATCGTCAGCTGATGTTCAACTAGTTCAGGTGACTGCCTCCCTCTCCTGGCTCTGTTCAATCAGTTGAATGACGTCATCTACTATCAGTATTTCAAAGTTCATGGCTCTCTTTTTATTCTTCAAAATGTGTATATTTTCCCAAACTGTTAATTCCCAACAACTTTTTGACGGCTTCATCATTAAACTCTTATTATTTAAGTTAATTGATGGAAATGAATCGTTCCTTCACATTAGCCATGTACAGGCTAAGGTTTAGGATAGATAGAGTCAATTGGAGACTTTGTCATGATGACACGTTGGCCATTGTAGTTTAATGGGTAAGAGCGACTAGACGGAAACCAGGAGATCCTTTGGTTCAAATTCTGGCCATGGCATTGAATTTTTCAGTTTGACTCTATCCTAAATGGCGAGTGTGAAGGAATGATTAATTTCCATCAATTAACTTAAATAAGAAAGGTTTTTTTTTGTGTAATTTACGTCCTTTAACTTTTTTAAGTCATATTGAACGATGAATGGAATGAGTGAAATGATGCTCAAATGGGCCCATAGTCCATGGAGCTTAGAGTTACCTGACATTCGTCTTTTTAGGATAATGGAAAACCCTGGAAAAAAACCTTATCCAGGTAACTCACCCCGACTGAGATTCCAACTCGGGACCTCTTGAACGTGAGGCAGACATGCTACCATATACGCTACCAAGGCGGCCTAAATAAGAGTTCAATGATGAAGCCTGGCACTCAAGTACTAAAGATAGTAAAGTCGTCACAAATGGTGTATCTCGAAGATGAGAGCCCCTTGTGGTTTACCGCGAAAATATAGGAGTCAGTTGGAGAATTTAATGTCATGATGGCACGTTGGCCATGATAGCTCAATGGGTAAGAGCAACTCGACGGAAACCAGGAGTTCTGTGGTCAAATCCCGGCCATGGCATCATTTAAATCTTTTGATATTTAAATTTTTCAGTCTTTTTATGTATAAAATGTTTATTAAAACCATTCATTAAAGCAGTGCTTATAATGTGTTTATATTCTCTATTAAATTCCTCTTTATTTAGGGTTATATTTATTAACTTGTATATTAAATTATTAAAGACAGCAAATTTATGTGTAAAAGGTTAAAACTTAATTTTTAGATCATTATCAGTATGAGTTGATTTCCCATAATTGCCAAAGTTTAATATTTGTTATTCTTTATTATCTTTAGATCTGAAAAAGAAGGGCAACCACTATTTTCAGTTTCTAACAAGAACTTTATAGCTTTATCTTGTAAATTTAAAAGTTTTAAAGTATCATATATATTCTGTTGTTTAAGGATTTGATACAATGAAGCACAAAATTAATACAATTTTGAGTCGAACTAATACTCAATGTTCCATTTACTGCTAGTATTTACCAAGAACGCGTTTCGTTAGGTTCTTCCTAACATCATCAGCTGTTGCCGACTAATGGATGCCGGTTCAGTGAACTCCTCGGAGGTGATAGGTGCGTCTCTGTCGGTATCTTGATGAACTTGAAATTGGGGTTGTCTTCAAAGGTTAGTATCGAAATTAAACAATTTACTTTCATATTTCTTTATAAAGATTTTTTCCCACGTGGTTAATGCAGCTGGACCTTGGACACTTTTTAGTAAGTGAATTTCTTGTTCTATGTCATGATTTTCCTTCCAAAAATGGTACGCTACCGCCGATTTATCTATTTCTTTATTCCTTATGTTCCTAAAGTGCTCTTTAAGCCTGATGTTCACGTTCCTTTTTGTTTTTCCAATGTAGAATTTGTCACAGTCCTTGCAATTTATCCGGTACACTCCTGATTTTTTGCCTGTGGGTATCTCCTTTGTATTATGTGATTTCAAAAGGTGTTTTACACTAAATTTGTTCTGTGGGGCCAAAGTAATATTGTGTTCTTTGAAGACTTTCTGGAAAAGGTGTGTAGCTCTGGGATGATACGTAAATTTTCTGTATGAGGTTTCATTGCTAATTGGGGAGAGAGTAGTTACTTGTTTGCATCTTAGTTGTCTTTTGAATTTATCTATTTTCTTGTTGACCAATTCAGCACTGTATCCATTGTATTCTGCAATGTGAATGATGTTATTGTACTCTTTGTTATATTCTATCTTGTTTAAAGGTACATTAACCAGCCTGTAAGTTAAACTGTTGATAACAGCATGCTTGTGTTGTCTTGGGTTATATCCATCTGATTTTATGAAATTTTCTGTGTGTGTTTCCTTTCTGTGTATGCCAAATTCAAGTTTATTATGTTTTCTGGTAAGTTTCAAATCTAAGAAAGGGATTTCATTGTTTATCTCTTTTTCTATGGAGAATTTTATTGCAGGATTTTGTAAATTAAGTAGTTTTAATGCATCATCCATTTGTTTCTCATTTATTATTGCCCAAATGTCATCCACATATCTGTACCAATGCTTAAAAATTAGTGGGAATGCCTTTGTGATGTGTGTTTCCAAAAAGCTCATGAAGAGGTCTGCCAAAAATGGGGACAATGGGTTGCCCATAGATAGTCCTGATTTTTGTTTGAAAATTTTTTTATTGAATGTAAAAAAGGACTGTTCAATGCAAATATTGGTTAGTTGAAGGTATTCCTCTATGATGTTTTGGTCTATTTGTAGGGACTGAAGCCATGTTTGCATGTACTCTATGAGTTTGTCTCTTGGAACACTTGGGAACAAGGAGATTACATCAAAAGATACCATTCGGTCTGTGGGAGAAAATTGTAGATTTTTAGTTTTGTTGATGAATTCCAATGAATTTTTAATACTGTGGCTTTTGAATTTTGGTAGCTCCTTAAATTTTTTGTTTAACCATTTGGATAGCTTGTAGCAGGGTGTGTTTACGTTGTTAATGACTGGGCGCATCTTGTTTCCTGTTTTATGAATTTTGGGTAATCCATATATGTTAGCTACTGTAGGGTTGTCCGGTTTTAAACTTTGTTTAATTTCTTTTGATATGATTGTTTTATCCTTCATTGTTTCGTTTAACTGTTTTACACACATATTTAAAGGGTCAGACTTTATTTCCTGGAATTCATCACTTGCCAATAAATCTGTCATTCTAGAGATGTAGTCCTGTTTGTCCATGATGACCGTCTTATTTCCTTTGTCTGCTTTCGTATAAACAACATCCTTTTTATTCAGAGATTTAAGTATTTTTACGTATGGTTTGGGTTTACCACTTTCCCTTTCTATTTTTTTCTAAGATTTTTCCACATTCGCTTCTAATTGCTGATTTCTGCCCAGTATTTAGACCCTCGGTAGCTATTTCAATGTCAACTATATAATCTTCTACGTTATCGGAGAAATCTACGCACGTTTTTAACCCTTTATTTAAGAACGCTGTTTCTGCATGTGTGAAGGTTTCATGAGAAAGATTAATTACCTCATTTTGCTTATGTTTGTTTGTAGGTTGACGTTCCGTGTAGTTTGCTCTCCGCAAGATTAGACCCTGTATTTTTCTATTTTGTTTTCGTGCTTTTATGTTTACGCGACTGTTAATATGCGTAAAAGCACAGTTTTCTAAGTTGTCCCAAATGATGTTTCCTAATGTTTTGCACAATTTCAAATGTAATTCATAGAGGTTCAAATCTAATTTTGATATGTGTTGTGTGTTTGGAGGAATTTAGTAACAGTGACGTCAAAATTAATATAAAATTATTTGTGGTTGGTTTATTGACACTCGTCACTTACTTTTTCATATATTTATGAGAGACTAGTTTCAAAGGCCCTGGCCTCCATTTTCAATCTCTTCCCAACATTGTAATAGTGCCATAAACAATCAAAAAGTTAACATCAAACGCTACCTGAAAATTAAGGAAAAGAGGAGGTTTGTTTCTCTGGATATAAAGTTCTTAAAGGCTTGTCTGAAAAATAAAGTATGCCCAAACTTCGTTAGAAAATATGTGAAAATGAACCGAAACAAAAAACAGCAACTGGCAGCTGAAAAGAAAATAATACAATTAGAAATTACAAAACAATATAGTAAATTATCAAAATTAGATTTGAACCTCTATGAATTACATTTGAAATTGTGCAAAACATTAGGAAACATCATTTGGGACAACTTAGAAAACTGTGCTTTTACGCATATTAACAGTCGCGTAAACATAAAAGCACGAAAACAAAATAGAAAAATACAGGGTCTAATCTTGCGGAGAGCAAACTACACGGAACGTCAACCTACAAACAAACATAAGCAAAATGAGGTAATTAATCTTTCTGATGAAACCTTCACACATGCAGAAACAGCATTCTTAAATAAAGGGTTAAAAACGTGCGTAGATTTCTCCGATAACGTAGAAGATTATATAGTTGACATTGAAATAGCTACTGAGGGTCTAAATACTGGGCAGAAATCAACAATTAGAAGCGAATGTGGAAAAATCTTAGAAAAAATAGAAAGGGAAAGTGGTAAACCCAAACAATACGTAAAAATACTTAAATCTCTGAATAAAAAGGATGTTGTTTATACGAAAGCAGACAAAGGAAATAAGACGGTCATCATGGACAAACAGGACTACATCTCTAGAATGACAGATTTATTGGCAAGTGATGAATTCCAGGAAATAAAAGTCTGACCCTTTAAATATGTGTGTAAAACAGTTAAATGAAACAATAAAGGATAAAACAATCATACCAAAAGAAATTAAACAAAGTTTAAAACCGGACAACCCTACAGTAGCTAACATATATGGATTACCCAAAATTCATAAAACAGGAAACAAGATGCGCCCAATCATTAACAACATAAACACACCCTGCTACAAGCTATCCAAATGGTTAAACAAAAAATTTAAGGAGCTACCAAAATTCAAAAGCCACAGTATTAAAAATTCGTTGGAATTCATCAACAAAACTAAAAATGTACAATTTTCTCCCACAGACCGAATGGTATCTTTTGATGTAATCTCCTTGTTCCCAAGTGTTCCAAAAGACAAACTCATAGAGTACATGCAAACATGGCTTCAGTCCCTAAATAGACCAAAACATCATAGAGGAATACCTTCAACTAACCAATATTTGCATTGAACAGTCCTTTTTTACATTCAATAAAAAAATTTTCAAACAAAAATCAGGACTATCTATGGGCAACCCATTGTCCCCATTTTTGGCAGACCTCTTCATGAGCTTTTTGGAAACACACATCACAAAGGCATTCCCACTAATTTTTAAGCATTGGTACAGATATGTGGATGACATTTGGGCAATAATAAATGAGAAACAAATGGATGATGCATTAAAACTACTTAATTTACAAAATCCTGCAATAAAATTCTCCATAGAAAAAGAGATAAACAATGAAATCCCTTTCTTAGATTTGAAACTTACCAGAAAACATAATAAACTTGAATTTGGCATACACAGAAAGGAAACACACACAGAAAATTTCATAAAATCAGATGGATATAACCCAAGACAACACAAGCATGCTGTTATCAACAGTTTAACTTACAGGCTGGTTAATGTACCTTTAAACAAGATAGAATATAACAAAGAGTACAATAACATCATTCACATTGCAGAATACAATGGATACAGTGCTGAATTGGTCAACAAGAAAATAGATAAATTCAAAAGACAACTAAGATGCAAACAAGTAACTACTCTCTCCCCAATTAGCAATGAAACCTCATACAGAAAATTTACGTATCATCCCAGAGCTACACACCTTTTCCAGAAAGTCTTCAAAGAACACAATATTACTTTGGCCCCACAGAACAAATTTAGTGTAAAACACCTTTTGAAATCACATAATACAAAGGAGATACCCACAGGCAGAAAATCAGGTGTGTACCGGATAAATTGCAAGGACTGTGACAAATTCTACATTGGAAAAACAAAAAGGAACGTGAACATCAGGCTTAAAGAGCACTTTAGGAACATAAGGAATAAAGAAATAGATAAATCGGCGGTAGCGTACCTTTTTTGGAAGGAAAATCATGACATAGAACGAGAAATTCACTTACTAAAAAGTGTCCAAGGTCCAGCTGCATTAACCACGTGGGAAAAAATCTTTATAAAGAAATATGAAAGTAAATTGTTTAATTTCGATACTAACCTTTGAAGACAACCTCAATTTCAAGTTCATCAAGATACCGACAGAGACGCACCTATCACCTCCGAGGAGTTCACTGAACCGGCATCCATTAGTCGGCAACAGCTGATGATGTTAGGAAGAACCTAACGAAACGCGTTCTAGGTAAATACTAGCAATAAATGGAGCATTGAGTATTAGTTCGACTCAAAATTGTATTATCATATATATGTTGGATTCATTTTTAAAGTTGTGACTACTCTCACGCATAGTAGTAACAAGCTTTTAAGATTACTTACGTCATTTGTGTGGCCAAGGATTGAAATTTCTTGTATCTGCCTAAATGCTACTGCTTCATCAATAGTAATTGTGAAGAAGCGATGAACTTAGATCTTCATTCAGTGGCATTTTATAAGCAAGAATGTAGATAGAGTTTAATACCTGTTCTACTGCATATAGCACTACAGGTGATAGACATGATAATGAAATGAAATTTGGGAAGGCACCTTTCCAGGCCTAAGTTTAGTGTACCTCCACATTTGCCAGTTAGGACTGTGGAAAACCTGGAAAAAATGTGTCAGGGTGAACAATCTTGGCAGGATCATGGGTCTACGTCTAAATGACCTCTATTACCCGATCAGTAATATAATATAATATTTATTGAGGTACTAAGGTTTTACAATTTTTGGATTGCCCTCTGTTTTGGCCCAGGCCACTGCTGCACAGGACAGTCCATTAAGTATATTTACAGACGTGTTACAATATGTGTTATTACGGAATAGTCACTTATTATTCCTTCCCTCTTTTTACAGTCCATATCCATTTGTTTTTTACTTTACTTAAAAACTGCCCTATGTTTTTATCATTTTTGCTTAAAACCTTGATTAAGCTAATTCTCCTATTCATATTTGGTATTTGACATTCTTTCCTCCACATCTCTGTTTCCTTACAATCAAACAGTATATGTTCTATATCCTCTTTGTCCCCACACAATGGGCACTCATCTTTGACCTCTTAATCTTCATATCCCTGCTCTTAACCATGCTAACCCCTTTCTTTCTTCACTGCTTGTGCTATCTATATACCTCTCCCTTCCCCAGCTATCTTTCAATGGAATATAGAAAACAAGTGATCTCTTCTCTGCTAATTGACTAAACAGTTTCTGGATCTCCATGTCTTCAAATCTTATTCTAGCCCCTTTGCAAAAACCTTTATAATTAGTTTCTCTCTTTCTCCAAATATCATCCATATCATTATCTTCCAAATTATTTTGTGCCACTCCAAGTGATTTGAGCCATTTTTCTATCAACGGTGGGAGTTGATTAACTGGTATGCTGGGAAACAGTGATATAACATCAAATGAGACTAGTGTGTCCTCTTCTTTTAGTTCAGTATCCTTAACGTGTTCTATAAGTTCATAGGTGTTTTTGATGCTTAGGCTGTCAAATTTTGGAAATGAGTTGAATTTGTTTATTAGCCACTTTGCAAGTTTGTATGTTGGTGAATTTATACTGCTAACTATTGGTCTCATTGTTATGGATGGTTTGTGTATTTTGGGTAAGCCATAAAGTCTAGGTAAGGTTGGGTTATCCGGTTTAACTGTATATTTGTTTGGTATTATGCTTGATTTTGCTATTGTTTTTTCAAATGACTGTATGCAAGTTTTTAGAGGATTTTTGTTAATGATTTCATATTCATTGTCAGTTAGCATTTCTTCCATTTTTTCTATATAATCTGATTTTTCCAAGATAGTCCTAATGGAAAAATCAGATTATATTGAAAAAATGGAAGAAATGCTAACTGACTTCCAAGATAGTCCTAATGGAAAAATCAGATTATATTGAAAAAATTGCTTCACTGTGGTGTTCCAGTACACTTAAATTTCGATATAGCCTCTAAATATTTGTGTATTCCATCTACAGTTTTCTCTGAAAGACTATTTAGCACAGCAGGACCCATATATGACAGAAAAAGAAGCAGACTTGGCCACGAAAGAGTGAAAATGCTAGTATTTTTTAACAAGAACTTATAAACGTGGACTGTTTAGCTTTTAGATGTCTAGTGTAGAGTTTGAAAATAACACTGATGGTTTTAAATTTTGTCTCATTAAATATGTGCACCTATTTAGTTTTATTGGCATTACACAGTTCTCCTAACATTCTCTTTTGTATAAAAATTATTTGTGGTTGAAACTAGAAGTAGAAATGATGGTATCGAGATCAAAGTGCAGGTTATCGTGGAAAATATCATGTATCAGTATCAAGAATTGAGTATCGACCCATCCCTAATTTATTATTTATTTTTCTGTTCCTTACACTGCTTTCTTATATTAAATAATACATAATTAGCTTCAGCAGTCATCTAAGGTACCAGTTGCAGTTCTATAAGAAAATTTATGTTTAATTTTTTCTCATTTGTGCATTATTTTATACATCTCCTTTTGAAAATGTATAACTGATGTTGTATTGTACTTTCATCACTTAAGTTTTTCATTAAACAGCAAAAATTGCTATGTATACGAGTACATTGTAGCAATCTGGAAGGAATCCTAGAGGCATAGGTTTTAGTTGGCTGCCTAAATGAAAAGATGGAATGTGTGTTTGGAGGAATTTAGTAACAGTGACGTCAAAATGAAACGTAACAACTATTTGTAGTCGGTTTATTGACACTCGTCACTTACCTTTCTTATGTTATTGAGGGACTAGTTTCAAAGGCTATTGCCTCCATTTTCAACCTCTCTCCAACTAGCATCTGTTGTCTGCTCTCCTCTCTCTGGTGGTGGAACTATGAACTTCTTTGTCAAATTACCTACTGGTGGGATTTCCAAGTTCATTACGCGGTCCTTATTTTTCCTTATGAATATGTTCTCCCATGTTGTTAGTTTATTTTGGTTTATCACTCCTTTTAGTAATTTTGAATTTGGATCAATGTCATGATTTTCGTTCCAGAAATGAAATGCTACTGCTGACTTTTCTTCTTGTTTCAATCTAATGTCTCTAAAGTGCTCTATGACTCTGGTTTCTAGATATCTTTTAGTTTGACCTATGTAGCATTTTTCACAATTTTTACAACTTATTTTGTACATTCCGGAACTGTTAACTAATGGGATTTCATATTTTGTTTTTTAATTTAGCAATTTCAGAATTGAATGGCCATTAATAGGTGCCAAGATGATATTTTGTTCCTTAAAGATCTTCTTAAAATTATTAAATATTTTTGGGTAATATTTGAATGAACTGAATATGCTGTTGCTTTCTTTTTCCTTTGTAAATGTGGTTGCTTCCTTAATGGTTTTCTTTAGTTTAGCTTTTCTAATTTTCTTAAACACCAGACTTTTGTTGTATCCATTTTCTTCTGCTATGCGTAGTACGGCTTTTTGTTCTTTGACGTATTCTTCTTTATCCATGGTTATGTTGACTAGTCTGTGTGTAAGGCTGTTTATTATTGCATGCTTATGTATAATTGGGTTGTAGCTATTATTTTTTATGTAATTTTCGGAATGTTTTTGGTTTTAATTGGAATTTACAGGAAACCAACACATTCAGAAAATTACATAAAAAATAATAGCTACAATCCAATTATACATAAGCATGCAGTAATAAACAGTCTTGCACACAGACTAGTCAACATTCCCATGGATAAAGAAGAATACATCAAAGAACAAAAAACCGTACTACGCATAGCAGAAGAAAATGGATACAACAAAAGTCTAGTGTTTAAGAAAATTATAAAAGCTAAACTAAAGAAAACCATTAAGGAAGCAACCACATTTACAAAGGAAAAAGAAAGCAACAGCATATTCAGTTCATTCAAATATTACCCAAAAATATTTAATAATTTTAAGAAGATCTTTAAGGAACAAAATATAATCTTGGCACCTACTAATGGACACTCAATTTTAAAATTGCTAAATTCAAAAACAAAAGATGAAGTTGCATCAGTTAACAGATCCAGAATATACAAAATAACTTGTAAACATTGTGAAAAATGCTACATTGGTCAAAATAAAAGAAATCTAAAAACCAGAGTTAAAGAGCACTTTAGAGACATCAGATTGAAATAAGAAGAAAAGTCAGCAGTAGCATTTCATTTTTGGAACGAAAATCATGACATTGATCCAAATCAAAATTATTAAAAGGAGTGATATGCAAAAATAAACTAACAACATGGGAGAACATATTCATATGGAAAAATAAGGGCCGCATAATGAACTTTGAAATCCCACTAGTAGATAATTTGACAAAGAAGTTCATAGTTCCACCACCAGAGAGAGGAGAACAGACAACAACAGATGCTAGTTGGAGAGAGGTTCAAAATGGAGGCAATGGCCTTTGAAACTAGTCCCTCAATAATATAAGTAAAGTGACAAGTTTGAATAGTTATAAATAAAACCATTGTTAACAGTGAAGCTAATTTCATGTATAAAGACCAAAATTGAGTCATACCTTTTAAAACTTGTAACTTCACTCACGTCCTTCCGAGAGACGGAGCCAATTACAAGAGATCCAGACAACAACCAACTGTGATGAATCGCTAATCAGTTGACGATGAAACTGCAATTGTTTCGAAAACGTTCCTAAGTTTTTGAAAGAACGTGAGTAGGGAAGTTACAAGTTTTAAAAGATGTGACTCAATTTTAGTCGAAATTAATTGTTCTTTCACGTGGCCGTGTATAGGCCAAAGTATGGAAAGATAGAATCAGATTGAAAAATTCAATGCCATAGCCGAGATTTGAACCACGGATGTTCTGGTTGCCGTCCATCTGCTCCATCCCTTGAGCTACACATGGCCAGTGTGAAAGAACAATTAATTTCCATTAATTAACCTAATAGTGGTTAACTATAAAGCCTGGGCCTTAAAGTACTTACATGTTGTTAGTCGCCATTAAGGTAGTTTGTCTCATGTATTTATGAGAACTCCTAAGTGGTTTACCGGGAAAAACACAAATCAGTCAGAGAATTTAATGTTATGTCGGCAAGTTGGCCACAGTAGCTCAAGGGTGGGAGCGGCTGGACGGCAACCAGAAGATCTGTGGTTCAAATCCCGGCTATACATTGAATTTTTCAGTCTGACTCTAGCTTTCCATACTCAATTTTAGTCTTTATACATAAGTGACGAGTGTCAATAAACCGACTACAAATAGTTTTTACGTTTAATTAAGATGGAAGATTTAATTTTATATTGCATTTGAACTTGATGTTTTACCTGAATATCATGTGCTAACTTAGTTACTGGGTAGCATAGTTTGGAAATTCCATTTCTATCTTCAACCTCAATATAAAACTTAAATTTTGCACCACTTCGCTAAATTTCTTTGGGCATTAATTAATGAATGCTGTGTTTGCAGTTGGAAAGCTGAATTGCGTCAGAGAATTCCGTATCCAGAGAGATGAATTAATGGCCAATCTTGAACAACAGAAGGAAGATATGGTGCGGTAAGTAGAGGAAAACAGATAAGCTGTGTATGAAGTTGAGAAGAAGTTTGTTGTTGGCAAAGACAAGTAAGAGATAAGTACTAGTACTTATTGCACCAATAACAAATGAAGTGAGCAAAATGATGAGATTGTGATTGAGGAACCAGATGGTTTTTAAAATGAAATAACTCAATTAAAATTGGATTCAATGAAATGTACAGATGTATTATTTTATCTTGACAGAAATCATGTGTGGTAGGGATGAGTAGCAACTGGGGTGGGGATAGTGCACCTATCGCCACAATGCATCACATGCGTAAGATTACGAGAGGGGAGTGTGGTGCACAAACTGTCTAAACACATATCTCACTCTTGAAGTCAGTATTGCAGCTCTTATAAACTAATTGTAATTCTTACTATGGTAGTAATCTCCATGCTTTTGTTTGATCTTAAATAGTACATAGGCATTTGGAACAAAACCCTGTTCTCCTCCAGCAGGCATGATAACCAACTGTCGGCCTTTCAACATCGCTGCAGAGTTCCTGTAACAAATTTCACTCCAGGCATATGGTCTAGTATGTGCTGAATTGATATAAGTTTCATCCATATAAACTATATAAACCTCACTGGGATATCTCTGAATATTTCGTAAATACTTAAGCCTTTTTGCCTGTATGGTACAATATTCGATTAAAATTTGTCTGTCACGCTTAGTATTTTCCATATAAATCCTAGTTTCAAAAGAACTCTTCTTAATGTTCAGACACTGCCTTGGTGTCAGTAGAATTTTGAAGCTTTGTAAGCACTTTCTTCAGAGTTGGTCTTTGTTTTTATGTGTTTTAAAAATTATTTGCAGTTCGCCTAACTACTTCTGAATTAAAACATCCAAATTAGATTCTGCGCATGTTCTTAATCTTTGTTTACTGGGTATTGAGAAGGACTTTGTTGCACTAGTACCAATGACTTTTCTTTCCTTAATGAGTTCTTTCCTAAATTGCTTTGAGACACATCTGTTGCCTCAGATGCCCTTTCCCAGATTTTCCTAGCAGACCCAGACCATTGTTCCTTTTTTTATAAATCTATAGACATTGGTTATTGCTTCTGGTGTTTTTAAATGTAGCACCTTATTTACTAATGTGCTGCTAGGAGGCGTTATTTCTAAATGCTCTCCTGGAACCAGGAGGCACACACATTTTGAATCAAGCTGTAGTATTACTCAGTAGCTCTGCACTTAAAGTATAAACTTGAAAGAAGCGTAGGGACAGTGAAGCACAAACTAGTACAAAATTGAATCGAGAATATATTGACACATTGCTTCACTCACACTGTTTATTCACAGGACATGTTTCAAGAGCTCTTGCTCCTATCCTCAGTCGAGTATCAGCTGAGGATAGGAGCAAGAGCTCTTGAAACATGTCCTGTGAATAAACAGTGTGAGTGAAGCAATGTGTCAATATATTCTCGATTCAATTTTGTACTAGCTCTGCACTTGTTTACTTGCTCGCAACTGGTACGCAACTAACCTGCCCTCCCCTCCAGTTGCAACCGTTCTGAAATGGACTTGTCCAGATACCACTGTGCATCACTCTGCAATTGTCAAGATATAAAAATACATCTGTACTGTGTGACACAAGATACAACATTTCATGTCATTTTGATTTTTGAAAATTATATCACTAAAATGCCTTCCGCCAGTCCTCACACACTCATTTGGTTTTGATACTTAAAATTTCTCACTACTATGAACCAGTTAGGTTAAATTGCACAGGTCTCTATAATACGTGCAGGTCAAACTGCCTTTTAATTTAAAATCCTTCATTTATTTTATACATTTACCATGGTAAGCAGTAAGACAAACAAATATATATAGTTAGGGGTGGTGATTTTTCACAAATGTGATATAGCATGATACAGAGTGAAATTGACTCAAAATGCTATATAAATGTGAAATCGAAGATTTTCCCAAATAATTATTTTTCACCAATGCTTTGTCTTATGGAAACTTTAACTGAAGAGTCTGTAGAACCTTTGCATGTTTAGAAAGATATAAGGTAAGTGACCACTTTTCTGAAATGTGGAAAGCAGCCCTTCCCGCTAAATTAGCTTATTGTTCTAAGATTGCCCATATTAGTTATGTTTGGTACCTGAAGTGAGTTCAGTTGTTCCACAAAATAAATCCTTCTTACCACGCGTCATGACTCTCAATCTATCTTCACAGTCCAATGTGTAAGGACTATGATACAATGAAGCACAAAATTAATATAAGTTTGAGTCGAACCAATACTCAATGCTGCACTTATTGCTAGTATTTACCTAGAATGCATTTCATCAGGATCTTCCTCACATCATCAGCTGTTGTCAACTAATAGATGTTAATTTGGTGAATTCCTTGGAGGCGATAGGTGCATCTCTGTTGGTATCTTGATGAACTTGAAGTTTTGGTTTTCTTCAATGATAAAGTCGAAATTAAACAATTTTCTTTCATATTTCTTTATGAAGATTTTTTCCCATGTGGTTAATGCAGCTGGACCTTGGACACTTTCTAATAAGTGGATTTCTCGTTCTATATCATGATTCTCCTTCCAAAAATGGTACGCTACTGCCGATTTATCTATTTCTTTGTTCCTGATGTTCCTAAAATGCTCTTTAAGCCTAATGTTCAAATTCCTTTTAGTTTTTCCGATGTAAAAGTTGTCACTGCCTTTGCAGTTTATACCGCACACACCTGATTTTTTTGTCACAGCCTAGTTAACGGAAAATTTCAGTCCTATTCTCTGAAAATCAATAGCAATCCTAATTTTAAGGAAGTGATAAACACATGTTAATTCCAGTCGAGTTCTTAGTTGCCAAAGTTCTGATTTTCATTGTTCTGTTCGGTTTTACGCGCATCTTTCGTTCATTCTATGCATAGGTCACGTCAGTATGTAAGTGTGAAGATGATGAGAGCGAAAATATCAGTCAAACAGCGGGCAGAGGCGGGAAATGTGACAAATGTCTTTCTCCAAGACGGTAAGCTTTTTAATCCTGTCACTGCTGGCAGAGTAACGTCAATAAATTATATGATTTTAAGTGAAAGTAAAAGTAAGATCCCATTTTTTCGTGGTGTTAAAATGCATAGTTTTGTTGGGGGATATGAATATTTGCATTCACAACTGATACAAACAATGCAGAATAATAAAGATGTAGACTGCCTACAACTGCCTTACTGCCTTACTGAATATATGTGAACTGAATGTGAATTATGTTGTCAGATTATTTTTAATATAAATAAAGGTGTGTTACAATGAATACACCACATTTTAGGCTTACTAACTATATTTCTATACATCTCCTCATTTACAATTCTGTATTTTTTCATTTGGTATACATCATTGTCACTTACAAGTTTTATCATGAAAACACATTCCTTTTTTTTTTTGAGTTTGATTTATGAGTCACTATGTTTACACTCAAACTTCACTTACTTGTATAATACAATTGGTTGTTTCCGGGCTGTTTTGCCGTGGTCTGTTGGAGTAAGAACCAAACGTTTCATCCACAACTATGGTAGACATCATCAGTGGCACGGTCGAAGCTTTCTTGCAGAGAGTTTGGCTGCGTCTGAAGCGTTCAGTGCCTGAGTCACGCTATTTGTACTGGTAGTTCGGTGGCGGAGCCTGGGTAGTTCGGCGATGGTGTCCTGTGATTGGTCCGCGTCATTTTTGGTGGTTAAATGGCATTTCCTGTTTTCGATAACAGGATGCCAGTTCCTATTTAGTTTTAAGACTTCTTCCTTTCTGTTGAAATTATTAGGATGTTTGTAAATTTCAATGGCCTCCCGCTGAAGTCGTGTGTGGTAATGTTCTGTGGTAGAAAGGATGCTGGTGTCCTGGAACTGTATCACATGTTCGCCTTCCGCCTCAATCGCATGTTCGGCGACTGCGGACTTATCTGTATGGCCCAGACGGCAGTTGCTCCTATGTTCCTTGATTCTGGTGTTGACACTGCGTTGTGTTGTTCCAATGTATACCACGCTGCAAGAACAGGGAATGGATATACACCGGCTGAGGACAGAGGTTCCTGAGGATCTATCGCTGAGCGTATTAAATGGTTCATTTTCCTAGTGGGTTTGAAGACGGTTTTTATATTGTGACGTAATATCCTTTCTATCCAGTCAGTAATATCCTTGAAATATAGCAGAAAAACAGTGCTTCCTTTTTACAGAAAGGAAGAAGCCTTAAAACTAAATAGGAAGTGGCATCCTGTTATCGAAAACAGGAAACGCCATTTAACCACCAAAAATGACGCGGACCAATCACAGGATACCATTGCCGGACTACCTAGGCTCCGCCCCCCAACTACCAGTACAAATAGCGCAACTCAGGCACTGAACGCTTCAGACGCAGCCAAACTCTCTGCAAGAAAGCTTCGACCGTGCCACTGATGATGTCTACTGTAGTTGTGGACGAAACGTTTGGTTCTTAGTACAAAAGTGAATCGAGAATATATTGACACATTGCTTCACTCACACTGTTTATTCACAGGACATGTTTCAAGAGCTCTTGCTCCTATCCTCAGCTGATACTCGATTAGTGTAAGTTGTAGTGGTTTCTTCTTTCTCCGTATTGTCAATAGATGGCATGATGTACTTGTCAAAGATGTCCGGTGGTGGAGTTTCAAAATTCATGACTCTATGACGATTTTTGTTAATGAAGATTTTTTCCCATACAGAAAGGTCTATGGGGTGATTAACGTATTTTATTAGAGATGTTTCCAAATTGATGGCATGTCTAGTATTCAAAAAACGAAAAGCCACTGCTGATTTTTCTGTTTCACCATTTTTAATGTTTCTTATATGTTCTTTAGTTCTGATGTTAATATTTCTTTTTGTTTTTCCTATATAAATTTTAGGGCAAGTTTCACATTTGATCTCATAGTTTCCTGGTTTTTCTTTGGTAGAGATTGAATTTTTGGGAGGGCCTTTTAACAAATTTCTGATATTAAACCTATTTTGAGGTGCAAGAGTTATGTTGTTTTTTGAGAAGATTTTTTGGAATTTGTTATAGGCTGATGGGTGGAAGGTGAATTTTTTAAAAAGTTTTTTCTCTTTTTCTCTCTTTTATATATATATATATAAAAAGTAGCTATATCCAACGGTTTCAACCCAAATTTAGTAGACAAAACAGTTAACAGACTCAACAAAGCTAAGAAAATAAAAGAAACCACCACCCTAGAACCTACAGGAGAAAAAGAGAAAAAACTTTTTAAAAAATTCACCTTCCACCCATCAGCCTATAACAAATTCCAAAAAATCTTCTCAAAACACAACATAACTCTTGCACCTCAAAATAGGTTTAATATCAGAAATTTGTTAAAAGGCCCTCCCAAAAATTCAATCAATACCAAAGAAAAACCAGGAATCTATGAGATCAAATGTGAAACTTGCCCTAAAATTTATATAGGAAAAACAAAAAGAAATATTAACATCAGAACTAAAGAACATATGAGAAACATTAAAAATGGTGAAACAGAAAAATCAGCAGGTGCTTTTCATTTTTTGAATACTAGACATGCCATCAATTTGGAAACATCTCTAATAAAATACGTTAATCACCCCATAGACCTTTCTGTATGGGAAAAAATCTTCATTAACAAAAATCGTCATAGCGTCATGAATTTTGAAACTCCACCACCGGACATCTTTGACAAGTACATCATGCCATCTATTGACAATACGGAGAAAGAAGAAACCACTACAACTTACACTAATCGAGTATCAGCTGAGGATAGGAGCAAGAGCTCTTGAAACATGTCCTGTGAATAAACAGTGTGAGTGAAGCAATGTGTCAATATATTCTCGATTCACTTTTGTACTAATTTGTGCTTCACTGTCCCTACGCTTCTTTCAAGTTTATACTTTGTTTGGTTCTTACTCCAACAGACCACGGCAAAACAGCCCGGGAAAAACCAATTGTATTATGAACTCCGGCCGTGAAAGCTTACGTTCTCTACTTGTTGTATAATTGTGAAGTTTGAGTGTAAACATAGTGACTCATAAATCAAACTCAAAAATGAAGAATACTTCACTGTTAATAATGCTTCTGCTTCTAATATTTATCACATTCCTTTTGTTTTAAAGAAACACCAATAGACAAGAGTAAAGTGTGGTTCTAGTGGCATGATTTGTTCAATAGACACATCATAATTATTTAAAGCTGAAATAAAGGTTTGGTACGTTGTATTTGCGTTCATGTAGGAATGCACATCTTTAGAGAATACCATATCAGTAGCCAGAGATTTCAAAGTAGATGGCTGAACAAGCTGAGTTCCAATTTTAAAACATTCTGCTGAAGGATTAACAAGACATTTTAGTGCAAGAATATTCGCATTATTTCTGTAAAAGCAAACTAATGTAGGACTGCTTTGGATTTCAATATACATTATACAGTGAAGACGAGTCTCGAAATTTATCCACACGTAATTGGCAAAATCTAACCAGTATATATCTGGAGAAATTTTTGGCAAAGATTCTAGGAATATAATTTTCAAAATCAGATCAACAATGTTTTACACTTTACCTCCATTCACGTATAAAATAAGAATTTTTAAACACATTCCGCATTAGAATGATAGCTATATTTTCATTTTTGAGTTTCATTTGAGGCACTATGTTTACACTCAACTTCACTTACTATGTTGTTGTATAATTGAAACGTTTTCAAGATCATCCAATCTCGTCCTCAGCTGTTTGGTGACTAAAGGAACATTCTTCCTCCTCAACTACTTCGGTGCTCTGATCCCTCTGCCATCTGGTGTTGGGGGCAATAAGTTTTAATACTTCATTTAATGCTGGGATTTCAAAATTTATAACTTTATCCCGGTTTTTGGTTATGAATATTTTTCCCAAATATCTAATTCTATAGGTGTACTTAAAGATTTTAACAGTTTTATGTTATGGCCAATGTTGTGGTTTTCTGTCCAAAAATGGTGTGACACTGTGGATTTTTCTGTTTGTTTCAACCTTTTGTTCCTCTGGTGTTCTTTCGCCTGGTTAACAAGTTTCTCTTAGTTTTTCCTATGTAGCTTTTATCACAGGTTTCACAATTTATCTGATAAATTCCCGATTTCAAAGTGTTGGGGATTGAACTTTTTAGTGGCTTATTTAGCAGGTTCTTCAGACTGAATTTGTTTTGGGGGTGCTAGTTTTAAGTTTAGTCTTTTGAAGATGCGTTCAAATTTTCTAAAAGCCCATGGATGGTAGGTGAATTTTCTTTATTGCCAATTTGTGTTTTTAAGTGGTGTAAGAGTGGTATTTTTTGTTTATTATCTTCACTTTTTCCTTTCTCTTCATCATGTTCCTTATGATGGCTGGGTTGAATCCATTTAATACCGCTGTGTCTTTTATGTGTTGTTCTTTCAAAAATTCCTCCTTACTCAGTGGGATGTTGTATAGCCGGTGAATTAGACTTCTAACGGCAGCTAGTTGATGTGAAACTGGGTTGTATTCAGTTTTCTTTATGTAATTATCTTTGTGTGTGGGCTTCCTGTATATTCCAAAATCTACACCATGACGATTTCTAGTTATCTTGAGGTCCAAAAACGGTAGGGTGTTGTCTCTTTCTACTTCCATTGTAAACTGGTTATGATTATCTTGCAGGTTTAGTAATTTTAGAGAATCTTCTTTAAGTTTTTCCGGAATGATAGCAAAAACATTGACATATCTCTGCCAAAATTTGTAAATCTGTGGGAAGACCTTTACTATGTGTGATTCAAAATAGCTCATGTATAGGTCTGCTAAGATAGGCGAAATTAGGCTCACCATAGCTAATCCTTTTGATTGTCTGTAGAATTTTTTATAAAACATGAAGTAATTATTTCTTGTGCATAAATCTGTAAGATTGATAATGTCATCTATTTCTGTGGGGTCTGTGTAGTCCAAGTTAGCCATTTTTTGAGGAGTGTAGGTATTTTTTGTACCGGAATGCTAGTAAAATATTTTCATGGTTAAAATTTTCTGTTCCTTTGAGGAGCCACAATGCGAAACTATCTGGCAGCAATTCTTCATAGTTTGGGTTACACACAACTCTAGAAAATTCTGAGATAGTGATTTTCCTGAAAGATACAGTAAATATGTGCCAAAAATTCCAGCAATGATATTATAATTATACAGATTTGCAAGCAAATATCGAATCAGGGGCAAGATTTCTGTTTTAAAAATCTTAAACTCAGGGAGCCAAATAACGTGTCCACAGAAATTGTGAACGTCATAATGACGTTTGAGTTTCCAAACATATTTTAGCCACTAGAACCAAAACCTTTACTGCTCCTTTCAGTGCTTGGTAATGTGCGTAACTTCTTAATGTAGCTCTACAAATTTTTTCTAATTTAGCTGAGTTATTTTTTCCCTCTTTTTATTTTTAATAATAATAATATTAATAATAATAAATAATAATACAGTTAAATCTCAAAGAATAATAAACTTTATTCATCACAAACATTTACAAAGTGAGCACTAGCTCCGTAAACAGGTGACACGTCAATGAAATAAAAAATATTATTTACATATATACAGGTGTATACAACTAATAATGTACAATATTTAGGCAAAATGCCTTTACATAGTGGAGAGAGTACAATTAATGTTTATAAACTATCCTCTAGATCAACTTTAAAGAGAGTCGATTAAAGACACTAGACAACACTTACTTTTAAATTTTTCCGGAACATGTTTCTGAGGCTTTGCCTCTATCATCGGCCGGCTCTCGACTGGTTCTCGTTGGTGTAGCTGACGCGAGCTGACGATATTTTGTCACAGGTCTCCTCTGGTGGCGGTTCAAGGAACTTGCTGAACAAATCTTTTTGGGGGATGTCGAAATTGAATACTTTGTTCCTATTTTTTGAAATGAAGATTTGTTCCCATGTGGATAGTTCTTGTTTTCCTGATGTATGTTTTAGTAGTTTTGGTTCTGGATTTATGTTGTGTTTTTTTTTCCAAAAATGTGTGGCAACTGCTGATTTTTCTAATTGTTTATATTTATTTTATGTTTCTAAAGTGTTCCTTTGCTCTTGTTTCGATATTCCCTTACTGAGTAATATGCCCTTTTTACCAGCATTTCTTTGACGGCTTTATTAAATGTTTTTATATCTTTTGTGTGCCTTATTTTAGTGGGTAATTTATTATAAATTTTTATTCGTGCATATAGTGGACATTTTTCAAATAGTGTTAATCTATATGCTAGTGGTTTTAAATTACTTTTGGCTCTGGTCTGATAGCCGTGTTGTTTTTGTGTACTATACAGGTTGTCAAGATGTATATGTGTATACTTGCAAAGTATATATTGCGATGGGAAACTTAATATTTCCAAGTTTTTGAATAATGGTCTACAAGATTCTTTTGGACCTGTGTGTGTTATTATGTGGATTATTTTCTTTTGGGTTTTGAATATTGATTCCCAGCCTGTCACATGACCCTGGAGAATTATTCCATACGACATGATAGAATGAAAGTAACTAAAATATACTACTTTCCTAGTCTCCAAGTTTGTGATTTGGGACAGGGCAGAACATGTTAAAGCAGGCAGAATTTAATCTTTTGGCTATGTAATGTATATGTTCCTGCCATTTTAACTGATTATTTACATATATTCCAAGTATTTTTCCTGAGGTGGCAGTACTTATATTGGTGAGGTGTAACATGTTATTGTCTACTTTTGTTTGTTTTAAGTGCATAACAGAAGTTTTAGATGTGTTGAGTTTTAATCCATTACTATTAAACCATTGTTTTAGTGCAGACATTGTTTCAGCTATATATCGAGATTTAACTGTATTGGAACACCACAGTGAAGCTAAATAATTATTAATTTTTAGATGAAGAAATAGATGTGCTTAACCAAGGCCTAAAATCATGTATAACATACTCCAGCAACCCGCATAAAAACCAACTAATGAACTTTGAAATCCCGCCAGAAGAGAATCCCACGTTTAAGTTCATCACTAAATCAACAGACGGCAGCAGCAACTCTAGAACTACCCACACCACTGGATCAAGCTTTAGTCGCATAAGAGCCGAAGATGCAAACGATGATTTGCGAAACATGTCCTCAAAATAGGTACGAAAGTGAAGCAGATGTGTAATAAATACGACTCATCTAAAAATTAATAATTGTTTCAGCTGTTTTCTGCATCAGCTCTATGTTAGTTATTGCTTTAATCCTAATTGTTGTATCGTCAGCATACATTATTGATTTTTCACTGATGTTTTTTGGGAGATCATTTGTATATAGTATGTAAAGTAATGGTCCTAATCTTTTTAATAGTATTTCATGATTTACACAGTCATATGGCTTTGAGTTGCCACATATGATCAGGGAAGCAGACTGTTTTTCATCTAGTATTTGAGATATATCATTCATGAGGTTTACCAGTGCTGATATTGTTCAGTGATTTTCCCTAGATGGACCTAGATGGATGATGATTAAAAGCAATAATCAAAATGTTTCCTTTATAATCACTATCGATAACTCCACCACC
The DNA here is from genome assembly GCA_030765055.1 of Mantis religiosa. Taxonomy (NCBI): domain Eukaryota; kingdom Metazoa; phylum Arthropoda; class Insecta; order Mantodea; family Mantidae; genus Mantis; species Mantis religiosa. The sequence goes on from CM060950.1 coordinate 467,934,606, forward strand.
AATTCCTATTTGATGAAACAGAGATAGCCCAGATCTTCCAGCAATTCGTCCATAATATCCATTTGGTATTTCAAAAGAAATATTTGTTTTCACTGCTTTAACACTTTGAGGTTTTACATTATAGCTATAAGCAACTTAAGTTTTAGGGCATTTTTGTTAATCGCTTCAGTGTCAGTATCCGAAAAGGCATCATTGTATTTACCCAGTAAATACGTTACAAAGGGAATCTCATTATTTTGCATAACTTTCATAGTATGGTATTGCCATACTTTGTTACAACCTTTTCGGCCCTGACCACTTCATATTCAAAGTTTAATTTTAAGTCCTTAATTCCTATAGACTTCTGGTTGGCAACAATTTGAAATTTCTGTACCAATGCCATTATCTGTAAATAGAAATCTAAGTATTATGAGTTAAAGAAAAGAAAGAAGAAACATACTAAACTTATATGTGTTTGGAGGAATTTAGTAACAGTGACATCAAAATTAATCGCAAAAACTATTTGTAGTTGGTTTATTGATACTTGTCACTTTTTTTATATTAATGAGAGACTAGTTTCAAAGGTAATCGCCTCCATTTTCAGTCTCTTTCCAACTGGCATCTGTTGTTGTCTGCTCTCTCCCTCTGGTGGTGGAACTATGAACTTCTTTGTCAAATTATCTACTGGTGGGATTTCAAAGTTCATAAGGGTCGCGTAATGAACTTTGAAATCCTACCAGTAGATAATTTGACAAGTTCATAGTTCCACCACCAGAGAGAGAGCAGACAACAACAGATGCCAGTTGGAAAGAGATTGAAAATGGAGGCAATTGCCTTTGAAACTAGTCTTTGATTAATATAAAAAAGTAAGTGACGAGTATCAGTAAACCAACTACAAATAGTTTTTGCGATATTAAACTTAACTTGTTGGAGGATCCTCAAGACATAACTTCGACAATGCCTTGAAGATATCTGATTCCTCTAAGGCTAGACACAGTCCTTATATACTTCTTCCCGAATGCATTAGAAAGTGCAATTTGAATACCTGCACATTATTTGTCTTGTAGAGCTGCGACGTCTGCTTTTCCTTCAAATATGTAGGTAATGTTTTCTAAGATTTATAAAAAGTTTTATCTGCGTGCATGGGATTTTAAATTATATTTTATAGGAAAATGAAAAACATAACCATTCTAAGTAAAGAGACAAAGGAATATCCTTATTTCCAATCCCAGGGGCATTGTTACCTTATCAAAATAAATTCTTCTTCAGAAAATGAAATTCCTATGAATTATTTTGAAATTTCTCTGCTAGAATTAATTAATAAAGTATTAGAAAAAGCTAATTCAAGCGATATGGTTTGCCCATGCTTTGATCATAGCAATGGCTAACCTTTCGGGTGACCCTAACTACAAGGCCTACAGACAGGGTAGAAAGATTAAACCAAAGGTCGACGAGCTGATAAGAGAGGCAGATGTTGACTTGACCAGTGATGGGGGTATTCCTGAATTAATGAAATTTCAAAACTATCTCTCCAAATACCATATTGTCGTTTAATCGGGATTAAAGTGTGAAAATATTATTTATGATAGTAAGACAAATTCTGATAAAAGATTGAGCTTGCTTTTCGATTCTGCTGAAAAGCATTACAGCATTATTGTTAATCTCACGGCAGGCATGGCAAAGAGAAACGTGTGTGAAGGATGCAGTCAAGGGTTTTCTTTTAAGAGCATGTTTACTCACGAATGTGAAGAACGTTGTACAGGATGCTCTGGTGTACCACCATGTGCGTCAGAATGGAATCGTGTTTATTGTGATGAATGTCACAGATACTTTAGAATTACAACCTGTTACAAAAATCATAAACAAAATAAGCTGGGAAACAAAACTGTATGTGAGAAAAAACAGATTTGTAAGTTTTGCAATAAACCAATATTACCTAATCACAAATACAGTAAAGTCTATTGTAAAAATTGTAAGAGTAATGAAATGTGTGGACACTTTTGCTACATGCCTATCTTATCGCCAAAATTGCATTCCTCTGAAAAAGTCATGTTTGTCACACAAATAAAAATATTTGTTAATGAATCTCCACTTATCTTAATAAGTTGATGTTAATACTTCTTTCTTCTTTTTAAGATCGATTTCACGAACTCGAAATCACGAAATCGATCTTAAAAAGAAGAAAGAAGTATTAACATCAACTTATTAAGATAAGTGGAGATTCATTAACAAATATTTTTATTTGTGTAATATTTATTACTCCACTGTAACTAGCTTCATTTTCTATGTAATCTGGAAACAGCTTTCATGCACATTCCCAACTTGCTATGTCTCGAACAATTTTGTTTTATTTGTGAACTAAACGAAATTATGGATACTGAGTGTGATTAATTTGGGAAACTTAAACATTCATTTTGGAATGATCCTATCTAGAAATTTATGAACGACCTAAGAGTGTATAGGCCATTTTGCGACAAAATTATTGTCATAGCTCACAATGCTAGAGCTTATGATCTTCAATTTATTTTAGAATATGCCATAAAAGCAGAGTGGATTCCAGATTCAGTTTTGAACGGAAATAAGATATTGAGTATGAAAATGGAACATCTATGGATTGTCTAAATTTTCTACCCATGAGTCTGAGAAGCCTTCCTAAAGCATTTGGAGTAAGTTCGGTCTCTAAAGGGTATTATCCTCATTTTTTTAACACACCCAAGAATTTGAATTACGTTGGACTACATCCAGAATCTAAATATTATGGAACAGATCAAATGACGGATAGCGAAAGAAATTAATTTCTAAAATGGTACAACACCAAAAAGGACTCTATTTTTAATAATAAACAAGACTTGGCAAAATACTGTCAGGCTGATCTTTCAGTTTTAAAACAGGCTTGTTGTGTCTTCAGAAATTCATTCATGGAAATTGGAGAAATTGACGTTTTTCAGGAATCCATTACAATTGCTTCGGCATGCAATAAAGTATTTAGGAAAAAGTTTCTAAAATCAAACATGATCGGATTGATTCCACACGAGGGCTACAGAAAGGCAGATACAGTTCAGAAAAGTCTTAATGGGGCTTATATATGAAGAAATGAAAAGAGACGTGATAATAAAGCATGCAGGAAATGATAGAGAAATTAGGTTGCCAGAACTTGCCAAACTTAAGGTGGACAGATTTTGCGAGCAGACGAAAGAAGTCTGCTGTTTTAACAGTTGTTATTTGGCATGGATACGAGTGCCTACCAAATAGAGATGTTCCTATAATGGGCAGTGATGAAACACTGGAGGACAGATACAATGCTACCATATCTAGATTGGAACAAATTGTAGGAGCTGGATACGTTGTTCACGTTATGTGGTAGTGTGAGTTTGACGAAAAGATTTTTAAAAAATATCTCGCCTTGCATTGTGATCCCATAGTTCAAAATTCACCGCTCGTACTTCGCGACTGCTTGTATGGAGGTCGCACGGAGGCAACTCAGTTGCATAAAAAAACTGAAGAGGGAGATGTGATTGCATATTGTGATGTAATGTCTCTTTATCCTTGGGTTTGCAAAAGTAACTGTTCAGAAAAAAAACATATAATACAAAACGATGGCTTTTTGATTCCTCTGCTCTCAGCTGTTCTCGCGGGAGTAACTTATTTAATTAAGTCTTGAATGCTGCAAAAATTTTTATTGGTTACACCAAAATTTTTCAATGCATATGCTTGTAAGAGAAAAAAATAAAGGACGAATAAGACAAATAGTAGAAAGTTATATAAGGAATGGATTCAAAGAAGATCTAAGCTGCTGTCGTCGCCCCCTCTGCCCTCGTCGCCACCTGCGCCTCTTGGAAAGAGGCTGGTGTTCTCTTCCGACGTAGAAGTCGCTGCCACTGCTGCAGTCGATTTAAGAAAGCAAGAGAAACGGGAAGTTGAGAACTTCACAAAAGAAAATTTTGGGCATGTTGCAGGACGCTATTTGGTTCCATACATAATTAGACCTCGTGCCACGGATAGCATGATCGGCATTTATAGAGATAAAGACGGAAACTTTAAAATTGGAGACTCTGTAATTAAAATAGAGAATAACAATATTTTCATTAAAGACAGATAATTTAAAGGTATGAAGGGACTTTGGGAACTATTAACGAGAAAAAATGTTCACATGTTCACACATCTTCATCAGATATGATTAAATATAAACAAATCTTCTGCTTACCAATGGACATTTGCAGAATAATGAATCTTTTAATCAGATCAAATCCAATAGGGGGAAGAAATACACTGAGATAATAGCAAAGCTATTTCCCTCGAAAGCCATTGAAGCCCAACAACAGCAAAGGTGGAGCGCATATAAATCCCCATAATGTATAAGAAACATTTTTACGATCCATCGAAACCTATTGGATTTTCCACGTTTTCTAAACTTTCCAATAAACTTAGCAAAAAAGAACGGAAAAAACTTAAAGACTGGCTTTTGCAGCAAGATGCTTATACTTTACACAAACCTGCAAGAAAGCGATTTCAAAGAAACTTTTATACCGTAAACATTAACGGCATATGGGAAGTTGATTTGGCAGATCTTCAGAGCTTGGCCAAATGGAACGATGGCATCAGGTATCTCTTGACGTGCATCGACTTTCACTAGATTCGCTCATGTAGAGCCTTTAAAATCCAAGAGCAGTAGGGCCACCGCCGATGCCTTTACCAAAATTCTTGCTGACGTCAGCCCTCCTCTAGCCATGAGATCCAATAAGGGAAAAGAATTATTACGGTCCAATTTTCAAAATCTATTGAAATGGCATGGTATCCAGCACCAGGTATGTTTAAATCCAGACGTAAAATGCTCCATGGTAGAACGATTCAATAGAACATTAAAAACAAAACTCTATAAATACTTTACGTATAAGAACTTGTATCGCTATGTGGATGTTTTAAGTAAATTTTTCAAGGCTTACAACAACTCCGTTCATTCCTCCATAAGAATGGCAGCCGCAGACGTTAATCCTAGAAACATTCTGCAAGTGTGGACTAAATTAAAGAGTGAGAGGAATAAGGTGAAAGAAAGTCCTGTCAAATTTTCCCCTGGACAAACCATTAGAATCAGCAAGGAAAAGATGAAGTTTGCCAAGGGTTTTGAACAAAATTATTCCACAGAAATCTTTGTAATTAGCAAGGTTACTAAACATTCGCCTCAGCCGCTCTACGAATTGGAAGATCTTAATAAAAATCTTATAAAGGGACAATTCTACAGTTGCGAACTTATGCTTGTTAAAATAACAAAGAATACAGCTTTTAAAATAGATAAAGTATTAAAGACCAGGGTGTGTAAGGGCATTAAAGAGTTTCTAGTCAGGTGGAAAGGAAACGGACCCGAGTTTGATAGCTGGATGAACGCTAAATGGACCAGTTCTTTGCAACGCTCCTAAGTGATGCCAGCGCAAATTTGTACCCAGACAACACTCTTGCAAGCTTTCGAAATGATCTAGCACATCCCATCAATTTAGATAAATGGGTAGTGGGTTTAGCTGAATTGTCCTACTCTTATGGCTATGAGTCCTTAGAGCAAGACATTTTAAACAAAACTGGGGAACTAAACAAAAATATAATTATAACCTGGGCGGGAAGAATTGTATTTGATAAAAAGAAGTTTAAAGGTTTCAAAGGTCCATATATAACTATAAAAGAGCAAGTTAAAGATGATGATTTAAAAGAACTTTTCTTGACAGAGTTTCAAGGATACCTGATGTCGCATCAGAAGGAGATACTGAAATTGGAATCTAACAAGAAAGTATGGGTTCGCACACATTCGGTAGAGGCGTGCGAAACCAGCATGGCAAACAGCATTCATTTGATATACTCAAAAGATAAGAAAGTAGTGTTTGGTGATACAATTTATTTTCCAACGAGAGTATACTATGGATTGGCTGACCTTGTAAACACTATAAGGCAATCTCTGCCTAATTTAGATATTTATGAACTTGCCAATAAGGCCATGTTCCTTGAAGTAACCAATGACATGAAAATGCTCTTTCTCAGATCTAATAGAAAAGCAGACTTTCAGTTCCTTTATGATACAGAACCCATATTTGTATACTGCAGTATAATAGAACCTCAATAGGTGATGCTTACGTACACTGTTTAAGAATAATTGAGTTCCCATCCTTCTCTAATCAACACATATTTAACACAATATATTACGTACTGGTGGAAAAACATTTCTTTCAAACCATCGCCATAAAACTAGTCAACAAATTTGGAACCTTGGCTAGAATTAGCAGTAGCATAAAACCAACGGTGTTGGTACTACATTTTAAGAAAGTTATTGTTTGATTTCAGGTCTCACGCCATTGCCTTTGAGGGGTTTTTAGACTCTAGGGATGAGATAATAATTAAAGAATGGGCCATGGTCACAGTGGAAGAATATCCACAAGTAATTCTCCACGACTTGCGTGGCCCACCCTGGCGTGGAACGACCTCACGGAGAAATCAGAGAAAACTAATAAGTGGCTCCAAAATTGTTTCTACGGTATTCCGTGGCAGAGTACTGGTTTTAATACATTGATGGTGGTTTTGCTGGGTACATACTTTGTGAAAGGAAAATTGCTGCAACAGACTGAAAAATTTAAACCCAATTAATGTTGAAGTTCATGGGTGTAAGAAATTGAATTTTAAATCGCCAGTTTGTAACTTTCATTTATTTGGGGGCGCACACTGCGCTCTATCAACAGTGCTGGCTATAGCCGAGTGGGTGTGGGATAACAGGTGGGAGTTTCCTATTTATTAATTAAAACATTTAAGATAGAATTGTTTAGTAACAATGGCACTCCACTTTCTGAAATACTTCTTTTTATTCTATATAAGATAACAGCATTTCACAATGGAACCTCTAATGGCATACTATGTTAATCAGAGCAGTGAAGGGGTCTTGGACATTTCATTGGGTCCATGTACGTTGGGAGTCCTTATGTACAACAAGGCCAAGGATTAGGCAGCTTTCTCGGAGGTCTCTTTAGAATTGTAAAACCCATTCTCTTCGCAGGAGCAAAATCTCTAGGCAAAACAGCTCTCTCTACGGGAGCCAATATTCTCTCTGACATAGCCACCAAACAACCACAAACCAAAATAAGAGACATTGTAGCCAAGCGAATAGTAGAATCTACAAAAGATGTTGCCACTAAGTTGCAGAGGGGTAAAGGTAAAAAAGGAGTTCGTAAAATAAAGAGAACCGTTAAAAGAATTAAGAGAGAAAGAGATATTTTCTCATAAATAGACATTGCATAGGGAATGTCCATGCAGACCTTTAAGGGGCGACATTATGATTAAATCGGAATTTGATATATCAAACCCATTGCCCCTGTAGAGCAATTACTTTTGGAATATGTTGTCCTAGGTGATAATGAACATTACGTAGATTTAAATTTCTATTTAATGGTTAAGGGAAAATTTACGGAACTCGATGGAACAGATCTAGCAGATGAAAAAGTAACGGAAGTTAATAATTTGCTGCATTCGCTATCTAGTCAGTTAAGTATCTCTCTAAATGGAGTTTCTATCACCCCTTCCGAAGATCTCTACCACTATAGGAGCTATTTGGAAACAGTGTTAACCTATGGTCACGATGCAGCCAAAAGTCATCTCAAAATTGATACTTAGACACTGCCCTGAAGGGCTCACGGGAGAGAGGACGGGCAAAAATAGAACTTTGGCAGCTTGAGATTCAAATTCAGGTTTGAAAGAGCAATGGGAAAAAGGCAAAAGATCTAAAGAAATCGTCATGTATGGTAAACTCCTTGGCGATTTGTACAATATATCCACGCTTCTCCTTCCAGGAATCAGCGTTCAAATAAATAACGAAATCTAAGGACTCTTTCTATTTGCTTAGCGAAGACACAGACCCGAATGCAAAATTGAACTTCCTAGATGCAACATTATATGTTAGAAAGGTTAAAGCTTCACCTAGCATCTTAGAATCTCATTTGCAAACATTATTAAATGCTAATGCGATATGCAATTTAATTCGTGTGGATGTTAGGTCCTTCACTTTTGGTGCCGGTCAGAGCACAATTTCCATAGACAACGCCGTGTTGGGTGTTATCCCTAATAGACTATTGTTTGGAATGGTCAAAAATACAAATTTTACTGGAACTAATAATTCAAACCCTTATGAGTTTCAACATTTTGGACTTTCACATTTTGCTATAATCATAAATGGGCAACAATTTCCTTCAGAAGGTTTGTCAATAGATACAAGCCATGAAAAGTGTTCCACTAAGGCCTACCAAACTCTCTTCTCAGGTTCTGGTATTCATCACAGAAACAACGGAATCCAAATCATCCACGACTTGTATATTAAGGGACATTTCTTTCTCCTTTGTGATTCAACTCCTGATAGCTCTGCTTTAGAAGGTCATGCCAGTCTGCCCGTTAGCGGAAATGTGAGAATAGAGCTCAAATTTAAAGATAAACTTACCGAGGCTATTACATGTATAATGTACTGTGAATATGACAATAGTTTTCAAATTGATAGAGATAGACGTATTTTTACCGACTTCTACTGAATACATTACAAATTGAAAAGGCTTTGCACAGCATACCAACCTTTATGGGAGGTTTTTCATCTGACATGTTGCCTTTACATGTTGCGCTGGGTGGCTATTGCTTTTGAAAACAACTTTTCGGCAACTATTTTGATTCATATGGTTTACCTCCTTTCATAAAATCCCTCAAAGCATTTATCTCATCACATGCATCACATCTCACCTATAATCAACGTCCGCTCCAAAGCCTCTTCTCCAGCATGTACGGCCAGTGCGTATGCCTGTACACCCTCTACATCTGCACGAGAGGATACAACATGAAGAAATTTGTTGCTATGTTCAACTCTGAGAATACAGACTGCCAAGCATTAAGCTTGTTTCACAGAGAGTTCAGTCCACAGAGGGCCTGCAATGGTGGTCAAACTTGCAGAAGCTGTCTGTAAAAGGTAAGTGTAATCTATCTCTTAATCATTCAGATAAGGATGGCGGAGCCATTAGTAGTGGATATGAATCCATGAGAGGAAATAATAATGAAATCATATTAAAGGAGTTGGCCATTGCCGGGAAAAATTTGCTTCAAACTTTTCGCTTTACAAGCCCTTATGCTTGGAATCATAAGCTGGAAAATTTAAATAAGCATAACAAAAATGGCTTGAATTTTAGCGATGGCTGTGTCCCATACAGCATGTTAAAAAATGTTCTTGAAGATGCTGTTGCCGGACACACTTCATCATATTGTGACTGTGGGTTCGTGAAATTAAAAGTCCAGGTTACAAACACTAAAAATTGCTCTTTATTTCCGTAGAAACACCCATCGTACACCAGCAGTCCAGAATTACATTACATACACAATACAACTTGCAAGGTCATCGACCACAAAGCTCACCCTTACAGCTGTTCACACGTGCGTCCAATTACCGACTGACTGACTCTGGCAGGTGGCGGCTCCCTTTTAAAGATTACTCACTATCCGGAATGTTCTCAAACAATCAAGACAGCGCTAGAACAAAGACGAACTCTCGATAAATCCATCTCCTTCCCCCCACCGTTTCGGCGAGCTTTTATCTCTGCACTGTACTGTCCGTCTCTTTGAATACCTGGCCATGCTGCCTCGTCGCAACAGTGCATTCGCGACACTATGCCTACAACAATGAAAAGTGTTCTATTCTGTCGGAATTTACAAACAGAACCTTTATAAACATACAGAACGAATTCCTTTGTCCAAGGCCAGAAAGCTCTATCACAAAGTCCATTGTGGATTTCTCTATCATAAATTTGCTTCAAATCATTTTGCATGCAGACATGCTTATGCCCTGTTCAAATGGTTAAAACACCTAAAATTTTAAAAAAAAAAATGCCAGTTGTCCTTCAGATTCTAATGCTAGACATGATGCATCCTTCCTTGCAGTGGTATAAAAAGGAGCAGCCTGCCGCTCTATGTCTACATTTCGTCGCAGAATGGGGAAAGGTAAACTCATCTCGAGAAGAAGACCTGTAAAGGCGCTGCCACACCCGGAAGAAGTAATACATCGGCACACCTATTTCCTCAACCCACAGCACTCAAAATACTTTATCTGGGATTATTTCCTGCAAGAAACTAGGAAGCTCATGTGGAAATTGAAGGAGCCAAAATGCAAGGAGTGGTTCTGTCTCATTATTTTAGCTCCTTGCTGAATCATCTACCTAAACTGGCGGAGCACATGTGCAATGACCAATCCTACAAGTGTGTGGAGGAGAAATTTCGTCTTAAGTGTAATGCACATAAATATGCAAAATTACATATACAAGATTCACATATAAATTTAGAGCTCTGTGAAATTAATTACACTGGGCGACAATGAAAATGTTTCGGGCTTAAAAATAGTGAATTTACATGTATGGCTTAAAAATAGTGAATTTACATGTATTTCCATCTGCTGAATTAAAAAATCACAATAAAAAGGATAGATTAGCTCTTGTTTTGGAGATAAAGTGACATTTCATTTTTAGAGTGAAGATTTTAAATTTGGGGGAATTTCTTTTTGGTAGTTGCACACCTGTCAAATAACATTAGGGAGAAATTTTGGAAATTAAGTGATGCAAAAGTTAAGGAAGGCATTTTTGTCTGACCACAAATAAGAGAACTTGTAAAGGATCCTGCATTTTACCAAATTTTGGAGGGGAAAGAAAAGGAAGCTTGGGAAGCCTTTAAGGGCGTTCATGGATTTTTAGGCAACCAAAGAGGTGACAACTACAAGCATTTGGTGACAGTGCTCCTGCAAAAGTACTGTAACCTTGGATGCAGAATGTCCCTTAAGATCCATTTTCTCCACTCCCACCTAGACTTTTTCCCTCCTAGTTGTGGAGGGAACATGGGGAGAGATTCCATCAGGATATTTCTGTTATGGAACAAAAATATCAGGCCCGTAGGAATGAGGTAATGCTTGTGGATTACTGTTAGTCTTTGTATAGGGATTCTGCGGAACTCCATCACAAGAGGCAAGCTAAAAGACGACAAAGTCAATAGGCCACCACATGATTCTCTTCAGACACGACTATCTGCGAAGTATTTTTCCAGCAATTTAGAACTCTTAGCATGTAATTACCAGTTAAAAAAATCAAATGCACTTGCATTTTGTTGGCATGTATGTAATTAAAGTGTATCCTTTTCTTTCAATCCGTTAATATATAATACTTCCACCTTGTGTATATATTAGAAACTAAAGCTAATAATTTTTCATTGTCATATTTGTTTTTCTCTACCCAAAATTAGTAGGAATTGCCTCATGAAGTGTTCGAAACATTCAAAAATTATTTTGTTGTTGCCCAGTGTTATCTATTATGTAATGGAAACATGTTGCAACATCAATTGGGCAAATGTAATGTGGCAACAGATGATGTTAAACAATATGTACAATTATCTGCTAATTCTAACACATTTGTTATACCTAAAGAAAACTCATCATTTGAATAGTTATAAATAAAAGCATTGTTAACAGTGAAGCTAATTTCATGTATACAGACTAAAATTGAGTCATATCTTTTAAAACTTTGAACTTCCTCACATCCTTTTACAAAATCAGGAATGTTTTCGAAACTGTTGCAGTTTCATCATCAGCTGAGGATGTTGTATAGCCGGTGAATTAGACTTCTAAAGGCAGCTAGTTGATGTGAAACTGGGTTTTATTCATTTTTCTTTATGTAATTATCTATGTGTGTGGGCTTCCTGTATATTCCAAAATCTACACCATGACGATTTCTAGTTATCTTGAGGTCCAAAAAGGGTAGGGTGTTGTCTCTTTCTACTTCCATTGTAAACTGGATATGATTATCTTGCAGGTTTAGTAAGCTGCTAAGTCTGCTAAGACTTTAGTAAGTCTGCTAAGATAGGCGAAAGTGGGCCCCCATAGCATTCCAGTAGAAAAAATACCTACGCTCCTCAAAAAATGGCTAACTCAGACTACTACGGACCCCACAGAAATAGATGACATTATCAATCTTACAGATTTATGCACAAAAAATAATTACTTCATGTTTAACCAAAAATTCTACAGACAATCAAAAGGATTAGCTATGGGGAGCCCACTTTTGCCTATCTTAGCAGACCTATACATGAGCTATTTTGAAACACACATAGTAAAGGCCTTCCCACAGATTTACAAATTTTGGCAGAGATATGTTGATGATGTTTTTGCTATCATTCCGGAAAAACTTAAAGAAGATTCTCTAAAATTACTAAACCTGCAAGATAATCATATCCAGTTTACAGTGGAAGTAGAAAGAGACAACACCCTACCCTTTTTGGACCTCAAGATAACTAGAAATCGTCATGGTGTAGATTTTGGAATATACAGGAAGCCCACACACATAGATAATTACATAAAGAAAAATGAATATAACCCAGTTTCACATCAACTAGCTGCCTTTAGAACTCTAATTCACCGGCTATACAACATCCCACTGAGTAAGGAGGAGTTTTTGAAACAACAACAAGACATAAAAGAGATAGCAGTATTAAATGGATTCAACCCAACCATCATAAGGAACATGATGAAAAGAAAGGAAAAACTCAAGATAATATAAAAAAATACCACTCTTACACTGCTTAAAAACGCAAACTGGCAATATAGAAAATTCACCTACCATCCATGGGCTTTTAGAAAATTTGAACGGATCTTCAAAAGACTAAACTTAAAACTAGCACACCAAAACAAATTCAGTCTGAAGAACCTGCTAAATAAACCACTAAAAAATTCAATCCCCAACACTTTGAAATCGGGAATTTATCAGATAAACTGTGAAGGTAATTACATAAAGATAACATAGATAATTACATAAAGAAGAATGAATATAACCCAGTTTCACATCATCTAGCTGCGTTTAGAACTCTAATTTTTCGGCTATACAACATCCCACTGAGTAAGGAGGAGTTTTTGAAACAACAACAAGACATAAAAGAGATAGCAGTATTAAATGGATTCAACCCAACCATCATAAGGAACATGATGAAAAGAAAGGAAAAACTCAAGATAATATAAAAAAATACCACTCTCACACTGCTTAAAAACGCAAACTGGCAATATAGAAAATTCACCTACCATCCATGAGCTTTTAGAAAATTTGAACGGATCTTCAAAAGACTAAACTTAAAACTAGCACACCAAAACAAGTTCAGTCTGAAGAACCTGCTAAATAAACCACTAAAAAATTCAATCCCCAACACTTTGAAATCGGGAATTTATCAGATAAACTGTGAAACCTGTGATAAAAGCTACATAGGAAAAACTAAGAGAAACTTGTTAACCAGGCAAAAAGAACACCAGAGGAACATAAAGTTGAAACAAACAGAAAAATCTGCAGTGTCACACCATTTTTGGACAGAAAACCACAGCATTGGCCATAACATAAAACTGTTAAAATCTTTAAGTATACCCATAGAATTGGATATTGGGAAAGAATATTGTAACGGGAGCGCTGGAACACCCTGTGAAAGCAGCTGGCAGCGGAAGGCAGGGGAGGTTCGGTTAGCCACACCTCCTCGTTCGTCTTGTAGTGGTGACAGGCTGTGGTCAGGGAAAAAACATGACTGTGTCGCCTGTTTTCTCTACACCTGTTTCTCGAAATTACGTAATCGGGAACATTCTCCTGGTCACTAGAAACCGGCGATATTCCTATATAAAGAGAGTTACAGACAGACAGAGGGGGTCAGTCAGTTGTTGGTTAGTGTGTGAGTGAGGACAGTTCTTGGTGTAAGAGGGCAGTGTTAGTCAGTGACGTGTTAATGAAGGAAAAGATTGTGCAACGGAAGACTGTACGTAACTGTGAAGGTGTACCGGAGCTTACGTAACCGCGAGTACAAGGAAATTGTAACGGACGAACTGGTGAATCGTAATTGGTGTATTACGTAATTCTGTGTAATTGGCAAGTGTTGAACTGTAAGTCGGTGGAAATAAAGAACATTGTTGAGTGGTGTAATTGGACTTTTCATTTCACGAACCCACAAAGTCACACTGGTGTCAGGAAGCGGGAAGATAACATCACCGAGCATTACAACCATGGACGCGGCATTGGAGAAAATTTTGGAGACGATGATGGAAATGAAGGCGGAACTGAAAGAAATGAAGACGGCCAACGACAACATCGCCGGGAAGATGGAAGAAATGAAGGCCGAACTAATCTCGGAAATGAAGACGGCAAATGAAAACCTCGCTGCAAAAATAGAAGCGGCAAACAACAACCTCATCGCTGAGTTGAAACAAATGAAGACGGCCAACGACAACATCACCGCGAAGATGGAAGAAATGAAGGCCGAGTTAACCACAGAAATGAGAGCAGCGAACGGCAGTCTGGCCACGGAAATGAAGGCGGCGAACGAGGCTCTCGCCGCAAAGTTTGAGGAACGTTTGGCCGGCGTGAGGGATGACGTCGCGAACCTGGGCAAACGGAAGGGTCAAGTAGACGACCGCCTTAATGATTTAGAGGAAAAGGCCGACAACATCGCAAAACCCCTCACCCGCCTGACGGAGGAAAACCGGCCTTATGTGTGGACGGAGGACGCCGAAGACGCTTTCCAGCACCCGAAGGGGACCCTGTGCAGTGCTTCAATTTTGGGTTTCCCACAACCGGGTGGCGCCTTCATTGTGGACACCGACGCCAGCGACCATTGCATTGGAGGTGTCCTATCGCAGATCCAGGACGGCCACGAGCGCACAAGAGTGGAAGAGGAGGAGCGTGCCGCAGCAGTCCGAGTAGTTGTGGCAGTGCCTGCTGAAGGCTGGGATAGCGCAGGCCTGAGGAGGGAGCAGCTGGCGGACGCAGACTTGGGGCCACTCTTGAGGGAAGTGGACGCAGGGACGAGACCAACCTGGGAGGACATCGCACCGAGGAGCGCCACCTACAAGTCGTACTGGGCCCAATGGGACTCGTTGAAGACCAGAGAGGGCGTGCTGTTCCGGGTATGGGAGTCACCCGATGGGAAGGCGCAGAGAGGACAGTTGGTACTTCCCCGGAGCAAGGTCCCGGAAGTCTTGGAGGAAGTGCACGCCGGTACTTCAGGAGGACACCTGGGAGCGAACCGAATGATTCACAAACTACGGCAGCGCTACTTCTGGCTGAGACTCCGAGCAGATGCTGGTGGTACACCTGGACCGCCTCGCACGCTACGATGGGGCTGTTCGGGGCGAACAGCTTTGAGGAGGGAGCAGTGTAACGGGAGCGCTGGAACACCCTGTGAAAGCAGCTGGCAGCGGAAGGCAGGGGAGGTTCGGTTAGCCACACCTCCTCCTCGTTCGTCTTGTAGTGGTGACAGGCTGTGGTCAGGGAAAAAACATGACTGTGTCGCCTGTTTTCTCTACACCTGTTTCTCGAAATTACGTAATCTGGAACATTCTCCTGGTCACTAGAAACCGGCGATATTCCTATATAAAGAGAGTTACAGACAGACAGAGGGGGTCAGTCAGTTGTTGGTTAGTGTGTGAGTGAGGACAGTTCTTGGTGTAAGAAGGCAGTGTTAGTCAGTGACGTGTTAATGAACGAAAAGATTGTGCAACGGAAGACTGTACGTAACTGTGAAGGTGTACCGGAGCTTACGTAACCGCGAGTACAAGGAAATTGTAACGGACGAACTGGTGAATCGTAATTGGTGTATTACGTAATTCTGTGTAATTGGCAAGTGTTGAACTGTAAGTCGGTGGAAATAAAGAACATTGTTGAGTGGTGTAATTGGACTTTTTATTCCACGAACCCACAAAGTCACAATATTCATAACCAAAAACCGTGATAAAGTTATAAATTTTGAAATCCCAGCATTAAATGAAGTATTAAAACTTATTGCCCCTAACACCAGATGGCAGAGGGATCAGAGCACTGTAGTAGTGGAGGAGGAAGAATGTTCCTTTAGTCACCAAACAGCTGAGGATGAGATTGAATGATCTTGAAATCGTTTCAATTATACAACTACAAGTGAGTGAAATTTGAGTGTAAACATAGTGGCTCATAAATCAAACTCAAAAAATCATTACGCGATGTTTATTTTTTAAAATAAATATTTTTTCCCACACTATTAAATATATGGGAACATTTAATTGTTTTAATAATTTAACTTCGGGATTTATTTCATGGTTAAATGACCAAAAATGATCTGCTATGGCCGATTTATCAATTTTTTTTTATATTTAATGTTACGAAAATGTTCTTTCTTTCTGGTTTCCAAACTACGTTTTGTCTTTCCAGTACAAACCTGATCACAATCTAAAGAAATATAATGAGGAATTTACATATATTTTAAATACAGCACAAAAAAAAGTGGTTTCAATCAAAACTCGACCAAAAAAATGATCAATCGGGACTACAAGCAAAAGAAATTAAAACAGATCACTACTCTTCAAGACATAAATAAAAACTGGAAATACAAAAAATTAACTTACGACCCTTGGGCATTTCCGAAGTTTGAACGAATATTTAAAGATTATGGCATCAAACTAGTATCACAAAACAGATTCTCACTCAAGAAATTGTTAAATAATCCCTTAAAAAACATGATCCCACCAGAACAAAATTCAGGCATATATATAGGATTGATTGTGAAGACTGTGACAAATTTTATATTGGTTTGACAAAGAGAAATTTAAAAACTAGATTAACAGAACGCCATAGGAATATAAAATATAAGCAAACAGAAAAATCGTCAGTTGCTTTTCATTTCTGGAATGACAACCACCACATCGGAGAGGAGGTCAAACTACTAAAACTATTGTCAACAAAACTTGAACTTAAAACATGGGAAAACATTTTTATTATTAAAAACATTGCACATATTCTAAATTTTGACGTGCCATCATTGAGTGGTCTACTGAACTTATGTAAAGAATCTTCCGAGAGAGGGAGCCAATTACAAGAGATCCAGACAACAACCAATTGTGATGAGTCGCTAATCAGCTGAGGATGGAACTGCAACAGTTTCAAAAAACATTACTGATTTTGTAAAAGAATGTGAATGAAGTTACAAGTTTTAAAAGGTATGACTCAAAACTCATCATGTTTTGTCCTCTACGATGTAATCACTGACGAACTGAATTTTACATTACTTGAAAATAAAACATGAATAAAATAAATATTATGTTATTAAATTATAGATGAGTCGTATTTATGACACATCAGCTTCAGTAAGTGAATCTGATGTGTAATAAATACGACTCATCTATAATTTAATAATTATTTCGCTTCACTGTGGTGTTCCAATACAGTTAAATTTCGATAAATATTATGTGTTTGTTATTTCTTCCCTTCACAACCTTTTCCTACTTCCTGGACATGCAATAGTCATTAAGGTCGTAAACTTGTAACCTTGTACCATTGCACAAGGCATGTGCAGAAGTATTTTTTTATTATTCACATCATGCTACAGGTGATTGATTACATCTACAGATATCACTTGCGAAACACTCTGCGACAGACATATTAGGAAGTTAATTGGCAATAAGAAATGCCAAGGGTGTTATGAAATCTTGCAAATAAAACTTGTCTTCACTTATCTTCAGTTTTAATTGCTTCCCGCAAAACGATCTCATTGGTGGAAGGTCAGGTCACATGACAAAATGCAGTATATGATTGGTGGGCTATAGCTGCCTCCTCACTACTAACCTACCCAGCATTCGCCTGGTGACCTAGGAAAACCCTAAAAAAATCCCATGGGTCAGGTAGGTTGGCCACAGGAATTGAACCCGTACCTCCTGAATGCCAGCCACAAACGAAACCCCCTGAGCCATTCCGCTTGGTCATGTTGGACTTCCTTTTGTTTCATTGAAGTGAGTACACTCTTGTATATGTGTTTGGAGAAATTTAGTAAAAGTGACGTCAAAATTAATTGTAAAACTATGTGTAGTCAATTTATTGACACTCGTCACTTTTATATTATTGAGGGACGAGTTTCAAAGGCTATGAAATAAATTGCATATTTGACAAGATCTATATTTTTTGTATAAGATTTTGTCTATCTCATATGGTTTACTGGTTATGCAAAAGTAACGACAAAATCTTTTGAGGAGATTACCACAAAATTTATCATATGCATTTCATTTGTTGAAAATATCTTCAACAAATGGTATTCAATCAAAATTGTTAGAATGATTTTTGACAAAATCAGCATTTTCCCACACATGAATGCATGCATGTATGCACATACATGGACCTTTTTCTAAAAATGCTTTTTGATCCAAATGACCTCACTGTAGTATGCTTGTTTTCCTTTATCAACACATAAACTCCTGCAATGTTAATCTCAGAAACTATTTGTAGTTGGTTTATTAACCCTTTCACCGATATGGACGTCATATGATGTCCAAGTTAAAATGCCCCAAACCGATATGGATGTGTATAGAGGTCCTGCACATACATGCATTTAATGCTCATTTAACGCCAATAATTTTAAACTTCCTATTTTACAATAAACTTAAATTAGTTCTATAACGTATGTAAACATACCCATAAAGGTTTCTTTTTGAATTGTACACCTCCAAACCTGGATAAACACCCAAGGGCACATCTGCAGATTCACACCAAATAATATTGGTTTCCTTGCAAACTTCTTTTTCGCAACACACCACACATTTTCGAAATGGTTACAACTTTTTTGGTTGTGGGTGTTATCCTTTTAGGAAAGTGTTTTCTCAAGTATGAGGGGTGATGTCATGGTGAATTACTTACCCCCCAGTATAAAGAGGCCTCTGAGTATTATAGTACTCAATTAGGTTACAAGCTATTTATACGTGCAAGTACAGGTAGGTGAATGTCTTGCATGAATTTACAGCTCTGAAAATTACTAAACAATTGTGCATGGTTACATCCAGTGCTATAAAAATACTGTTTTTACCATTTAACTGTTTTTCGTAAAGAGGGATAGCTAGTAATAGCTGATCCGCATCACCCATATTTGACCTGTCATTTCCCCAAACAATGGAGTAGCTAACATGCCATCTGTAGACCAGTACATGTCACTACTACCTATATCCTAAACATCTCCTTCATAATCGCACAACAAATCTTCCAGTTTTTCTACAGTAATATCAGAAGCCCGCATATATCATACACAAAGTAATTTATTTGCTACATTACGGGAATAAGCCATGGTTAACATTAAAATTTAACAATTTCAAATGTGCCATTCATTTAGCTCTTGATAGCTATAAGAAATCACTCTGAACACAGAGAGAGTATAAATAACTAAAATACTGAGCGAAAACAGCTGCATAAGGCTATCAGAAACCTTTTGTTGAGAAACACTGTAATAACAGATGCTGACAGAGTTTTCTTACCAGCATGTGAGTTTAACGCAACATATACTCGTATGATTATCGCTTGGTATAGCATAAATAAACTAAAATCTAAAACCTTGAACCGGAGAAGTCGCTTGCGTAGCTATACATACATTCATTCGTATACACACAAAACAAAATGATTCAAATATTAGGCGCGCTCGGTGCAAAGAATGGCTTTTACTACAGTGAAAAAAAGTAGTGAAATTTCAACGATTTATTAATGTAGTCTCTACTTTTGTTACTGTAGATGTATACTGCCTTTAATGGGTTTTAAACCAGTTTTTGTTTAGTTTAAATAACTTAATAAATACGAAAGATACGGAATTGTATTTATGATGCATTTTTAAAGCATTTAACAATTTAAATGTCTTGTTCTGTTAATTGGGTATCCGTTTCCGGTCCCTGAAGGGTTTAAATGGCCATTGGCGAAGCGGTTAATACTTGTCACTTGTTTATATTAATGAGAGACTAGTTTCAAAGGCAATCACCTCCATTTTCAACCTCTTTACAACTGGCATCTGTTGTCTGCTCTCTCTCTGGTGGTGGAACTATGAACTTCTTTGTCGAATTATCTACTGGTGGGATTTCAAAGTTCATTAGGCGATATTTATTTTTCCATATGAATATGTTCTCCCATGTTGTCAATTTATTTTGGTTTATCACTCCTTTTAATAATTTTGGATTTGGATCAATGTCATGGTTTTCATTCAAAAAATGAAATGCTACTGCTGACTTATCTTCTTGTTTCAATCTGATGTTTCTAAAGTGCTCTTTGACTCTGGTTTTTAGATTTCTTTTAGTTTGACCTATGTAGCATTTTTCACAATTCTTACAACTTATCTGGTATATTCCGGATCTGTTAACTGATGGGATTTCATCTTTTGTTTTTGAATTTAGCAATTTTAAAATTGAGTGTCTATTAGTATGTGCCAAGGTGATATTTTGTTCCTTGAAGGTCTTTTTAAATTTATTAAATGTTTTTGGGTAATATGCTGTTACTTTCTTTTTCTTTTGTAAATGTGGTTGCTTCCGTAATGGTTTTCTTTAGTTTAGCTTTTCTAATTTTCTTCAACACCAAACTTTTGTTGTATCCATTTTCTTCTGCTATGTGTAGTATTGCTTTTTGTTGTTTGAAATATTCTTCTTTTTCCATGGGTATGTCGACTAATCTGTGTGTAAGGCTGTTTATTATTGCATGTTTATGTGTAATTGGGTTGTGGCTATTATTTTTTATGTAATTTTCTGAATGTGTTGGTTTCCTGTAAATTCCAAATTTTATTTTTGTGTCATTCCTGATGATGTTTAGATCCAAGAAAGAGAGTTGTCCATTGATTTCCTTTTCTCTAGTGAATTTTATAGTCCTTTCTTGCAGATTGAGTCATTTTAATGCATCTTCTAAATGTTTATTCGGTACAATTGCAAAGTTGTCGTCAACATATCTATACCAAACTTTGAAGATTAATGGGAAGGACTTTTTAATTTGTGTTTCAAATGCACTCATAAATAAGTTAGCCAAAAAATGTGAAAGTGGATTGCCCATTGATAACCCTGATTACTGCTTGTAGTGTTTTCCACTAAAGCTGAAGAAGTTTTGTTCAATGGATATTTTTGTTAGAGAAATGTATTCTTCTGCTCCTATTGCTTCCATTTCTATTGTAGTTAGCCATTTTTTTTAATACAGTCTGTAATTTTTCTGTTGGTATACTTGGAAATAAAGATGTGACTTCAAATGAAACCAGTCTGTCATTTTTGTCCAAATTTATATCTTTGATTTTTCCTACTGTATCTAAAGAGTTTTTTAAATTTGCACTTTTGAATTTTGGGAAACTATTAAATTTATTTAGCAACCAATTGGCCAAATTATATGTGGGGGCATTTATACTACTAGTGATAGATCTCATGCCGTTCCCTGTTTTATGAATTTTTGGCAGCCCATATACTCTTGGTAATGTTGGATTATCTACTTTAATGTTGTGAAATTCTTTATTTTTTCATTTTTGGAATGAAAACCATGACATTGATCCAAATCCAAAATTATTAAAAGGAGTGATAAACCAAAATAAATTGACAACATGGGAGAACATGTATGGAAAAATAAAGATCGCGTAACAAACTTTGAAATTCCACCAGTAGATAATTTGACAAAGAAGTTCATAGTTCCACCACCACCAGAGAGAGAGAGCAGACAACAACAGATGCCAGTTGGAAAGAGATTGAAAATGGAGGCGAATGCCTTTGAAACTAGTCGCTCATTACTATAAACAAGTAAGTGATGAGTATTAATAAACCAACTACAAATAGTTTCTGAGATTAATTTTGACGTCACTGTTACTAAATTCCTCCAAATGCATATATCCTGCAATGTTGTTCTCTGTGACTGCACAGACAGTGTCCTGGGCATGGCAAATCTTCAACACGTGCTATACCCTATTTTAACTTAACTACCCACTTTTACATTTGTGTTTGACTCAAACAACTATCACCATACTGCACTGCGCCATCTGATAGTAAATTTTGATTGGTTACAACCTTCACTAACATAAATCTAATGATACTTTTCTGTAGTTTTGACATCTTTTTTCACTGATTCCCTGCATTCTGTTTGCGAGGAAGACTTGCCAGGCCCATCTGATAATATTTTTAGGGAGTCATGGAAACAAAAAAACAACAAACTTGGTCAAAGCTTTGTATTTCTTATACAACCTTTCCAATTATTCATTGAAGGGATCTTGTATATGCCTTGCATTGGATATAATTCCTTTCATGGAAGTGTTGAAAACAGTGTTATAATAAATTAAATTTAAAGGGACTCGACTAATGAAACTAAATAACACTTTTAAATTTTTCTGGAACATGTTTCAAAGGCTATTTGCCTCCATTGTCAACCGGACATCGTTTGGTTCTCAGTGGTGTAGCTGGCGATATTTTATTGAAATAGCACAAAAAATGACTTTCCCAAATCAACTTAGCATAAAAGAAGAAGCTACTAGAGGAAACCACAACCCTCTCAGCTACAGAAACTAATATGATCTTCAAAAAATTCACTTACCATCCATCGGCCTTTGATAAATTCAAAAATGTCTTCAAAAAACAAGACATTCAACTAGCACCAGTCAACCATTACACCTTAGAAAACCTAATATGCTCAAACATCAAAGATGCAATTCCTTATAGCAAAAAATCTGGTATATATCAAATTGAATGCTGTGACTGTATTCAAATTATATTGGAAAAACCAAAAGAAATTTAGAAACTAGAGCAAAGGAATACGTTAGAAACATAAAATACAATTAGAACAATCAGTAGTTGTCACGCATTTTTTGAAAAAAAAAAAAAAAAAAACAACAACAACAGAAATCCAGAGCCAAAACCACTAAAACATACATCAGCAAAACAAGAACTGTCCACATGGGAACAAATCTTCATTTCTTAAAATAGAAACAAGGTATTCAGTTTCGTCATCCCCCCAGAAAGATTTGTTCAGCAAGTTCCTCGAACCACCACCAGAGGAGACTTATGACAAAATATTGCCACCTACACCACTGAGAACCAGTCAATGTCTGGTTGACAATGGAGGCAAGTAGCCTCTGAAACATGTTCCGGGAATATTTAAAAGTAAGTGTTGTTTAGTGTCATTAATCAACTCCCTTTAAGTTTAATTTGCATTGGATGTCTATACAAGTGAAAGATTAAAAGGTCCAGAACTTAATTTAACAGAAATATCTTGTTTTTTTGTTTTTGTTTTCCAGATTGAAGAAAGAAATGGAAGCAAGACCTAATAAGTTGGCATTGGATTTTCAAGTTTCTACACAGTTGTACATTTCTGTTACAACTCACCGAGTTATTAAGGAAAACTTAGCACTCAACAATAAGGTATGCATAGATGTTACTCATAGCAGGAAGTTAGTATATCTTCAAAAATTAGAATGTCTCTTGATTGGAAACGATGTGGTGGAGGAAAGAAGGGAGAGAAATTGGGCTAGGAGCAGCTCTCCTTTGAAATGGAGAATCACCTTTTTTGAAAAGCTTTTTAGTGTCTAACATTTGATGAACTCAAAATCAAAATGCGTTTAGTCTGCATTTTGTCCTGACCTTTATTGTTTCAAATTTGCCTTCTTTTAATGCCATTCTGAGGAAATTTTAATCATATCATTACTTTTAACTTGTTTAAAAGCATTTTAAGTCCACCACCTGATTCCAAATGATACCTGTCCACCTTAATTAGCTCACATTATATGAAGTGCACAAATTTACAAAACCAGCATTCAGTCAAGTTTTTGCCAGCTGCAACAGACCTAATTTTGACTTATTTACTATTATGTGTTTTAAATGGGAAGAATTCTCGCCTGTAGCCAATCGGATGCGTTAGATCCTTCACCTTGCCACCTTGTTATCTCCACTCTTTTTATATTTCCCTCTCTCTCGCACACTTCCGAGTGTTCTTGGCACTAGACGTAAGGGAACACAAACTGAATTTTCCAAAGTTTTATAATATATTGTTAAAATCACTATTGCAACATGAATATTCATATATTATGCAAATATTTTAAATATGTAGTTTAAAGTTAATTATAGTTTATGAATTACTTATTTTTTCTGATCCAACGTAAATACCAGCGGTGCATCCGTGTAGCTGTGAATGTTACTTATGTTGAGAGATAATTCGTCATTGTCTTCAACTTCTGAGTACTGCAAATTTATGATGATAAGTTCCAAAATCTCGTTTCATGCTGTTTCGTTCAACGTCAGTCAGTTTAAAAATATTATTTCTGTTTGCAACATAATTTGAGCCCACATTAACTCTATTGTATTGTGCTAGCAGTAGTAAGCGGAAGAAGTGGATCGCATCTCATTGATCCAGCTGATACACTTTTTCATGGAAGAGTAACTGAATAATGCTGCTTTGAACTCTCTAGAGTAAATAGAGATTACAAACCATTCACAAACAAAGATATAATGTGACCACACACGTTCTGCCAGACTAACAAGAAGTGTATCGTTTCCTCTCATTGAATTTAACAAACAGCTTGGCTTATTCAAGGTACATATTGCTTTTACCACGTCATGTCAAATGTTTACGTTTCAGTTGTCAGTAGTTTCAGACATACCTTCACACATACATGCCAACCAATAATGATATATCACAATGCATTGTTATAATATAATTATTTCTACTTTATTTGTATCAGGAAAACTATATGAGCTAAAAAAATCCTTCCTCATGGATCAGTTTTTGCAAAATCTGAATTTTGTCTTCGCGTGAATAGTATTTATTGGAGATTGATCAGTTTGACACTCGTCACACACCACTTAGGGGAAATGCAATACAACAACACCACAGGACTCCAATTGGTTGCTCACCTAGCAGCGCTCAAGGACAAACATCATCCCATTTGAAACACATAATAATGTATTGTTTCTTACAGATAATGTGTGTGTGGGTGTGGGTGTGGGGGTTGGGTGGGCGTGGGCGTGTGCGTGCGTGCATTTTTTTTTTTTTTTTTTTTTCAAATCCTGGCCATGGCATTGAATTTTTCATGTTCAGTTTATTTTATAAAGACAATTTGTAGAAGAGTGAGTAGCAGATATCATCTAAATGCAACACGTTAGATTTTTATGGTATTCAGATAACAACTTTAGAATATTATATTGTACACTGAAGTTTTCAGTTTTGTGATCCTTATGTTTCAGCTGGACCAGATGGTGGAATCTCACAGAGACCTCCTCCATGAGAATACCAAATTGAGACTTGCAGCTCAGAGAAATGAGACACTGGCTCTTATGTATAAACAAGAGAAAATTGTTATGACAAGGAGATACAACTATGAGATTGATGTGAGTTCATCAGTAGGAAACTATTTCTTTCTGCTCACTATTGTATCCATAATGCACAACTTTAATTTTAACTTACTCTTCTAATTGATATGCTATGATTTATTGAGTACTAAAACAAATATATTTTGGGCTACCCCTGAGCTGGGCCCTGCCCCCTTTGCTAACAGGGCAGCCCTTCAATACAATACATACTTTACACATGTTTGTCCTTTTTAATAGTTATTGCTTTTCATTTACTTTTCTCTGCTGCACTAGTTTTTCATATTTGCCAAATGTTTGTCTATCGCTTTAAATTACGAGGGCTGTTCAATAAAGAATTATCATAATTTTTCACGGTCATAATTTCTGGCTCTAAAATTCAATCTTAATATATTCTGTTAGCTTAATGTGAAACAAACACGCCATAGTAGCTTCGTTGTTGGTACTCCTGGTTCCCACCTGTGAGAACCAAGAAAGTTCAGACATGTTCAGTATCGCCTGCCACTGCAATGGAGGTAACACGCGAGGAACAATATGTGGCTTTGAAATTCTGCTTTCGTCTCAACAAATCTTCAGTTGAGGCCTATACAATGTTACAGGAGGCCTATGGAGAGTCGGTTCTTCCCTACAGCACAGCTCGAAGGTGGTTTAAAATGTTAAAAGAGGGGGGACAATCAATTTCAAAGGAAGGTGGACCTGATGCTCCAATTACTGCTCTTACGGAAGAAAACATCAACACTGCTGCTGCCATTGTGAGAGAGGATCAACAAATTACCTTAAGATCACTTTCTGAAATACTGAACATTTCATTGGGTGCCACCCATTCGTTGGTGACAGAAACATTACACATGAGACGTGTTTGTGCATAATGGGTTCCAAGACTGTTGATTTCCGAACAAAAAGACATTCGCATGCAGTTAAAGTTGATGTTAGAGGAAGATCCGGAGTTTCTTTCAAACATAATCACTGCTGATGGAACTTGGCTACATCATTTTGATCATGAGAGCAAACAGCAAAGCTCAGTGTGGAAATCTCCTTCATCACCAACCCCCCAAAAAGCAAAAGTGGTTGCTTCTGCTGGGAAAGTAAAGGTCATCTCATTCTTTGATATTCATGGAATGGTTTATCAGCATGTTGTACCTGCACACACATCAGTAACTACTACATGGATGCCCTGAAAAACATTGCAAGTCCATATCAGGCGCAAAAGACTACATTTCCGTGAAGCAGGCTGGATGCTGCACCATGATAATGTGCGGCCGCATATTGCCAATGTTGCTGAACATCCTGCAAAAGTCAACGTGAAGTGCATCCCTCACCGTCTCTATAGTCCGGATTTAGCTCCATGTGACCTTTTCTATTCCCTAACTTGAAGAAATGCCTTCGTGGGAGACATTATCCATCATCAGAAGCAGTGGTGAAGGCTGCAGAGACGATTTTGAAGGATCTGTCCAAAAATGGTTACCAGCAAGTTTTTGAAGACTGGCAGAAACGCTGGGACAAGTGTATCATATTTAGGGGAGACTATTTTGAGTAGGACCATCAAAATTATGAGGATGAGTAAAGGTACATTGTCAACAAAAAAAAAAAAAAATGTGATCATTCTTTATTGAACAGCCCTCATATTAGCACTTGTTTCAGCTTCATAATATTATTATTGTTTCACAGTCAGTATTTACTTCACCTCACTTTTCAATATTTCTCACTTGCATATCACCCTATTTGTGTTCCTTTTCCCTATTACTAATTACTTAATGTCACTAGCAGCTTTTAACAATCATTCTTCCAGTTAACATATGACTTATCACACATTCTCAAATCCTCTCCTCAGCTTCTCACAACCACCTTCTAATCTTTCTTCCCTTTCTACAATTTGTACAACCATATCACATTTGCTCATATCTTTTCCTATACCTCTCATGGAGCCATTCTAATTCTTCCTCTCTACAATTTACACATAATAACCATATTTTTGCCTTACTAATATGCTGCTGCATCTCAATATCCTCTGCCTAATTCTCGCCCCTTTTCTAACCCCTTGATGATATGGGGAAACACCAAGTGGATTGCCCACCTCGGTAGCGTGGTGGTAGAGTGTCTGCCTCACGTTCAAGAGGTCCCGAGTTCGAATCTCGGTCAGGGTGAGTTACCTGGATAAGGTTTTTCCCGGGTTTTCCCTTATCCTGAAAGATGAATGTCGGGTAACTCTAAGCTCCATGGACCCCGGAGACATTTGAGCATCATTTCACCCATTCCACTCATCGTCCGATATGACTTAACGTTGGAGGACGTAAATTACAAAAAAAAAAAAAAAAAAAAAAAAAAAACACAAGTGGATTAAAGGATATAACTAATTTATTTAATTAGATGAGAGACAGTGGGAAATTACCTGACTGCTGGAAAACAAGTGTGATTGTACCAATATTTAAAGGAAAAGGGAGTGTAAATAGGCCAGAGAATCACAAGGGGATAAGCTTACTATCTATAATTGGGGAAATGTATACAGGCATACTAGCGGACAGAGTAGTGGATTGGGCAGAAACAGAAAATAAAATTAACATAAGAAATTTCTTCCGGGCTTGGGAGCCGTGGTCTGATGGAGTTTAGCTGTCCATACGTTTCGTCCAACCCTGCGGTTAACATCATCAGTGGCGTGATCTCAGTCTTCTCGGTGAAGGTTCAGGCACAACTGAGACGCTCGCTAGAGGTGTCGTATTTATATCTGGGTTGTTCGTACGTGATTGGTTCGGCTGGAGCAGGGGGTGTGTCCTCGGTGGGTGGGGTTTCGGCATACTGATAGCTGGTTGGTTGGTGTGATTTCTCTGCATTAGGTTTTGTTTTAGCTGTTTCAGTATCGGATGCCAGATGTTGTTCAGTTTGAGAGCCTCTCCCTTTCTGTTAAAATTATTAAGGTGTTTGTAAATTTCAATTGCTTCGCGTTGTAATCTGGCATGGTAGTACGGTGTAGAAGAAAGCACCTTTGTGTCATTATAATGTATAATATGTTCGCCATCGGCTCAAATGGCATGTTCAGTGACCTCGGACTTCTCCGATTGGCCCAGACGGCAGTTGCATTTGTGTTCTGAAAGCCGGGTGTTAATGCTGCATTGAGTGGTACCGACGTATACAGCACCGCATGAACAAGGAATTCGGTAGACACCGGCTGAAGCGAGTGGATCCCTGGGGTCTTTGGATGAGCATAACAAAGAATTAATCTGTCTCGTGGGCTTGAAAATAGTTTTAACCTTGAAGTGTTTGAGTAGGCGTTCAATTCTGTCTGTCACGTTCTTAAAATATGGCAGGAAAGCAATGCCTTTGTACTCAGACGGATTGTTTTCGCAGATGGCAGGGCGAGATTTACGTGGGCGTGTAGCTCTGCGGACTTCATGTGCTGTGTAGCTGCTGGAACATAAGGCCTGTTGGAGGTGACGGAGTTCCTGTTGTAATGAGCCGGGTTCACAGATGCGGGTAGCGCGGTCCGTGAGGGTTTTTATGATGGCACGTTTCTGTTTTGGCTGATGGTTGGAGTTTTTGTTTAGATATGTGTCTGTATGGGTCGGTTTGCGGTATACCTTGTGTCCAAGTGTCCCATTTGGTTTTCTGCTGACCAGAACGTCTAAAAATGCTAGTTGTCCATCTTTTTCTTTCTCAATAGTGAACTGAACATGTGGATTGATGCTGTTGAGATGCTGAAGGAACCCATCAAGAGTAGACTCCCCATGACTCCATACAACAAACGTGTCATCCACATAGCGATACCATTTCGACGGTTTGTGAACAGCCGAGCTCAGAGCCTGGGCCTCGAAGGACTCCATGAATAAATTGGAAATCACTGGGCTGAGTGGGCTGCCCATGGTGACTTCGTCAGTTTGTTGAAAGTACTCCTGTTTCCACTGAAAGTAAGTGGTGGTGAGCACGTGGTGTCGTTTCTCTCTTCACCATGGTCCCTATAAGTGACGCCATCTCCAATCTGAAAAGTCTGTTTCCTGACGATATACTGGCGCTATTTCACCACTATTTCATCAGACCACAGCTCCCAGGCCCAGAAGAAATTTCTTATGTTAATTCTGACTCTGGCTGTGAAAGCTTCCGAACACTCAGAAAATAAAATATCAGAATTTCAAGCTGGATTTAGGAAAAAAAGGCAAACTATAGACAATGTTTTTGATGGATAGAGTCAACATGAAAAATTCAATGCCATGGCCAGCATCTGAACCACGGATCTCCTGGTTTCCGTCCAGTCGCTCTAACCCATTGCGCTACCATGGCAATGTGCCGTCCTGACATTAAATTCTCCATTTGACTCGTATATTTTCCTGGTAAACCACTAAAGGGTCTCGCATCCGAGATACACCATTTGTGGTGACTTACTATCGTAATTACTTCCAGGCTTCATCATTTAACTCTTATTATTTTAGTTAATTGATGAAAATTAATCCTTTCTCCACACTAGCCGTTTATCAAGTACTTACGATAGTAAGTCACCACAAATGGTGTATCTCAGATGCAAGACCCCCTAGTGGTTTACCGGGGAAATATACGAGTCAAATGGAGAATTTAATGTCAGGATGGCACATTGGCCATGATAGCTCAATGTGTTAGAGCGACTGGACGGAAACCAGGAGATCTGTGGTTCAGATCCCGGCCATGGCATTGAATTTTTCATGTTGACTCTATCTATCAAAAAACTTAGCCTATAAACGACTAGTGTGGAGAAAGGATTAATTTCCATCAGTTAACCAAAATATAGACAGTGTTGTTTATAATCAAGACGTTAATTGATAAATACTTGAGCAGGAAAAGGGGGAGATTGTATATGTTTTTTGTGGACTTTGAGAAAGCTGTCAATACAATAAACAGGGGGGCTTTAAAATGGAAATTGAGAAGAAAAAGGATGAGCAAGAATTTTATAAATGAAATTGATAAAACTTATAGTGGGATGCAATTGAGAATAAGATGCGGGCTGAATGTAATATCGGAAGAGGCCGAACAGAAGTTAGGCTTGAGACAGGGGTGCAAATTGAGTCCTATTCTATTCAGTTTATTTATAGATGACATAATAGGGAGGGATAACGAAAGCAATGCCCATTGCCCAATAATAATCAACAGAGATTCCTGGTTTATTGTATGCGAATGATTTAACAGTAGGAGCAATTGCTGTAATTGGTCTACAAAAATCAATTGAGGTAATTCATAGGTTTTGCGCTGACTGAGAATTAAGAATAAACAGCAAAAAATAAAATATAATGGTGTTTAAAAAGGTTTGATACTGATGAAAGGAGAGGAGTGGTTCATAGGAGATAAAAAGGTAGAAGTGGTAAAGGAGTGTGACTATTTAGGTGTAAGGATGTGTAGCAATGGAAGGTGGGCCGCACGTACCAGAAAAGTGATAGCTAACGGCAGGGTGGCAATGACAGGGGTAAGAATACGTAAACATAAACTTGAGATTTCGGATGGTTAGAAAGAATGTATGAAGTGGTTGTCGAATCCAGAACAATGTACGCAGTGGAGGTATGGGGCACATGAGAGATAGGAACACAATTAGACCAGATGTATGAATGCTTTGCAAAGATCTACTTGGGCTGCCAAAATCGACACCAAGAGAAGTGGCATTACTAGAATTGGTAATACAAAAAGGAGGGGAATAATAATAGAATACTGAAATTCTGGTATAAGTGTACTAAAGGGCAGAAAGGGGAATTATTGAATTTGTGCATGAAACAACAGAAAAGCATTAAGAACATAAATAGTTGGTGGTCGGAATTGGAAAGAATGGTATCAAAGATAGGTATGGGAGATTTATGGAGAGCAGAGGAGTCAAATCATAGCAGTTTTTGGAAGTAAGTGAGAATTAGAGTACAAGACAGAGATAGGCAGGAGATATGGGAAAGTATAGAAGAAAAGAGATCTTTGAAATTTTATAAGCAATTAAAGGCAGAATGGGGTAGGGAAAAATATATAGATCAATGTGACAAAACTGGAAGAGAAGGCATAGCATGGATGAGAGTAGGAATAATACACCTAAAAGGATACAGTTAAATCTCGATACATCTAAAAGGGTTGAGAATTAATGAGGTAGGGAGGGATATGTGAATTTGGTGGAGATGAAGGGAGCACTGTTCATTACCTGATACAATGTAAGGAGTTAACAAATTGCAGGAGAAAAATATGGGATAAGAAATGGGACAGTGTAAGCAAAGAGATATTGGCGGTACACATATTAATGGGGATGAGTGAAAAGAAAAATGTATATGAGAATTCTTTTATAGCTTAAGAGAAAAGTGGATTAGGGTAAAAGAAGTGAAGGTCAAGAAGAAATGACACCAAGGTGCTCAGGAAAACCAAAGGCTTATGGCCAGGGGACCTGAGTCGGCGAGTAAATCTTAGGGCCAGCAATTTCATGTATTTGTTCAGGATGTATAACAGCGCATGTTCGATGTTAAGGTCATTGTAGTGAAACTGTACAAATAAATATCAAATATCAAACTCCTTGAATCCCCACACTTGTTTCGTACTGCTTTTCCCTGATGCCTTGTACTCCCATGCTTGTTTCACTGTGCTTTTCCATGATCCCTTATACCCCCACACTTGTTTTACTGATCACCTTGATGCCCACACTTGTTTCACTCTGTACTCGATGTAATGCAATTTCATTTCTTATTTTCTTCTTCACTCTGTCAACTGCCATTTTTGAGTTTTCCCCTCTTCATTTCCATTTACAATGTTTATCACTTCCCCTCCATCAGTGCACACTGCATTTACTCCACATGTTTTCTGGACATTCATACCGGATATCAAAGTCAGCAGGTTTGAGTCTGCTGCATCAACAACATTCGTATGCTCTGCATCTTGGATGTTGCTTATGCTACTTCTGTGCTCAGCCATTCACCCTTCACATTAAAACCTAGTTTCTTCGCCTTCTTTCTTCAATTAGCCTCCTCCTTTGTTCTCTTTGTTCATAAGTTAAATTCTTAATAATATAGATGATCCTCTTAGTTATTTTGCTTGTTTTAATACCTCCATTACCAATTCCATATTGCTGAATTTCGCCATTATATTTCTTTTGCCTTCCAGTTTCCTAATTCTAAATGTGGCCCGCAGTTCGAAACCTCTTACATTCATCCCTAACCTCTCCATTAATAATTCCCATAACTCTTGAAATGCTCTGATTCCTTTTCACTCTTCTACCCCAGAAATTCTTTTCATTTTTGCCATCTTTGTTTTTATCTTCTCCAACTCTTTAGTTTTAATCTCTAATTCTATGTTATCCCACTGCCTCCATTCTTATTTAAATCTCGTTGCCAAACCATTATTGCTTGTAACTCTTTCCATCTGCTTTGTGGCTGCCATGTCACTTAATTCCTTTTTATTCTCTTCTGCGAGAACAACTTTACTGCACATCGCTTTTGCTCCGTTGCCAGTTTGGTACTCCTACTCTTCTAATTACTTGTCCTCTATAGCACAATTTTTAGAGCTAGCGAAACAGTGAAGCATTTTTTTATTTATGTCCAATGTTAAGTCATATCGGACGATGAATGGAATGGGTGAAATGATGCTCAGATGAGCCCAGGGTACATAGAGCTTAGAGTTACCTGACATTCGTCTTGCAGGATAAGGGAAAACCCCATGAAAAACCTTATCCAGGTAACTCACCCTGACCAAGATTCAAACTCGGGACCTCTTGAACATGAGGCAGACAAGCTACTGAGGCAGGCAGTGAAGCATGAGTGCAAATAGTTTGTTACTACATTGTATATATTGTGACAATAATATTTTGTACATTCATAAAAGGAGTAAATTTGTAAAAATCATATTCAGAAGATGAAGGAATAAGGTCGAAACACACGATATCCTGTCATGTTACTTGCAAGTCATGCTTAGCTGTCATGTATAGGTCGTCGCCTTGCTGACTTAAACTGACTAACCTTTGACTCAGTTGCTGCTTCGGCAGAGGTTTAATTTTTAAACCCCCAGAATTTGGCCTAAGGGGAAACACTCACACATGTGCTAGATGAATCTGTGTTACTTGTTTCACTAACGGCCACGTCTATTATCTTCGACAATTGAACTTCTGATGCCAGGAACCTCCGCCAAGGTAAAGCCGCAGTGGACTCTATGCAGTGAGAAGGCTTCCCCCTCTCTTCGCTAAGAGCATTACGTCACTTGGCCATCTGGTCAAACATGCATGGCTTGATTCATGTCAGTATCAGGTAGAATTCCATTCTCAAAATGCTGTACAAGTGCTGTGTCCCTCATTGCAAAAGCAATTATACATTAAAGGGTGTTGTTAGTGAATATGTGACAAGTTTTATTATTCCTAGAGACAAAATACTGCATGAAAACTGTGTAAGAAATATCCCAAGAAAAGACTGAATTCTTTCAGATGCAAGTCTCGTCTGTATTAAACATTTTGAACCAGATTGTATTCAATGTGAAATATCATACCTGGATGCAAAAGGGATAAAAAGAGTATGTATGAAAAACGTAAGCTAAAAATTGGTTCCATTCCTACAATTTATGAAGGTTTGCCAGCATATGTTTCTAAAAAGCCACTGGCAAAAAGAAAGAACCCCGAAGAAAGAGCTGCCAACATTAAAAGAAGAAAATTAATTGCTGAAATTCAAGCTTGTAAAGATGCTGCTGAAGAGGACAAAATAACGAAGTACAGCTGGTTAAACAACGAATAGCACTCTTAACAAAACCATTCACTTGCCCAAAAACAGTAAAGATCCCTTTTTTTTTAAAAAGTTTCTGTTTGTTTGTTTAATTTTGGTTCTTACATTTGAAATAGTCGTAAAAACTAATACTCAATGCTCCATTTATTGCTAGTATTTACCTAGAACGCGTTTTGTTGGGATCTTCCTAACATCATCAGCTATTGTCGACTAATGGACGTTGGTTTGGTGAACTCATTGCAGCTGATGGGTGCGTCTCTGTCGGTATCTTGATGAACTTGAAGTTTGGGTTTTCTTCAAAGGTAGTGTCGAAATTAAACAATTTTCTTTCATATTTCTTCATGAAGATTTTTTCCCACGTGGTTAATGCAGCTAGTCCTTGGACACTTTTCAATAAGTGTATTTCTCATTCTCTATCATGATTTGTCGCATAAGAGCCGACGATGCGAGCAATGGTTGGTGAAACATGTCCTCAAATTAGGTACGTAAGTGAAGCTGATGTGTAATAAATACGACTCATCTATAATTTAATAATTACTTCGCTTCACTGTGGTGTTCCAATACAGTTAAATTTCGATATATTACAAACAAATCTCAGGACTGGCTATGGGAGGCCTGCTATCACCATTTTTGGCCTATTTATACATGTGTTTTTTTCAAAACACATGTAACTAAAGCCTCATATTTTTAAAACATGGTACAGATACGTAGACAACATCTTTCCAATAGTTGAATTGTATTGAAACTATTTGCTTTGATGTAATTATCTGTGTGTGTTGCTTTTCTATGAATACCAAATTTCAGTTTTTCATTGCTTTTTGTGATTTTAGGGTCCAAAAAAGGTAGAGTACAGTCCTCTTCAGTTTCTACTGTGAATTGTATGCTGGGTTCTTGAAGATTGAGTAGTTTCAAAGCATCATCTATTTCTTTGTAGTACACTATTGCAAACATGTTGTCTCCCAATTCCACACAAACATGCCACCATCAACAGTCTCACACACAGATTAGTAAATCTACCCCTCAGCCAGCAAGAATATCAAAAAGAACTGCAATTAAAAATGGATATGGAAAAAGCCTTGTAGATAAAAAACTAAAATCATTCAAACTTCAAAAAGGATTAAAACAGATCACAGCTTTTTCACCAATAAAACAAGAAATTAGATTTGCTAAATTTACTTACCACCCCTGGGCCACAAAAAAGTTCCAAAAAATATTCAAGAAATACAATATAACATTGGCACCAAAAAACAATTACAACATTAAAAACCTACTTAACAGTAATAATACTGATAAAATAAAACCAGAAGAAAAGTCAGGCATTTACAAGATTAAGTGTAAAGACTGTGAACAAATTTACATAGGGAGGACAAAAAGAAACATAGGCTTTAGAAAGAAAGAACATTTTAGGCACTTAAGATACAAAAATATTGATAAGTCCGCAATAGCAGCTCATTTCTGATCTGAAAATCATGAAATTGAAGATAGCACCAAATTACTAAAATACGTACAAAAACATAGTGAACTTGTCATATGGGAGAGAATATACATAGAAAAACATAAAAACCAACTAATTAATTTTGAAATCCCACCAGAAGTTGACCCCACATTTAAATTCATCACAAAATCGACAGATGGCAGCAGCAACTCCAGAACTACCCACACCACTGGATCAAGCTTTAGTCGCATAAGAGCCGACGATGCGAACGATGGTTCGCGAAACATGTCCTCAGTATAGGTACGTAAGTGAAGCTGGTGTGTAATAAATACGACTCATCTATAATTTAATAATTATTTGTAATAGTTTCATATGGGAGAAAATATACATAGAAAAACATAAAAAACCAACTAATTAACATTGAAATCCTCCCAGAAGACAACCCCACATTTAAATTCATCACAAAATCAACAGATGGCAGCAGCAACTCCAGAACTACCCATCCCATTGGATCAAGCTTTAGTCGCATTAGAGCTGATGATGCGAACAATAGTTTGCGAAACATGTTCTCAATATAGGTGCGTAAGTGAAGCTGATGTGTTAGAAATACAACTCATCTATAATTTAATAATTTTATTGCTTCACAGTAGTGTTCCAATACAGTTTAGTTTTGATATTGTGACATGTAGTTCTGGCTTATAGAGGGTTTATTCTACATAAACTAAAAGTTAATAAGCTACATATAACAAACAAGACTGCTCAAAAAAGGACAGCTGCGAACTTTACCCACGGCGGATTTTATACAGGCGGAAAGGTTGGTGGAGGGGATGGTGACGTAGAAAGGCATTAGATGTATGTATGCACAGGACGTCTATACACGTTCATAGCGGTTCTTTGGCAGTATAACGTAGACATCATATGATGTCCATATCGGTGAAAGGGTTAACATGGTTAATAGGAAGTGGTTACAACAAAAGGCTTTTGTAGGTATCATTTCTATAGAAGCAGTGAAAATAAATTAATAATGGATAAAGGGAACCTTGGAACTGTTACAAATTATGTTTCTGTTAATAATTTTAAAACTATCTTACTAATATATAAATTGAGCCCTATATTGTTTAATTTATTTATAGATGATGTGTTAGAGAGAGTGAAGGCAGTGAATAAACATATGCCAATAATTAAAAATAGAGAAAACCCTGGGCTGTTATATGCAGATGATCTGTTGGTGAAATCCTATTCAGTGATAGGTTTGAGAAACTCGATAAATGAGATTTAAAGGTATTGTGATGAGTGGGGGTTTAAAGTCAACATTGATAAGACCAAGATTATTTTATTCAAACAAGGTAGCAAATTAAAAAAAGATGACCGATGGCTATTTAAAGGTAAGAAAATTCAAATCGTGAGGGATTTTATTTATGTATAAAGCTTAACAGCACAGGAGGATGGGGGAAGCATAAAGAAATGGCCTTGGCGAAAGGAAAATTGGCTTTGAAGATGGTTAGTAAATGGAAATTAATTGTTCTTTCACACTGAGTGTGTAGGCTAAATTGTGGAAATGTAGAGTCAGACTAAAAAATAGCTGGGAATTTCCATTAATTGACCTAATAGTAGTTAACTATAAAGCCAGGGCCTTAAAGTACTTACATGTTGTTAGTCGCCATTAAGGTAGTTGTGTCATGTTATTATGAGAACTCCTAAGTGGTTTACCAGGAAAACAAGTCAGTTGGAGAATTTAATGTCATATCGGCATGTTGGCCATAGTAGTTATATGGTTAGAGCGGCTGGACGGAGCCCAGAAGATCCGTGGTTCAAATCCCGTCTATGGCATTGAATTTTTCAGTCTGACTGTACGTTTCCACATGGTTAGTAAATGTTTGTACATAGCACCAACAATAAATGTAACATGGTTGGAACATGTGTATAAAGCTTTAGTAGAGCCAAGATGAATGTATGGTATTGAGATATGGGGTGCAGGGGAAGGTTGGGAAAAGATGGATAGGATACTGAGAATGTTCTGTAAGATGATCTTAAGAGTTCCATATAATTTGGCTGGAGAAGGAGCTGTGTTAGAATTAGGCAAAGTGAGTGTACGAGGGTTGATTATGGAAAGAGTGTTAATTAGGATTAATTGCTTACCTTAGGGGCATATTCTAAAAGATTGCTTAGATATTCAGGAGAAGTGCATTCACCCAAAGAGCTGGGATGGGCCAAATAAGACATTAGCTTATAGTTATTGGTATGGCAGATGTATGGATAGGAAGAGAGAATATGATGGCAGGATTTTGGAGAGTAGTTAGATGTCAATTGGAGGATATGGATAGACAAATTTTATGGGCCATGGTGGAGAAAAGAACTTCATTAAAATTTTATAAAGTATTTAGAAATACTGACGGGAAGAACATGTATATTGAGGGGTGTAGTAAGGAGCAAAGAGAAGGGAGTTGTATGGTTTAAATTAGGAATGTGGAGATTGAAAGGTTACCGAGGAGGGATAGAGAAAGGTGTCTGTCCTATATGCACGGTCAGGGAGAATGCAATCCGTATTTTATTAGAATGTATGGGTACGTACCTATGAAGAAAAGAGTTGATCCAGAATAGATGGTTAAAACTGGCAAAATCGTTAGTAATAAGAAGAATATTCTGTAATCGATCCCAGGTTTGTAACTTAGGTGAGTTTTTGTTTAGAGTGAAGAAGAAATGAGTATGGTAAGTTAAGTGAATAGGAGTATGTGGTAGATATTGGCTGAGTTCTGCAATAGAGAGAACGGGTGGTAGGAATGATGTATTGACTATCAGTTGTTTGTTGATTGTTAAGTAACAATTATTGTATAGTGTCTGTGACTGGATATGACTGGCAAAGAGCCTGGGCTGAATGTCCAGTTATATCTATGATTATAACCTCTTGGCACTAATAAATAAATACTAATATATCTTTACTCTTGCTTTTGTGTAGCTGATTAACCGGCTAACTGCGGAGCATCAGAGGGTGCAATCAATTATGGGAGACTTGCAGCACTATAAGGAACGTGAGGCAGTCCTGAAGCGTCAGCTCGCAAATGCTAACTCCTTTTTAGAGAGGTCTGTGGAATACACTAATGTAGCAGATGAAGAGATTGCGTCACGATCACATGACAACAGATTACTTAGAAATGAACTAAATAGATCTGATGCCAATATTGTAATGCTGCAGAAAGTGCTGGTTAATGCCAGGAATTTAGTACACAAGGCAGTCAAGGTAATGCTATTCATTCATTCATTTTATTGCATCCGTTTGATTATGAATACATAATATGGAATTGTCAAGGATACATATTATTTTACATATTATTGATTAAATTACAATAAATTACTTATATATAAACCAGATTTAAATTAATAATATACATATTTCAGTTCATTCCTTATTTCCTTTTTTTTTAATGCAAAAATTCATTGACTGTATAAATACAATCATTCAGTAGGGATTTATGAAGTTGATAGATAGAGTCAAACATGAAAAATTCAATGCCACGACCGGGATTTGAACCACGGATCTCCTGGTTTCCATCCAGTCGCTCTAATCCATTGAGCTACCATGGCCAACTTGCCATCCTGACATTAAATTCTCCATTTGACACGTATATGTCCCCGGTAAACCACTAGGGGCTCTCATATTCGAGATACACTGTTTGTGGCGACTTACTATCGTAAGTACTTGAGTCCTAGACTTCATCATTTAACTCTTATTATTTTAGTTAATTGATGGTTAATCATTTTTTCATACTAGCCGTGTATAGAGTAAGGTCTAAGGTCCATATATAGACCTTAGCCTATACACGGCTAGTGTGAAAAAATGATAAATTTCCATCAATTAACTAAAATAATAAGAGTTAAATGATGAAGTCTAGGACTCAAGTGCTTATGATAGTAAGTCGCCACAAACAGTGCATCAAGAATATGAAAGCCCCTAGTGTTTTACTGGGGACAAATACGAGTCATATGGAGAATTTAATGTCAGGACGGCAAGTTGGCCATGGTAGCTCAATGGATTAGAGCGACTGGATGGAAACCAGGAGATCCGTGGTTCAAATCCTGGCCGTGGCATTGAATTTTTCATGTTGACTATCTATCAAAGACCTTATCCTATATACGACTAGTGTGAAGAAATGATTAATTTCCATCAAATAACTAAAATTGGTTGGTTGGTTGGTTGGTTGGTTGGTTGGTTGGTATCTAATGTTGAGCACTTGATAGTAAAATCATTTGCTCTCTTGCACTCCAATATTTAGCGGGAAGGTTGGTATCTTTTACAAAAGCTGGACAGTGGATGAGGCGACTTTTATCCATATCCTCATTTAGATTGCAGAAAGGGCATTTAGGTGAATCTGTTATGCCAAATCTGTGTAGGTGTTTATTTAGGCAGTCATGTCCTGTTAGTAATCTGAATATTGCCACTGCAGATTTTCTTTGTAATGAAGTAACGTTATATGTTTGTAGATTTTCCCATTCCTTTCCAGATGTTTTTATGGTGTATTCTTCCTTAAGTTGTTTGATATATTTATTTGAAATAATTCTTTTGATAGAGTGAAAGGGTACTAAAATAACTAAAATTTATGAAGTTGCTTTTTGAAACTCGCTATTGTCTTTATATTTTTTATTTCTGTTGGTAAGCTATTGTAGAATTTAATGCATTGATGGTAGTAGCTGTTCTCAAATAATTTGCTATGATGTGGCGTTAGATGTAATTTACCTTTAGCTTTTGTGTCGTGGTTATGTATTTCCGAATTGTTATTAAAACTTTTGATGGATGTTTGCATTTGTACAATGGTTTCATATAAATACACACATGATACTGGTAATATGTTTAAAAATTTAAAATATGGCTTACAACTGGAGGTGTTAGATAAATGTAGCATGATTCTGATCATCTTTTTCTGGACCCGGAATATTTTTATAGTTTCGTTGCTATTTCCCCATAATGATATTCCATAGGATATGAGTGAATGAGCTTTTGCAAAATAAACTGTTCTTAGTGTTTGTATACCAACTAAACCTTTTAGTGCTGATATCTGACAACAAGTCTGGCCGAGTTTTTTCATTAATTCTTGTATATGTGTACTCCAATTTAAATTTTGATCGACCCATAGTCCTAAAAATTGTGTTTT
This sequence comes from Mantis religiosa, assembly GCA_030765055.1. Classification (NCBI taxonomy): domain Eukaryota; kingdom Metazoa; phylum Arthropoda; class Insecta; order Mantodea; family Mantidae; genus Mantis; species Mantis religiosa. The sequence continues at coordinate 467,974,974 of CM060950.1, forward strand.
ATTGGAGTATTTAATCTCTTCTCCATCTAGCACAAATTTTGCATGGCTATCTTTTTTATTAATTTTGTGTTGAAAACTGAGTGCTAAACATTTTTCTTTGTTAATGCGTAGTTTGTTTACTTTGAACCAAGATGTTACATATGTGGATAAGCTATTAGATTTGTATTTAAGACGTCAGGATTTTTATTAGAGATTTAATACTTGTGTCATTGGCAAATAAAGAGAATGTTATATTCTGTTTCAGCTCATGATTTGTGAAGTCATTGATATATAGTAAAACCAGTAAGGGACCCAAAACTCAACCTTGTGGAATACCGCTTTCAATTTTACGTATATTTGAATATGTTGAGATTCAACTGTATTGGAACACCACAGTGAAGCGAAAAATTATTAAATTTTAGATGAGTCGCATTTCTTACACATCTGCTTCACTTTCGTACCTATTTTGAGGACATGTTTCGCAAATCTTCGTTTGCATCTACGGCTCTTGTGCGACTGACGCTAGATCCAGCGGTGTGGGTAATTCTGGGGTTGTTGCTGCCATCTGTTGATTTAGTGATGAACTGAAATGTGGGATTCTCTTCTAGCGGGATTTCAAAGTTCATTAGTTGGTTTTTATGTTTTTCTATGTATATCCTCTCCCATATGACGAGTTCACTATGTTTTTGTACATATTTTAGTAATTCTGTGCTATCTTCAATTTCATGATTTTCAGACCAGAAATGAGCTGCTATTGTGGACTTATCAATATTTTTGTATCCATTTTGTTAAAAATGGATATGGAAAAAACCTTGTAGATAAAAAACTAAAATTATTCAAACTTCAAAAGAAATTAAAACAGATCACAGCTCTCACACCAATAAAACAAGAAACTAGATTTGCTAAATTTACTTACCACCCCTGGGCCACAAAAAAGTTCCAAAAAGTATTCAAGAAATACAATATAACATTGGCACCAAAAAACAATTACAACATTAAAAACCTACTTCACAGTAATAATACTGATAAGATAAAACCAGAGGAAAAGTCAGGCATTTACAAAATTAAGTGTAAAAACTGTGAAAAAATTTACATAGGAAGGACAAAAAGAAACATAGGCACTAGAAAGAAAGAACACTTCAGGCACTTAAGATACAAAAATATTGATAAGTCCGCAATAGCAGCTCATTTCTGGTCTGAAAATCATGAAATTGAAGATAGCACAGAATTACTAAAATATGTACAAAAACATAGTGAACTCGTCATATGGGAGAGGATATACATAGAAAAACATAAAAACCAACTAATGAACTTTGAAATCCCGCTAGAAGAGAATCCCACATTTCAGTTCATCACTAAATCAACAGATGGCAGCAACAACCCCAGAATTACCCACACCGCTGGATCTAGCGTCAGTCGCACAAGAGCCGTAGATGCAAACGAAGATTTGCGAAACGTGTCCTCAAAATAGGTACGAAAGTGAAGCAGATGTGTAAGAAATGCGACTCATCTAAAATTTAATAATTTGAATATGTTGTACTAAATTTTTTTCTTCTTTTATCAAAATACTAAATTTCTACTACTTGTTTACGATTGCGCAAATACGAGCTAAACCATTCATATGCCACCCCTCTGCTTCAATATTTATATAACATATTAACTAAGAATTTATGGTCTACAAGGTCAAATGCTTTTGAAAGATCTAGGAATATTCCGCAGCAGTGTTCAGAATCATCTAGCTTTTTGTAAGTTTCATTTATAAAGTGGATTAATACTGAAGTCGTAGATTTCCCTTTTTGGAAGCCAAACTTTGAACCAGATATTGTTATATTTTAAGATAAATTTTATCATTCTTTTATATATAACTTTTTCCATTACTTTGCTAAAGACAGATAAAAGAGAAATTGGTCTGTAATTTTTAACTTCTGTGTGTGCTCATCTTTTAATAATTGGTTTTACTTTAGCTGTTTTTAGACATTCAGGAAAACATCCATTTTTCATTGATAGGTGTATCATATAACACAGGGGTTTAACTGCATGTTTGCTGCATGCTTTTAACAAAAGGTTGGAGCAGTAATCTCGTCCAGTTGATTTCTTACTCTTAAGGCTGTTAATAATAGTTTAATTCATCTTCTGTTGTAGGATCGAGGAATATGGTAGAATTCATATTACATTATGAAAATAATTTAAAAAATTTTTTGGTCACCATGGACAGGCATTTTCCAAGAACTGCATGCAGTTAAAAGATTTAGGCCCGGTTGCATAAAAGATAATCTAAGTTCAAGTATATGAGAATGATCTTCAGTCAAGCAGAACTTACAATATAGGTTGTATAAACATTGATCTAAGTTCATGGCCTCTTGATCAAAGATCAAACCTAACTGGTGAATTTTCTCCAGTTAACTTGATTGAATTTAGATCAGCAGAACTGCAGAATTTACACAATAGTTTCTGAGAAGAAATAAGTGGTGCAGCTTTAAATAATTAGTAAATAAAGCATTTTTTGTGGTTACTTGCATAAATAAATAGCCTCTTTATTTCACAAATGTATGTTAAAGATGCATTGTTTGTTTTCATAACCTATACATTTTTATTATTTTGAGCATTCAGATTATACTGATATCTCTGATGATAAGAGCTTTGAAAGGTCTCCTCGTGTTTTCCAACATAGAGGAAATCCCATCTCAGAACCAAATGACAGAAAATTCAAAATGAGATTTCGACTATCAAAGCATGTAATCAAAGAACTGGAGCATAGGCTACATGCACAATTAAGAACACAAACCCTGCGGAATTATGCACTCAATTCAATATTTATGATCCATCTCACATTACGGTTCTATGCAACTGAAATCTTCCAGATGGTGATTAGGAATATATTCAATATAAATAAAGGGACTGCGTTTAGAACAGTACACAAAGTTACAAGGGAGATTGCAGCTTTAAGATCTCATTTCATCAAGATGCCTATGGAAGAGGATGAAATAAGAAGGGTTATGCGAGATTTAAAGCTAGCTGAATGCATCTTCTCTTTCGCTTGAACTTCCATTATTTATGTTTTCCAACTCACTGTATTGTAAACAGACGAAAATGAAAAACATGTACATTCGGCACATAATGGAGATACAGTAAGCCAAATAATTAATTTTTTATAAATACTGTTTCAATATGGAGTAAATTCTTATACGTTTATTTAAAATAACATTATTTCTAGGACAAATAAGCATAAAGCGAAAGATTTATTTAGTTTTTGTTATGTCTAGATTGGCTATTCTGTGCACTTGAATTAAACAGTGTCGAGTAATTCTGATAATTCTCAAATCCTTTCGATACAACACGAAAGTTGCAACATATGACGATATTGTCGCATTTGTTTTTGTGATCTCGGATCAGTACTAAACGATGTTCATCTGATCTAAGATCAGCATTTTACAACCTACGCGGGTTTGCAAACTTAGTTTAATTTTGATCTTTGATTATAAATGAACTTCAGTTAGCGATTTTTATGCAACCAGGCCTTATTGACCCATATTTTATTAAAGCTTTAAACTTCACTCATGTCAACTATGAAAAACGAGATCATTTTTGTGACCATCCTAGTCCCATCCTCAGCTGATTGGTGACTGAACACTATCTTCACAGTCGGCTGATGTAGAGACCATTTGTAATTGGCTCCCACTCTCAGAATATTTCCTACATAAGTGCATTATATCACTCACGAATGGTGCGTCAAAATTTAAAATACTTGGAATTGTCTTTACAATAAAAATCTTCTTCTACATTGAAAGTTCAACTTTCATTGTTAATGATACCAATAATTTAATCTCCTCTATGATGCTCTGGTTCTTATTCCAGAAATGAAAAGCAACTGCTGATTTTTTGGCATGCATGTTAAAGCGGGCGTTAAACACTACACATTTAGAAACTAATATTAGATATCTAAAATAGGACATAGAATGATAAAAATTAGTACTTAAGTTACAGTTTTAAATTGCCTAAATATATAGTTTCCACAAGATAAATATTTTATGTATCTAAAATCACAGTATAATGATGCAACAGCTATGGCCCAAAGCTATTGGGAATCGGTATCAGGTAATTGTAGAGATAAGCAGAGATAAGTAGATGTGGGAGTGCCCTCATTCAGCACAAACAGTAGTAGAAGTACTATTGACAGATAACCAGAATTTTCTGGAAGTGCCCTTCCCCAACAAGCAGAACATACTAGAATGTTCTTTGGAACATTCCAATGGTAATATAAGCAAACATTCTCTCAAGTGAGCAAATAAATTAGTAAGCACGTGAATGGGTGCATTTTTGGTGCGATGGTGTTCATTTTTATTTGTTATTTCCCACCCTCTGATTGAGTAAGAATGACTTCATAGTTGACTGGTGAGTCTATCTTGAAATCATAGCGCCCTCTACAGAGAAGAAACGGTAATTTTTGCGGAACAGTAAGCAAATTACAGCACTCTCAGTGTGGCTGCTGTGGTATCTAATACAACCAGCTTCCTCTGGATATAAACACAGACCACCGCGTCTTCATAGTTGAATGCTACTTTTGTACTGGCATTAAAATTGGTGCAACATATAAATATAATTTAAATCGCTGCATAGAGGAGTTTATGCAAAGCTATCTGGCATTCAGACAACTCCCTCGGAGTGTAATGTTGTCAAGTGTCCAGGTACCGTCAAATTGACATACTTTTAAGTTAATTAGGAGTCGATTAATAACACAAAACAACACTCACTTTTAAATTTTCCCGGAACCGGTTTCTGAGGTCTTCCCTCTATCTTCAGCCGGACATCGACTAGTTCTCATTGGTGTAGCTGGCAATATTTTGTCTTCGGTCTCCTCTGGTGGCGGTTCGAGGAACTTGCTGAACAAATCTTTCTGGGGGATGTCGAAATTGAATACTTTGTTCCTATTTTTTGAAATAAAGATTTGTTCCCATGTGGACAGTTCTTCTTTTCCTGTTGTATGTTTTAGTAATTTTGGTTCTGGATTTATGTTGTGTTTTTTTTCCCAAAAATGCGTGGCAACTGCTGATTTTTCTAATTGTTTGTATTTTATGTTCCTAAAGTGTTCCTTTGCTCTTGTTTCTAAATTTCTTTTCGTTTTTCCAATATAAATTTGACTACAGTCACAGCATTCAATTTGATATATACCAGATTTTTTGTTAGATGGAATGACATCTTTGATGTTTGAGCAAATTAGGTTTTTTAAGGAGTAATGGTTCACTGGAGCTAGTTGAATGTTTTGTTTTTTGAAGACTTTTTTGAATTTATCAAAGGCCCATGGATGGTAAGTGAATTTTTTGAAGATCATTTTAGTTTCTGTAGCTGAGAGGGTTGTGGTTTCCTTTAGTAGTTTCTTCTTTTTTGCTAAGTTCACTTTTTTGTCTACTAGTGATTTGGGAAAGTCATTTTTCTGTGCTATTTCAATAATTTTGTTGTATTCTATTTTGTATTCTTCTGCTGTGAGAGGGATGTTGACCAGTCTGTGTGCTAAACTATTAAAGATTGCCTGTTTGTGGGATCTTGGATTGTAGCCATTAGCTTTTATGTAGTTGTCTGTCTGTGTTGGTTTTCTGTAAATGCCAAAGTTTATTCTATTTTTATTTCTGATTATTTTTAGATCTAAAAATGGTAAATACTCGTCTTTTTCAACTTCTACAGTGAACTTGATGCTTTCTTCTTGAATATTTAAAAGTTTTAGTGCATCACTGATGTGTTTTTTTGGCACTATGGCAAATATGTCATCTACATATCTTTGCCAGAGTTTGAACATCCATGGGAAACCTTTAGTGATCCTTATTTCTAGTGCACTCATGTACAGATCGGCCAGGAAGGGTGATAAGGGGTTTCCCATTGCTAAACCAGAAGTTTGATGGAAATATTTTGTTTGAAACTGGAAGAAATTCTGTTCTATGCATAATTTGGTAAGTTCGATGTAATCTGAAATTTCAAGTGATGACATTCCAAGTGATTTGAGCCATTTTTCTATCAATGTTGGGAGTTGTTTAACTGGTATGCTGGGAAACAGTGATTTAACGTCAAATGAGACTAGTGTGTCTTCTTCATTTAGTTCAGTATCCTTAATGTGTTCTATAAGTTCATAGGTGTTTTTGATGCTTAGGCTATCGAATTTTGGAAATGAGTTGAATTTGTTTTTTAGCCATTTTGCAAGTTTGTATGTTGGTGAATTTATACTGCTAACTATAGGTCTCATTGTTATGGATGGTTTGTGTATTTTGGGTAAGCCATAAAGTCTAGGTAAGGTTGGGTTATCTGGTTTAACTGCATATTTGTTTGATATTATACTTGATTTTGCTATTGTTTTTTCAAATGATTTTATGCAAGCTGTTAATGGATTTTTGTTAATGGTTTCATATTCACTGTTAGTTAGCATTTCTTCCATTTTTTCAAGGTAATCAGATTTTTCCATTATGACTATTTTGTTACCTTTGTCTGCCTTGGTGTATATGACGTTTTTTTGTTTCAATGAACGGATAATATTTTGTTTGCTCTTGTGAACGGATCTGGTTTTTATTTCTTCCAAAATATTTTCACATTGGCTTTTAAGTGGGTTTTGTTTTGATACTGGTAGACACTGTGCCGAAATGTTTATATCTGCAATGTAGTCCTCAATTTCGTTTGAAAAACTTACGCAAGTTTTTAATCCTTTGTTTAGAAGACCTAATTCTTTTGTGGAGAAATTTTGATTTGAAAGATTTACAACGTTTTCAAAGTTTTGCGTGTTTGTTTTTTCGTTTACGCTACTTGTTGCTGTTTTGCATTTAGCGTGTGGACTAATTGCTGCAGGACTCAAGTTTCTATTTCCGATGTGTCTCTTATTCTTGAACTTATTTTCGGTATGGTTTCGATGTGAAGAAATGTTCATCAAATTGGTCAATTTGTACTTTAGTTTTTCGGTTTTTGTTTTCATTTTCTTGCTTAGCATTGCCAAATAGTTTTGTTCGAAATTATCCCACATCGTGTTTCCCAGTGTTTCCGTTAAAACTGAATGAAGTTTATAAAGTTTCAATTCCGTTTCTTCCAAATTTTTATAATGTTTATTAATTTCTAGCTGTAAAACTTTTTTCTCAGCCGCTCTGTGTTGATTCCCGTAGCCTGGTTTTACTATCCTCCGGACAAATCGGGGTGTCACTTTATTTCGTAAACATAGCTTTATGAATTTTATGTTTGCAAAAAGATTCCCTGCATGAAAAGAAAAGGAATCTTTTTGCAAACATAAAATTCATAAAGCTATGTTTACGAAATAAAGTGACACCCCGATTTGTCCGGAGGATAGTAAAACCAGGCTACGGGAATCAACACAGAGCGGCTGAGAAAAAAGTTTTACAGCTAGAAATTAATAAACATTATAAAAATTTGGAAGAAACGGAATTGAAACTTTATAAACTTCATTCAGTTTTAACGGAAACACTGGGAAACACGATGTGGGATAATTTCGAACAAAACTATTTGGCAATGCTAAGCAAGAAAATGAAAACAAAAACCGAAAAACTAAAGTACAAATTGACCAATTTGATGAACATTTCTTCACATCGAAACCATACCGAAAATAAGTTCAAGAATAAGAGACACATCGGAAATAGAAACTTGAGTCCTGCAGCAATTAGTCCACACGCTAAATGCAAAACAGCAACAAGTAGCGTAAACGAAAAAACAAACACGCAAAACTTTGAAAACGTTGTAAATCTTTCAAATCAAAATTTCTCCACAAAAGAATTAGGTCTTCTAAACAAAGGATTAAAAACTTGCGTAAGTTTTTCAAACGAAATTGAGGACTACATTGCAGATATAAACATTTCGGCACAGTGTCTACCAGTATCAAAACAAAACCCACTTAAAAGCCAATGTGAAAATATTTTGGAAGAAATAAAAACCAGATCCGTTCACAAGAGCAAACAAAATATTATCCGTTCATTGAAACAAAAAAACGTCATATACACCAAGGCAGACAAAGGTAACAAAATAGTCATAATGGAAAAATCTGATTACCTTGAAAAAATGGAAGAAATGCTAACTAACAGTGAATATGAAACCATTAACAAAAATCCATTAACAGCTTGCATAAAATCATTTGAAAAAACAATAGCAAAATCAAGTATAATATCAAACAAATATGCAGTTAAACCAGATAACCCAACCTTATCTAGACTTTATGGCTTACCCAAAATACACAAACCATCCATAACAATGAGACCTATAGTTAGCAGTATAAATTCACCAACATACAAACTTGCAAAATGGCTAACAAACAAATTCAACTCATTTCCAAAATTCGATAGCCTAAGCATCAAAAACACCTATGAACTTATAGAACACATTAAGGATACTGAACTAAATGAAGAAGACACACTAGTCTCATTTGACGTTAAATCACTGTTTCCCAGCATACCAGTTAAACAACTCCCAACATTGATAGAAAAATGGCTCAAATCACTTGGAATGTCATCACTTGAAATTTCAGATTACATCGAACTTACCAAATTATGCATAGAACAGAATTTCTTCCAGTTTCAAACAAAATATTTCCATCAAACTTCTGGTTTAGCAATGGGAAACCCCTTATCACCCTTCCTGGCTGATCTGTACATGAGTGCACTAGAAATAAGGATCACTAAAGGTTTCCCATGGATGTTCAAACTCTGGCAAAGATATGTAGATGACATATTTGCCATAGTGCCAAAAAAACACATCAGTGATGCACTAAAACTTTTAAATATTCAAGAAGAAAGCATCAAGTTCACTGTAGAAGTTGAAAAAGACGAGTATTTACCATTTTTAGATCTAAAAATAATCAGAAATAAAAATAGAATAAACTTTGGCATTTACAGAAAACCAACACAGACAGACAACTACATAAAAGCTAATGGCTACAATCCAAGATCCCACAAACAGGCAATCTTTAATAGTTTAGCACACAGACTGGTCAACATCCCTCTCACAGCAGAAGAATACAAAATAGAATACAACAAAATTATTGAAATAGCACAGAAAAATGACTTTCCCAAATCACTAGTAGACAAAAAAGTGAACTTAGCAAAAAAGAAGAAACTACTAAAGGAAACCACAAACCTCTCAGCTACAGAAACTAAAATGATCTTCAAAAAATTCACTTACCATCCATGGGCCTTTGATAAATTCAAAAAAGTCTTCAAAAAACAAAACATTCAACTAGCTCCAGTGAACCATTACTCCTTAAAAAACCTAATTTGCTCAAACATCAAAGATGCCATTCCATCTAACAAAAAATCTGGTATATATCAAATTGAATGCTGTGACTGTAGTCAAATTTATATTGGAAAAACGAAAAGAAATTTAGAAACAAGAGCAAAGGAACACTTTAGGAACATAAAATACAAACAATTAGAAAAATCAGCAGTTGCCACGCATTTTTGGGAAAAAAAACACAACATAAATCCAGAACCAAAATTACTAAAACATACAACAGGAAAAGAAGAACTGTCCACATGGGAACAAATCTTTATTTCAAAAAATAGGAACAAAGTATTCAATTTCGACATCCCCCAGAAAGATTTGTTCAGCAAGTTCCTCGAACCGCCACCAGAGGAGACCGAAGACAAAATATTGCCAGCTACACCAATGAGAACTAGTCGATGTCCGGCTGAAGATAGAGGGAAGACCTCAGAAACCGGTTCCGGGAAAATTTAAAAGTGAGTGTTGTTTTGTGTTATTAATCGACTCCTAATTAACTTAATTTATACAACAACACTGTTTTCAACACTTCCATAAAAGGATTGACATACTTTTGTTTCCAACATAAACATTATCAGTATATGATATAACATTTTTGTCATTCTCATGCGTAATTAAAATGTCTATTAATGTTGGTATCCTTATGTCTTTTAAAACCAATAGGTGCATCAAACATTTACAAGATACAGGATCAGTTACTCGCAAAAACAGAGACACTGGATGCTATATGGTCCCAATCTAGAAGCAATAAATAATGTTATGACAGAAAGGCCTCAAGCATACCTTCTCGCAATACAGACAGCGTTTAAGGGGAAGAGAGAAAGGAAATATAAGAAAATGGACACATAAGACTATGTACTAGAGATATTTTCTTGTTTAGACTTGGATAAAAGCTTTGTACATATTGTAACACTAATTTATTTTTCATTCCTAGAACATGTTCTGCTAATTTTCTGGTTTGTAATGAAGTTACCTTGTGAGGAAACAGTGGGTGATAGAAAAGATTGAGATCAAATTGAAATATTTCCATTATATATGACAGGTTTACAATATGCATATATGTCTACTATAACAGAAAAACAGATATCGAGATTTAACTGTATTGGAACACCACAGTGAAGCGAAAAATTATTAATTTTTAGATGAGTTGTATTTTTTACACATCTGCTTCACTTTCGTACCTATTATGAGGACATGTTTCGCAAATCATCGTTTGCATCTACGGCTCTTATGCAACTGAAGCTTGATCCAGCAGTGTGGGTAATTCTGGAGTTGCTGCTGCCATCTGTTGATTTACTGATGAACTTAAATGTGGGATTCTCTTCTGGCGGGATTTCAAAGTTCATTAGTTGGTTTTTATGTTTTTCTATGTATATCCTCTCCCATATGACGAGTTCACTATGTTTTTGTACGTATTTTAGTAATTCTGTGCTATCTTCAATTTCATGATTTTCAGACCAGAAATGAGCTGCTATTGCGGACTTATCTATATTTTTGTATCTTAAGTGCCTGAAGTGTTCTTTCTTTCTAGTGCCTATGTTTGTTTTTGTCCTCCCTATGTAAATTTTTTCACAGTCTTTACACTTAATCTTGTAAATGCCTGACTTTTCCTCTGGTTTTATCTTATCAGTATTATTACTGTGAAGTAGGTTTTTAATGTTGTAATTGTTTTTTGGTGCCAATGTTATATTGTACTTCTTGAATATTTTTTGGAACTTTTTTGTGGCCCAGGGGTGGTAAGTAAATTTAGCAAATCTAATTTCTTGTTTTATTGGTGTGAGAGCTGTGATCTGTTTTAATCTCTTTTGAAGTTTGAATGATTTTAGTTTTTTATCTACAAGGTTTTTTCCATATCCATTTTTAATTGCAGCTTTTAAGATTTGATGGTATTCGTTTTGATATTATAGCTGGCTGAGAGGTAGATTTACTAATGTGTGTGTGAGACTGTTGATGGTTGCATGTTTGTGTGGAATTGGGTTGAAACTATTTGCTTTGATGTAATTATCTGTGTGTGTTGCTTTTCTATGGATGCCAAATTCTAGTTTTTCATTGCTTTTTTTTGATTTTAAGGTCTAAAAAAGGTAGAGTACAGTCCTCTTCAGTTTCCACTGTGAATTGTATGCTGGGTTCTTGCAGGTTGAGTAGTTTCAAAGCATCATCTATTTGTTTGTAGGGCACTATTGCAAAGATGTCGTCTACGTATCTGTACCATGTTTTAAACATATGAGGGAAGGCTTTAGTTATATGTGTTTCGGAAAAGCTCATGTATAGATTGGCCAAAAATGGTGATAGCGGGCTTCCCATAGCTAGTCCTGAAATTTGTTTATAATATTTTCCATCGAAGACAAAATAATTTTGATGTATACATATTTCAGTCATTGCCAAATATTCTTCTATTGCATTGGCATCTAGGTTTATAGAATTTAGCCATTTTTTCAGTTGAATCAAAAGTTTGTCTAATGGAATGCTAGGGAAGAGGGAGCGGACATCAAAGGATACTGAAGTGTCATGAGGTTTTAGTTTAAGATTTTGAATTTTTTCTACCAGGTCTAAAGAGTTTTTTATACTCAGAGTATGGAATTGTGGAAAGGACTGAAATTTTTTCACAGTCTTTATACTTTATCTTGTAAATGCCTGATTTTTCTTCTGGTTTTATCTTATCTGTATCTACTTAACAGCAACAATACAGATAAGATAAAATCTCCTATGGCTGATGTATTAGTCTGTTTATACTTAATGTTATGAAAATGTTGTTTTGTTCTTATTTGATAAAGTTTATATTGGAAAGACAAAACATAATTCGGAAACCAGATCATTTTTGGTCATTTAACTATGAAAAAGTCCAGAAGTTAAATTATTAAAACAATTAAATGGTCCAACAGATTTAATAGTTTGCGAAAAAATATTTATTTTAAAAAATAAACATCGCATAATGAATTTTGAAATACTGGTAGTCGATTTTGTTTTAAGTTTATTTTATTTTCAGATTTTGGTAGTACTGGCAAAAAAATAGTCACCTCTAGTGATCGTAACGTTGACAACGACATTATTTGAGCTGACGATGTGAATGAATATTCACAAAATTGCGATCCTCATCAATTAATAAGAAAATTTTCATCATTTTCTTTAAAGATGAGTGAAGTTTTATGTTACAAATTATTATATTTGTATAGTTTTTAAAAGTATTCCTGAAACTGTGTCCTGCATTTCCTATTATTTTAATTGCTATTTTTTGAGGTTTATATATCTTTTTCATTTCTGCTGCTGCGGTATTCTCCCATAATGTTCCTATATTTTATGTGTGAATATATAAATGTGTGGTAAACATGTTTTACTCTATCATCATCCATTATTTTCTTACCCTGCTTCATAATATAGATGCCTTTATTTAGCTTTTTTTTTTTTGTGATATGCCTTATGTGTGTCTTCCAGTTAAGGTATTTATGTAATTTTACTCCTAGAAAATTTGCATACTCTGCTTCAGGTATAACTACTCAAACTATTTCTAATATAATACAGCTTGTAAAACAACTTCGGAGAAACTTTCTTATGTGCGACGCGAGAATATTTTCTAAGTCCAAAGGTGTACATATACGCATGCACAAGCAGACGAGCAGTCAGTTGTTGCATTGCAGCCAACAGGAGAAAGATATATAAAACTTGTAGCCAACCTGTGCAAAAATGACCCAGACATAGGTGACACAGTCCATGTGCAAAGGAACATGTTTTGAGCAGGCAAAGTTATCGTCCGGTCAAATTTTGTTACTGATGCACTGCTTTGCACATAAACAATCCTACGACACTACGATAATGGAGTGCTCCGTAGGAAATACATGTATGAGCTCACGGACCGTATCAGACTGGTTCGGCTACTGCTGCAAAGTGTGCATGAAGTCAAATGATACCAAGTATACTGCAAGGGGGGAAATTGGCGGTCCCGACCACGTCGTTCAAATCGACGAATGCAAAATAAGACGACGCAAGTCTCATCATGGGTGTTACAATTAGACTGTAGAACGTATTTGCATCCCTCATGTTGTTGGGGCATATCGTCATCCGCACCTCATTCGTTTCCACATCGATAATTCCTAAGATCCAGTTGCCCTCTGCAACGCACCTACAATGAAAATTGCGTTGTCTTATTTTCCATTTGTCGATTTGAACAACGTCACCGGACTGCCAATTTTCCCCCTTGCAATATACATGGTGTCATTTAACATTATACACACTTCGCGGCAGTAGCCGAACCAGTCCGATACAGTCCCTGAGCTCATACATGTATTTGCTATGGAGCATTCCATTATCCTCATGTCGTAAGATTGTGTATATGCACAGCAGTGCATGGGTAACAAAATATTTGACCAGGCGATGTAGTGTAATTTCGGGCCAAGTAAGACTGTTGGTAGCATTGCATTTGGTGGAGAAACAAGCATTGTTTGGCTGCACTGAATTCTTCATTATAGCTACATTACGCAGTAAGTAAATAAACAAACAATTAATGACGTTAAAAGAATGTCCTCCAACACGAAATTGCACTAAAAAGTAAAGAAGTTATATTAAAAATTATGGTTGTATATAAAAACATCAAAAAGTGTGAAGGAATTAGAAAAAACTTCCGCGTCGCATATTAGAAAGAAGAGCCACAACTTCTAAGTTCAAAATTAATCCATGCTTTTTTTTAGTATTTGCTATTATGTTTAAACTGAAGTAGTGTAGTTTTCCTATCTTAATATAATATTTAATTTCTTTTTTGTTCCAACTCAGCTTTAGCTTTAATTATAATCAACATATCGTCTGCATATCCTACTGCTGTACTTCCATTTTGTGGACTAATCTAAAAATATCATTTACACATACTAAGAACAAAAATAAACCCAATTTCAAACCGTGGGAACTTCATGATTAATGTTATGAAAATATTATTTTATTTTTTCTACTATGATATTTGTATTTCTATATATTGCTTCCAAATTTTTACCTTGTGCTTAGTGCACAAACTTAGACATTTTTATGCAGTAATTTCCTCATTTTAATTAGTTAAAGAGGGAAATATTTTTGTATACATGTTATTGAATTTTTCAACTTTTTCAGTGTGAGTAGTGAAAAATCATTAATTTCCACTGAACTTTTTAATATTTTTAACTGACCTGCAATCATAATTCCTAAAGCTCTCTTAAAATTTCAAAGTAATAAGTTATAAACAACTGTGGTCCAAAGAGTTTTCTGTATAGTAGAAAATGGAGTTTTAAGTGCAACGTGATGCTTTATTGAAATGTTACAGGACCAATTAAATAGCCATTTGTGGCTTTAAAATTGTTGATATAAAAAACTATTTGTGTAACTTAAAGGTACAAGTTGTCTGTTATCTAATTTCAATGATGCACTCCCTTAAAATGCACATATTTTAAGATTGTTTCCCGAAATGTAGACTAAATACATGAATATAAGGTAGAAAAATTTTCAGAGTTACCTTAAATTAAATACTGTTCATGAATTACTGATAAATTATCTTTTACTAAGTGACATGCTTTGTAATGAACCTTGGAATTATATTCATGCTCATATTTGTGATCTGTTGTAGAGTAAAATCAGATCTGCCGTCCAAGAGCTCTTCAAGCGCAGCGGAGATAGGAGGAGAGGAGTCTTCAGAGGAGGAGCCTGGGGAGCAGGAATTAGGTAATGCAGGTCATGTACAGATTAGATTGAATTAATGGGGTAGAGATATATGTCCTTCTTCTAGGTTGCACCAGTTACTTGCATGAGGTGTAGTTTCCTTCTCCTTCCCAAATAGCCAGTTCCTTAAAAATACCTACCCGTCTATGCAGATGCTTTCCTAGTTTACAACAATCTGTAAGGGGGTGTAGTATTAGCCTCAGCTGTTTTAAGACAATTTTAGTAAGACATAGATTTATTATGTTTCAAATGGGAAGAGTGCTTCCTGTAGCGAATCAGATGCATTAGAGCCTTCAGCATTGCCACCTCGTTATTCCCACTCCTTTTATATTTCCCTCTCTCGTGCACACTTGCGAGTGTTCTTGGCGCTAGACGTAAGGGAACGCAAACTGAATTTTTCAAAGTTTTATAATAATGCAGTTGTTGAAATCTCAATTGCAACATGGATATTCTTATATTACGCAAATGGTTTAAATATTTAGTTTAAAATTAATTATAGTTTATGAATTACCTATTTTTCCAATCGAACGAAAATACCAGCGGTGCATCGGTATAGCTGTGAATGTTACGTTAAGAAATAATTCGTCATTGTCTTCATCGTCTGAGTACTGAAAATTTATGATGATAGGTTCCAAAATCTCGTTATGTGCTATTTCTTTCCAAAAGTCGTCTTCTTGTAGTTTATCTGATGTCTTACACAATTTTCCCAGTCTTGTTGTGTTCCTAGTCAATTTCTTTGTGAATAAGTCATTCAACGTCAGTCAGTATAAAAATATTATTTCTGTTTGCAACATAATTTGAGCCCACATTAACTCTATTGGATTGTTCTAGCAGTAGTAAGTTGAGGGAGGGGGGAGGTGGATCGCATATCAATGATCCAGCTGATACACTTTTTTATGGAAGAGTAACTGAATAATACTGCTTTGAACTCTGTAGAATAAATAGAGATTATGAACCATTCATAAACAAAGATATAATGTGACCAGAGACGTTCTGCCAGACTAGCAAGAAGTGTATCGTTTCCTCTCATCGACTTTAACAAACACCTTGGCTTATTCATCTTGTACCACGTCATGTCAAATGTTTACGTATCAGTTCTGCGTAATTTCAAATATACGTTCACGCATACATGCCAACCAATAATGATATTCATTACAGTGCTTACGTTGCAGTGCATTGTTATATTATAATGGTATCTAATTTATTTATTTGTATTAGGAAAACTAGTTTTTGTAAAATATGAATTTTTGTCTTAGAGCAAATAGTATTTATTAGAGATTGATTAGTTTGGCGCTCGTCACACACCACATAGGGAGAATGCAATACGACAACACCGCAGGACTCTGATTGGTTGCTCACCTAGTAGCACTCAAGGACAAATATCCCATTTGAAACACATAATACTCATTCTCATACTATGTGCATATGGTTATTTGTAAACCACTCTAAGATGGTTCTCTTTATAGTGGATAAGAGAATGCTAAACATTGGCTGAGTGCCTACACACTTTTGAGCAGAACCTTGTTTGCCAGCGCAACTTTTTTTTTCTTTGCCTATTAACTTTTATGACCCAGCATCTCCAAGTGTTTCTTACCTTTTTATGTTTCATAAGTTCATGTAGGATATTTGAGACTAACTGGGATGTTATAATGGCTTTAAGAGTAGGTAATATGTAACAATAATGTGATCCATTAAATCATTAGTGTTTTAGGCTAGTGACAATGAAGCACATAGATGCAAAAATTTTGTGAAGGTATATACTGTAACGCGAGCGCTGGAACACCCTGTGAAAGCAGCTGGGAGCGGAAGACGGGGGAGGTCCGTGTTAGCTACGCCCTCCCCTCGTTTGTCTTATAGTGGTGACAGGCGGTGGTGACGGAGGAAAAACATGACTGTGCCGTCTGTTTCCTTACACCTGGTTCTCGATCTTTCTGTTACTGGAACAATCCTGTAAACACCAGAAGTCGGCGATATTCCTATATAAAGGGGGTTACAGACAGACAGAGTTGAGTTGAGTCAGTCAGTCAGTTGGTTAGTGAGTGTGAGTGAGGAGACAGTCGCAGTTCTTGGTGTAAGAGTTAGTCAGTGACGTGTTAATGAACGAGAAGATTGTGCAACAGAAGACTGTGTACGTGCATCGGAGTTTATGTAATCGCGAGTACAAGTGAAATTGTAACGGACGAACTGGTGAATTGTAATTGTGTGCAGCAAGTAATTCTGTGTAATTGGCAAGTGTTAAACTGTAAGTCGGTGGAAATAAAGAACATTTTTGAGTGGTGAAATTGGACTTTTCATTTCACGAACCCACAAAGTCACAATACCATTGATTTTTGCTAACATCCATTAAATTTATTGGGAGTCGATTAATGACACTAAACAACACTTACTTTTAAATTTTCCCAGAACTAGTTTCAGAGGCCTTCCCTCTATCATCAGCCGGACATCGACTGGTTCTCCTTGGTGTACCTGGCAATATTTTGTCATAAGTCTCCTCTGGTGGCAGTTTGAGGAACTTGCTGAACAAATCTTTCTGGGGGATGTCGAAATTGAATACTTTGTTCCTATTTTTTGAAATAAAAATTTGTTCCCATGTGGACAGTTCTTGTTTTCCTGTTGTATGTTTCAGTAATTTTGGTTCTGGATTTATGTTGTGGTTTTTTTCCCAAAAATGCGTGGCAACTGCTGATTTTTGTAATTGTTTGTATTTTATGTTCCTAAAATGTTCCTTTGCTCTTGTTTATAAATTTCTTTTGGTTTTTTTCAATATAAATTTGACTACAGTCACAGCATTCAATTTGATATATCCCAGCTACACCAAGGAGAACCAGTCGATGTCCTGCTGATGATAGAGGGAAGGCCTCTGAAACTAGTTCCGGGAAAATTTAAAATGGAAAAACCAAAAGAAATTTAGAAACAAGAGCAAAGGAACACTTTAGGAACTTAAAATACAAACAATTAGAAAAATCAGCAGTTGCCACGCATTTTTGGGGAAAAAACCACAACATAAATCCAGAACCAAAATTACTAAAACATACAACAGGAAAAGAAGAACTGTCCACATGGGAACAAATCTTTATTTCAAAAAATAGGAACAAAGTATTCAATTTCGACATCCCGCAGAAAGATTTGTTCAGCAAGTTCCTCGAACTGCCACCAGAGGAGACTGATGACAAAATATTGCCAGCTACACCAAGGAGAACCAGTCGATGTCTGGCTGATGATAGAGGGAAGGCCTCTGAAACTAGTTCCGGGCAAATTTAAAAGTAAGTGTTGTTTAGTGTCATTAATCGACTCCCAATAAATTTAATTTATACAATAACACTGTTTTCAACAGTTCCATGAAAGGATTTTTTAACATCCATTATTTTGCAAAGATCCTTGCAGGTTATTAAAAGCCAGCATATTATTGCTGTGATATTTCTGAGAGGCTCGATATAGCAATTGTTTGTATATATCAATTGTATCAATAGTTTCCACTACTTTAGTCTCTTTACCTCTGGCTAGTCTTTAATCCACCATGTGCCAAAGATTGTTTTTCAGTGCCAGGCACATACGTGATCATATGCTTCAAGTACAATATTACAATAGTTACCTGACATTCATCTTTCAGGATAAAGGAAAACCCCAATAAAACCCGTATCCTGGTAACTCACCCTGACTGAGATTCGAACTCGGGACCTCTTGAACATGAAGCAGATGTGCTTCCAACTATGCTACTGAGGCAGGCTTATAATAAGTGAGTCAACAACATAGAAATATTGAAATGTGTTTCCTATTATGATTCTGCTTGCAGACAATGTTAGGAAGTGAAGGTATTTTAGTGGTTTATCTGCCAACGTACAGAGTGACTTATTAGCTTTGTATCTCAACATGTAGTTCAAGAAATAAAACAAGAAGTGTCCTAGATAACATTCGTTGCATTAATTTGTGATGAAGTAACAAACATTTCCAAAAACAAAAGAGGTCACAAAGGAAGGAATCCTGCAAGAAAGGTTCCCCCTTTTTAAGGATATAAGTCAGGATCCTAAAAATGGATGCTCTTTTCCTGCATGCGATAAATGTCTTAAATGATTTGGATTGTGAAACCAAGCTAGAGCACAAAGGTGTAACAATACTACTGTAATGGCAGGCAAACGCAGCAGTTTCCAATCTAAGCTAAGAGAGCATTGCAAATATGCACATCGACTGAACCTAGTCTTGTCACAGTCAGTAAATTATATTAAGACTGTGAAGATTTTCTTCTATCTGATTTTGTTACTTTTTTTGTAACTTGTCCGCCGTATCACATCACTTTTGGTCTGAGAATCACAACATAAAGCAAGAAATAGAACTGATCAAACAGGCAAAGAAACCTCTGGAACTACAGATTTGGGAAAACATATTTATTACGAAAAAACAGGACCTCTTGATGAATTTTGAAATTCCCGCTGTAGATGACGTCATCAAACTTACCAGGACACTAGATGGCAGCACAACACCAAGCCAGATGCAGACACCGGATGCATCATCAGTCTACCACAGAGCTGACGATAGGGGAGAAGTCCCCAGAAACTAGTCTTCATAAAAAACTTGTAAGTGGAGAAAAGTATATACAAGGTTGACTCACTTGCCTAATTTTAGTAACAATGGCACTCCACTTTCTGAAATACTTCTTTTTATTCTATATTAGGAAAGAATGTTTGCACTAACACTATTGAGCATAGAATATCATTTTCTCGAAATACTGATGTCCAAGGAAATATTCTTTGATAGTGTCATAGACATTTTTGTTACCAATATAAGGATAAAGCTGGCTTACAAGAAATAAACTAATGCTAGGTACTTCATCATCATCATCATCATCATCATCATCATCATCATCATCATCATCATCATTTCTTGGAAGCGTTGAAAACAGTGTTGTTATAATAAATTAAATGTAAAGGGAGTCGATTAATGACACTAAACAACTTACTTTTAAATTTTCCCGGAACATGTTTCAGAGACTTTGCCTCCATCGTCAACCAGACATTGACTGGTTCTCAGTGGTGTAGCTGGCGATATTTTGTCATAGATCTCCTCTGGTGGTGGTTTGAGGAACTTGCTGAACAGATCTTTCTGGGGGATGTCGAAATTGAATACTTTGTTCCTATTTTTTGAAATGAAGATTTGTTCCCATATGGGCAGAGCTTGTTTTCCTTTTGTATGTTTTAGTAATTTTGGTTCTGGATTTATGTTGTGTTTTTTTTCCCAAAAATGCGTGGCAACTGCTGATTTTTCTAATTGTTTGTATTTTATGTTCCTAAAGTGTTCCTTTGCTCTTGTTTCTAAATTTCTTTAGTTTTTCCAGTATAAATTTGACTATAGTCACAGAATTCAATTTGGTATATACCAGATTTTTTATTAAATAGAATGGCATCTTTGATGTTTGAGCAAATTAGGTTTTATAAGAAGTAATGGTTAACTGGTGCTAGTTGAATGTTTTGTTTTTTGAAGACTTTTTTTAATTTATCAAAGGCCCATGAATGGTAAGTGAATTTGTTGAAGGTCAGTTTCTGTAGCTGAGAGGGTTGTGGTTTCCTTTAGTAGCTTCTTCTTTTTTGCTAAGTTCACTTGTTGTCTACTAATGATTTGGGAAAGTGCATTTCAATAATTTTGTTGTATTCTGTTTTGTGAGAGGGATGTTGACCAGTCTGTGTGCTAAACTATTGAAGATTGACTTTTTGTGGGATCTTGGATTGTAGCCAGTAGCTTTTATGTAGTTGGTTTTCTGTAAATGCCAAAGTTTATTCTGTTTTTATTTCTGATTATTTTTAGATCCTAAACTGGTCTTGTCTTTTTCTATTTCTACAGTGAACTTTATGCTTTTTTCTTCGATGTTTAAAAGTTTAAGTGCATCACTGACGTGTTGTTTTGGTACTATTGCAAAGATGTCATCTACATATCGCTGCCAGAGTTTGAACATTCAAGGGAAACCTTTGGTGATCCTTATTTCTAATGCAGTATGTATAGATCAGCCAGGAAAGGTGATAGGGGGTTGCCCATTGCTAAACCTGAAGTTTGGTAGAAATATTTTGTTTGAAACTGGAGAAAATTTTGTTCTATACATAATTTGGTTAGTTCAATTAAATCTAAAATTTCAGGTGATGACATTCCAAGTGGTTTGAGCCATTTTTCTATCAACGGTGGGAGTTGTTTTACTGGTATGCTGAAAAACACCACTACAGGAAAACAAGAACTGTCCACATGGGAACATATTTTCATTTCAAAAAATAGAAACAAAGTATACAATTTCGACATCCCCCAAAAAGATTTGTTCAGCAAGTTCCTCGAACCACCGCCAGAGGAGACCTCGGACAATATATCACCAGCTACACCACTGAGAACCAATCGAAGTCCGGTTGACAATGGAGAAAAGTAGCCTCCGAAACATATTCCGTGAAATTTAAACGTGTTGTTTAGTGTCCTTGATCGACTCACCCTTAAATTTAATATGTATTAGGTTTCTTGCTTATTCATAATCCTGGCTTTCTAAGAAACACTCCAAGGCAGAAGCATTACAAAAAACAAATTTAAACTATGCTGAAAATTTTCAGCATTGTCTCAGTTTCATCTGTACATTGTATCATTCAAAACTGTTCCCATGTGTGAGAAATATCAATATCAACAATTTAATGTAGGTAGTTTTAGCACTTTCTTCTGTCTAACCAACATGCGTGCCAAGGGTTCATAAGCAGCGTCACTTTCCCCACCACCACTACACCATGTGGTTCATGGCAGCTGTCAGGATCTTAAAATAATTTTAAGTGAGTGAGTGAGTGAGTGTGTGCGAGCGTGCATGCGTGCGTGTTTTTAGGGCCTGTCTTTAGTTCTGATTGAGGTTAAGTGTATATCCTTAATATGCCTCGTGTAATGCATATGAACACTTCCATTGTTTTGAAAGTTAAATCTATTTCTTTTTACAAATAAAGCTATCTCCAGTATATAAACACATGCAAAGGTTTTTGAACAGTGGCTTACATGAACATAGCATTTTTTTGTTGCCTATAATTCGAACAGCTTGTTTTTGTTTAATAAATATATCTTTGGCTTCTGGTGAGTTTCCCCAAAATATTATTCCATATTTACTTATAGAATGTATATGTGCATAATAGGACATTAAAAGTACACGAAGGCTGATATTTTGACTTAATATTCTTGGAGCATATATATTCCTGCTTAATTTGGTTAGTAGATGGTTTGTATGAGTTTTCCATTTTAAGTTATCCTGTATCCATAAGCCTAAAAAGTTTGTTTCACTTTTGAATGAAATTAATTTATTATTTAACTTTACTTCAGGAATATTTTCATTGTTTCCTCTGTTGGTAATACTAAATTTAAGACAAACTGTCTTATCTATGTTTAAAACCAGGTTGTTATTTGCTATCCATGATACCAAGTCTTTACTAGTGTGACTTAATGTATTATTTAATGTTTTGTTACTGTTTCCTGTTATTAGTAAGTTAGTGTCATCTGCAAACAGTACAGTGTTATGAGCCTTGATGTTATTTACAAAGTCATTTATATACAAGATGAATAGAAATGGGCCCAGAATTGAGCCTTGCGGCACTCCATATGTAATGTCAAGTACGTCTGATCTAACTGCCGAATGAGTTTTGGTATTAGGGTTTGTGTCAAAAATCTCTGTTAATTGCTCTCGACTTGTAAGGTAAGTTTCAAACCAGCTGTACGCTGGTCCTCGTATGCCAAAGTCAAATAATCTTGCTAACACAATTTTGTGATCAACAGTATCAAAAGCTTTACTTAGATCTAAAAATATACCAATTGCTTTATCTTTACTATCCAAAGTGGTTATAACGCTATTTATGAAAGAGTATATTGCAGTCTCTGTTGATTTTTTGTGTCAAAATCCATGCTGTGAGTTAGTAATTAAATCATGTTTTTCAATAAACGAGAGAAGCCACCTATACATTATTTTTTCTAATATCTTTGAAAATACGGAAGTTATGGAAATAGATGGAAATTTGATACTTCAGTCCTTATTTTTTTATGTAGGTTTAAATAGTTTTAGTACGTCTGAAAAGATCTTGCTAGTCATGGATGCATTACAGAGATGAACAAGTGGTCTGATTATGTGTTCACTGCATCTTTTTACAATTATATCTGGTATATCATCAGCACCTGCAGAATATGTATTATTCATTCCATTTATTATTTTAGTTATTTCCTCAGGTGTAACTTCATTGAGGTATATAAATTTAGATTATTAACAGTATTAGTCTTTAGTGGATTGTGAGGATGTCCATTGTTATTATGAACCAGATCATTAATTATTCCTGTGAAATAAGTGTTAAAATCTGTAGCAATTTCAGTTGCATCTGTTATATATGTTTGGAGGAATTTAGTGACAGTGACGTCAAAATTAATTTCAGAAACTATTTGTAGTTGGTTTATTAATACTCGTCACTTACTTATTTATATTTATAAATATTTATATTATATTTATATTATAAATATAAATAAGTGACTAGTATTAATAAACCAACTACAAATAGTTTCTGAAAATGCATCTGTTATCTTTCTATCATGTTCTAGTTCTAATTTACCCTGTGTGTGTTGCAGTTTATTTTATTAGTTATTTGGTTTACTATTTCTACCATAGTGTATTACAGTTGTTTTACAATTAAGATATTAAGTAACATTTTTTATATTTGAGTTTGATTTATGAGTCACTAATGTTTACACTCAAACTTCACTTACTTGTTCTATAATTGAAACGTTTTCAAGATCATTCGATCTCATCCTCAGCTGTTTGGTGACTAAATGAACCTTCCTCTTCTTCCACTACCACGGAGCTCCGATCACCCTGCCATCTGGTGTTAGGGGCACTAAGTTTTAATACTTCATTTAATGCCAGGATTTCAAAATTTATAACTTTATCACGGTTTTTGTTTATGAATATTTTTTCCCAAATATCCAATTCTATGGGTGTACTTAAAGATTTTAACAGTTTAATGTTGTGGCCAATGTTGTGGTTTTCTGTCCAAAAATGGTGTGAAACTGCAGATTTTTCTGTTTGTTTCAACTTAATGTTCCTCTGGTGTTCTTTTTGCCAGGTTAACAAGTTTCTCTTAGTTTTTCCTATGTAGCTTTTTTCACAGGTTTCACAATTAATCTGATAACTTCCTGATTTCAAATTGTTGGGGATTGTATTTTTTAGTTGTTTATTTAGCAGGTTCCTCAGACTGAATTTGTTTTGGGGTGCTAGTTTTAATTTTAGTCTCTTGAAGATTCGTTCAAATTTTCTAAAAGCCCATGGATGGTAGGTGAATTTTCTTTATTGCCAATTTGTGTTTTTAAGTGGTGTAAGAGTGGTATTTTTTTATATTATCTTCACTTTTTCCTTTCTCTTCATCATGTTCCTTATGATTGCTGGGTTGAATCCATTTAATACTGCTATCTCTTTTATGTGTTGTTGTTCTTTCAAAAATTCCTCCTTACTCAGTGGGATGTTGTATAGCCGGTGAATTAGACTTCTAAAGGCAGCTAGTTGATGTGGAACTGGGTTGTATTCATTTTTCTTTATGTAATTATCTATGTGTGTGGGCTTCCTGTATATTCCAAAATCTACACCATGACGATTTCTAGTTATCTTGAGGTCCAAAAAGGGTAGGTTGTTGTCTCTTTCTACTTCCATTGTAAACTGGATGTGATTATCTTGCAGGTTTAGTAATTTTAGAGAGTCTTCTCTAAGTTTTTCCGGAATGATAGCAAAAACATCATCAACATATCTCCGCCAAAATTTATAAATATGTGTGTTTCAAAATAGCTCATGTATAGGTCTGCTAAAATAGGCAAAAGTGGGCTCCCCATAGCTAATTGTTTTGATTGTAGAATTTTTTGTTAAACATGAAGTAATTAAACATGAAGTAACATTTTTTAGTTTATTTAAATTTGCTTTTGATTTCAGGATGTGTTGCCTTGAAAGCAATAGTATGTGACAATGTATACCACTGTTAATGAAATGAACATTTATTGCTACATGGATGTTTGTTTGAGGTGCAGCAGGTGAAGCAGTAGATTGGCCGGAAATGTCAGCAGGGGGAGAATATGGAGAACGATATGGAGAACGATATGAGACTGGAGGTGAAGGAAACAGAAGAGGAAACATGGGACTAAACAGAAGAGGAAACATGGGACTAAACAGAAGTGGAAACAGAAGAATATAAAACAGTTGGAGAGGAAACACAAATTTACAAAGAAGAAGAAGAGGAGGAGGAGGAGGAGGAAGAAGAAGGCACAGAGAAATCTGAAGGAAAGGGTACAGAAGAAGGATAAAAAGATGAGATTCTCTTACATAAGATTGTTGACTTAAGAAAAAGAACAAGATATATAAATTTAAAAAGCGTAATTAAAGGATTTAATATTGTATACCTTTGTAATCAATTACTAGTTTTTATATCTAAATTACATTTTGCTTTAAAAAATTGACAGGATTTAACTTTGTATACCTTTGTAACCAAATATTAGTTTTTACATATAAATTATATTTTGCTTTATTATTTGTCTTCCATACACATTAATAAAGTATATTTTTTACTTTCTACTTTGCACTTCAGTAAGTAGATGAGGTACTCTATTCTACCCAAAACCTCAGTGCTCAGAAATAAATTTTTTTGGAGAAACTTTCTTTTGTGCAATGCGAGAATAAAGTGGAAAGGTGCACGTATACGCATGCGCAAGCAGACAACTAGCCAACTTGTGTCCTATTTTGCATTCGTCGATTTGAACGACGTGACCAGAACTGCCGATTTTCCCCCTTGCAGTATACTTGGTGTCATTCGACATCATGCACACTTTTCGGTAGTAGCCAAACCAGTCTGATACAGTCCGCGAACTCATATATGTATTTCCTATGGAACACTCCATTATCGTCGTGTCGTAGGATTGTTTATGTGCAAAGCAGTGCATGAGTAACAAAATTTGACCGGGTGATAACTTAGCTTGCTCAAACCATGTTAGTGTTTAGTTAGATATGTGGTGCAATTTAGGTACTACATTTGTGTTAGTCTGCTACATAGTGTAATTTCAGGACAAGTAAGACTGTTATCGGCATTGCGTTCAGTGGAGAAACAAGCATAGTTTGGCTGCACTGAATTCAATATGGCTACATTATGCAGTAAGTAAACAAACAGTTAATAATGCCCTCCAATATGAAATTGCACTAAAAAGTAAAGAAATTATATTAAAAATCATGGTTGTACATAAAAATATCACAAAGTGTGAAGGAATTTAGATAGAACGCCGCCTTGCATATTAGAAAGAAGAGCTTTTTTTTTGTGATTAATAAGTGTATATCAACAAGATGGGTCATATTGGATATTAAATAAACAAAATGGTTGAAATTATGTTCTGGTAGACCTGGGATCCATAGAGCTTACAGTTATCCAATATTCATCTTCTCAAGATAAGGCAAAACCGTAGGAAAATCCTTATCCAAGTAACTTATCTCAACTGAAATTCAAACTTGGGACCTCTTGAATTTAAGGCAGACATTACTTCCATACTGAGTTAGGCTGCATATTGTAAGGCCCCCTTAACAAAGCATTTTTCAAAACAATCCATATGTCTTGTGAACAGCATAATTGCAAACAAAAAGGCATTAAAATGCCTAGCTTGGTATTTAAATTCAAAACCTTCCAAAAATGTGACACAGATTTTCAAGAAAATCCTCCAACTCAAACTACTTTGACATGGAAAACTTTCAAAATGTGGGTATATACTAGGGTAATCCCAAAAGTAAGGTCTCCAATTTTTTTTTTTTAAATTTAAATAAACGTTTATTTTCAACAAATGGTATATAGAGTTTAAGCTTGAACATTTTTCTATTTTTCCACATAATCGCCATTTTGATTTATTCATTTTTGTAAATGCTGTGGCAGTTTTTGTATGCTCATGTTATACCAGTCCACCGCCAAGCTCGCCCGCCTCGGTAGCGTATATGGTAGCATGTCTGCCCCACGTTCAAGAGGTCCCGAGTTCAAATCTCGGTCAGGGTGAGCTACCTGGATAAGGTTTTTCCGGGGTTTTCCCTTATCCTTAAAGGCAAATGTCGGGTAGCTGTAAGCTCCATGGACCCTGGACACCTTTGAGCATCATTTCAGCCATCTCATTCACCGTCTGATATGACTTAACGTTGGAGGACGTAAAATTACAACAACAAAAAAACAAGCTCTTGAAGAAGCATTGAACCCCATCTTTCACCTCTTCATCATTAAAACACCTTCCAGCCAAGTGTTCTTGCAATTTGGGAAACAATTGATACTCGTAGTCAACTTGGAAAGCCCAAATTTCATCACCTGTGACTATTGAATCCAAAAGGTTGTCCTTTTCGTCAGCATAGCGTTCAAGAAACTGGCAAGAACTTTCAGTGCATTGCCTTTTGTGATCTTCCGTCAGCATTCTTGGGACCAATCTGGCACACACTTTCCGAAATTTCAACTC
The DNA here is from genome assembly GCA_030765055.1 of Mantis religiosa. NCBI lineage: Eukaryota > Metazoa > Arthropoda > Insecta > Mantodea > Mantidae > Mantis > Mantis religiosa. The sequence continues at coordinate 468,002,358 of CM060950.1, forward strand.
TTCAGTCAAAGTCCTGTAAATGGTGCGTTGAGAAATCTCAGAAACAACAATGCACAGCTCATCGAGACAATGCGCCGATCTCGAAGCACGATTTGTTCAACCTTTGAGATTGTTTCGCCGGGAATTGACGGTCTCCCGCTTCTTTCCTCATCGTGAATTTCCGTGCGACCATCTGCAAACTCTCTGCCCCACTTGCGGACATTTTTGACATCGACGTGGCATTATAGTGACGAGGTGAAATATGGGGTTCAACGCTTCTTCAAGAGCTTGGTGGTTGACTGGTATAACATGGGCATACAAAAACTGCGACAGTGCTTACAAAAATGAGTCAATTGAAATGGCAATTATGCGGAAAAATAGAAAAATATTCAAGCTTAAATTCTATGTACCATTTATTGAAAATAAACGTTTATTTAAATTTTAAAAAAAATGGAGCCTTACTTTTGGGATTAACCTCGTATATATCTTACCTCACAAAATTTGCATGTGTGCTTTGTTTTTCTTTTTTTCTCAGGACTCAGGACTTAATAAAGAAATCCTTCTCCTTCTTGCTTATGGCCGCACGGTGGCTGAGTGGTTAGACCACTCGACTCTCACCAAAGCGGCCCAGGTTCAGTCCCAGGCAACCACATGTGAGAATTGTGGTGAACAAAGCAGCACAGAGGAAGGTTTCCTCAGGGATCTCCGGTTTCCCCAGCCATCTCATTCCACTGGTGCTCCATCTTCATTTCATGTATCATCAGTGTCGCCATCAGCAGTACCGCATATAGTAAAAGTGGGCATTAGCACTACACATTCACTTTCATTCCTTCTTGCTTCCCAATAGTTTAACATTAGAGTTTCAAAAGGCGCAAGGATTTGACATTTTTTAAAAGTTTCATATTCTTTTCTTCTTCTCTGGAGCACAATAAACAATTTGGAGATGCCACCATTCCAATTCTGGAAAGATGTTTATTCAGGGAATCATGTCCTGTGATAGTAGAAATGCAGCAACATAGGATTTTCTTGGTAAATCGGTAACTATTGATGGATTATCCAAAATGTCCTATTTTGATTCATGATTTCGAACTGTTATCTTTTGATTATAATTTGTGCCAAATATATAGATCATCTTAAAACACACAATTTCTTCATAACATATTTTCTTTTTTCGAGCATTAACCATTTATGAGATGTTTTTCTCTGTTATAGATTTGAACTTTCCAAATACATACACTTTTTTTTTTTTTCATGTGGGAAGTCACTTTTTTGGGATGGGGGTGTTGGTCATAGAAAGATCATGGGGTTTCTTAACCACCTCTCATCAGTTTAGGCTAATCAAACCTACAGTGAGTTAAAAATCAATGAATGAAACTGTTAGAGTCAACATGAAAAATTCAGTGCCATGGCCGGGGTTTGAACCATGGATCTTCTGGTTTCCATCCAGTCGCTCTAACCCATTGAGCTGCCATGGCCAACATGCCGTCCTGACATTCAATTCTCCATTTGACTTGTATATTTCCCCGGTAAACCACTAGGGGCTCTTGCATTCAAGATACACCGTTTGTGGCAACTTACTATCATAAGTACTTGAGTCACAAAAACCTAAGCCTATATACAGCTAGTGTGAAGAATGATTAATTTCCATCAATTACTAAAATAATAAGAGTTAAATGATGAAGCCTGGGACTTAGGTACCTACGATAGTACGTCGCCACAAATGGTGTATCTCGAATACGAGAGCCCCTTAGTGGTTTACCGGGGAAATATATGAGTCAAATGGAGCATTAATGTCAGGGCGGCACGTTGGCCATGGTAGCTCAATGGGTTAGAACGACTGGACGGAAACCAGGAGTTCCGTGGTTCAAATCTCAGCCATGACATTGAATTTTTCAGTTTGACTCTATCTAGATATACCAGGATATAGATGGCTAAATACAATCATATAAACCAGATATAAACGATAGTAGCTAGATAAAGGATGTTAGTGTAACACAAAGTATTTTTGAAATACTGTCACCTATCATTTGTTTTGTGCGATGTCATGTAAAAAGGATGTCAACGCCAATATGCCTGTAGTCTTATTTTTAAAGGTAACTATTGCTTCATCATCAATAAAACTGTAAATTAAGCATTCCGAGAAAGTTTATCTTGGTTAATATGAAGTAGACAACAAATTAATCTGTTGTAAGAATGTTTTGGAGAAGAATGAAAAAAAAAAAAAAAAAAAAGACACTGAGTGGACGTCATGTGAATATGACATGTGTGATTTTTATTTATAATTTTATTATAGGAGACTTTCTAATGGTAAAGTTATGTATCACTAATCGATAAGGGGATCAACCCTTAAGTTTGTTTTCTGCTTTTTTATTTTTCAAAACAACTTATATTACTTCTACAGTTTCAAAAATTGTGTAAAACTTTGCATAGACGTTATTTTCAGTGCAAGAAATAATATCGTGCTATTTTATTTTCTTGAAGAAAAAATAATTTATAATTCTTAATTTGAGAAAAGACAAATTACCTCAAATTTGAAATAAGTTAGAATTTTTATGTATTTTCAAGCAAAAGCTATTTGCAGATTTATGTCTTTATAGAAAAAAACACAAAAGTAAAAAATAAAAGAGAGAAAAGTTATTAAAAATTCTAATGTGGCATTTCTGTAATTTTCCAATGCTTACACTATTCTCAAATGCGAAACCATTTTTTCTTGCTTTTGATCTTTTGGCCATGTAGAGTAGTAGTAGTAGTTTATCTCCCATTTCTTATTACAATATCTAGCATATAGAACTTAATATATATAGTATATAACAAATACAAAATCTTATATACTCCTTGTTTTGGAGTTGCATTTTCCCATACCCCATTACAGTTAACCCGAGTTGTGTATATAATGGAGCATTTTAAAACTTGGGATTTTGATTTTTGTTTCCCTTTATACCTTATACTATTTTTCCTAATTGTTCTCATTAAGTCTTCCCTGTTTTCCAAAGTCATTTTGGTCTTACCTTGCCAATAAATTTGGCTAGTTTTATTACATTTTCTTCTGATCTAATTAAGAGCGACTGGGCGGAAACCAGGAGATCTGTGGTTCAAATCCCAGCCATGGCATTGAATTTTTCAGTTTGACTCATCTATTCATTTCTTGTTTGTTTGAATTTTCCAATGTTTACACTATTCTCAAATGCAAAACCATTTTTTCTTGCTTTTGATCTTTTAGCCGTGTAGAGTAGTAGGTCCTAACGAAATGTTTTTAGGTAAACACTAGCACTGAGTACTAGTTTGACTCAAAATTACATTACTAGGAGATTACATTATGTTATTAAATGTTCAACGTACTCTTCATTAACATTTGAATACTTGATGATTCTTTAACTGTTAACAATACAAAGAAGCTATATAAAGGTTGTGGAATTTCTATATTCTGAAGAGCTACAACATGGCCAACTACACAGTTTTTTAAGAGTTCTAATGGCTTTCAACCAAAATACAGATATAACTGGAAGTTATTTCCGGGCTGTTATGCCGTGGTCTGCTGGAGTTAGAATTTCCAGACATTTCATCTACAACTGCGGCAGACATCTTCAGTGGTGCAGTCATAGTTTCCTCGAAGAAGTTCGCGTAGCATCTGAATGAACGAAGTTCTCTGAGGTAATGACCATGCTACTGAAGATGTCCCCCACAGTTGTGGATGAAACGTCTGGAAATTCTAACTCCAGCAGACCACGGCATAACAGCCCGTAAATAACTTCCAGTTATATTAACTTTGGCTGTGAAAGCCTATGCTCTCTCGAAATACAGATGTCTATTCATTTGATACTTTATTCCCTCCCTGAGTTCATTAGATATGCCAACTTCAATGAAAACCTTCTATAACAGCCTAAGAATATACCATATTTTTTGGACGATAAGATGCACTTTTTTCACTGTAAAATACCGTCTAAAATTTAACTGCATCTTATGGTCCAAAGTTCACATGTGAAAACCAGCTAAATTTATCGGTAGTTAATTATTTGCTAGGGAATTTGAGCCGTATGGACTGTATACTTCCTACCTAATTGAGGTTCAAGGTTCAACATAGCATAAAGCATCATTAGAAGAATATGAGCCTTAATGATAGACACAATAGCAAAGGTTTTATGCTCTATAAAGGGTTAAAGAATGAGAAAGCAAGAAAAATTTTCTCTTACAGCACTTTTCTTTTATGATTAGTTGCCAGTAGCAAGTGCACCATTGTGAAAGCGACATCCAGTTGTGAATTTTTCTAAGCTCTCATGTCTGTATACAATGCTGCCTAAACAGAAGAGATTCTCATACAGTGTTGCATTCAAATTAGAAGTTGTGAAATATGCAAAACAGCTTATAATAGGCTGAATATATAATATTAATTCTGGTATAATAGCAGAAAGGCATTTTGGGCCCCCACCAACTGAGAAAATGATCTGCGAGTGGCAGAAACAGGAGGATCAATCGACAATGTTGGGAAAAGACAAACATTGTTTTTGTATGCATGCAGCAAAGTTATCACAGTTAGAAATAGCGTTAAAGTATTATGTGACAGACCATAGGAATAATGCATCACAGTGTCTACAAAAATGATTGATTGTCTGTCTGTGAAGCAAGAAGATGTGCTGCCATTGCAAACAACATTATAGATGCTCAAGTTGTCCTCGGGGGGGCAAGCCAGGTGAAAAGACAATTAGAAATCAACGTTTCGGGAGCCTGCATCTCTCCCATCATCAGGATATTTATTAAATATTATAACCACAAATGAATCTAATTATCTTTTCACTTGGCTTGCTTCCCGAGAACAACTTGAGCATATTCGTCGCCAGGAAAGCTTCAGGTCAATTCAATTCGATTCAATTTATTTTAACATTACAGATTTTGTGGGATCTTCGTCTTGGTGCTACCGAATTATGAGGAGAGGACTTTCCATGCACACTTGTACAAGAATCACACAAAAGATGCCAGCCGAGTACGAAACTAAAATTCTGGCATTTCATAAATTTGTTATTAATGCAATGAGAAATTTCAATTCAAACTTGGTCAAATTGGAAACATGGACAATGTTCCCCCAACTTTTTGATGTTCCATCAAATAGAGCAGTAGACAGCAAAGCTGCAAGTAATAGAGAATAACACCTTTATTTTTTTTTTGTTTTTCAAATGTTTAATAACAAAATGATGACTGCATCTTATGGTACAAAATATACAGTACCTTAGAAGAACGAAACAATTTTATAAAGCTTACTTAGTTTATTGAGGGGAACCAGTATACAAAATAAGTATCTTGGTTTCATTTAACATTCTGATGTTAGCCCCTGTGCCCAATAAGGAGCTTGGTGCAGATATTTTCCAAATTCCATTTTGGAAGACCATTTTTTTTTTCAGTTTATTTAAAGGGCCTTCATCTGTAACATTTTATGTGGCCAACCTGTATCTGCAAGACTGAAAGCTATTTACATTACCAAACTGATGAAAAAATTAATTCTTTCTGATGGGGAGGGAGCTTCACAACAATCATCAATGGATGGTTGAAAAAGACTGCACAATTACACCAAAAGTTCTGCTCTGATATGAGTATTATGTAGAACATTTTTGATGAAAGCTTTTGGTAATTTTTAATATGTTACCTTCTGAAATGTATTGATAATACAGTGTTTGCTGTCCAAGATACCTGTCTCTTGATAGTTTCAGGAAAGAATATTTTGCCCACCAATTTATATTTGCTACAAATTAGTAACATTTAAAGTCTGCTCATTCATTCACACTAGTCACGTGTGTGTGACTAGGGATGAACTGATCTGGTGTCTTAATAACTACACCCATTCCACAAAAAGAAAAAAAAATGATAAGAAAAACATCCACACTTTGGTGTATGATACAAACCAATATAAACAATAGCAGTTATAGATAGAATCAATATGAAAAATTCAATACCACGGCCAGGATTTGAACTACGGATCTCCTGGTTTCCGTTCAGTCGCTCTAACCCATTGAGCTACCATGGCCAACTTGCCGTCACGACATTAAATTCTCCATTTGACTCGTATATTTCCCCGGTAGATCACTAGGGCTCTCACATTCGAGATACACCATTTGTGGCGACTTACTATTGTAAGTACTTGGGTCCCAGGCTTCATCACTTAACTCTTATTATTTTAGTTAATTGATGGAAAGTAATCATTTTTTCATACTAGCCATATATAGGCTAAGGTTTTTTGTAGTACTTACCATAGTAAGTTGCCACAAACAGTGTATCTCGAATGTGAAGCCCCTAGTGGTCTACTGGGAAAATATACAAGTCAAATGGAAAATTTAATGTGATGACGGCAAGTTGGCCATGGTAGCTCAATGGGTAAGAGCGACTGGACAGAAACCAGGAGATCTGTGGTTCAAATCCCAGTCATGGCATTGAGTTTTTCATGTTGACTCTATCAAACACCTTAGCCTATATATGGCTAGTATGAAGAAATGATTAATTTCCATCAATTATCTAAAATAATAAGAGTTAAGTCTAGGACTCAAGTACTTACGGTAGTAAGTCACCACAAACGGTGTATCTCGAATGCGAGAGCCCCTAGTGGTCTACCAGGGAAATATACGAGACAAATGGAGAATTTAATGTCATGACGGCAAGTTCGCTATGGTAGCTCAATGGGTAAGAGCGACTGGATGGAAACCAAGAGATCCGTGGTTCAAATCCTGGCCATGGCATTGAATTTTTCATGTTGGCTCTATCAACAAATCTTATTTGTTTACCATTTCAGCTACCCGATACTGACCTCCCATAAACCTTAGGCATAGTCACTGCATCACAGTATACCTGTTCATAGCCTTCACTTTAAAACAGACATTATTCCTACACTTTCAATGCAAAGGTTTGCAAAAACCATAAGTGCATAATTGCTGGAAAAGATTAGTCAAAATGAGGCATGACAGTGCATAGGCAGTTTGACCATTAAATTTTGTGGAGATATTCTAGTCTGCATAATTCACTTTTGATCCTTTTTTTTTAAAATGGGGAAGTCTGGTAATTCTCAAAGGTGCATCTCCCCTTAAGGACATGGTATTGTAAGCTACAGATATACTGTGGTACAAATTCCAATATTGCTTGCTTAGAGACATGGAATGTGTTTTGGGGTAGGCTAGAACAGCTGTCCCTACCAAGATAATTTGACTGGTTTTCTTATTCCACAATTTTCTTTGCTAGATAAAGTATCACAGGTCCAATCACTGTGTAGCAGAGCTTCGACGGATCCATGTGTGAAGCAGTTGCATGTGTCATTACCCTACTTGCCTCATAGTGTGTCTACCACAGATGTGGTAGGGAATGCAGTAGTGTGAATTGAAAAAGCACAGCCCTGAGAGGGATATACTGCACTTTGGTGGTAGTCATCTGTTCATACTCATATTCATTTATTGCATCCGTAAATCATACAACTCATGATGTGGAATTGGCAAATTACTAACTACTCAAAAAATAGTAACAGGAAACAAGAATTACAATAAGTTGTTAAGCATAATAATCAAATTAATAATTAAAATTTACATTCCTTTTATTCCTACCCTTTGTCATTTAAATACTCTTCTACTGAGTAGTAACACTTTTGTAACAAATACTTCTTTGATGTGTTTTTAAACTTTGTGAAGGACTCAATGTTTTTTATTTCAGTTGGCAGTTTATTGTAGATATGAATTCTGTTGAATTTAAAACTGCGCTCATACATTTTCTTTTTATGATAGGTGATATGTAAGTTTGAACTATTTCTCGCGTTATGGTCATGAATATTATTGCTTTTTTTAAATTTATCTCAGTTCGTTTTTACCTGTACTATTATTTCTAAAAGGTAAATGCTTGGTAATGACAATAGGCCTAATTTTTTGAACCATTGCTTATAATTATCTGTTCTCTTTAAATTCATCATAATTCTAATAACCCTTTTTTGGATTCTAAATACTTTGATAATGCTACTACTATTTCCCCATACTGTTATACCATAAGAAATTAATGATTGAAAATTTGCAAAATAGGTATTCTTAATGTATTCAAATTTACACTGTGCTTCAAAATTGATATTTGGAAACAAATGCTACTTAATTTCTTCATTATACTTTCAGTATGTATATTCCAATTTAGACTGTCGTCCATCCAAACTCCTAAAAATTTTGTCTTTCCTGTATATTTAATTTCATTTTCATCCATTATAATTTCAGGTAAATTAAGCCTTATAACTAATTTGTTATTTTGAAACCAAATTGATACTTCTTTCAAATTATTTATAATATTTTCTTTGAGTTCGTCATCATTTTGACCTGAGATCAAGAGGCTCGTATCATCTGCAAATAAGGAGCATTTTAAAGAATTTTGTGAATAAAGTGCCAAATCATTAATATACAAAATAAATAGCAATGGCCCTAAAACTGAAACCTGCAGAACTCCACAGTTTATGCTAGCAGCTTTTGATTTTATAGTTTTTATTTCCTTTGTAGTTTTATCAACAAACTCTATTTCTATTATTTGCCTTCGCTCTCTCAAGTAGGAGACAAGCCAGTTATTTGCAGTTCCCCTAATTCCGTAATGAGATAATTTCTTTAATAGTATTCCATGATCAACTAAATCAAAAGCTTTAGACAGGTCGAGGAATATTCCAATACATTTTTCTGAATTGTTAAGCTTTTGGTGCACTTCGTCTATAAACTATATCAGTGTAGTATTAATGGACTTTCCTTTTTGAAAGCCATGCTGCCGATCAGAAATTACATTAAATTTTGAAATAAAGTTGCACAATCTAATAAAAACCACTCTTTCTAATATTTTGGAAAAGATCGATAGCAGTGAGATGGGTCTAAAATTTTGAACTTCCAATTCTGATCCCTTTTTATACATTGGCTTTATTTTTGCCATCTTAAAGCAGTCTGGGAACCTATCTTCACTCAATGATAAATTTATTAAGTGCACTAATGGTTTTACTAAGTGGGCAGAGCATTGTTTTACCAAGAAATTTGAAAAATTTGAAAAACCATCCAAGTCAGTAGAGCTTTTATTTTTCATGCTTTTTATTATGGTGTAAAGTTCATCTTCTGTTGTGGGTGCAAGAAAGATAGTCGGATATGTTTTATTACTTATTATTTTACCTTTCGTTACTTTTGACTCCCCTACAATCAATTTTGGTACCCCAGCATAATACTGACTAAAAACCTCTGCAACCATCCGAGGATCATCTATAATTTTGCCTTCTTTCTGGAGTTTGTAATCATTTCGCATGGCTTTTACTTTGGTTTCCTGTTTTATAATTTTCCAGGCAGTCTTAGATTTATTTACTGAATTTGCTAATTGTTTATCATTGTAGAGTTTCTTTGCTTTTCTAATAACCTTATTATGGTAAGCAATGACATTACCATAGGAAGCTGTTCCCAACAGTGGAATTCTGAAAAACTCTGAAACCACAAAATCTTGCTAATCCATATCATTGTTTTTCTTGTTGTTCTTGATCCATTTACTATCATCATCGTCGTCGGTCGTCATCATCATCATCATCATCATCATCATCATCATCATCATCATCATCATCATCATCATCATCATCATCATCATCATCATCATCATCATCATCCTACGGGATGAAGAAAACGTATCTCACTTTTACTTTCATTTTAAAATTGAACAGTAAAGTGTCAATTTTTGTTATTAGATATGCTTAAAAATTGCATTTGCCCATACATTTTTCTAGTTTTCATTTTAGAGAAATGTTGTTTTAACAGCACCTAATTTATTAAGGACTATCAGGATATATCAACTTTATACCATGCTCCATTTAAGATTTTTACGTTTAGTACCCTCACCCCATTTGGAATGACTCCGGTACTGTTCCTTATCTTGTCATGAGGGCCACTACCCCATGCAAATAAAAGTAGTCCACAGTTGAGCCATTTAAAGGTTGTGGCGAATTGTCCATAGTTTTATTCACACGGTAAATCCTATTAGAATCGCCAGTTTCCTTACGCATATTGTTGCTAGCTTCAGCGCCTGTATGTTTTTACTGTTGGCAACGCTCTAGCTACAAGGTCATGTCCGCCATTCTAATATCAGGCTAAAAGAGGATAAGTGCAGAGTATCAAATACGATCTCTCTGATTTGTTGCTGGTGAAAATAAATCGGATGTAATTTCCTGTTATCCAGGATGGTTTGTTTACTTACCTCCTGCTTAGTGTTGCTTACTCTTGGTGAAGAAAACCGCTAAAAGTGACTGGGCAAATCGCCAAGGAAAGAACAGCTTGTAAGTTATTAGTATCTAATCAGGGTTCACTTCCTCTCCTTACTCCTGTGCAGATAACAAAGTGTGAAAACTTGGGAGTGAAAGTTTGTATTCACAGTTTTTACCTGATTGATAAATTAATTAAACGATATAGCATAAGCTCTCTTTGATAGTTCCTGGAAAATGATTGAAAATACTGCTTTTGGGGTGGAGGGAAAATTACTTGTAATTGTTAACGTGTTCCAAATGACTTGCCTTACAAAGGCTAAATTGTTATCGCCACCTGTGTACATAAGTTTTTCCCGACCTTGTCATGCATAGTATGCGAGGTGTTCAGTTTAAATTACATGGGAGCTTCATGTTACAATGCCGTTTATCTGGATGTCATATACGCATATATCTTATGATTATGTAGGTAATTTTGCTTACATGTCATTACAGTTAGTGACAATTCACCATAACAATTTATTAATGTTGGATAGCAAAGGCTCAAATAAAATTATGGTATTCATGCTAGATTTAGTTAGTTGTTGAAAGCTCGATTTCAGGCTATAGATAAGCATTTTACGATTTTATCTAGTAGAAGATATTGTGAATGTGATTTATTTAGCGATAAAATGGCTAACTTAGCAACACTGCTCCTGATTCCAGTACACTAGTTTTTCACAGTGTACATCTGGGGAGTTAGTGCCTTGTAGACCAGCAGACCAGCAGAAGAGTCGAGTCGTTCAGGTTTACCTGGACGGAGTGTTTGCTGCCCAGCACCTAGCCGCTTATTGCGTCTTTATCTGGGCAGTATAGAAGAGTCATTATTTGTCTCAGGCGATTGTTTTTGGCAGTGGACATATCTAGCCTTTGTGTGCGCAGTCGCCCCATGTAGGGGAGATGCGCCAATGCTGGCTGCACTCTTCCGCCTGCCTGGGAGGCATCTGAGTACAGTCCGCTTAACAGGCTAGAGGGAAAGGAACAGTGTTAAGGTATTGAGTTTACCAAGCCCGTTTCTGGGCTTAGGAGGTTGGAGTCAGGGGGTGGTGGCCCTGTTTGGTACTAGTTACCCAAGGCATCTTTGGGTAACCGGTAGCTCGGTCGTCGGCGAGGAACCCTGTGGTCGTAACGGCCAAGGGTGTTCACCAGTATGTTTGGATGGGAGTCTAGCTTATCGTAGATGGTGCGGGATCTCTCCCGCACCACGTCCACGATATACGGGACCCCAGAGTATGTATGAAGGATGTGGGACGGGAATCTACGTCCGGTATCGTAGATCATGCGCAATGCCCTGTTCTGGACGCGCTGGAGTCCAGTGGTGGGAGCCGCTGATCCCCAGACTTCGCAGCCGTATAGAATCAGGGGCGGTATAATCACCCGATACAGGCGTAGTTTGAGGTGCGTTGGCATGGTGGATTTGAGAATAGGGTATAACTGTGTTAGCGCTGCATGCCCTTGTCCGGCTTTGACCCGGACATGAGGTGTGTAGGTGAGACCGCGATCGAGGTGGACGCCAAGGTATTTGGCAGTGGGAACCCAAGGGATTTGCCTCTGCCTTAACCTCAGCGACCACTCCGGTCGCCTAATTCGGACCTTAGCCAGGAGAAGAGCGGAGCTCTTCTCGGGGCAAATGGCCATCCTCCAGTTCTCACTCCAACGGGCAATGGCTCGGAGCTGGCGCTGCAGCGGAGGATGACAATATCGTAGGTTTTTGTTACGTGCCATTATGAGGACGTCGTCAGCATATTGGCACGTAACAGTCTGTGGTTCTAAGGGGAAGTCAGACATGTAGGCCGCAAAGAGTATCGGGGACAGTACACTGTCCTCCGGGACTCCCGCGGCTATTGGTCTGATACATGACATCCGTCCTTCTACTCTCACCCTGAATGTGCGGTTTCTGAGGAAACTACTAATCAGGGCGAGATAGGGAGGATAGGTTGGCCTCCCTGAGATTGTACAGTAGGCCTTGGTGCCAGGTTGTGGCAAAGGCTTTCTCTACGTCTAGCAGCACCGCGACTGTCTTGAGGTTTTCCTGGAATCCCAGGGCTGTCCTCTCAGCCAGACGCAGTAGCTGTAGGGTCGTGGAGTGTCCATGATGAAAACCAAACTGGTGATCGGGTAGGAGCTGCCTTTCCTCAAAAAGAGGGGTCAGGCGGGATAGGAGCAACCTCCCAAATAGTTTTGAGACGGTTGGGAGAAGACTTAGGGATCGGTAGCTAGACGGAAAGACCGGATCGTTGCTGGGCTTCAGGGTGCACACCACTCTCGCCTCTTTCCAGCAAGCCGGGAAGTGGCGTAGGTGGAGGCACGCATTGAAGATCCGCGTCAAGTGGATAACGGCCCTCTTGGGAAGGTGCTGGAGCATGAGTGCACTAACACCATCATGTCCAGGGGATTTGTTGGGTTTCAATTTTCGGATTTCAGCAGTCACCGCCTTTGGGGTGACTACTGGGATATGGATCGCCTCATGGCGCCGCTGTGGCTCCTCATAGAGGTCTTCCACAGCAGCCTCCACGAGGTCAGTGAAGTCTTCGTCCTGGGGGTCCTCCCTCGGCTCGAATTGACTTCCCAAATGATCCGCGAAAGCTGTGGCCTTATCTTGGGGCTCGTAAGCGAGTCTCCCGCGAGTGCCATGCAGCGGATGCTGGTAAAGAGTTTTGTCCCTCCTGAGGGACTTGATGATCTTCCAGGGGTGCTTTTCCTGGAGGTCGACGTTTCGGAATGTGTTCTCCCAGGCCACCTTACGGTGGGCACGGAGCAGCCGCCTTGCCAGGGATTTGAACCGCTGGTAAACTGCTCCTATCCTGGGATGACGGAAACGCTGCCATAGCTTCCGAACAGCTGCCTTGGCTTTTAGCAGCTGCCGGATCTCGTTTGTGATAGACAGAGGGTTAGGTGTGTTGGTTGGTATACGGTGAGTGTGTGTACTCACCGCTAGGCGGACCTGCTGGGAGAAACTCATCGCCGCAGCCTCCAGCGCCTCGACGTCGTCGATGCGTGGACCAGGGTCGATGGTTTGGTTGAGTTTGAGGATGGCTGCATCCCAGTCTACCTGTAGTTCCCAGTCTGAGTTTAGCAGAGCGGGCATGGTGACGTCGGAATCGACCGTGACAGGGTCATGGTCAGAGTCCAATTCATTCACCGCCGAGAGTTCTAGATGAAATGTAAAGTTCTTGGTGAACATGATGTCGATGACATCCGGCCTACCGTGGGCCGGATGGAAAGTTGGACCTCTCGGCCCGTGCGCGGCGAGATTTGGGTCACCGCTTATGAGGCGGTAGAGCCCTCGTCCCCTCTGGTTGCTTGTACGGCTGTGCCAGAGCCCGTGTTTCGCGTTGGGGTCTCCTGCAATGCAAACCACTGGGTGTAGGTTGAAAAGGGTAGTGTAGTCAGCTTCGAAGAACTGGTTACCAGGTGGATCATATGCCGCTATCAGCAGGGTGTCCTGTCCGCCGACTGACAGCCGGATAGTGCAGGCCTCCACGTGCTGCAGGGCAGGGAGAGGAACATGGGTGTGCGTGATGATGTTTTTCACGAGTATAGCTGTACCGCTACCCCGCCGACCGTTTCGATCAGTGCGGTGGGTGATGTAACTTGGCAGCGAGAAGTCTATACCAGCGTTCATGTGCGTCTCGCAGATCATGAGGATGTCAATCCCGTAGGACTGTACCAACTCCAACATTCCAGGACGCTGATCCCGTACACCGTTTGCGTTCCAAAACGCAGCACGTAGGGCCTCCTGACAGGTCGGGGGGCCATTATTCATCGGCGCACGGGAAAAGTTCCTCGAGTGTTTGGAGGAGGATAGTGTGTTTTTCGAGGAAGTCAAGCCTCGGGTCTTCAATCTTCTCCTTGCAATCCCTAAGGATGGGGATAACTCTCAGAATTAGGTCGCCGAACCACAGGGAAAGCTCCCTGAATTCGTCAAAATCCTTCGCAGAGATGGTCCCCCCGAAGGATACAAGCGCCGCTGTAGGTGCCCTCGCAGATGCAGGCGCCCTATTTGAAGCAGGTTCTGCCTCTGGTACCGGTGCTGGCGCTGCGGCCGGGCCGGTTGATTCAGCTGGGGCCTCCTCCCTGGTGGGAGGGGCTGCGGCCTGTGTGGCAGGCTTGGCTGTCCGATGCGCCTTGCGGCCCTTTCTCGGACGCTGTGGACGTGGTGCCTCCTGTGGAGGTTTTGGTGCAGTGGGCTGAGGAGCTGCCTGCTCTGCTACTTGCAGAGTGCGCTCTGCCCTTCCGAGAGCTGCCGCGAATGAGACTCCGGGACGGACAGTTGCCAATCCCGCATTGCCTCCGCGGCGGTTCTCTATAATCCTCTGCCGCGCCACACAGCCCTTGTAGATGCTGATATGGTCCTGGCGGCAGTTCGCACATTTCTTCTCCTCAGGCGCGTTCTCGCAATCCTTCAGGAGGTGGGGACCCGCACACCGCAGACATGCGAGCTTACGCTCGCAGGCCGTGCTGGAGTGATGGAACCCCATGCACCTTTAGCATTGCACCGGCCCACCCTGACCGTGAAAGCGTTCAACCTTCACTACAGTGTGGAACAGCACCCGAACAGCGTCTATGGGCTGAACCGCCTCTCCAGGAACCCTGTCCACAACCACAAGGAAAAGAGGCATGGGTACACGCACAGAGCCTTCCTCTGTGTGTACTATCTTCCTCAGCTGGGCAACAGCCGAGGCCTTAATACCGTGCTCCTGATCCAGAGCGAGTTTTACCTCCTCTGGTGGGCACTCGGAATCTAGTCCCCGCAGAACCCCTCTTTCGACGTTGGGTTTCTGGGGGGAGTAATAGTAGAACTGTATTTCACAGTCCCGCAGAACCTGCTTTGCAGCCTCGAAATCCTCGGGACTGCTGGTATGGATGAAGACCTTGCGAGGCTTCCTCTTGGCCTCGAAGGGGTGCTTTAGCGTGGCCGCCAGCTTTCGCATAACACCCACGTGGTTCTTGAAGCTATCCGCTATGATGGGCGGAAGCTTGGACCCCCTTTTGGTTAGGAGTTGGGGCGCCTGTGCAGGTTGGCCCTCTGGATTAGGACCAGAGTTACTCCGCCGTCGCCCTTGGACGACGGTGAAACCCTCCTGGTCGGCGGTGTCATCCTCTGACTCTGAGTCAGGCAGAGGGGGATATTTGGTCACAGGAGCTGGTGTCTCTCGGACCGGAGCAAGGCCCTGAGGAGGTGCCGAAGCTTTCCTCTTCGTGGACCTTGTCTTCGTGGCTGCAGGTGCCACGGGATCGGGTGCAGTTGAGGTGGAGGGTTGCTGTCCATCGTCCGAGGTGAGTCGTGTCACCGCAGTTGCCCTCCGGCAGTCCGCAGAGGACCGGACCCCCCTGAGGGAGGCGCATGAACGAGTCATGGACTCAGGGTTTTGGACCATTGGTCCGAAAACCCTTGGCTACGGTCTTGCGGACCCTGCTGTCACATGGTCTGTCAAGTCTTTTGTCAAGGAAAAACAGAAAACAGTAGAAGAGGAGTATGAAAATTTCGCTCTACTGCTGGTTGCTGGCTGCTGCCTGTACGGCGGCTCGTATTTTGGCTGTCAGTATGAG
Source organism: Mantis religiosa (assembly GCA_030765055.1). NCBI lineage: Eukaryota > Metazoa > Arthropoda > Insecta > Mantodea > Mantidae > Mantis > Mantis religiosa. The sequence continues at coordinate 468,018,136 of CM060950.1, forward strand.
GGCTACTTCTTCTGCTGCTTCGCCGGTAAGACCAATGTCTACAGTTGAAGATGATGCGTGCACTAGCGGAAGCTTGAGTATTTTGGACACTGCCTATTGCCTTCCGCTAGTGAGCCGCCAAGAAAAACCGGTGCCCTATTGCTGCTTGGCTGCTGCGTCGCAGGGTAGAAAGAGCTGTCCGTCCATCACCAGTCGAAGTGTGGCACACGGATCGAGTTGTGCCGAGTGTTAGTGCCTTGTGTCGACCATTTCCCAATTTAAATATCACCGGGAGGGTACTAGCACAGAACACCACGTTGCCTATCATTTTGCATAAGGAATACCACCAAACTCATTCGGAAAGTTGGTGTTATTGTTATCCTCATTGGGAATATGATCTTAGGACCGGGGCATGGGCTTAATGAACGGCTTTCAACCGGTAGCAATAAATGTGTAAACTTCTTTAATATTGCAAGTTATTACTGGATCTGGAAAGATAAATATTACCTTCACGCAAAAAATAAAAGTTAATTTCTAATGATCTTAACGTGACTTTCTTTGCCAAGGTTATAATTCATCTACAATGACCGTAAACAACGCCAAAGATAGACATTTAAGAAATTTACATCTAACTCCTTAAGTCAGGGTTTACTTGTGGACAGCTGTAACACTCAATCTTGTGGATAAGCTAGAATATATACATAAAATTTTGTACGAGAAATATAAGCGCAATTTTATGCTCTGTTGACATTCTGTTTGTGTAGTTGCATTAGATGTAGATTGTGTTGTGATTAAACCTCATTCACCACATCGTTTCATCTAAATGCTCATATGTTAAGGTCATATGAGCACTAAAAACCACATAAATGTGACATCTGTGGGAAGTGTTTAACCACTGCATCACATTTAAAGAACATATTTTACTCCATGATGGCAGACATATAAATATATTTGTGGAGAGAGCTTCATTGGACGATTGCATTTACAGAAACACGTTTTAAGTCATGAAAACAAAAGATCATAAGTATGAAATTTATAGAAAAGCTTCGCCAAGCATCATATTTGAAAGTCCATATTTTAGTTTTTAAGTGTAAGAGATCATAAGTCAGACATTTGTGGAAAAAGCGTCATCACATCATCACCATTGAAAGTCCATATTTTAGTCTTTGAGAACAAAGTTTGGAATAATATTACCTCTATGTGAAGAATAGCAGTAGAGCAACAATGCTGGAAATTCGCGAATTAATTCACGAGACCAATATGTGTGACTATTGTAAGGAAAGTTTTTTCAAAACTTAAAAGGGCCATCGTTCATTTCAAGAAGTACAATATGATTATATTTGTGACCACTATCAAAGGAGTTTCATAATGGAAGCATTTTTAAAAAAAGCACACAATTTAATTAATGAAGGCAAAATGCTGTTTAAATGCAGTAGGTGTAATATGTTTTTATGCTGTCAGCTTTGAGAATTCATAATTTACTTATCAAGATAAATGTCATGCATGTGTTGTGTAATAGCAGTTTTATTAGTTAATCACATTTGAAAACAGATATTTTATAATGAAGGCGAAACGCTATACAAATACAGGGTTTCAGACAGCTTTGTTTGAGCTTCAAATTTGAAAATTTAGTTGACTTCATTGTTGTAAAATATTGTTTGAAAGTGATAAGTGTGATAAGACTTTATGTCATAACACTTGAAAGAACACATTTAAAATATTTTACTATAATTCTGTGACAAGTATTTTCCTACAGTATCTAATTTTAAAGTAAACATTTTATTTCTTCAAGACATGTGGCAGTTTAAGTGAAGCATCATTTTTATAGAGCATTAAATTTAAGACCATACAATTTAGTTTATGAGGTTTAAAATAAGACAAGTGTAGTATTACGATAAAAAATTCAAATGAAGACCAGTTGAAATGTTCACTTCTAATTTGTAGTTTTCCTTCCATGTATCTCTTCGCCTAACACTCACAATCTGCACATACGACGTCGTATAGTTAAATAATTTCGTATTCTCCATCTTGTGCAACTCGGTGAACGACGTCTCCTTCCTTGTGATGAACTGCGTCTCTCCCTCGAACGTCCTCTAGGTCTTGATTTTCTTGCTCGATAACATCTGAGAGCAGCACCATCAACAGACTTCATAATACGTAGATTTCTTAGAGCCATCCGGATTATTCTTCGGTCTCGTTCACTCATGTGTGCAAGTGGGTCGTCCGTAGTGGAAGACTTTTGAGTGCTGCAAATTCTTTTTAAGGCGGTCAAGATACTCTTTCTTTTCCGGGCTGAGCGATTTTTTACAGCTCCTTTAGGAGATGTTGCTTCTTTCTGTGACTTTACCATTTTGTAATTTATAATCGAAATATTGATTTAAGGGTTTTAGATGTAATGCAGAACGGAAATTTTGAGTGTGTGATGTTTAGTGTTATATGTGGTTGCCAAGGAAATGGATCGTTATTCAAGATATATATTTCAAAAAACAATCAAATTGTGTGGCAACTTAAGAAAAAAAAAATGCTTGCATCCACAAACCTCCCTTTTGAACGTTTCCCCAGGAATACGTGTATCTAATGTCAGACAAAGGCTGCTTTACAATATTCAAATACATTTTAAAACTCAGGGATGAAAGCCTCCTCCTTGGTTCGTATCACTAACGTACTTGAAACTTCGATCGATATAAATCTTGGAAAGACTCAAATTGACCCAAATTTAGGTATATATGCACCCACTCCGGTATATTTTTTCTATATACGTAAACAAAATACAGCCTCCTTTGAATATGGTCAGTTTTGTCAATCATTGTTTCATTGCCCCCTTGACCACAACTACTCTGAATTTTTAATGCGTTTATCTGTTTTAAGTTTGCTACAAGTCCATAAAATATAATTTCCTTGCTACAAACAGATATACCACTTACAGCACCTCTTCTCTTAAGTTCTCTCTGCAAACACAAGATGAAGCTGTGACAATCAAGTAGGCCCCATAATCAAAGAAGTACCACTACATATATACATATATTAACATACTAACTCTGACGACCGACACAGATATCTAGTTCCAAACCAGGTACAGCGACCACAAATAAAACAACAATATTCCTCTATCTACTTTAATTGAGATAAACATTTGCAGAAATTGTATTATTGCTAATCTTGTTATACGTTCACGGGAATATGTTAATAAGGTAGATTTTTGACAAATCATCAAATCTTTTAAGAAGAGGCTCTTACATTTGAAATACCAATCTCTTTGCATGGGCAAGAGATGAAAAAAGAATAATCAATCCCTGTCTGAGAAAATTATTCGTGCTGAAAAATGAAAATAAATAGTAATATTTTCTGCGATTCAGGGCAGTTTGTTGTGGTTTAAGAAATATTTTGCTGAAAGAAACTATAAGTGGGATCATTAACTATGGGAAATGGAAATATCATCATAAAAATTTGGCACATTTGAGGTAGCAAATCCACAAACCAAAATTATTGCTAATAACTATGTATTGATTCAAGGATGTCAGTTGTAATGCAGCAGTCCTTTATCAGTCCGTGTCACGAAGACCAAAGTTAATGACTTGAATGAGTAGAGCCAGAGTGAAAAATTCAATGGCATAACCGGGATTTGAACCACGGATCTCTCGCTCTCCGTGCGGTTGCTGTAACTCACTGAGCTACCATACCCAACCGTGGCTACCATGTTGTAAACCATAGCTTAAAATGGAACTCACGTATTGAGATCTTATGGAAAAAGCTCAGTAAAGTATGTCTTATACTAAGACAAACCAGGGAAGCCGTAAACAAACAGGTTTTGCGTACCTGTTATTACTCTAATTTTCACCCGTTCTTTCTATATGGTATGCTATTCTGGGGTAATTCAAGCTCACCAAAAACAATATTTACCATACAAGAAAGAGTCATTCATTTAATTGTAGACACAAATTCTAGAACCATTTGCAGGCAATACTTAAAGCCGATAGGGATTCTACCGTTGCCTTGTGTATATGTGCTTGAATTATTAAACTATATAAAACTAACTTACATCGGTTTAACACAGTATCCCAAGTACATTCGTACAGCACGCGTAATAAAAATAATCTAGCCAAGGAAGCATATAGATCTAAACTTTATAAGGACGTCTTTGTTATTTATAATAAAGTACCACTTACGTTCAGAAACAATAATGCCAAAAATATTAAAATTAAACTTAAAAAGATTTTACCACAGCATTGTTTTTACACAGATGAATTTAGAAAAACTTGAAAAATTGTAAATATTAATTCCTTTATTTTTTCCACATCTACACGGTAATACAAATACGTCTGTATTTATGTCTGTATTTTAAACTAAGTAGCTTTATAAACTGAGAGAAACAACTGCTGTATTTATGTTAACCATTGTCTATCTACATATGTTTATATACCATTGCAAATATTTCATATGTACATTGTTCTTAACAACAACAGTAATAATAATAATAATAATAATAATAATAATAATAATAATAATAATAATAATAATAATAATAATAATAATAATAATAATAATAATAATAATAATAATGATAATGATGATGATGATGATGATGATGATGATGATGATGATGATGATGATGATGATGATGATGATGATGATGATGATGATGATGATGATGATGATGATGATGATGATGATGATGATGACGATGACGATGACGATGACGACGATGACGATGACGACGATGACGACGATGACGATGACGATGACGATGACGATGACGATGACGATGACGATGACGATGATGATGATGATGAAAGTCATATTTGCCATGTTTGTAAGTCAATAATAAGGCTAAACTGACTATATAGAATCACTCGTTACTTATATTTGTTCGAATACCATGTTACAATACAAAATACCTATTGAATTAGAATTTCTTTCATCTCCGCCCGCAGAAAAAACAATTGCCCCTTGAATTCGTCACGATCGATCTGCGAAGCGCTGCGAAAATTCAGCCGCGGCGGACAGAAGTAATGGAGTGTATGAAATTGTATCCTTGTACAATAAATTGAAAAGATCACTTCAGCAGAATTTTTATAAAAATAAGAACACGTACTACAACATATATGAATTTATTTAATAGTTTAAGTTTTACGAGGTAGGCCCTGCTTACCTTGCGTACGTGGACTACATGCCACTACTGATTAGGTATAATATTTACTCTTTCGCTTGTACTTCCGAACTCTTTATCGATGAAATAAGAGCTGTATCCACTTAGATTACGAAGGAAAACAAATATATAACTATGAGTTTTACAAGCTTGGTTTCAGTGGTTATGCAGACTTCCTCGGTATCTGCCATTTACATTATCGTCACCACATACTCTCCAGTTAGCTTCGGGAAATTCTCCCTCACACAATGCCGTATTGTAGAAGACTCGCAGAGTTTTCTAGAATTACATGTCGCACTTTATATCTCAGACGAATCAATTTTTGAAGAACTATCTGACACAATGTTACGATGCCATTATCAAGATACGGAGAGAAGTACAGGGGAACATTTTCGTATTCATTGACATAGCGTGTATCGCAGACATTCCTTACATGGCTAGTTATTGTTCTATTGGCGATTTTTTTTTGTAATTTACGTCCTGCAACGTTGAGTTCTATCGGACGATGAATGGAATGGATGAAATGATGCTCAAATGAGTCCGGAGTCCATGGAGTTTAGAGTTACCCAACATTCGTCTTACAGGATAATGGAAAACCCCGGAAAAACCTTATCCAGGTAACTCATCCTGACCGAGATTCGAACTCGGAACCTCTAGAACGTGAGGCAGACATGCTACCACCACGCTACCAAGGCGGGTATATTGGAGATTGGTGGACCAAGTGGAGTGTTTCTGTTTACAAGAGAAGTATTACAAAATGTCAATCTGTTTGTAGGCTCTTTAGTAATAGATGCTTTTTTATGGCCTGAGGGTACCAGAAATGATGTCTTACATATTGTGACACACGGTTCTATACACCGTAAAAGCAGCAAAGTCAGTACAAGATTTTCATCTGAAAGTGGTGCACATTACTTGCTTAGCGCACGCTATGCATAGGGTGGTAGAGAAAGTTCGAGTATATTTTTCTCAAGTGAATTTTCTATTGTCAAAGGCTAAGAAATTTTTTAATCTAGGCTCCCTCTGTAAACTGCTCTTCAGGTCAATGGCTCCACTCATATTCCACTCCCACCAGAACCTCTCAACCTCAATGGGGCACTTGAATTGATTCACCAATTTACTATCGCGATCATCTCCAGTTTGTGAAACGTGTATAGAAACATTGAATGCTGATTATACCACTGCAATTGATGTAGCTAAAACATTATTTTCAAACAGTGAAACTGAAGGATAGTTAGCTTGCATAAAGTCAAATATCAGTTGCTCGACAGACAAAATCATACGTGTAGAGCAGAAATGTGCAAGTCTGGAAAGTTCTCGAACTCTGCTTAACAAAATTGCATCTGATTTGAAAAGTGTAGGGGACAAGTTGGATGAAGAGTAAGAAAGTGAAAAGTGTTGTGGATAAAAGATCTTGTGCCACATTTATCGAGAAAGTGTTCCTGATAGAAATTCTGGATACAAAACTTTGTGTCACTTTCCTCGAGTGATAACCAGTGAAACGTTTGATACTTTCTATACTTTCTGCACTAAAGAGCTCACCATATTTCAAATATGTTCCAGTTGTATCAGCACATGAGGAAAGAGTTTCTCACAGTACAAGAATGTACAGACCTCTCCTTACTTTCGGGAACCTGCGCATGCTGCTGGTTACCTACTGCAATAATTCTGAATAAGGCAACATTTTCATCTTCCTAGAACATATGAATTAGCGAGTTTAAATTACTATTGCTTTTGTATCGTTACTGAAGCAGGAATCGTGCTGTACTCTCATACTCTGAATGAATTGAAGATGAAATTTATAAGGTGATTTTTGGATCATTTTATTGAAACTTTTAAGTTACTTTATCAATAATTATTATATACTTTTAGTTCATCAAAATCCGGATCCTGTGATGACACTTGAAATACTATAAATAGCCTGCGTAAATTCTCTTTTAATTATTGCATTTGTGTTTATTGCATTGTGTAGGTCACTTAATACACTTTACTGAAGTATTTAATGATCGCATCGGTAGCAGTCTGCCTTACAATCAAGAGATCCTGAGTTGGAATCTCGGACAGGGTGAGTTACCTGGATAAGATTTTTGCAGGATTCTTCCTTATCCTGAAAGAAAAATGTCAAATAACTAAGCTCCATGGACGATGAACTAATTTGAGCGTTGAGCATCATTTCGCTCATTTCAATCATCGTCTGATATGACTTAGCGTTGGAGGACGTTAATTTATATATATATATATATATATATATATATATATATATATATATATATATATATATATATATATATATATATATATAACACCATCATTACTATTTATTTATAGCTTTTCCGGTGATCTGGCTTCTCATATGGTATAGATATTTATAAATTTTATAATTATTTTTGCAACTGTTTGTATTAGCAGAATTTTGTTCGAAATGTAGCCAGATTTAATGTGATTTGGTAGCAAAACTACCACAGAAAACTACTCAATTTACCTTGCTTACGATGTTCTGTGGAGACTATTTGTCTGTGCTGGAAACAGAAGTTCTGTGCACAGAACGGCAACAGTGCTTTTGGTGGTCTTGAGATGTAGTTGAAATTACTCCAACATTGGACATAGAAAGTATTTAAAATGTGTGAGTAACTTTCGACAAGTATATAGAACAAGGAATAAGTGTATAAAAATTAAAGTATGAATCTTCAAAAACACCTAGTCACGAAGGTAATGTATACAGCCTTCTGTTAGTGTAGTAACTTTCGACAAGTATATAGAACAAAGAATAAGTGTATAAAAATTAAAGTAGGAATCTTCAAAAACACCTAGTCACGAAGGTAATGTATACAGCCTTCTGTTAGTGTAGTATGGGAAGAATGATGACAATAACCTTATTGACAGTGAGTGACTAGTAATGGATGATTGATTCCTAGGTGTCTTCATACTATTAGTAATACGTAATATGTAATATGTGGCGTGGCTTATATTTGCATAGAATGTGTTTCCCTCTTGGTGTCAAAAGAGTGAATTAGCTGAGAGTACTGTAAGAATTACGTATGGAGTAAATGTTATTACTTCAAGTAAAATAATGCACAATACTTCCGAATCTGCGTCTGGAGTCGATGTTAGATTATACTGTATTGTGGCGGCTGCACTTCACATATCGTCTGCCAGTAGAATCGAGAGCGTGGCCAACCGTGCAAACGTGGAAGCGCTTAAAATACCCACACTGCCTGCACAAACTGGCGATATTCAATTCAATATATTTTGTCCTTTCGATCATACACTAATATCAGACACGTCTTAGTATAAAAATTACAGTAATGGCTATTGTCATTATTTACAGTCACTTAAAACTAATTAGCATTTAAAAACTCATTTACAGAATAAAATGAAGGTTGCAGTAAAGAGATTTTTACTCCCTTTTTAAAATGTATAAGGCTCTTCATTTGTTTAATATTTTCTGGTAGTGATAGGAATGCGTGAAAAAAGGGCAATACATGATAGAATAAATGAACAAGTAATAACTCCTGTATATTTGCACTAGAGCAATTAGCTGCACAATGAAAGTTAAACGTAAGGTATCTTTAGTTTGATTTATAACTAAAAAAAGCTGAAAGGTTAAAAGCAGAAGACAAACTACTGATTGCCCAAGACAAGAAGGCAGACTGGAGGAATGTGCAATGTAATCACTTTTGCTGCCTCCTCGGGGTGTATGCTCGCCTTCCGAGTATGACAAGGATGGAAGGCTCGTTTAAAATACACAAGTGTTGTCAAATAGCTCACCTATACATAATACCTATCGTTGCAACAAACAATAGATCTGGCAGCATGGGTGACTCATGCACGCTCATTCACTCATTTCCTAGTAAAACTACCGGAGCAGATCAGCAGTTCAAGCTCTTCTGTCCTTCATAGCTCTCTAGCTTTCTTGTCGTGGGCATCTCGTAGAAGGACAATGAGGCAAAAGTTTATTTTTACCCAGTTTTTGTTTGCTTTCATTTTAGGGTTTTGTATTTCGTACACAAAGCTTTTTATGTTTACTTTTTATTCTTAAATTATTAATGAGGTAAACTGAAAGCGTGTATCTATTGTAAAATATCTATATCAGATTGTTTGGTGCCATATGGCAATTGTATTTAAAAAAATTAAAACAATGGAAGCACAAAATCATTAAGTTAAATCAGGTGGTTTAGTGTAAAGAAATTCTTTTGTTGCTAAAGTAAAAGCAATATTTTTTGATCTCATAGTAAACACAATTACACACATTCAATGTATACAAACTGGAATAGCTTTTTGTGCAGACACTTGATTGGTAAGGGATGGGATTTTGATGACATGCACATTATTGCACAGGAGCAGTGCTTCCTTGTCATCGTCTTTGAGGCAGAAAGTACACATTGTTATATTACTTTACTGCAATAAGTTAGTATTGAAAAGTCTAATGAACACTTGTAAATTAACTGACACAAAGGTAGCACCCATTATTGCATAGAAGCAGTGGCTGCATAGTTCTCATTGTTTTTGAGCCAAAATTATACATTGTTGTATTACTTTACTGGAATAAGGTAGTATTGAAAAAACTAATGAACATTGAAAGATTAAATGGCATAAATGTACCACACATGATTTTCAAAATGCTCTAGTTAATTGCAATGAACATCATAATGGAAGTCCAATAATGTCACTCAAGAGGAAGAAAAGGAGAAAGAAGTGTGTACTTTAAAATGCATGTCACCTAAATAAACTACACTGGACAATGCTGTGTAATCACAACAAATATAACCCTTAACATGTTTTGATCACGAAAACAATTTTGGAGCAGGAATTCTTGGAAACGAGAGTAAAGAGAGCAATTGCTAGTACTGAATTGCTGCCAAATTTTCCTCTTCTTCCTCATTTACATGTTTTCCATGTTTTGTGTGTGGATGTAATCATCCTTGGAGTCAACAAAGTTCTGTTGATAATGATGCTGTGTATGATAATCCCCAAGCATATATGAAATGTTGGCTTAGAAAGCCCATCCATCCTAGACCATGCAGCTTCTGGCAAAATGTGTTGTGTGATGAGTGCTTCAAGAGTTTTTGCCCTTAAGTTGGGCACTTCCACTAGAAGGCACTTAACAGCATTCCTCTCTATGCCCTTGAATACCCAGTGGCCCCCACGTCACAATGCTCTGTGGTACTTGCGGTGGAAGAACTTGGACTCCACCATGATGTGTTTGTTATTTTCATCCAAACCATCGATGAAGTCCAGGTGTTCTTCCAACCACCCCACTCCCCGCCTCATCGTAATCTGGGATTGTTCGAACACCCAGGAGTAAATCAAGAAAAGCACCTATTCCAGCCTTAATTTACTCCTGGCGAAGAGTGAATCAACCTGAATGGATTTTCTTCCACTACTTGCCATCGATGCTGCTCGTCACAGTTCTTGCTATTTGCAATTAATGGCATTGGCTCAACCATGCAGAACTGCTAATGGGCCATCAGTTCTGCAGAATAGGATGGCCAACATCCAGATTTGGGTAAAGATGCATTAGGATGGCGCACGCATATGGTGGCCCTGACATCATAGCTCGAGTGTTTTCACCTACCACAGCATACTATCATGGAAAATACCATCATTACGTAAGCAAACCAGCGATACTGTAATATGCAAGGAAACTTGACTCAAAGGAACTGTGATATTGCCAGTGGATCATTGCCATTATTATTATATTATTATTAATATCATCATTAGAAGAAGAAGAAGAAGAAAAATAGCTCTTTTTGAATTTACGTCCAAAGTTAAGTCATATCGGACATTGAATGGAAAGCGTGAAATGATGCTCAATGAGCCCAGGGCCCATAGAGCTTATAGTTACTCGAAATTCGTCTTTCAGGATAAGGGAAAAACCTGGAAAAAACCTTATCCAGGTTAACTCACCCTGAATGAGATTGGAACTCGGGACCTTTTGAACGCGAGGCAGACACACTACCTAGGCGGGCAGTGATAATAGTGATGATGATAAGAAGGATGATGATAATAATAATTAAGCTTACTATGCACTATTTGCATTACAGTATCGCTAGTTTATAATAAGAAAAAGAAAATGTGTGGGCAACGTCAATCTGTATTCGCATATATTAGAGCTCCACAGTTGGCAACAACTTGTTTCTGTGACATCATTCCATACCAATATAACTGTACGCCGTCATAATGCATCTTTACCTAGATTTGGGCAATCATCTTCTGAGCAAAAACTTCCTCTTTAGGCACAATTGTTAATATGGATGTTGCAGCCAGACAGCAATACACTTATGCTGTAGTTTTCAAATAACTTTGAAGGTGTGAATAATATCTGTAGAACTGATGTTTATTCATGGTAAGATTAAAGGGCTTTAACCCCTGAAGATCTATTGGACCTCACTAAAGCAGAGGGTGGAAGATAGGTGGTGCTGATAGTTGTTGACAGAAAAGTAAGAGAAATATGAATTTTTCAGCCTGCCAATCCAAGGTGGACTTTCTCAAACATAAGCAATGGAAAAAGAGTGAAGGGAGGAATGTTCCACCTGTTTCCCAGAACACCCTGACAAGGATACAATAGGACGTCATCACATTTAATGTTTTCTTGTTTATCTGTCACTTGACTTTTTCCACTGCTTATCTATACTAAGAGTAATATTACATTCTACCTAAAAATTCACTATCAAGTTTAGAAGAGAATTAAGAATAAACAGTAGTGAGCAGAGAGAGACAACTGATCATAACATATAGATATTTTAGTACTAGTATACTTACTTCAGATTTGGCATGAAAATTTTGAGAATATGTTTTACTTTACTGGTCGCCAAACTAGAATGTGATTGACAGTAAGCACATGGAAAAACACTGTAAATAAACGGGAGGGGATGAGTACGTCATAACGGTTGTCATAGTAACCATTAGAAGGACCAGTTAGTCAAGACATTTCCATGAAAATGTTAGACGCTAAACCTTGGTTGCCAATATTGTAACATGACCTGCGAGCGAGTTATGCAAACGCTGCAGTAAACACAATACCTTGGTTTTTGTTTCTCTTCCGATAATGCTGTGTAAACAGGATACCTTCACGTATATGTTGCTGTTATTTGCTATAAGGTCACAACAGTTAGAGATCCTGTACTGGCAAGTTCCTTTGCATTTTATGACAATTTCCCCTGGTTTACGTGTGTGAGTTCGTGTATCTGTGTGTGTTGTGTTGTTATCATTTGCAATTGTGTTTTAATGAATGTTTGTGTTTAAAAATAGTGGCAAGCAAAAACCTGAACTTGCTCGGGAACCAAATAAAACTATATTTGGTAAAGGTATTCCAATTAAAGGACAGGTACGGGAAATGCGAGTAATATGCTCTGTGGGAGAATACTTAGATGGGGAGAAATTGAAAGGGGAACCTATTCGATTCTCTAAGGTGCTTGATAGGACTTCACGTGCTGTAGGATCAGTAAGAACACCGTGGTTAGGATTGGGAAAGAAAAGTATTTTAAAGAAAAATGTCAGGCATTGGGGTCTAAATTAGAATCTCCCGGAAAAAAAAGTATGTAGGCGGCATTTCCCCACTTAACAAAATATCACAGGTATGTCTCTTATGTTACGATGGTCTGTACATTGATGTGTTCTTGCATGTTCTAGCATTTGTATGTAGATCCACGACTTTTCTATTGTCTTTGTGTACAGTATTATAAATAATAATAAAAATAAAATACCCATTGCAGTTGCAACTGAATCACCTTTGCGTACGTAATCATATCGCACGCTCCACCTGGCAGCAATAAGCAGCAACGTCGTCTCTACCAGTGTATCTGATACAAAAAGCTAGATCTTTCCACAAAACAATAACTAAGGTCAGATGGGACCAGTTTGAAAATGGAAGCAACTACATCCAAAACTAGCCACTGGAAAGTAAGTAAATGACATAGTGTGAAGAAACTGACTACCAAATATTTGTTTATATATGGAAGAAGATAGAAACCGTGATGTGTTAAGATGTATTTATTTAAAATGAGTCAGTACTAATAACACGAACATTCTTTTTTTTTTAATCCATGTTAACATGTTTCGGGAACATGTGTTCCCATCTTCAAAATGTGGCCGACTGACCTGTGTTGTTGTTTCTATTGTAGTGATCTAATATAATTGTGGCATCATGTGGCAGTGAAATGTACTTCCAGAGGGTACTTGGTGGCGGTAAATCAACTGTTGTTTTGTTTCAAAATGAAATCTGGCTCTTCTTTCTAATATGTGTCACGGTGATTTTATTCTGAGTCCTTCACATTTTTTGATATTTTTATACACAACCATGATTTTTAGTATAATTTCTTTACTTTTAGTGCAATTTCATGCTGGAGGACATTCTTTTAACATTGTCATGTCGGCACGTTGGCCATAGTAGCTCAAGGGTTAGAGCGGCTCTATGGCAACCGGAAGATCCGTGGTTCGGATCCCGGCTATGATATTGAATTTTTCAGTCTGACTATCTTTCCATACTTTAGCCTACACATGGCCAGTGTGAAAGAACAGTTAATTTCCATTAATTGACCTAATATTGGTTAACTATAAAGCCCGGGCCTTAAAGTACTTACACGTTGTAAGTTGCCATTAAGGTAGTTGTCTTATGTGTTTATGAGAACTCCTAAGTGGTTTACGTCGACACGTTGGCCATAGTAGCTCAAGGGTTAGAGCGACTGGACGGCAACCAGAAGATCTGTGGTTCAAATCCCGGCTATGGCATTGAATTTTTCAGTCTGACTCTATCTTTGCATTATTAATTGTTTATATACTTACTGCATATGTAGCTATATTGAAGAATTCAGTGCAGCCAAACTATCCTTGTTTCTCCACTGAATGCAATGCTGCCAACAGTCTTACTTGTCCCTAAATTACACTCTATAAGCAAACTAACACAGAGTAGTACCTAAATTGCACCACCTAGCTAACTTTTTTTTCCCCTCCCTTTGACGTCAATGCTGACTTTAGGAGGTACTTGGGTTCCGCCGAAGCATCTGACCTGAGATGAAATCAGGGTTGAGGGGTTGGCCCAACCCCTGAGATGAATGATTGATGGAGCAATTGGAATAATGGTGGGGGAAACCGGAGGACCTAGAGGAAACCCACCCCAGTGCCATGTTGTCCACAAATCCCATTTTGTGGTCGCCTGGGATTGAACCTGGGCCACCTAGGTGAGAGCCAGCAGTCTAACCACTGAGCCATGGCGCTGCCATACCTAGCTAATTGTACTAAACACACACAATAGTTCCTAATTTACATTAACTAGCTAATTAATTACACTAAACAGAACTATCCCTAGCCTAAACACTAAGTGCAATCGTTACACTACAGGGTAGACTTGCTTAATGTCTTCAATTAATTCTTGAAACGGGTCTGCTGATTGGTTTTGCAGTCATTGTGCTACAAATACAGCACCCACACTGTCTTTGCAAATGCAGCCAAGTGCCTCGTATCACCATTTAAGTACCTGCAGCGAAACTCAGGGTGCTTGCGGCCCCATCTCTTGATGGGTTGTAGGTTGGCATTGTATTCGGAACACATCTGTGTTCTCAGCAGACCCTTGTCAAATAATAATTGAAGGCAGGTCTGCTTATTATTAAAAATAAAAGGATAAGTCCATTTTACTGATTTGTCGAGCCATTTTCTGATTTTCAACAATGTACTGAACAAATCTTAAATATTTGAAGAACGGACAGAACAAACAGCCTTCTCTTCTAATAGTACAATAGATACTTTTGCTGGACAGCAAGGTTACTTTTGTAAAGCAATAAAACCTGGGAGGAAACATGGTCAGTATTTTCCAAAACTGACCTGTGCTAATTGCATCCACATGCCTTTATGCACTAGTGTAGAACAGATGTATGGGGCATTTTTGCAGAGGTTGGCTACAAGTGTTACATATCTTTCTCCTGTTGGCTGCAATGCGAGAACCTGCAGGTTGTCTGCATATACATGCACCTTGGACTTAGAAAATATTCTCGCGTCGCACAAAAGAAAGTTTCTCCGAAGATCTTTTCCCATGTGTCCAATTCTGCTACATAACTGGTCGGTTTGGTTAATATAATGTTCAGTTTGATGTTTCAGTTGGTTGTCCAGAAATGGTGTGAAACTGCAAGTTTATCCATTTGTTTGTATTTTAAGCATCTCATATGTTTTAGTCTGGTATCCAGATTTCTATTTGTTTTTCCTCTGTATACTTTATCACAATTGGAGCAATTGATTTTGTAAATTACAGCTTTTCTTTGTCTTGTGGAATAGGGTCATCTAATCGGTAATATTAAAAAGTAATTTCTTTGTGCTAAATTTGTTCTGTGTGGCTAGGCTGATGTGTTTCATGAAAATCACCATAAAGGTGTAGAGGTGTTGTATTCCATCCAAAAATACAGTATCAAGATTTTGCTGGAAATATATATTTTGAGGCTCCCTGAATCCTTGAAAGAAGTATCTTATAAAAAAAGTCTGTGTATACCCATTCATGCTTCCATCTGTCTGTAAACAGTATAACTAAAAACCCAAAAGTTGGTTACAAATCAAACTTGGTATTAAGTTCAGCATCTTCCAAGGATGTGGACTAGACTGGACTGGACTGTGCTATGGAGGGGATGCAACCAGTCTTGATCTATTGTACCTATGTTCCAAAGGGGCATTCCCAGAAGGAAGGATGAGGTGAGAGAAGATAAAGGGCGGCAGTCCCAAGGAGCTACGACAGTGCAGGGGGCAGAATACCTACACTTTACCAGCTGGAAACTGCCCAGCCAGCTAGTATAACTAGCATGCCACCCACTGTGGTCTCTAAAAGGCCCATCAGACTGAGTTTCGAGACCAGAGATGGTCCTACTGCAGAAGGAAGTTTTAGAGAGAGCATATCATCCTGCCATGCAATGCAGAGACACCAGCTGACACTTCTACTCTGAAAGAGACTACCAGATGAGAGATGATGTGAAATGATGTGCAGATGAAATGGAGGGACAGGAAATTTGGAGGATGTAATTAACCTACCTGGTGACCTGGGAAAACTCCCAAAAAGCCCAAGGGTCAGGTAGGCCAGCCATGGGAATCAAACCTGGACCTCCTGAATGTGGGCTACAGGTGAAACCACTTGAGCCATCCCCTCCGTTCCTAGGATGTGACATAAAAAGTTTCAATCCCCTTGTCCCAAACTAGCCATTACTTGGAGCACTTTTCAGAGATGTTTATTTTCTCAAAAATGGATCAAAAATTGGTATTTTGATTACAATACCATATGTTAAGATATTTTCATGACAAATGAAATTTTCCTCGTATAGCCTCTGAATTCCTCTTTATTATGAATGACTTTTGCATAACTGGCAAACTGTAAAAGAAAGACAAAATCTTACTACAAAAAATTTGTAGAACTTGGATAGGTAGAGTGAGACTGAAAAATTCAGTGCCAAAGCCAGGAGTTGAACAACAGATCTCTTGGTCTCTCTCTTTCCAGTCTTAACCATTGAGCTACCATGGCCAGCATGACATTAAATTCTCCAACTGACTCGTATTTTTCCCACTATACCACTTGGGGTTCTCATATAAAATACATTTTTTTTTAAACATTTAGGTTTGAGGTATCAACTAGGGCAGCCTTCACAAAGTAAAGACCGACCTCCCTCTACAACCATGGAGTAACTGAGCTGTCCCCAAGGGGTATCTGGCACCTCCAAGGCTCTTTTCATGGGGCAAGATCTGGAAGCTAACAAGCCCTCCCCCCATCTGGTCTGAAAACATAAGATGGGTGGAAGTGGATATGCCACTTAAACGCGCCAACCCCAAAGGGGAAGGCTACTGATTAAACCTCGGTAGGGCCGCCTGGTGATCTAGCACACCTTCTACTAGCTATGCAGGCTAGTATGCTGGAATATATTACTTCCCTCAACCCTGTCCGCAGACGTATCCGATCTCCCACAGGTGTCGGGAACACACTGCCCCTCGAGTCCAACCCAATCCGAACACCCCTATGGGAGGGGCTCGGCAGGTCGGCCCCAGGTTCTTCTAGTAATGTCAGAGGTACCACAAGTGCTAAGGGTCTGCAGCACCCGCACCACGGCAGCTGAAGGGGACGGATCCCCTCCCCTATGGGAATACAATGAAATAGTTCCGTGCAGTGGATCTACCCAAAAGTCCTAAGACCTTGGATTCCTTCAACCTGGGAGCGATGGATAACTCTGGGGATCTTTCCATAGGACAAACCTGATTTCTTAAAGGCCCCCCTCCTCCCCATTGACAACAATGTCAAGATGGGATGGAAGTGGATATGCCACTTACGTGCATCAACCCCGCAGGGAAGACTACTGATAACCTTGGTGGGGCCGCCTGGTGATCTAGCACACCTTCTACTAGCTCTGCAGGCTAGTACCCAGGACTTTTTAGGCAACCCTCTACCCACTCCGGGCCATAGGTATCCAATTCCCCGTGGGTGTCGGGAACACACTGCCCCCTCGAGTCCAACCCAATCCGAACGACTTCCCGACGGGAGGGGCTCGGCAGTTTGGCCCGAGGTTCCTCTAGTAATGTCAGAGGTACGAGTGCTAAGGGTCCGCCCGCACCACGGCAGCTGAAGGGGACGGATCCCCTACAGGACAATGAAATACAAACCGTTTATGGCAATTTACTATGCTTTAAGTACTTACTGTCCACCAACGCAAAGTAAGTCCCTGAGAAGAATGTGCTACCCAGTGCTACCCTTACACAGTGGGACAAGGACAGCGAACGTGACAGAATGCATGCTACACAAGGAGTAGAACCATTAAAAAGAACATGCGCCCTGTGCACTCTGTACACTAAAACCAAGAACATTTATTCACAAAAGTTGAAGACGTCTGAATGTTTTTCAATGGTCTGTAACTGAACTGACATGGGGTGTCATAACTATCCAGGGAGGGTGTGGGAACCTATTCCAAGCCCCCTGCATCTCAGGCTCCAGAGACTTTCTTTGTTGTGGTATACTGTAAGTCTTGTAGAACTTGTTAAAATGTGCATTTATGCGAGTACATATTTTTGTGGAGCAAAACATTCCCAAAATATATCTTGCTATTGGTTTGAATTTTCAAATAGGTGATCTTTTCTCAAATAGGAAGTTGTTTACTTTTTTGTGTCCTGGCCATGCAAAGTGAATGGAATGTCAAAATATCACTTAGCAACTAGCTCTTAAAATATTTGACTGTAGCTTAAGCCTGCTGTATTTCTCTATTCCTATTGTACCTATTAATAAATATAGAGTTAAATTATTTCTACAAATATTTATCTTGATTAATCCGAAGTAAATAGAAGAATAGTTTTACAACGGTGGAGAAAGTCATGTGTGTGCATTCACATTTTTTATAGAAGAGATGGGAAAATAAAAGTTCTGATTAAAATAATTGAATACTTATACTTCTGCTGTCCTAAGAAGCACACTTTCCTGTGAGCAATTCCGCGAACAAAACCTACTGGTAAGCTACGCTTGTACATACAACTTGTTTGAATGTAATATGGCGTAACGCATGGGTGAAAGTGTCACTGTTGTTTGTCATGCTTGCACACGTGGGTGCGCGGAGTAATAAAGAAGGGTATGTTTCTTTATACAGATGCAGTATAGTTACATTTTAAGTGTTAGCTAAGAAAAAGAATAGCTTTGCTCCACATTCACGTACGAGGTGCGTTCAAGTTATAACACTTCCTGTTTTGTTTTCAGGACTGGGACCAGATAGGAACTTCTGTTTTTTTTTTTAAATACATTTGGACTCTGAATACGTGACAGAGATGGTAGCACTGTACAGTGCATAGAACTCTAGTGGCAGCGATGAGAGTTAGGACTGCTTTTGATACTTAAAATGATGACGTTTACATTGCAAGAGCAGCGTGTAATCATGTATGTATGTTTTCTCAATTTTCGTGGTGTGACATATTGAAATTCATTGCCAGTTGAGTGAGGCATGTGCTGATGATACCATGGATGTGTCTAATGTGTGTTCCTGGGTGTGACAGTTCAATGAAGACAGAACATTGTGTGACCACAAACCAATACAGTCACGGCCTCGACCCAGCCGGTCTGACGACATGATCCAGCAAGTGGAGAACGTTGTTTTGGAGGATCGCCGATCGGGCATTTTCAGATCTTCATGCAGGATTGTGTGCACAGATCCCATGAAAATGCCAATTTTGAAGGCGATGTCTGCAACTGTCGTGGTTTATTGTCACACAAAGTTCTTCCTTCATTTAACTGTCACACCCAGGAATGCACATTGGACACATCCATGGTATCATCATCACATGCCTCACTCAACTGGCGATGAATTTCAATAGGTGTCACACCATGAAAATGGAGAAAACGAATGATTATGCACTGTTCTTGCAATGAAAATGTCACCATTTTAAGTATTGAAAACAGTCCTAACTCTCGGTGCTGCCACTAGAGTTCTATGCACTGTGCAGTGCTGCCATCTGTCACACATTCACAAAGAGTCCACGTGTATTTAGAAAAAGACTAGAAGTTTCTATCTGGTTCCAGTCCTGAAAAAAAAAGTAGGAGATGTTAAAACTTGAACACACCTCGTAAGTTATTTCATGATTTGGCTGTTGATGGCACTTTGTTACTACACAGGTTATCCTGAAGTTTGAGTGTTAACCATAACATTGAAATAAAAAATTCTCCAAATTGAGTATTGTGCTCTCAGGATATAGAAATGCATAGAGAACATCTACAAAACTGTACAGCTTTACAAAATTATCAAGATATGACTTCTAGGTACTGGGAATCCAGAAGGAGAAGGACTTCTTTGTTGACTCCAGATCATTAGTGTCATACACACATATATGAAATAATAGTCGTTATTAATTATTTTAACTATTGGGCATTGTTCCATGCAACTTATATGAGTTCATAATTTGTTTGTTATTTGACATTCAACCCCATACCAAAGAATGCATTATTTTCTAAGAATAACTTAAAACCTTTTTAAAACGCTTGTCAAACTATAAAAACACTTTTGCTCCACTTACATTTAAAATTAGGACAGATTTCGAGGAACACGCTTCCTCATCATCACCTGATGTTCGACTGGTTCTTCAGGTGACTGCCTCCCTCTCCTGGCACTGTTCAACGAGTTGAATGACATCCACTATTGGTATTTCAAAGTTCATAGTTCTTTTTATTCTTAAAAATGTGTATATTTTCCCAAACTGTTAGTTCCCAATATTTTTTTTGCCGGTACCAAAAGTTTGATGTCTTTGGAAATTTTATGATTTTTTGACCAAAGGTGATGGACTATGGCTGATTTATATGTCTGTATTTTATGCATCTTATGTGTTCTTTCATCCTTGTTTGCAAGTTTCTTTTTGTTTTTCCAATATATATTTTATGGCAATCCTCACAGTTTACACTATAAATTCCTGATAATTTGAGTTATTTAGAAACACGGGTGACAAAAGCATTTCCATATATTTTTAAAGTATAGTTTTGTTGATATATTCGCCATAGTACCAGAAAAGTTAGCACAGGATACATTAAAACTATTGAATCTACAAGATCGATCTATAAAGTTTACTGTTGAAACAGAAAAAGCCGGATGGTTACCGTTTTTGGATCTAAAAATTATGAGAAATGAAGACAAATTAGAAAATCGGCATATATAGAATATCAACACATGTGGATAACTACATTACATAAAAATAACTCCAACCCAAAAGAACACCAATATGCAGTATTTCACAGTTTAATCCATAGGTTAGTGAACATTGCATTGACTATGGAAGAATATAACAAGGAAGTAAATCACATAAAATATGTTGCAATTGTGAATGGCTTTGATCCAAAATTTATTACTAAAATGATAAACATAAAGACTGAAAACCATCAAGGACATTAGTACGTTAAAAGCTGATGACTTAAGGAAAATATATTGCAAGTTTACATATCATCCTAAGGCTTTTAATAAATTTAAAATCATTTTCCGTCATTTTCATATACAACTAGTGTCACATAACAAATACAGCATGAGAAACATACTAAATCACTCGCTCAAAAACACGAGCCCAGCCAACAAATAATCGGGAATTTATAGTGTAAAATGTGAGAATTGCCATGAAATATGTATTGAAAAAGAAAAAGAAACTTAGAAACAGGTATCAAAGAGCACATGAGATGCATAAAATATAGACAGATAAATCAGCCATAGCCCATCACTTTTGGTCAAAAAATCATAATATTTCCAAAGATGTCAAACTTCTTTTACCGGAGAACCGCTACGGCTGCCGAGAAGGCCCATCAGTAACCCCGAAAACTGGCAGAAGAGGCTCTGGTAAAATCTCTCGACTCGGTTCCTCTGCGAGGTGAGTGTGTTCCCTCAAATGCCCAAACCATGGTCCACTTCGGTGTTTGACCCCTTTTATTTATTGTTCCTTTCTTTTACCTCCCTGAACACATGTCTGAAAGATGCCACGCGCACAAGGCGCAAGGGGTGACTGGGTAACGCGTAACTCCCAGCCCCTGGTTATCCCGTAGGACTGTGTTCGTATCCGCTGATAAAGGTCAGTCCCGGGGATGGGCCAATTCATGAGCTGTTACACTCCTGAAGGCGATTGGGTCCCTCTGTCTTTTCACTGGGAGGTGTGACCCTAAAGTGAGCAAGGTCCAGGCCGGGACTCTCACCTAAGCCGTGGTGGCGCCCAGGATGTGAGCATGCCATCGGAGACATTTGTAATGGTGGAGGATACTATCGCTATGGTGCACTCTTTTAAACACCCAAAAAGTGTGAAGATATATGGAAAGGAAGTAGTTGAGTCTATTGGTCCTCGCTACTTAGTAATAACCAGAACAGAGGAAGGAAAGAACTTTTTTTCTCTTAACCCTTTTGTTATCCAGAAAGGCTTGGATAAGATAGCTGGCCCTCTGAAGTCCTGTACAAGATCCAGAAACGGTACGCTCCTGGTAGAAGCGCATTCTGTCTCCCAGGCAACAATACTGTTGAAAGCGAATTTGTTAGGCAGCTACCCGGTGACCGTTACCGTCCATAAGAGCCTCAACTCCTCGCGTGGTGTGGTCAACACCCGTGCACTGGACGGCATGACAAACGAAGAAATCCTGGAAAACCTACAAGAGCAAGGTGTGACGGCTGTGTACCCGGTTCAGCGAAGAGAGCGAGGGGACATGGTGCCTACCCGTACCCTGTTCCTGACCTTTGATCGGGTAGATCTCCCTCAGAGGATCAGGGCAGGGTATGAAACCATCGAGGTACGCCCATACATACCAAACCCGCTCAGATGCTACAAGTGCCAGCGCTTTGGGCACACCAGCACGTTTTGTAACTCTGCGTCTACATGTTGTAACTGTGGGATGACGCAGCACGATGGTGCGTGCTTGGCGCCAGTTAAATGCGTGAACTGTGCTGGTGACCACCCATCCAGCTCCCGAGAGTGCCCACGCTTTGCGGAGGAGAGGGCGATACAGGAGATCCGAGTGAAAGAGAAGGTTTCCTTCTCGGAAGCCCGCTAGCTCGTGCATACTCGAATACCATCCATCCCGTAGTCCGCTACTTACAGCTCAGTAGCGGCTAAGCTGGTACCGAGGAGAGAGATCGCCACTCAGACAAGTGCTATCGCTGAGGTCACCATCGCTGAGAAGATCATAATTCCATCACCTACGAAGCTTGCCAAGAAATCAGCCTGCTCAACACCTACGCCATCCAAGCCGGCATCGGGAAGGCGATCGACATCACTGTCACCGGCTAAAGCATCTACCTCTAAGACTCAGAAGCCCGTTGTGTACGAAGCCCCGCCTAAACAATTCAAGACCAGCTACACAAAATCTGACTTCCTCAAAGAGCCCAGCAAAACTACCAGCAGAAAATAGAACCCTAGGGCGTCGAAAAGTTCCTCCTCAGAAGAATCTTCAGGTGAGGACACGGATCGACAATTGTCATCCTCGTCGCTATCCATGTCCAACCGTTTTGGGGTCCTCGAACCGAAGTTCTCTATCGGCAAGGGGGCCTCATCCGTAGAGGAGATGGACCACGAGGATACGGACCACACTGCATGAACGGCAACGAAAAAGCGCCAGGATAAACCCGACGAAGAAGAAATAGGTGTTAGCCCTACACCGAAGAAAAAGTGTAAACTGATTCGGCCACCGTTAAAGTCGTCTTAATGTAGACCAACTTTTACATCCTATCTCCATAGTTCCAATGGCTATCCTCCAATGGAACATACGGGGTTTAAGAGCACATCGACCAGAACTGGAACTTCTGCTCAGTAAGCATAACCCCTTGTTGGTATGCTTACAAGAGACTAAGCTACGACTGCAAGACAAGTTTAAAATCAGACGCTACACACCATTGAGGTGTGATATTGAAACAGAAGAGGGCATTCCAGCTCACGGGGGCACAATGATGCTCCTCAGGGATGACATATTTGTAGATCCGTTACAGCTACAATCTGATATACAATCTGTAGCTGTAAGGATTAAGCTGCCATCAATCGAATTTTGCATTTACAATGTATATGTACTGCCATCAGAAGACCTCTCGTTAATTGACCTTGAAGATCTGGTTTCCCAACTTTCAACACCTTTTCTAATAGTGGGAGACTTTAATGCCCATCACCCACTTTGGGGCTCAACTCGGGCATGTTCAAGAGGCAACGTCATTGCAAAATTCTTGGAGAGCAATAACTTGGTTCTCCTGAATACCGGAGAGCCAACGTTCCTTTCAGATGCCTTTAACACCTATTCGCACATCGATTTGGCAGTGTGTTCATCCCAGTTAGCAGTTTCATTACAGTGGAATGTCATCTCTGATTTACATTCCAGCGACCACTTCCCATGTCTTCTTAGTCTCTTAGCACAAGATGTCTCCCTCACGTATCCCTAGATGGCGCTTTGATCATGCCAACTGGAACCTTTACACCCAGTTGGCTGTCTTTGATTACAACGAGAACGATTCTGTGAATGATTTGGTTGATCATCTCACAGAGAAAATTCTTTCCGCTGCAGAACAGTCTATTCCACGTTGGGCTACCCAACCCGGTCGATTTCCTGTCCCATGGTGGACCAACGACTGCCGGAATGCTATTCGTGCTCGTAGACGTGCTCTGAGGGTATTCCAATGACACCCTACCCTAAGTAATCTAATTGAGTTCAAGAAAGCGCGTGCAAAGTCTAGGCAAATACTTAAGGATAGCAAAACGATCTCATGGAGCAACTTTGTATCATCTTTTAAGAGAAGTACACCTTCATGTGTTGTATGGGATAGGTTACGACTCGTGGCCGGAAAATCAACCCACTTGCCAATCGCTGGTCTCAAAACACCTGCAGGAGTTGTTGTTGATCCGTTTGTCGTGGCTAACACCTTCGGCTGTGCTTTCGTTTAGGTGTCTAGCTCCAGTAATTATACTCCTGAGTTTATCTCAATTAAGACTCAGGTAGAATCACAAGGTTTCGTGTTTAGTTCCAGAAACCTTGAAGATTATAACCGCCTCTTCACCTTGGCAGAGTTAGAACATGCTCTTTCATCATCGCGACTGACAGCACCAGGACCGGACGGAATCCACGTTCAAATGTTACAACATCTCTCACCTGAAGGTTAGGCATTCCTGCTTGAGGTCTATAACCGTGTTTGGGTTGATGCCACGTTTCCTGACAAGTGGCGAGAAAAGCCATCATTATTCCTATATTAAAAGCGGGCAAGGACCGTCACCTCCCTTCTAGCTACCGTCCTATTTCCCTCACCAGTTGCGTATGCAAGGTGATGGAACACATGATAAATGTGCGGTTGGTATGGTGGCTGGAAACGCACAACCTACTGAATAACATCCAGTGCGATTTTCGACGACGCCGTTCAACAGTGGATCATCTTGTGTCCATGTCGACACAGATTATGTACGGATTTCTTAAAAAATGTCAGTCGGAATATTTTTTGACCTCGAAAAGGCTTATGATACGTGTTGGCGGGCAGGGTTGCTACGTACTCTGCACACCTGGAATATACGTGGACGCCTACCACTCTTCCTTCAGGAATTCTTGAAAGACAGCGTATTCCGAGTAAGGGTTGGCTCAGTTTTTTCGAATCTTTTTGTTCAAGAGAACGCTGTTTGCTATTGCGATTAATTCTATCTCGTCTACTGTACATCTCAGCGCACTCCGTTTTTAGAGCGCCATCTTCAGACCACCTTGGACAACCTTAAGGGTTGGAGTTTAAAAAACGGCTTCCGATTCTCCGCTGAGAAAACCATCTGTGTTAACTTCTGGCGTCAGCAGAGTCGACTACCTCCAAGGCTCCGGCTAGGCGCTGATCTACCGTTTGCAGATGAGACGAGGTTCCTTGGATTGATATTTGATAGAAAACTTAGTTGGTCGCCGCATATAGCACAACTGAAAGCACGATGTGACCGATATTTAAATATTGCGGGTAACAAGAGGAAAATCGTGGGGAGCGGATCATACAGTGTTATTGCGACTTTATGGCGCACTCATCCGTTCCAGATTAGATTATGGTAGTATCGTTTACGGCTCAGCACGTCCTTCTGTGCTGAAGAGATTAGACACAGTCCATAATTGTGGCATATGTATAGCAGTTGGGGCATTTCCAACGAGCTGAGTTATAAGCCTGTATGCTGAGTCTGCAGAACCTCCTCTGCAGTACAGGCGCAACATGTTATTGGCAAATTATGGCTGTGGGCTTAATTGCATGCCCACACATCCAACGTATACACCGTTCCTTAATACCTTCTTGGACGTGCGTTATAGGAACACTTTTATTAAACCAAAGCCACCTGGTTTTCATTTCCGGGAGCTCCTTAGACATCTTGATACTGAAATGCCCAAGATGTATCCTAGGGGGGAGAGGACATACCCTCCTTGGTTGTGCAGAGCGTCCCACGTTGATCTGGGCATGACTAAATATGATAAATCTACCATGTCTATGTGTAGTATCCGCACATGTTTTCTAGAATTTTTATCGCGATATGAGGACCATTTTGTAATTTATACTGATGGCTCCAAGAACTCAAATGGTGTTGGTTGTGTTTACATGTGTGGAGCCAAACCGTATACATTTGGATTCCACACTAGCACTTCCATTTTTACTGCAGAGCTTTTTGCAATATACCGGGCCATTTTACACGTACGTCGACGAAAGTTGGGGAACTGCTTAATCCTGAGTGATTCCCTCAGTGCACTTCAAAGCCTACGGCAGCTGTACAACTACCACCCTATTGTGCAGCGTATACAGGATGCCCTCCACGTTTTACACGCTTCTGGCGTTAACGTGGTGTGTGCATGGATCCCTGGTCACGTAGGCTTGCGGGGGAATGAAATGGCGGATTCAGCAGCCAAGACGGCTACCATGAAGTCCAGTGTTTGAGTACCATCTGTGACATCGGAAGACTTTAGGGCCGTATTGCGGAGAGCTGTGCAAACCTGCTCACAGGAAGAATGGTCCGCTCTCCGCAATAATAAACTTTGATCTGTCAAAGAACTTCCGATTCCCTGGGTTACCTCCTGTCGGTCATCTCGTCGCGAGGAGGTGAGTTTGGCTCGGTTACGAATTGGGCACTGCTTTTTTACTCATAGTTTTCTTTTTAAAAAGGAGCCTGCTCCACTGTGTCCGTTTTGCAAAGAAGCGTTGTCTGTATGACACGTGCTGCTAGAGTTCTTTCACCTAGCACACCTTAGGACGTTTCTGCAGCTGCCGGTCAGCTTTGCAGAAATGTTAGTGGACGATAACACAGTAGGGAGAAGGTTTTTAGATTCTTTTCTAGATTAGATTTTAGGATTTAGCAAATAGAATTTATGGCTTTTTAGATTATATTTCTATTGTTTTTATATTATTTTAACTCGTATGTATTTTTTGTAAGTCTATTGACATATTTATAGTGTTTTAGAGGAATTTATATCTGGCTTTTGCCATGAGCAGTTTGTTTTACAGAGGGCGCTGATGACTTCTGCAGTTGAGTGCCCTTATACTCATCATCATCATCATCTTTTACCGGCAAAAAAGTATTGGGAATTAACAGTTTGGGAAAATATGCTCATTTTTAAGAATAAAAAGAGAACTATGAACTCTGAAATACCAATAGTGGATGACGTCATTCAACTCATTGAACAGTGCCAGTAGAGGTAGGTGGTCACCTGAAGAACCAGTCGAACATCAGCTGATGATCAGGACGCGTTTTCCTCGAAACATGTCCTAATTTTAAATTTAAGTGAAGCTAAAGTGTTTTTATAGTTCGATAAGTGCTTTAAAAAGGTTTTATTGATGAAGCTCCAGTGTTCCTAAATACTTCTTTCTATTTTATAATTTTATTAATAACTTAATTGTTTGATATTTATGTTATAGGGTCACCAGGCAAATGCTGGTGAGTAAATTACATCCTCAAAATTTCCTGTCCCTCCATTTCATCTCCATTATCATTTCATATCATCTCTCATCTGGTGGTCTCTTTCACGGTAGAAGTGTCACCAGGAGTGTCGTTGTTGCATGGCAAGATGTTATGCCCTAGGGAAAAACTTCCTTCTCCGGTAGCAGGGTCTCCGAACCCAACTTGTTGGGCCTTTTCTAGATCACAATAGGGTGGGATGCTGGTTGTACTTGCCTGCTGCGGAGTTTCCAGCATGTAAAGTGTAGGGACCCTCTCTCCTGCACTGTCATGGCTCCATGACTGCCTTCTCTCGCCTCATCCTTCCTCCAGGGGGTGCCCCTCTTGGGGGAATAGGTACAATAGGCCAAGTTCACAACTCTGTACCGAAGCCCCTCTGTAGCATAGTGCAGTGCAATAAACGTGAATAATATTAATGCATGTACTTTAGGGATTGTGTCAGGAGATGTTACTGCTTGAATTCTCTAAGTGAGATTGCTAACATAAGAGAGAGATGATGATGATGATTTGTATTTAAGGGCACTCATCTCAGTGGTCATCAATGCCCTTTCAAAAACTGTATTTCACTTTACTATACTTCCTTTGACTTATCTTTAAAGGCGGTGCCATATGTAGTAAAAGCGGGCGTTAAACACTACCCATTTTATTTCATTTGCTCTGGCTTTGCTTTGACTCCGCTTTGGTTTTGCTTTGGCTTTGTATTAGCTTTGCTCTGGCTTTTCTCTAGTTCCGCTTTGGCTTTTCTTTGACTTTACCCTTACTTTACTCTTTCTCTGCTCTAGTTCTGCTGTGGTTCTACTTTGTCTTTACTCAGGCTCTGCTCTGGTACTGCTCTGGCTTCTCTCCGGCTTCACCCAAACCTCACTCTAACTTGGCTCTGGCTAGGTTCTGGCACACCTTCGTTCCCGCTCTGGCTTCGCTCAGGCTTTGCTGTAGCCTCACACTAACTTCATTCTGTGCCTTAACTCTGGCTTCGCTCTTCCTTTGCTCTGGCTAGGCCTGGGTCACCACTTCATTGCCGCTCTGGCTTCGCTCAGGCTTTGCTGTGGCCTCACACTAACTTCATTCTGCACCTTAACTCTGGCTTTGCTCTGCCTTCGTTCTGGCTAGGCTGGGGTCACCACTGCGTTCCCGTTCTGGCTTCTCTCAGGCTTCGCTGTGGCCTCACACTAACTTCATTCTGTACCTTAACTCTGGTCACCACTCCGGCTACGCTCTGGCTGCACTTTGGCTTTTTCCCGGCTAGGCTTCGGTCACCACTACAGTCCCGTTCTGGCTTTGCTCTGGCTAGGCTTCAGTCACCACTACGGTCCTGTTCTGGCTTTGCTCTGGCTTCACTCTAACATTCATTAACTTCACTCTGGCTTGGCTTTTGCTAGGCTCCTGTCCCGTTCTGGCTTCGCTGTGGCCTCACACTAACTCATTTTGTAACTTACTCTGGCTTCGCTCTGGCTAGGATTCAGCCACTACCCCGATCCCGCTCTGTCTTGGCTCTGGCTTCACTCAAACCTCACTCTAACTTCACTCTGTATTCAATCTAACTTGGCTCTGGCTAGGCTCCGGCCTACCTTCGGTCCTGCTCTGGCCTCACTCTAACTTCATTCTTTAACCTAACTCTTGCTTGGCTCTGGCTTCACTCCGGCTTGGCTCTGGCCAGGTTCGTGCAAGCCTCCGGTCCTGCTCTGGCTTAGTTCTGGCCTCACTTTAACTTCAACTGTAACTTAACTCTGGCTTTCCTGTGGCTTTTTTCTGGCTCCACTCTGGTTTTGCTTTGGCTTTACCGCAAAGTGAGATTTGTGGTGGACAACACGGCGCTGGGGCAGGTTTTCTCCGGGACCTCCGGTTTCCCCCGCCATCTCATTCCACCGGTGCTCCATCTTCATCTCATGTACCATCAGTGTCACTGCCTGCGGTGCCGTATGTAGTAAAAGCGGACATTAAACACTACACATTTGGCCTTACCTTGAATTTAGTTTAATTTAATTTATTTAAGATAGAGTAAGGTCAAACATGGATGTGGACCTTGTTTGGGCGTTTGGCATTAGCTCTTTCACCACTCAGAGGCACCCATTCGAGAGATTTGTCTCAGACCCCAGAATTGCCAATTCCTGTACCTACTGCAGTAGGCCCCTGGGGGGTAAGAGAGAGATGAAATCCATTAGTTTGATAAGCTTTTTGGGGTTTAGCTTCACAGATTCCTATGCCTATGCTATGACATTGCTTCATTCCTATTATATAAGCATCCTTCTGTTATGCTTTGTGACTTGGTGTATGGGACTGAGCTTTGTGTGGTTGGGAGGAATGCAATCCATTTTACTTTGAGCAAGAATGGCATTAGATAGAGAAGGGAAGTGCTAATGGCCAGATAGACCATGGTGTTTCAGGATTCAGGAATGCATAAAACTGAACGGGGCAAGTAAGTGCCAAACCACATTAACCGGTGCTACTTGTCTAATCATGTAGTATGCCACACTATTTAAGGCTAATCTTTCTACTACAATGTACATTTAGTTTAAATTAATTCAAAGTGCCTAATATAGGCAAAAGTAAAAGGAAACATACACACCTAGCTAGCCATTGTTATTCATTTTCACATAACTGCCACTGCGCAAGGTCTTCCTTATCACCGTCACTGAAAATATGTTCACAGTCGCTATCACTGGTGGTGGAACTATCATAATCTTTTGTGAAATTCACAATGATATAATCTGTAACACCTGACATAGTTCTGTCGTTTCAATATTCAGCTTGTTTCCTCACTTTCTTGCAAAACCTTACCCAGTCGGCTTCTGTTACTGCTTCAATGACCTATTTTAAGTTCTTGCAGTTTCTGCAAACTCAGGTTTCCATTGATGTTGCAGCTTCTCACACAATCTTTTATCTTAGCCCAAGCGAACTAAATAGGATTTAATATGGTGGTAATCTTACTGGCATGTGTTCTAAACTCTCAAAATCATATCAATTCTGTACTCCTTTTTTTCTTGGGCGATGGACTTCCAGAAGGGAATAAATCTCCTTTCCTTATTTCTTCATTGCAATTAACACCACATATCTGCAAGAAATTCACTCTCTTTCTTCATAGAATATATGGTTGGGTACTTTTCAGATAAGACTTAATGTCAGAAATTAAAACTGAAGAAGGTAGGATGTGTAGAATAAGCATTTCTTTTAACCATTTCTCACAGTTTTGGGGGTTCATTTGGCCATGGTAATCTCCACCGGTGCTTCCTGCCTAATGGAGAAGTTTCACTCAATTCACAAATATCTTCTTGCCTCCAGCATGTAAAAGAATGAGTCAATTGCCTGCATTGTAGGAACTTTTGGCCACTCCATAAACCTCTACAGACAGCTCATCTTCACAGTTACTATATGGCAAAGCGAGAAAGCATATCGACAAAAATTCGCAACACAGAGATGTTTACCTCAGCTTATTGTACATACACGATGAGTCCAGTGTATGTATACTCTGTCCAGATGTAATCATGTCTTCTGGACAACAACGTGTCATAGGGTAAAGGGAGGTATTTTCATGACATAGGCAATTTCGTGATATTTTTTTGAAGGGATGTCACAGAGAAACCAGTTGGTGTTAACGTGCCTGCCGATATCTCCTGAGCTTTAGGAACAAATATGTCAACTACCGACAGTGAAAGACAAGTTAACACCAATTGGTTCCTCTGTGACATCCCTTCGAAAAAGTATCACAAAATTGCCTATGTCACGAAAATACCTCCCTTTACCCTACATTGACAGGTGCGAGAAATCATATCATATAGACACATGCAGCTTCCAATCGCTCTATTTGTGTTTTGTAACTTATTGTACATCAACCTACTAATATTTCACTCTTCTAACTGACCAGATAAAACCGATAAGGGCCAATGACAGTGCTGGTCACCTGAAGGTCGATACACCTCAACGCTCTGTCGAGTAATGTGTTACTGTCCAGCCAAGCTTCATTTAAATAAATTAGGTTTTTGCAAGATTCCTGCAAAGCTTTAATATATACAAGGTACTCATGACGACACTGCACAATTTCAGATTTCTCAATCTTCCATTTGCGTCCACAATTTTCTAAATCAAAGATTTTATACCCCAAGGAAAATGTATCCTCTGCTTAACAATCTGCAGAAGTTTCTTCGCTGTTGCAGCTACTTTTTGTATTTTGTAGAATTCCTGAACATCAATCTGGATAACACACTTATTAAATTCATCCACAAACCATTTTGATTGTCTTTCAATGTATTTTGTTTTTCTTTTTTTTTTTCTCCCTGGTGTTGAAAATACAACGAAATTCCAGTTTGCTTCTGAAGTTGTTTACCCTCCTTTCTAATCTTCATAATGAAATTTTCTGATTTTCCACAATAGTCTGTGACCATTTTTGTTGCCTGCTTGAGTGAAAATTTAATTTTGCCTAAGTTCCTTATCACATTCTTCTGTGATATTCCAAATCAACTGACAAGCCTCAAATGACCTCTGATGTATCCTCAGCCATTAAAGGTTACGGTAGCTTAGACTTGTAACATTCATAACAAATGCTTAGAAGCAAGAGCACCACCACTGGACTATGATCACGAGGTCTACCCGAAAGTCCGAAGACTCCGGGCTCTGTCAGCCTGGAAGCGATGGAAAACTCCGGGGTTCTTTCCTTGGGGCAATACCTTGAGTCTAAAAAGCCCCTCCCATCGACAACGTCAAGATGGGTGGAAGTGGATATGCCATTTATGCACGTCAACCCCGCAGGGAAAACTACCGATAACCTCGGTGGGGCCACCTGGTGATCTAGCACACCTACTAGCTCTGCAGGCTAGTACCCGGGACATTTTAGGCAACCCTCTGCCCCCTCCGGGAAGCTGGACCCTGGCTGGACGTACCCGATCTCCCATTGGTAACAGGAACACACCCCCTCGAGTCCAACCCAATCCGAACAATTAAAGGTTATGGTAGCTTAGACTTGTAACATAACAAATGTTTAGAAGCAAGAGCACCACCACCGGACTGCCTAAAGTGCACATGTACGGAACAATAACAATGTAATGTGGTAATTTCTGTTTATGCAAACATTGCCTCACATAACCAGCATACCCCGCTCTCCCCCTTAACCAACTTCCCCGCATCTGGAAACCACACAGTTTATGGTCCTGTACAATACATCCCTTGGCTATGCCTCGTGACTTAGAGCCTTTAATTCCTTGGCTATGCTTTGTAGCTTAGAGCCCTTAAATGAGTCATTATTTGTATAAGGATGGCAGTGTTTGCTAGTCATATATTGGCTGCTCTGCTTATGAAGTGGCATAAACAAGGAGATAGCGCATAGAGCATGCATTTACATTTACTCCCACTGGGTATGGTAGCTTTTCCTACAGTTTCACCTTCTCATATGTACTGCTTACGGTGTACAGAGGAAGTGTTTTATAATACCCAAAAATTCATTGTTGAGATTTCACCAGAAATATGCAATTTCAGAAAGGTAGATACAGATTAAAAAATTCACTACCATAGCTGGGATTTGAACCACGGATCTCCCAATCTCCATCCGGTTACTCTTAACCACTGAGCTATTATGACAACATGCCAGCATGGCATTAAATTCTTCAATTGATTTGTATTTTTCCTGGTAAACAACTAGTCCTCATAAACATATGCGACAACTACCATGATAGCAACTTAAAATGCTGTAGGTACTTAAGTTCTAGGCTTTATAGTTGAGACCACCATTAGGTTAATTAATAGAAATTGTTCTTTCACACTATTATGTGTTTCAAATGGGAAGAGCTCTCACATGTGGCGAATCAGATGCTGCGTTAGAGCCTTCACCATTGCCACCTCGTTATCCCCACTCTTTTTATATTTCCCTTTCTCTTGCACACTTGCAAATCTTCGTGGTGCTAGACGTAAGGGAACGCAAACTGAATTTTCCAAAGTTTTATAATAATGCAGTTGTTGAAATCACAAATACAACATGGATATTCACATATTATGCAAATGGTTAAAATATTTAGTTTAAAATTAATTATAGTTTATGAATTACTTATTTTTCTAATCCAACGAAAATACCAGCGGTGCATCCGTATAGTGGTGAATGTTATTTATGTTAAGAGATAATTCGTCATTGGAGAACCATGGTTCAAATCTCAGCCGTGGCATTGAATTTTTCATGTTGACTCTGACTATGAAAAATCTTAAGCCTATATATGACTAGTGTGAAGAAATGATTAATTTCCATCAATTAACTAAAATAATAAGAGTTAAATGTTGAAGCCTGGGTCTCGAGTACTTATGATAGTAAGTCGCCACAAATGGTGTATCTCGGATACGAGAGCCCATGGTGGTCTACTGGGGAAATATATGAGTCAAATGTAGAATTTAATGCCATGACGGCAAGTTGGCCATGGTAGCTCAATGGTTTAGAGTGACTGGATGGAAACCAGGAGATCTGTGGTTCAAATCCCGGCCGTGGCATTGAATTTTTCATGTTGACTGTCCAACCACTTGTTTACATAATTTGAGTTTTGCAGTTTCCTCTTATTTGATGGTTCTTGTGTATGTTTCCTCTTTTCATATTTCAAAGCTTCAATGTCAGACTCTTCACTGTTGATGGTTTAATTTATCTTAATTTCATTGAAATCCTTGACCCAGTTATTAAAAGCAGTTTTCTTCAGTGTGAGAGTAGAAAGAAAAAAGTGTACACACCCTTCCTTTTGACCCATCTACTAGGGTTAGATAAGTCATAGTCATACTGCTTGATAAGATTATGTTTTTTTAGTACTCTTCTAATAACTGGCCTAAAGTTCATATGGCTATTAATATACATTATTTCCTCCTGCCAGGTATTCAAGTTCCAGAATCTTTCATGTACTCTCTTTTGTATATTTTTGTCGAATTCATGGCACATGAAGTTTCTTTTGCTTAATTTGTTCTCTTTGTGTGGACGAGTTTTATAATGCACAAGATTTAACTTGACCCCTGGTTTGTAGAAAGAGAAAGAAATACATACTCAACATCTCTTTCTAACTCGCCCCTCTTTTATGGCCAGCCAGGCAGGGCAGACACATCAGTGGTGGATGATCCTTCCTCATCCTCCCAATTTGGTTCCTGTTCCCCTTCATTGTCAGAATTTGCAAAATGTTTATGTTCATTATCTGAATCATCTTCTAAATTAATCATGAACCTATCATTAATTTCATCTATTAATCCATCTTTCTCTCAATAAAACTGTTCTATCTTTTCAACATCTTTACAAGCTCCCTGCCAATTTTGTTTGGACACTTTACCTACTACACATTCAAACATTTTACCTCACTATGCTTGAATGATATGTTGTGTGCCCATATAAGTTCTATAGCATTTAAATCACAATGATACGGAGGTAGTTGTATTACAGCGTAGCCGTGCATTTGCGCTATGCAATCTATTTCAACAATTTTGAAACCGTCTTTTTTCAGCTTTATTAATTCGTTAAGTACAGCTTTGGTGGAATGGGGATCAAACTCAATATTATTGTCATGAAGCTATGAGTGCATTACTGATTTAAGTGATGATGATGTCGGAGCCTTGTTGATTTGAGTAGAATGATAAGATACGTTGTCTGTTACTATAGCACTAATGGGGGAATGTTGGGTAACAACTGATTAATAAACCAATTTTTAAATTATTAATTTATAGATGAGTCGTATTTATTACATGTTTCACTATGCATTTCTTCATGATAGTCATTGCTTGATTATAATTTAAAACTCAGAAGAGCGTTGGGAGTGAAACCTGTCAAACTCTCCACATGTAAGAAAATGCTGTCCTTTGCCTATTGGGATGCGTAGTGGAAATTCAAAATCGTCCTCTCCACTTTTCCACACTTTGTTTTTCGAGTGATTTATATTGATCCAGGTTTCATGTAATTAAATCATAGGAGCACTGGAAGTCCTTACCTCTCATTTTTCTTAGAAATTCAAATCTTTTTGCTACAATGTCTGGCTGTTCCATCAGAAACTTTTCTCCGCGCGAGTTCTTTACAAATCTAAATTTCATTTGATGCAGTACTTTTCGCAAGCTCCATAAACTCCCGTTGGACAATTTTTTTCTTTTAGAACTTTATTTATGACTTCCAAGCTGGGCAGAAAATCAGTCCGATAGAGTGAATAAATAGATTGTCTTATTGCAGCGGCACATAGTCTATTGCTGTTTTTGTGGGTTTTTCATTTGGACTGTTTTTTACCGGGACTCTATAAAATTACCACTTGCTTGCACTTCATTTTGTTCTTTAAGTATTCTTTTCACAGTACGAGTTGAAACACCTGTAGCTGCAGTAGTTATTTCAATTATGCTCGACACATATATAGTTAGCTTTCTGCATTTTAGGGCCTTACATTCATTTGTAAACAATGTATGAACCTTAATCACAATTTCCCTACCATCTGATCTTATAACTTTTCCCTTTCTTCCCATGCCTCCTAGAACTAACGTAGACACTAGTCCTATTCCCAATAGTATGCTTAAAATGATCAAAAAAATTTTAACTTCAAAATGCATTTTTCACTTTTTTTTAGTTAATGGAAATTAATCATTTCTTCACAGTAGCTATAAATAGGCTAAGGTTTTTGATAGATAGTCAACATGAAAAATTCCGTGCCATGGCCGGGATTTGAACCATGGATCTCCTGGTTTCCATCCAGTTGCTCTAACCCATTGAGCTACCATGGCCAACTTGCCATCACAACATTAAATTCTCCATTTGACTTGTATATTTTCCTGGTAAACCACTAGGGGCTCTCGCATTCGAGATCTACCGTTTGTGGCGACTTACTATCGTAAGTACTTGAGTTCCAGGCTTCATCATTTAACTCTTATTATTTTAGTTAATTGATGGAAAATAATCATTTCTTCACACTAGCCTTATATAGGGTAAGGTTTTGGATAGATAGAGTCAACATGAAAAATTCAATGCCATGGCCAGGATTTAAACCACGGATCTCCTGGATTCCATCCAGTCGCTTTAACCCATTGAGCTACCATGGGCTACCATTGAGCTACGTTTCCAATACATTAACCGATAGTTCACTTGCAACACCACTGATACGTACTTGTGCTTACCTTCATACCACAGCAGGTAATTAGGGAATGCAATAGGGCTTTAAAGGGAACTAACCATTTCAAGGAAAGAAACCCAGTGCCCATGCTAGACAAGGATAGTGCAAAAAGTGCCAAGTTAAAGCTCATGCATTTTAGGTAGTAATTTTCTTCCCCCACGTTCAACAATAATGTATGCATTGGCATCCTTGTTCCGCCCTTGATGCTTCTTCCTGTGCATTCTTCATTCTTTATTTTTCTTCCCCAAGTCCTTGTAATTCTCTTCATTGTCGTCTTCATTTCCACTATCTAGAATATCGTTGTTAGTCAGGTAGCTCTACTCCTGCTATATCAGATAAAGTAGACGTATTTTGGTCTCAGTTTACAGTTGCCTAAACTGGTATCTTCACTTCCACCACCATTTGAGAGAACTGCAATCTGTGTGTCATTATGTCAATTGTATCAGAATCACCCACTATAAATGCATCAGTCATTACTGTCACTGTTGGCATGGTTGTTACTGGAATAGCATCCCATGGCAATACAATACACACTTTATCTGTAACAATATAAATAACTTATTCTATATTGCCTCAATATGTTTTTTAGTTTCTAAACAGTTAAAATTGTAGTGACTGCTATATAAAATCATGACTTAACTAAATTATTTGTTATAGTGATGCATTTATAATGATTTCAAACCATCATAAAATTAAATATCAAAAATACTCTAAAATAAACTTCATACATACCCAATACAACTACCTCGTCTGCAATATTGTGTGCAGAATGTAAGGCATCTTCAGAAACCAGTGAATCCAGTGCCAATTTTACCAGATGTCTTCCTCTGCCATCCATTATTGCAAAACAGACTGGCTAAAATTGACTGTGGTGCTGTTCAAGGCTGCAGTGAAGTAAACATGCTGACTGAATGTTGGTGACAATCTATATGTTCGGCTGATAAAAATCATAAAGATTGAACAATGCTGTGCACTATTTTGGTTTTGTTAGTGAAATAGAGCTTCATCATCATACAGAGAAATTATTCCATTGTTGACAATTACAGTATGAAGTGGTGTCACATTTTGACTCTGACCTTGTATTAATTTCAGAAGGCCTGACTATATGAATAGATTATTTTAAGTTCTTATGCGACTGTCACTTCAACTTCTGCATCCGGAAGTAATTAAAGTTACTCCGATTCTGAGGCAAAAATATTTTCATAATTATGAGGGCTGTTCAATAAAGAATGATCATAATTTTTTTTTCGGTCATAATTTTTCGCACTGAATCTTAATCTTATATTCTGTTAGCTTAATATGAAACAAACACGCCATAGTAGTTTCATTGTTGGTACTCCTGGTTCCTGCCTGTGAGAACCAGGCAAGTTCAGACATGTTCAGTATCGCCTACCGCTGCAATGAAGGTAACACGCAAGGAACAATATGCAGCTTTGAAATTTTGCTTTCGCCTCAACAAATCTTCAGTTGAGGCCTATACAATGTTACAGGAGGCCTATGGAGACTCTGTTCTTCCCTATAGCACATCTCGAGGGTGGTTTAAAATGTTTAAAGAGGGGAGACAATCAATTTCAAAGGAAGGTGGACCCGGTGCTCCAGTTACTGCTCTTATGGAAGAGAACATCAACACTGCTGCTGCCATTGTGAGAGAGGATAGACGAATTACCTTAAGATCCCTTTCTGAAATACTGAACATTTCATTGGGTGCCACCCACACATTGGTGACAGAAACATTACACATGAGATGTGTTTGTGCACGATGGGTTCCAAGACTGTTGATTCCCAAACAAAAGAACATTCGCATGCAGGTCTACATGCAGTTAAATTTGATGTTAGAGGAAGATCCAGAGTTTCTTTCAAATGTAATCACTGCAGATGAAACTTGGCTACATCATTTTGATCCTGAGAGCAAACAGCAAAGCTCAGTGTGGAAATCTCCATCACCAACCCCCAAAAAAGCAAAAGTGGTTGTTTCTGCTGGGAAAGTTATGGTCATCTCATTCTTTGATATTCATGGAATGGTTTATCAGCATGTTCTACCTGCACGCACATCAGTAACTGGACAATACTACAGGGATGTCCTGAAAACATTGTAAGCCCATATCAGGCGCAAAAGTCCATATTTCGGTGAAGCAGGCTGGATGCTGCACCACGATAATGTGCGGCCGCATATTGCTAATGTTGT
This sequence comes from Mantis religiosa, assembly GCA_030765055.1. NCBI lineage: Eukaryota > Metazoa > Arthropoda > Insecta > Mantodea > Mantidae > Mantis > Mantis religiosa. Next base: position 468,056,897 of record CM060950.1, read on the forward strand.
TGCTGAATATCCTGCAAGTATCAACGTGAAGTTCATCCCTCACCCTCCCTATAGTCCGGATTTAGCTGCATGAGACTTTTTTCTATTCCCTAACTTGAAGAAACGCCTTCATGGGAGGCATTATCCATCATCAGAAGCAATGGTGAAGGCTGCAGAGGCGATTTTTGAAGTATCTCAAAAAATGGTTTCCAGCCATGTCTTTGAAGACTAGCAGAAATGCTGGGACAAGTGCATCACATTCAGGGGAGACTATTTTGAAGACTCTTCAAAATTATGAGTATAAGTAAAGGTACGTTGTCAAAAAAAATTGTGATCATTCTTTATTGAACAGCCCTCGTGTATTAATTCTTCTCATTATACTATCATATGCCTTAACTTTAATTACACACAAATAAGTTAGAAAATATAACATTAATACAGAAATATTACATTCTTTTAACGCTGCCTTCTGTCTTAAGTCGGCTATGTAAAACAAAAGGCGCATGTTTAGTCGGCTATATGAAGTACTGACTCACATTTTCTGTACTAGAATATATTTGCTGAAATTGAACTAATATTGCCATATCCTCAATGCTACCGAGAAAATAAATTTAACACTGCATTAACACAAACCATAAATCAAAAAAATAATTATAAGAGGGTGCTTTTTCTTTCTCTTGTAAAATTTCCTTCACTTCACATGACCGTTTTTAAGGTGAAAGGACAATATACAATGGAAAAGTCTGTTACTTCTTACTTTTTTTTTTGCCTAACACATATTCACCATTTTTGTGTATTTTCTTAATTTTTTACATACCATTTTAATCTGATTTTTCATACATATTTTTCGGCTTTCTCAACATAGTCATCTGATCTTGAGTTAAAACTCTTCATAACTTTAAGCTCTGTTGGGAAATCTTTCCATTTCTCTAGTATTAAATTCTCGATGTAGTACATTTAGTGCATCCATTCCCCACTGTCCTCCATCTTAAGCACTTAAATTCTTTAGACTTGTCCTTGCCCATGCATACCCCATTTTAGCTTGTTTGTTACTTTTCTCAATATATTTTTCTCTCACCCATTCTATTTTTGAATATCTACAATCTATTGATGGCTTTTTTCATTAAAACTGCTTAGAATTTCTTGCTCTTCAATATCCTCAACTCTTGTCATTATTTAAATAACAAATCATAATAATCCTTTATTCACCATTAAGCTTAGATGAAGTAATAGGTTTCGTCAGTTATAAAAAGTATTTACAATGTATTTACAAGTACAGAAGGTTTACAGATTAATGCATATAAAATTCTAGGTGAAATCAGATTATTTGCATGGTTTAAGCTGGTAATTATCGTAAGTTAACTTTACTATAGTAATAATAAAATTAAACAATTAGGTACCTACTAATATAATTTACAATAGTTTTACATAAATTCACTAGCATGTATGTTATATTCTAAATATTTTTGTACAGTATAAAATGCTTTTTGTTTAAACCAATTTTTAATACTATAACAAATCTGTTTTGTGGCAGTTCTTTTATTTCCAGAGGAAGCTTATTGAATAATTTTAATTGTTGATAACAGTGGCTATTTATGGTCTTGCTCAATCGGTTGTGGGGTGTATCTAAATTATGTTTGCATCGAGTATCATAACTGTGTACTGAGGAACGATTTATAAATAAGTTTTGATTTTCTTTAACGTGTATGGTATTGGTGTATATATACATTGACGGTAAAGTCATTATCTTAAGGTCTATAAAGCCAGACTTACATGTATCCTGTTGTCCTAATCCTAGAATTAGTCTGAGAGATTTCTTTTGCCATATGATTGCATTTTTCGAGGTAGCACAATTACCCCATACAGTATATGTGGATGAAAGAAGGCATAGTAATATGTTATTAACATATCTCGACTAACACATTTCTTTAGTTTCCATTGAAGATACCAGATTCTAGCAAGCTTTTTACAAAGGTAAAGTATGTGTGTTTCCCATGTTAGTCTGTTGTCCAAATGTAATCGTAACAGATTTACTGAATTACTTTGAATATCATTATGTTGCAATGTAAATAATATATTTTCAGTTTTAGACATATTTAGACTTAGATTGTTTAAGGAGAACCAGATTTTTGCACTTTCTAGCGATAGTTGCATTTGTTGCTTTACTGTGTTTATATTATTGCTCTTGCTCAGTAAGGTAGTTCGTCTGCATATAACATAGTAGTGCAAGGTAAGTTATGGTTTAAGTCATTTATATAAATTAAAAATAAGAAAGGCCCCAGCACCGATCCTTGGGGTACTCCTGCTATCACTGGAGCTAGCTCTGAGCTTTTGTTGTTCACAACTACCATGTGCTGCACTACCATCATGTAATGCAAATCTTGAATTTTCTGAAAATAGCATTTAACGTAAAGTCCTTTTGATTCTGAATGAAACTTGTATAACTGGTGAACTGTAAGGGTTAGTTAAAATCTTACCCCACAGAAATTGTAGATCTTATTAAAGCATACAATTTATTTCAAGTAAGTAAGTTTTTTTCACTGTAGGAATATACAATATTCATGGCTACGTCAAATTTGTACCCATAAGAATAATACAATTCTTTTGAGTAATACAATTATGAATACAATAGTAATTAAATAATACAATAGTAGTTAAATAATACAATAGTAATTAAAGTAATGCAGTAGTAATTAAGAATAATGCAACTTAGGTGACATAATTTTTAATGTATTACATTTTTAAGAATTAGACAGTAAGAGACATTATAGCCTTTACCAAAAAAAATCAATATTTACTTTATTATTTAATTTTACTGCTTAGAAACTCATCTGTTTTCTGTGTCATTATTTTTAGTAGGATATTTTGTACAGCTTTTCTGAAACTTTTTTATTATTTAGATTTTTAGCTTAGATGGAACTCTGTTAAGTCTTAGTAATAATAATAATAATAATAATAATAATAATAATAATAATAATAATAATAATAATAATAATAATAATAATAATAATAATAATAATAATAATAATAATAATTCTTTATTGCCTGTGTACTTGTACTTACAAATTAGAAGCATGGTCAGGTCACTATTTACAATTATATTATAGTGCAAGCATTACAATACAGTTATTGTTTACAAATTATTGCACATGCACACACACCTTTGTTCAGAATTCTTCCAGTCTATACAGAGGCTTATTTACAAGGTATTTCTTTAGCTTGGCCTTAAGGGGATGCAGCACCGAAAACCCCAAATCCAGCAATCTTGCTGAAATTTTTACCACTTAGTTCTGATGCATAGTGGACACAGAATTCAAAATTTGGTTTTTATATCTTCAATAGTTTTTGAGTAATTAATTTGTGAAATTCAAAATTTGGGCAAAATTCAAACTGCTCCACGTGATGAAAATTTTCAAAATTTTAATTTTTCTATTTCTAAAAATATTCAGATGGTTATGAAGAAAAGATCTACCATATGAATTTCTTATACTACTTTTAGTTCCAGAGTTAAAAAAAAAAAAAAAAAAAAAAAAAAAATAGGTATGGAGCAAACAAAAAAAGCCCAAAAAGTGATTAAACCTGTGACTTTTTATATCAATAACTTTAAAAATATAATGAATATTAAAAATTCATATGATAGAAACCTTTGTTTGCTTTCTAAGAACATGTGTTGAAAATTTTAGAGGAACTGAATCAAAACTGCATCATATGGAACATTTTGAATGACAAAAAAATGTTGAAAAAACTATAACTGAGTAAATCAAATTTTAAAATCCAAAACATTTTCCTTCTCAGCTACATGCCTTGAAGGAGACTAAAACCCTCCAGATAGATAAGTTGGACCCTGCTGCCTCTTCCTTCTCTCTTCTGCTGCAGTGTTCTTCAGTTTCACTTTCCTTCTGGATGTTTCAGAAGTTACTTTCACAGAAATTGCTGAATGAAGTAAGCGTAATTGGTACTTTTCTTTACTAATTTTTAGAGATGCTGGTGAAATCTGTGTCCATTATGTCTGACTGCAGCTTGAGTGAGGCAGAACAACCAAAATTGAATTCACTGATGGTTGATGTCACAGCAACCTGAAGTCTCTTCTTTGACACAAATATTTCTTTTGGGCAATTATGCCATATCATGTTATGTAAACTTTCATTTGTATTTTGTGTCTTCCCCGATGTACATCTCCTTAGGATTTCATCTGATGCCAGCCTTTGGTACACAGCCAGTAATTTTCTTACCACATCAGGTCTCAAGTATGTTCACATTGTTGTGTTATGTTTAGGTACTTCTTCCCATGTGTCGTTTAGCCTATTCATGATCCTAACTATGTACACAGTTATCAAGAGGTCAGTTGTTTCAAAGAATGTTTTACTATAACCTATATAACAGTTATATACACGTTTTGAAGTATAAAATACCTATATAAATGTTAAATGGCAGAATAAAACTCATCAATTATATATAAACAGTACGTCGTTTAAAGAGAAACACAAGAAAATCACGACCAAGTTAGAAACTCACACAAAAGCAAAATATAAACATTACCATTTGCTTTCAATGTTTGTAGCCAGTGTTTTGTTTCCATGGTGCCACATATTGTAAGAAATAACCATCATACCAACACACAAAATTCCACCATAAGCTTTGCCTGATAATTTCAAATGTATTAACTTAGTACGTTCAATCGAACTCAAATGACAGAATTCTGTGAATCCAAGGGCCGCTATGCAGGTGCGCACGGGCATTTAAATTGTCATATGAAGGTACTTAAGTGCTTAAAACTCATAAATTTAGTTGGATTATGATACTATAAGGTTCAAAGTATTTTATTAGCTTAAAAACAAAAATATTATTTTTTCCCATATTTTTAGCCAATTTCGGTGCTGCATTCCCTTAAAGGAGGTAATCCGTAAAGTTTTAAATTCTGTTGGCAGTTTAATATATAAAGTTGCTCCTATATTTAATGGGTCTTTGTCAGAAAACTTTTTTGTGTGTACTGATCTATATACATTACTCTGACTTGTTCTAGTATTGTGCTTGTGCACCTCACAATGTCTTGAGATGTCTTTGGATCCATGTATTAAAAGTAGTACACGATATACATACAGTGATACAACTGTGAGAATTTCATTTTTTATAAATAACTGCATGGATGGTCAGATCTTACATTTGAAATTATTCTTATACACTTTTTTGCAATGTTAACACTCTATTCATATGCACTCTTGCAGCACCACCCCAGAGTTTTATACCATACATTGAATGAGGATATATTACACCATAGTAAATTGTGTGTAATATACTTAGGTTTTTAAACCCAGAAAAATATCTTAATAGATATCCTCCTTTACTGATGTTATTACAGACTTTATCAATGTGTCTGTCCCATGTTAGGTGTTTATCGAATATTATGCCTAGAAAAGAGGTCTGATCGCTTTCAACAATATGCTTATTACCTACTTTGGTTATTAACTGTTAATCTTGTCTATGAGAAAGGGTAAAAAAAGTAAAAATTTTTGGTGGCTTTCGTGATATTGTTTGTTATTTGGTTGAATTTTGAAATACATATACCTTTATCATGTGTAAGGTGGTATCCATTTTTATGATGGTTACGCAAAGAGCATAGAATTTCAAAGCCATCACTTAGCAATCTGCTTTCTAAAACTCTTGCTTTTATTAACTGTATTCTTTTTGTACTTACAATCAAATGTATAAATGTATGAGGGCTGTTTGATAAAGAATGATCATAATTCTTTTTTGGACAACATATCTTTACCCATCCTCATAATTTTGATGGTACTTATCGAAATAGTATCTCCTGGATGCAATGCACATGTCCCCGCACTTGTGCAAGTCTGCCAAGACATGCTGGAAACCACCTTCTGAGGGGTCCTTCAAAGTTGTCTCCACTGCCTTCAATAGTGCTTCTGATGATTGATGATACTTCTCACAAAGATGTTTCTTCATGCTAGGGAATAGGAAAATGTTAATGTGGCTAAATCTGGACAGTAGGAAGGATGATGGACACACTTCATGTTGATTTTTGCAAGATATTCAGCAACAATATTGAAAATACGAGGGGGGGCCCAAAAGAAACCGGATTGTTGTTATAAAAGCTTTATTGATGAACCTTTTTACAAAATTACTTCAGTCACCTTCAAAATACTCTCCATTACATGCAATGCACTTGTCAAGTCTCTTTTCCCACTGTTGGAAGCATGTTTGGAGCTCTTCAAGTTTGATATTGTCCAGTGCCCTTTGCGAAGCTGTTTTTACCGCCTCCACATCATCATAACGCTCCCCTTTTAGCAGTTTTTTCATTCGTGGAAATAGGAAAAAGTCGCTCGAGGCTAGGTCCGGTGAATATGGAGCGTGGGAAACAACAGACCACCTTTGAGATGCCAAATAGTGGGTCACTCGTGAGGCCGTGTGTGCTGGAGCGTTGTCGTGATGCAGAAACCAGTCACCTGATTGCCAAAGTTCCGGGCGTTTCCTCCTCACATACTTCTTAAAACATCCAAGTAAAAGTGCTGGTTAACAGTCTGGCCAGGGGGTACGAATTCCCGATGCACCGTTCCACGAACATCAAAACAGACAATGATCATCTTCACATTTGACCTCACTTGCCTTGCTCTTTTTGGTCTGGGAGAGTTGGGAGTCCTCCACTGGCTTGACGCTTGCTTGGTTTCTGGGTCATACCCGTAACACCAACTCTCATCCCCTGTAATGACTTAGTTCAAGAAGTTTGGATCACATGCAATCTCTGTTTTCAAGTCCTGACACACATTCATGCAGATGGTTTTGTGCTTGTTTGTGAGAAGGCGCGGAACAAATTTAGCAGCAACACGTCTCATGTGCAAATCCTCCCTCAAAATCCGCTGGCACGAACTCCAACTGATTCCTGTCGCTGCTGAAATTTGGTCGATCGTTTGGCAACGATCCTCGTTGATCTTTTGGCGGACCTTTTCACTGTTCTCATTTTGCGATGTTGAAGGGCATCCAGAATGAGCTTGGTCTTCAACACACATCTCACCACATTTAAAGCGCCCAAACCACTCGAAAACCTGTGTGCGGCTCATAGCGTCCTCCTGGAAAGCTTCCTGAAGCATTTGGTGTGTCTCCGTTGCATTTTTGTTTAAGCAGGAAACAAAATTTCACACACACTCTTTGTTCTTTTAAAGTTGCCATAACGACTTCGCAGAGGTAACCCTCCAACAGTCAGAGAAACACAATACCACACTTGCACGTTCAGCTCTACACTGACGCCGTCTGCACAGCTGTTTCATGAAGGTCTCTACTAACACCATCTAGCGTGAGAACCTGCACTACGTCAACGAGTGGCAGCACCCTTGGAGTTCGGTTTATTTTAGGTCCCCCCCCCCCCCCCCCCCCCCCCCGTATGCAGCTTCATGTTATCGTGGTGCAGCATCCTACTTGTTTCACAGATATGTGGTCTTTTGTGCCTAATATGGACTGTCAATGTTTTCAGGACATCTCTCTAGTATTTTCCAGTTACTAATGTGTGTAGGTACAACATGGTGATAAAACATTCCATGAATACCAAAAAATGAAATGACTATAACTTTCCCAGCAGAAGCAACCGCTTTTGGTTTTTTGGGGAGTTGGTGAGCTGTGCTGTAGGGAAAAACAAATTCTGCATAGGCCTACTGAAACATTACATAGGCCTTGGCTGAAGATTTGAGACGAAGCAGAATTTCAAGCTGCATATTGTTCCTCATGGATCACCTCCATTATATCTGTAGGCAATACTGAACATGTTGCTATTTGTAGGCATAGGCTTCCACGGCATGTGTCTTGATGAGTATCCTTAGCTTCCGGGAAGGCAGCGTCATCTTCGTTAAACTTGCTGACATTTCGCTCATCATGTCGTGAGCTTCTGGGCTCTTGTCTGATCTTTGCATTGTTGTTCTTATGTATATATCCGTGATTCCTAGGTGGCTCCACTCCTTTGCTCCTGATTGGCTACCTGTCCTCCAGTCGAAGTGTCCTTGGCTGGTGTCCTTGTTTCCTGATGGTTTTGTAAATGAGTTCTGTTGGCTTTTTCATTGTTGTTTCCTGAGATTAGCTTACATCCTCTTGGTTTGTTTTGGGTCTTTTATGTGACAGAGACTGTGTCATTGAACTGTCGGGCTCGAGATGGTCTCGTGGTTGTGCCCATTGTCTCTCACTGACTGACCCAAAACAAACCAAGAAGGCATAAGGAAACCTCAGGAATCAAATAACAGAAGAATGCAACAAAACCAACAGCAAACAGGGACACTGGCACCGGCTTTGATTAGAGGACAGGTAGCCAATCAGGAACAAAGGGGCAGATTTACCTGGGAACTGCAGATATATAAGCAAGAACAACAATGCAAAGATCGGATAAAAGCCCAGAAGAAGCTCACGACATGATGAGCAAAACGTTGCCAATCTAACCAAGATGATGCGGCATTCACTGGAAGCTAAAGATGCTAATGTCTCTATTTGCCCACCTCTCACAGGCAGGAACAAGGAGTGTCACGAGTGAAACTACTATGACGTTTTGTTAACATAAGCTAACAGAATATCAAGAGTTTAAATTCTAACATGAGAAATCTTGACTGTAAAAAATTATGATCATTCTTTATTGAATAGCCCTCGTATATTGAAAATTTATCTTGGTTAACAAGAAGCAGACAGAAGAATAAGCTTTGAGTGAATAATTGGTATAAGAATGGGTAGAGAAAGTCATGTGAATGCTAAGAAACAGCTGTTTTTGAAACGTATATTACATTTACGATGCAGAGATAGCGAAAGGAAAGTAAAGTTGGTGGATCCTTGTCTAGATTTAAGACACACATAAGAACCTCAAGTCCGATAAAGAGACCTCTGAGCAAAATTAAGCAGTCTTATTATTTCTAGTTAATTGATGGAAATTAATCATTTCTCTAGCCTTATACAGGCTAAGGTTTCTGATACAGTCAACATAAAAATTCAATGCTATGCCCAGGATTTGAATCACAGATCTCCTGGTTTCCGTCCAGTCGCTCTTACCCCTTGAGCTACCATGGCCAACTTGCCGTCCGGACATTAAATTCTCCATTTGACTCATATATTTCCCTGGTAGACCACTAGGGGCTCCCACATCCAAGATACACCATTTGTGGTGACTTCTTATCCCCAGGCTTCATCATTTAACTTTTATTATATCTAGTTAATTGATGAAAATTAATCATTTCTCCACACTAGCCGTATATAGGCTAAGGTTTCTGATAGAGTCAACATGAAAAATTCAATGCCATGACCTGGGACTTAAATACTTACGATAATAAGTCACCCACAAATGGTGTATCTCGAATGCTGGAGCCCCTAGGGGTCTACCGGGGAAATATATGAGTCAGTTGGAGAATTTAATGTCAGTACTGCAAGTTGGCCATGGTAGCTCAAGGGGTAAGAGCCACTGGACGGAAACCAGGAGATCTGTAGTTCAAATCCCGGCCGTGGCATTGAATTTTTCATGTTGACTATCTATTAAGCAGTCTTTCTTGCTAAGTATAGTATGGGACACTGAGAACCACAGCATTTGAAGAGCATCCATAAATGAAAAGTCAATTTCATTTTCACAGAGAGGGGATGAAGTTGTTGGAGGGTAAGAGAGAGTAAATGGAGAAAGTGGCAGCCTGCCTCGGTAGCGTAGGTCTGCCTCACGTTAAAGAAGAGGTCCCGAGTTTGAATCTCCTTCAGCGTGAGTTATCTGGATAAGGTTTTTTCTGGGGTTTTACCTTATACTAAAAGATGAATATTGGGTAACTCTAAGCTCTATGGACCCTGGGCTCATTTGAGCATCATTTCATTCATTGTCTGATGTGACATAACGTTGGAGGATGTAAATTACAAAAAAAAAAAAAGAAGTGACAATCTTTGCTGGCTGCGGGTTATCAAATACATTCGTTTTATATATCCTATAAGCATTACTTTATTTGCAAACTAAAATTGTGCAAAACAACTTAATTAAATTGTGTTGTATATCACAGGCACCACCTTCAGTGTACTATATACCAGACTTCATCACTGAAGAAGAAGAGAAGCGAATAATAGATCATGTGAACTCTGCCCCTAAACCTAAGTGGACTCAGCTATCACACAGAAGGTTACAGAACTGGGGTGGTATACCTCATCCAAATGGAATGATTGCTGAAAAACTTCCAGATGTAAGTGTTTAATCATGTCTCTTGATGGTGTTTTCGTAACTTAACCGCTTCGCTGATGGCCATTCGAACCCTGCACGGCCAGGAACGGATACCCAATAAACAGAACAAGACATTTAAATTGTTAAATGCTGCAAAAATGCTTCATAAATAAATATTCGTATCTTCCGTATTTATTAAGTTATTTTAGCAAAACAAAAACTGGTTTAAAGCCCATTAAAGGCAGTATACATCTACAGTATTAAAATAGAGACTATATTAATAAATCGTTGAAATTTCATTAATTTGTACCACTGTAGAGAAAATGAATGAGATTTACAGACTACTTGGTCTAATTATGCTCATGGGTGTTATTCGTAAACCTACGCTAGACATGTACTGGTCTACAGATGACATGCTAGCTACCCCATTTTTTGGGAAATGCATGTCAAATAACAGGTTTACATTTTGCGCTTCCTTCATTTCACCTGCACAGAAAATGTAAATGATAAACTATACAAAATCAGACTAGTTTTTGATTACGTTATTTCAAAATTCAAAGTAAATTATGTGCCTAGTGAAAAGATCACTGTTGATGAAAGCCTGATGCTTTGGAAGGGCCGTTTAGGTTGGAAACAATACATCAAAACAAAGAGGGCCAGGTTTGGCATAAAGAGTTTTGATGTATGTGAAAGTAAAACAGGATATCTGTACAATAGCTGCATATACACTGGCCAAGGGACTGATAACACCAGAGACAAAGATTTGGGGTTATCTGGTTCCATAGTAATGCACCTGATGGAATCTGTACTTGATCAGGGTAGGACTGTATATTTAAATAATTGGTACAGTTCCCCTAAATTATTCATGGCCTTACACAAAAGAAAAACAAATGCATTTGGAACAGTACGCTGAAACTGTATTGGTTTGCCAAAAGATGTGAATATGAAGGCTCTAAGAAGAGGGGAAATGCAGGTGCATCAGCTCCTACCCTTGACCTATGTTGCTTGGCAAGACAGGAGGGTTGTTACAGCATTATCCAATTGCAGTTCTAAGATTTTGATGATTGATACTGGAAAAATTGATGCTCGTAACAAAATGTCAATTTTCAAGCCCGATATTATCCAGGAATACAATATACATATGGGTGGAGTGGATCTAGTCGATCAGGTATAACACGCATATCCCTCTTTGCGAAAAACAATCAAATGGTATAAAAAAGTATTTTTACACCAGCTGGATATAACCATATACAATGGTTTAGTAATTTGGAGAGCTCTAAACCCACGGAAGACAATGACGTACCTGGACTTTCGCATATCAATAGCTCGCAGCCTAATTGAGCACTATAAAATTCATAGGCCTCTCCATACTGGGGGTAAGAAATCCACCAGCCCAGCACCCCTCAGACTTGAAAAAAAGTCGCGTCCCTTTAGAAAATGTCTGGTGTGCCTAAGAAAGGTGCCCAAAAGGAAACTGGTACGATTTGTCATGAATGTGGAGATGTGCCCTTGTGTGTTTATCCCTATTTTGAGGTGTATCATTCAAGAAGAAACTTTTAAAGGTAAGCTTTTACTTCTTATAGAATTTATTTAAATTTACTGTAAAACATAAAGTTTTAAAGAATTATCATTAAATAAGCATTAAATGCACGTATGCACAGGACGTCTATACACGTCCATATCGGTTTGGGGCCTTTTAACTTGGACGTCATATGACGTCCATATCGGTGAAAGGGTTAAGAGAGTCTTAAATGTTGCCTTCTTCAGTGGTTGCAGGATTTCACAGATCGCATAGGAAGTCTCGACCTGTTTGGAGGAAAGCAGCCAAACCATGTTTTGGTGAATGAATATCTTCCAGGACAAGGAATAATGGTAAGGTCCTGTAATAATAAACATTACTGGCTTAGCAATGGGTAATCCTCTTTCACCTTTTCTTGCTGATCTTTTTATGAGTTTTTTCGAAATGCAAGTCACTAAAGCATTCCCTTTAATTTTTAAAGTTTGGTATAGATATGCTGATATTTTTGCAATTGTTCCTGATAAACTCATAAACGATGCCTTAAAATTATTAAATTTGCAAGCTAAAGCTATCAAATTTACATTAGAGACTGAAATTAATGGATTTCTTTCTTTTCTAGATCTAAAGATAATAAGAAATAATAATAAATTAAACTTTGGTATTTATAGGAAGTCTACTCATATTGATAATTACATAAAAAAATAAGAGTTTTAACACTTTTCACATAAATTTGCTGTTTTCAATAGTTTTATTTATAGATCAATAAATATATCCCTGAATAAAGATGAATTTAATAGAGAATATAAACATATTATTAATACTGCTTTAATTAATGGTTTTAATAAATACTTTATAAATAAAAAAATTGAAAAATTCAAATATCAAAAAACTGTTAATGATATTTTTACCCTTAAAAAAATAAACTACGATTATAATTTTAAAATATTTACTTACCATCCTTGGGTTAATAAACATTTTCAATTTTTTTTTAAAGAATTTGGTATTACTTTTGTTCCTCAAAATTATATTAAAAGTTTTTATATTAAAAATTTATTGCATTTCTCTAAAAAAGATAAAATTCCTAATAATAAAAAATCTGGTATTTGATGGATAGAGTCAACATGAAAAATTCAATGCCATGGCTGGGATTTGAACCACGGATCTCCTGGTTTCCGTCCAGTCGCTCTTAACCTTTGAGCTACCATGGCCAACGTGCCGTCCTGACATTAAATTCTCCAGTTGACTGGTATAATTCCCCGGTAGACCACTAGAGGCTGTCGCATCTGAGATACACCGTTTGTGGCGACTTACTATTGTAAGTACTTAAGTCCCAGGCTTCATCATTTAACTGTTATTATTTTAGTTAATTGATGGAAATTAATCATTTCTCCACACTAGCCGTATGTACGCTAAGATATTTGATGGATAGAGTCAACATGAATAATTCAATGCCATGGCCAGGATTTGAACCACGGATCTCCTGGTTTCCGTCCAGTCGCTCTTAACCTCTGAGCTACCATGGCCAATGTGCCGTCCTGACATTAAATTCTCCAGTTGACTCGTATGACCACTAGGGGCTCTTGCATCCGAGATACATCATTTGTGATGACTTACTATTGTAAGTCCATGGCCGGGATTTGAACCACGGATCTCCTGGTTTCCGTCCAGTTACTCTTAACCTTTGAGCTACCATGGCCAATGTGCCGTCCTGATATTAAATTCTCCAGTTGACTGGTATAATTCCCCGGTAGACCACTAGGGGCTCTCGCATCCGAGCTACACCGTTTGCGGCGACTTACTATTGTAAGTACTTAAGTCCCAGGCTTCATCATTTAACTCTTATTATTTTAGTTAATTGATGGAAATTAATCATTTCTCCACACTAGCTGCATATAGGCTAAGATATTTGATGGATAGAGTCAACATGAAAAATTCAATGCCATGGCCGGGATGGCACGTTGGCCGTGGTAGCTCAAAGGTTAAGAGCGACTGGACGGAAACCAGGAGATACATGGTTCAAATCCCGCCATGGCATTGAATTTTTCATGTTGACTCTATCCATCAAATATCTTGGCCTATATACGGCTAGTGTGGAGAAATGATTAATTTCCATCAATTAACTAAATTCTGGTATTTATCAATTTAATTGTTTCGATTGTGATGGATAAAATGTAATTTGGAAACCAGAACTAAAGAACATTTTCGTAACATTAAGTATATACAGACTGATAAATCGGCCGTAGTGGATTATTTTTGGTCATTTAACTATGAAATAAATCCAGAAGTTAAATTATTAAAACAATTAAATGCTCCGATAGATTTAATGGTTTGTGAAAAGATATTTATTTTAAGAAACAAACATTGCGTAATGATATTAATTTTTAGATGAGTCGTATTTATTACACATCTGCTTCACTTTCGATTCACCTTGAAACCAAAGACAAAAAGAAGGTTAATATCAGCGACATAAAATTTATCAACAATTGCCTAAAACAAAACATTTCTCCGAAATTTGTAAGAAAAATAGTAAAATTTAACAACAGTAGAGAACAATTAGCTGCTGAAAAAGCCGTGTTAAAATCCGAAAAAGCAAATCACTACAGAAAACTAATATAGACCTCTTTTAAAAACGAAAGTGAAGCAGATGTGTAATAAATACGACTCATCTAAAAATTAATATTTTTTCGCTTCACTGTGGTGTTCCAATACAGTTAAATCTCGATATATTGCGTAATGAATTTTGAAACACTGGCAGTCGATTCTGTTTTTAAATTTATTTCATTTTCAGATTTTTGTAGTACTAACAAGAACATATTAACATCTAGCATTCGTAACGATGACAACAGCTTCGTTTCTGGCTGAGGTAAAAGTTTTACATGAAATCGCGATCATGGACAATTTATAAGAAAATCATTATTTCTTATAAGATAAGTGAAGTTTTAAGTTACAAATTGTTATGTTTATATATATTTGTTTGCTTCACTGTTAATAGCTTCATATTTTACTTATTTATTAGGATTGTTTTTCTTTTTTTTTTTCGGGACTAGAGATGCTAGAACCTTTGAGGGAAGTAAATATACAAATTCATAAAACTATTTATAGTCTATTTTTGTCACACATCACTTACATTTTAATTTTTGAAGGACTAGTTTGGGTGCTGTTGCTTCCATCTTGAACTTTAAAGATCTCTCTGTCATCTGTTGTCCTTGCCTGCAGTCTTCTCTCTGGCAGTGGAACTATGAACTTCTTTATCAGATTATTGACTGGTGGGATTTCAAAGCTCATTACTCGGTCCTTATACACTATCAGTTTTTGGTTTATCACCCGTTTTAATTATTTTGGATTTTGGTCAAGGTTACGGTCTTTGTCCTAAAAATGAAATGCTACTGCTGACTTGTCTTTGTGTTTCAATTTGATGCTTCTAAAAGATTCTTTCATTCTGATTTATTAATTTTGTTAGTTTGCCCTATGTAGAATTTTTCACAACCCTTACAATTTGGTATATTCCAGATCTGTTGATTGGTGGGATTTTATTTTTTGTTTTTGAATTTAACAATTTCAATCCTGACTATCTGTTTATAGGTGCCAAGATATTTTGTTCTTTAAAAATATTTTTGAATTTATTAAATGTTTTTGAGCGGTACATGAATCCGCTGAATATTTCATTACTTTCTTTTTCTTTGGTGAATGTGGTTGCTTTGTTATTAGTTTTCTTTAGCTTAACTTTTTTAATTTTTGTAAACACCAGAATTCTGTTGTATCCATTTTCTTCTGCTATGTGAAGTGTGGCTTTTTGTTTCTTGTAGTATTCTGCTTTATCCATGTGTATGTTGACTATCTGTGTGTAAGATTGTTTATTATTGCATGTTTATGTGTAATTGGGTTATAGCTATGATTTTTAATGTAATTTTCTGACTATAGGCTTCATGTGAATTCCAAATTATATTTTTGTGCCATTTCTGATGATATTTAGGTCCAGAGAGAGAATTGTCCATTGACTTACTTTTCTGTCGTGAATTTGACAGTTTTTCCCCCGCAGATTAATGCCCGATTTCACCAACAGATGTTAAAATTGATGTTAACAAATGTAGCATAGCAATTGTGACAGTGCTAACACTACTGTTAAATTTGTTGCATTTCACCAACCTCTTTTCTGAAAATGTTAACAAACACGTGCTAACGCCAAGAAACTTGTAAATATTACAGATATAGAAGGCTATGGATGAGTGGTATTATTTTCTGAACGTACTGCAATGCACTTTTGTTTTTATTTTCGTCTGCACATAGCTGAAAAAATGGTGGGTGAATAAAATCGTAAACAAAAGCTGTGAGACAAATTTCTCATCGATGGAGAAAGAATTGTTTAATGAATTATAAACCAAGTGTAAGGATATTGTGGAAAATAAGAGGATGGAGGCGGTGAATGTAAAAGAGAAAGATGTCACGTAGGAAAATATTGGAAATGAATTTAATTCAAATGCATGTGTCACTACTACAAGCACCAAACAACTTTGTCAGTATTACGTACATTTAAAACGAGGTGCGAAGAAGGACAAGGACTTGAATTAAATTTAAAGGGAGTCGATTAATGACACTAAACAACACTTTTAAATTTTTCCGGAACATGATTCAGAGACTTTGCCTCTATCCTCAACCGGCCATCAACTGGTTCTCATTGGTGTAGTTGACAATATTTTGTCATAGGTCTCCTCTGGTGGCGGTTCAAGGAACTTGCTGAACAAATCTTTCTGGGGGATGTCGAAATTGAACACTTTGTTCCTATTTTTTGAAATGAAGATTTATTCCCATGTGGATAGTTCTTGTTATCCTGATGTATGTTTTAGTAGTTTTGGTTCTGGTTTTATGTTGTGGTTTTTTCCCAAAAATGCATGGCAACTGCTGATTTTTGTAATTGTTTATATTTTATGTTTCTAAAGTGTTCCTTTGCTCTTGTTTCTAAATTTGTTTTGGTTTTTCCAATATAAATTTAACTACAGTCACTGCATTCAATTTGATATATACCAGATAAAAAATCTGGTTAGATGGAATGGCATCTTTGATGTTTGAGCAAATTAGGTTTTTTAAGGAGAAATGGTTGACTGGTGCTAGTTGAATGTTTTGTTTTTTGAAGACTTTTTTGAATTTATCATAGGCCCATGGATGGTAAGTGAATTTTTTGAAAGTCATATTAGTTTCTGTAGCTGAGAGGGTTGTGGCTTCCTTTATTAGCTTCTTCTTGTTTGCTAAGTTCACTTTTTTGTCTACTAATGATTTGGGAAAGACATTTTTTTGTGCTATTTCAATAATTTTGTTGTATTCTGTTTTGTATTCTTCTGCTGTGAGAGGGATGTTGACCAGTCTATGTGCTAAACTATTGAAAATTGCCTGTTTTTGGGATCTTGGGTTGTAGCCATTAGCTTTTATGTAGTTGTCTGTCTGTTGTGGTTTTGTGTAAATGCCAAAGTTTAGTCTGTTTTTATTTCTCATTATTTTTAGATCCAAAAATGGTAAATACTCGTCTTTTTCTATTTCTACAGTGAACTTGATGCTTTTTTCTTTAGTGAATTATAAAATAGCAATGTTATTACTGGAAATTAATTGTTCTTTCACACTGGCCGTGTGTAGGCTTAAGTATGGAAAGATTGAGTCAGACTGAAAAATTCAATGCCATAGCCGGGATTTTAACCACGGATCTTCTGGTTTCCGTCCAGCCGCTCCAAACCTTGAGTTACTATGGCCAACGTGCCGACATGACATTAAATTCTCCAACTGACTCGTGTCGTAGCCTATAGATTCTTGGTAATGTTGGATTTTCAGCTTTGGTTTTGTGTAATTCTGTTTTATTGATTAATTTACTTCCTTTTTAGATTTGATGCAGTAATTTAAGGGTTGGTTTCCACTTTTATGAATTATTATCCTATAATAGCTCTTCCAACATCTTTGAATATTCTTCTTTTTCCTTCTTTATTGTATAGCTCTGTTTTGCTTTTAAGTGAGCTCATGATGTGGTTATTAAAGTTTTTTTTTATATTATTTTGAAAAATTTATTTTTCACTATGTTTTTATTTTCTTCATTCAACACTTTTGTAACAGTCCGCTATTCAGTCTTCTACTTGGTTAGAGAAGCCCACACGTTTTTAAGCCTTAGTTAAGTATGTCCAACTCTGGCATTGTTAAAGTCTGATTAGACATGTTAACTAAATTGGCTGTCAATTTATTTTGCTGAGATATTAGGTTATGTTTCCATTAATCGGAAAAAATATTTGTAGTCGGTTTATTGACACTTTGTCACTTACGTTTTTATATTATTGAGGGACTAGTTTCGGAAGCTATTGCCTCCATTTTCAACCTCTCTCCAACTAGCATCTGTTGTTGGAGAGAGGTTGAAAATGGAGGCAATGGCTTCCAAAACTAGTCCCTCGATAATATAAAAACGTAAGTGACAAAGTGTCAATAAACCGACCACAAATAGTTTTTCTAATTAATTTTGAAGTCACTGTTACTAAATTCCTCCAATCATGCATATGTTTCAGTTCCTTTGTTAGTTTTTATAAATTGATTTACTGCATACATTTTTTAATTTATTTTTTAGTTGGACTGTTTTGTTTTTAACTGTTGACACCGAAACACAGAATGTTAGTTGTACTTTTATTTTATCTAAACTTTTTACAAATTATTAGCACTGTATTTTCACTTTCTTTTTTACATTTGTTTTTTAAAACAATGTTTCTTTATCAGTAACCAAATAACAAAAAATCTCTTACCAACTGTGTCCTTAAAAGCACTCATGTTAATACTTAAAAGTAAGAGGTTATTGGAGGTTCTTACACTACTACCCCACCAGCAACAAAGCTACAAACTTGGCATAACAATTTAAAAATTCTTCACAGAGATGTTCTCTAAAAATCTAACTGGACGGCTTATACTTCTTCCAGATTTTGACAGTCTGGTATTTGGCGATTGTTCATTTGTGGATTGTTAGAGTTGAGTGTCGTTTGCTGAATTCGGAAGCTCCTTTTTTGATTTACCTTCTTCTTGCTATACATATGTTGGCTTAAGTCTGTCCACTGACTATTGATTTGTTTACACTTGCACTCGATGGTGAAGTATTTTTCATGTCTGATTCAGATTCAGATTTTATTCTGCAAAACATTTTACAAGGCTTCGTCAGAAATACATTAAACATAAATAAGAACTGTACAATAATTTACATATGTTAGTACTATAAATCTTTTATATTGCATGACTAACTACTATGATGTGTGATATTTTATACTCTTCAATTGAATAGAAGGCATGTTTTAACAGGTATGTCTTAATAGCCTGAATTTTCTTCACCTCTGAATTTATTTCCTTGATGAGGTGAGGTAAATGATTGTATAAATCTTTTGCATTGTTTTCAGTACACTTGTTTGACTGAAGATGTGGACAAATGTCCACGAAATTAATTTCAATTAGAGAAGATAGAAGTATTGTCATCAACTTCTTAAGATAAGTGGAAAATAATCACTAAATATTTTATTTGTATAATATTTATAATTCCACTGTAACTAGCTTCATTTTCTGTGTAATCAGTAGTTCAGTTTTGTTCTTGTGTTATGCCTAATTAATCTTATTGATCGTTTCTGTAACCTAAATATTCTTAGCCTCTGTTACTTTCCTGCTTCTCCCCATAAGATAATCCCATAATTTAGATGAGAGTGTATAAAAGCGTAATATACTTTCAGGGCACTACTCTCATCCATGATTTGTATTACTTGCTTTAACACATATATGCCCTTATTTATTTTGTTGCAAATTTTTTCAATATGCTTATTCCATTTTAAATTATTATCAATAACTAGTCCTAAAACGTTTGTTTGCATTACTTGTTGAATTTGCTCATTTTGGATTACTAAAGTCTGCATTTTATTACTTACTCATTTTATTACTTACTTACTCCAATTTGCATTCATTCTGTTTTATTTGTGTTTAGTAACATTCCTAGCTCTGATAAATATATTCTAACTATCTGTAATAACCTGTTTACTTTATTTTGGACCTCTGCTGCTGTTTTTCCTGTTACCATTACGGTAGTATCATCCGCATACCCAATAGCTAATCCTCCTGCAACCTGTATTTTTTGAGCAAGTAATTTATGTACAGTATAAATAGATATGGCCCCAATTTAGACCCCTGCAGGACTCCATGTGTTATAGGTTTAAACATTGATTTGTTATGTATGACAGGGAAAGCACCATCATATGTAGGTTCTAATGGATTTCTGACCCTATCACATCTCACAAAAACACTTGGGAACATACGTAAAATATGAAGCTATTAACAGTGAAGTAAACAAATATAAAATGTTCTTTCATTCTGGTTTCCAAATTACATTTTGTCTTTTGTAACATTAAGTACAAACAAACTGATAAATCGGCCGTAGCAGATCATTTTTGGTCATTTAACCATGAAATAAATCCAGAAGGTAAATTATTAAAACAATTAAATGGTCTGATAGATTTGATGGTTTGGGAAAAGATATTTATTTTAAAAAATAAACATCACATAATGAATTTTGAAATACTGGCAGTCAGTTCTGTTTTTAAATTTGTTTCATTTTCAGATTTTTCTAGTACTGGTGAAAACATGGTAATCTTTGGTGAACATGACCTTGACAACAGGGTTGTTAGCTGATGATGTGAGATTTTTTTTCACGAAATTGCGATCCTAATCAATTAATAAGAAAACTTTCATAATTTCTTATAAGATGAGTGAAGTTTTATGTTACATATTATATTTGTATATACTTGGGAACATGTTTGAAGATCCTTTAGGACAAACATGATCTCAATGTCCTGTATTTAGATCTGACAGGTTTCAGGTTCAGCATATGCTTTTGCAAGTTGGATGCAAATGGATCAGACTCAATCCTAGTAATTGGCTCTTCAAAAAATTCACGAAGGAGTGTAATGGGTTTACCATAAATCACCTGTGCAATAGAGTGTCTTGATGTTCTTGTAGTGCAGTGTACAGACCCGGTAGGACAGTAGGTAAGGTTTCTGTCCACTTAGAAGAGTTGTGGGCCTTGATTGCACACTTAAGGGTTTTGTGCAGTCACTCAACTTTACCACTACACTGTGGATGATATGGTGTTGTGTGCTGAAGTTTCATTCCACATACTAATGGCCAATTTGTTAAGCAGATATGATCTAAATTAAGTGCCTTGATCAGTGATTACGTGGGATGGAATGCATAATCTTGCAATTCAGTGATGGTAGAAAGCTTTTGACACTGTTTCAGCTGTGATGTCTTCCAAGGGTATGACTTGCATCCAGGATGTAAAGCGGTCAATGCAGGTTAAGCAATAAGTCATACCATTAGAGGGTGGAATTGATCCAATGAGGTCAATGAGCACTACACTGTAGAGTTCATCAGGTTCTTCAAAATTTTCAAGCAGCAATCTTGTGTGGCAACCTTGGTTTTTTGGTAGCTAACACAGGATTTGGTCACTGTCGCACATCACTTCTGATATTCAGCCAAATATCTCTACTATTATGTGTTTTAAATGAGAAGAGTTCTCGCCTGTAGCCAATCAGATGCGTTAGAGCCTTCACCATTGCCACCTCGTTATCCCCACTCTTTTTGTATTTCCCCTCTCTCGCACACTTGCGAGTGTTTGTGCCGCTAGACATCAGGGTACGCGAACTGAATTTTCCAAAGTTTTTTAATTATGCAGTTGTAATCACAATTGCAACATGAATATTCGTATATTACACAAATGTCTTAAATATTTAGTTTAAAGTTAATTATAGTTTATGAATTACTTATTTTTATAATCCAACGAAAATACCAGTGGTGCATACGTATAGCTGTGAATGTTACTTACGTTAAGAGATAATTCGTCATTGTCATTGTCTTCATCGTCTGAGTACTGCATAATTATGATCATAGTTTCCAAAATCTCGTTATGTGCTATTTCTTTCCAAAAGTCGTCTTCTTGTAGTTTATCTGATGTCTCACTTAGCTTTCCCAGTCTTGTTGTGTTCCTTGTCAATTTCTTCATGAATAAGTTGTTCAACATCAGTCAGTCTAAAAATATTATTTCTGTTTGCAACATAATTTGAGCCCACATTAACTCTATTGTATTGTGCTAGCAGTAGTTAGGGGGGAAGGTGGATCACGTCTCATTGATCCAGCTGATACACTTTCTCATGGAAGAGTAACTGAATAATGCTGCTTTGAACTCTCTAGAGTAAATAGAGATTACGAACCATTCATAAACAAAGATATAATGTGACCAGACACCTTCTGCCAGACCAGCAGGAAGTGTATCGTTTCCTCTCATCGAATTTAACAAACACCTTGGCTTATTCAAAGTACATATTTCTTTTACCACATCATGTCAAATGTTTACGTTTCAGTTGTGAGTAATTTCAAATATACGTTCACACGTACATGCCAACCAATAATGATACTCATTACAGTGCTTATGGCGCAATGCATTGTTACAATATAATGGTATCTATTTATTTGTATTAAGAAAACTATTTGAGCTAAACATAATGGATTTTTACAGTTACGTTAAATACATTACTCTCTCCTTCCTCATGGATCAGTTTGTGCAAAATCTGAATTTCTGTCTTAGCTCAAGTAGTATTTCTTAGAGATTGATTAGTTTGCCGTTCGGCACACACCATTTAGGGGGAATGCAATATGACAACACTGCAGAACACTGATTGGTTGCTCACCTAGTAGCGCTCAAGGACAAACACCTTCCTATTTGAAACACATAATAGTCAACAGCTTCACTGTAGTCCTTATGCCAGGATGGGCTAATCCATGAAAATGTAAAAATATTGGGTGACAAAATGCTTTAGGAATGTAAGGTCTGTTATTTGCAGTTGAAGTGTCACACCAAAGAGAGTTTCCTGATGGTAGTTGGTATTACTTGAAATTTAAGGAATTGTTGGCTCTCTGGAGTTGCTGCAATTCCTGATCTTTAAGCTGGCTCTTGGCAGTCACATCATAATTCATTATTGCTATTTCATCAACTCTGGAAAGGGCATCTGCAACAACATGACGAAGATCAGTTGAAAATTGTGAGACGTACTGTTAATTTCTCATCTGTCTAGGGGATGCTTTTTCGGTGCTTTGCTTGAAAGCAAATGTGAGTGGTTTATAAACTGTGAGGATTATGAATTCTCTTCCTTCAAGTAAATGCTTAAAATTCTTTACAGAAGGATGAATTCCCAACAATTCTTGGTCATAGGTACTATAAAGCTTCTTTGCCTGACTTAGCTTTGTGAGAAGAAAGCAATTGACCTCCAGCTGTGAAACACTAATAATGCAGCATTTGCAATTTCATTTTTACATTTCTCAAACATTTCCTCTGCTTCCTCAGTCCATTGAATGAGTCTGTTGTCCTCCTTCTTTGCTTCCTTAAGTTATGTAATACGACCTGAGTTTGTGCTGCATCTGTAAGATATTAGCAATAGTAGTTGTCAACACCAAGGAATGTAAGAAACACATGAAGTTTACTAGGTCACTTATACTCCAAAATTGCTTGCTCTTTCTCAGGTAGGGGATGAGATCCCTCTGGTGTAACCCAGTAGTCTAGGAATGCTGATTCATTCACACCAAATACTGATTTTGAGATGTTGGTTAGAAGGCCATACTCAGACAGTCGCTTTTTTGTTTTTTTAGTTTTTGGTAATTTACATCTTCAAACATGAAGTCATATTGGACAATGAATGGAATTGAGTGAAATGATGCTCAAATGAGCCCAGGATCCATTGAGCCTAGAGTTACGCGAAATTTGTCTTTCAGGATAAAGGAAAATCCTGGGAAAAACCTTATCCACGTAACTCACCCTCACCGAGATTCGAACTCGGGACCTCTTGAATGTGAGGCAGACTTGCTACCATCTACGCTATCGAGGCAGGCAGACAGTCGTTCTAGAACTACTTTCAGATGTGCTCGGTGTTCTTCATTACTGGATGAGGCAATTAAATGTCATCCAGGTAAGGAAATACATAACCTCATTAATGAATCGGAAGGTGGAGGTGCATTCACAGGCCAAAACTCATTGCATTAAATTCAGACAGTCTGAATGGTATGATTGCAGTTTTATGTTTATCTTCTTCCGCAATGGGTATTTGATGATAAGCCTTTAACCGCTTCACTGATGGCCATTTAAACCATTCAGGGGCCGGAAACGGATACCCAATAAACAGAACAAGACATTTGAATTGTTAAATGCTGTAAAAATGCATCATAAATATAATTCCATATCTTCCGTATTTATTAAGTTATTTAAATGAAACAAAAACTGGTTTAAAACCCATTAAAGGCACTATACATCTACAGTAACAAAAAAGTAGAGACTACATTAATAAAGCGTTGAAATTTCACTACTTTTTTTCACTGTAGCAAAAGCCATTCTTTGTGCCGAACGCACCTAATATTTGAATCATTTTGTTTTGTGTGTATACGAACGAATGTATGTATAGGTATGCAAGCAACTTCTCCGGTTCAAGGTTTTAGCTTTTAGTTTATGCAATACCAAGCAATAATCATAGGAGTATATGTTGTGTTACACACACGCACACGCACACACACGAAAGAAAACTCTGTCAGCATCTGTTATTACAGATTTGTTATTACAAAGTTCCTGGTAGCCTTATGCAGCTGTTTTCGCTCAGTAGTTTAGTTATTTATACTCTCTCTGTCTTCAGAGTGATTTTCTTATAGCTATCAAGAGCTAAATGAATGGCACATTTGAAATTGTTAAATTTCAATGTTAACCATGGCTTATCCCCGTAATGTAGCAATAAATTACCTTGCGTAAGATGTATAAAGGCTTCTGATATTACTGTAGAGAATCTGGAAGATTTGTTGTGAGATTATGAAGATGTTTACGATATAGGTAGTAGTGACATGTACTGGTCTACAGATGGCATGTTAGCTACTCCATTGTTTGGGGGAAATGGCGGGTCAAATATGGGTGATGTGGATCAGCTATTACTAGTTATCTCTCTTTACGAAAAACAGTTAAATGATAAAAAAAGTATTTTTATACCACTGGATGTAACCATGCACAATTGTTTAGTAATTTTCAGAGCTGTAAATTCATGCAAGACATTCACCTACCTGTACTTGCGCATATAAATATCTTGTAACCTAATTGAGTATTATAATACTCAGAGACCTCTTTATACGGGGGGTTAAGAAATTCATCACGACATCACCCCTCATACTTGAGAGAAAACACTTTCCTAAAAGGATACCACCCACAACCAAAAAAGTTTGCAACCATTTCGAAAATGTCTGGTGTGTTGCGAAAAAGAAGTTTGCAAGGAAACCAATATTATTTGGTGTGAATCTGCAGATGTGCCCTTTGGTGTTTATCCAGGTTCGGAGGTTTACAATTCAAAAAGAAACCTTTAAAGGTACGTTTACATCCCTTATAGAACTAATTTAAATTTATTGTAAAATAGGAAAATTAAAATAATTGGCGTTAAATGAGCATTAAGTGCATGTATTCGCAGGACGTCTGTACACATCCACATCGGTTTGGGGCATTTTAACTTGGACGTCATATGACGTCCATATCTGTAAAAGGGTTAATACATCAATTTTAGATGTGTTTTTTTCCTCACAAAATACAGTGGTAATCTTCTGTCCTAGGAACAGGTTAATAATCAGGAACTATTCTTTCATTTAATCGTCTGTAATCTCCACACAGATGAATTGAACCAAGTATCCCTCTTCGGCACCAGGTGAAGATGACTAGCCCATGCTGATTTGCATGGCCTTATTATGCCAGTGTCAAACATGTATTTGAATATGTAAAATATATGAAGCTATTAACAGTGAAGCAAACAAATATATACAAATGTAACAATATGTAACTTAAAACTTCACTTATCTTATAAGAAATGAGGATAATTCTTATAAATTCTCCGGGATCGCGATTTCATGTAAACTTATACATATCTTCAGCCGGAAACAAAGCTGTCGCCATCGTTGCGAACGCTAGATGTTGCCATGTTCTTGTTAGTACTACCAAAATCTGTTTGTTTATACTTATATACTTAGAAACCAGAGTGAAAGAACATTTTCGTAACATTAAGTATAAACAAACTGATAAATCGGCTGTAGCAGTAGTTTTTGGTCATTTAACCATGAAATAAATCCAGAAGTTAAATTATTAAAACAATTAAATGGTCCGATAGATTTGATGGTTTGGAAAAAGATATTTATTTAAAAAGAAATCATCGCGTAATGAATTTCGAAATACCAGTAGTCAATTCTGTTTCTAAATTTGTTTTATTTTCAGATTTTGGTAGTACTAACAAGAACTTAGCAACATCTAGCATTTGCAACGATGGCGACAGCTTTGTTTCCGGCTGAAGATATGTATAAGTTACATGAAATCGCGATCCCGGAGAATTTATAAGAATTATCCTCATTTCTTATAAGTGAAGTTTTAAGTTACAAATTGTTACATTTGTATATATTTGTTTGCTTCACTGTTAATAGCTTCATATAATTTACGTATTCAAATACATGTTTGACAGTGGCATAATAAGGCCATACAAATCAGCATGGGCTAGTCTTCACGTGGTGCCGAAAAAGGATGGTTGGTTCAATTCATCTGTGTGGAGATTACAGAACGATTAAATGAAAGAATAGTTCCCGATTATTAACGTGCTCCTAGAATAGAAGATTACCACTGTATTTTGAGGAAGGAACACCTTATCTAAAACTGATGTATTAAAGGCTTATCATCAAATACCCATTGCAGAAGAAGATAAACATAAAACTGCAATCATACCATTCAGACTATATGAATTTAATGCAATGAGTTTTGGCCTGCGAATGCACCTCCACCTTCCGATTCATTAATGAGGTTATGTATTTTCTTACCTGGATGACATTTTGATCTCCTCATCCAGTAATGAAGAACACCGAGCACATCTGAAAGTAGTTCTAGAGTGACTGCCTGCCTCGATAGCGTAGATGGTAGCAAGTCTGCCTCACATTCAAGAGGTCCCGAGTTCGAATCTCATTGAGAGTGAGTTACCTGGATAAGGTTTTTTCCAGGATTTTCCCTTATCCTGAAAGACAAATGTCGGGTAACTCTAGGCTCTATGGACCCTGGGCTCGTTTGAGCATCATTTTACCCATTCCATTCATCATCCGATATGATTTCATGTTGGAGGATGTAAATTACCAAAAACAAATAAAAACAAAACAAAAAAAAACAAAACAAAAAAGTGACTGAGTATGGCCTTCTAACCAACATCTCAAAATCAGTATTTGGTGTGAATGAATCAGCATTCCTAGACTACTGGGTTACACCAGAGGGATCTCGTCCCCTACCTGAGAAAGAGCAAGCAATTTTGGAGTATAAGTTACCTAGTAAACTTCATGTGCTCCTTACAGTCCTTGGTGTTGACAACTACTATTGCCAATATCTTACAGATGCAGAACAAACTCAGGTCGTATTAGGAGGACAACAGACTCATTCAATGGACTGAGGAAGCAAAGGAAATGTTTGAGAAATGTAAAAATGAAATTGCAAATGCTGCATTATTAGTGTTTCACAGCTGGAGGTCAGTTGCTTTCTTCTCACAAAGCTAAGTCAGGCAAAGAAGCTTTATAGTACCTATGACCAAGAATTGTTGGGAATTCATCCTTCTGTAAAGAATTTTAAGCATTTACTTGAAGGAAGAGAATTCATAATCCTCACAGTTTATAAACCACTCACATTTGCTTTCAAGCAAAGCACCGAAAAAGCATCCCCTAGGCTGATGAGAAATTAACAGTATGTCTCACAATTTTCAACTGATCTTGGTCATGTCAGTGGCCTTGACAATGTTATTGCAGATGCCCTTTCCAGAGTTGATGAAATAGCAATAATGAATTATGATGTGACTGCCAAGAGCCAGCTTAAAGATCAGGAATTGCAGCAACTCCGGACAGCCAACAATTCTTTAAATTTCAAGTAATACCAACTACCATCAGGAAACTCTCTTTGGTGTGACACTTCAACTGCAAATAACAGACCTTACATTCCTAAAGCATTTTGTCACCCAATATTTTTACATTTTCATGGATTAGCCCATCCTGGCATAAGGACTACAGTGAAGCTGTTGACTAGTAGAGATTTTTGGCTGAATATCAGAAGTGATGTGCGACAGTGACCAAATCCTGTGTTAGCTACCAAAAAACCAAGGTTGCCACACAAGATTGCTGCTTGAAAATTTTGAAGAACCTGATGAACTCTACAGTGTAGTGCTCATTGACCTCATTGGATCAATTCCACCCTCTAATGGTATGACTTATTGCTTAACCTGCATTGACCGCTTTACATCCTGGATGCAAGTCATACCCTTGGAAGACATCACAGCTGAAACAGTGTCAAAAGCTTTCTACCATCACTGAATTGCAAGATTATGCATTCCATCCCACGTAATCACTGATCAAGGCACTTAATTTAGATCATATCTGCTTAACAAATTGGCCATTAGTATGTGGAATGAAACTTCAGCACACAACACCATATCATCCACAGTGTAGTGGTAAAGTTGAGTGACTGCACAGAACCCTTAAGTGTGCAATCAAGGCCCACAATTCTTCTAAATGGACAGAAACCTTACCTACTGCCCTACCGGGTCTGTACACTGCACTACAAGAACATCAAGCCACTCTATTGCACAGGTGATTTATGGTAAACCCATTACACTCCTTCGTGAATTTTTTGAAGAGCCAATTACTAGGATTGAGTCTGATCCATTTGCATCCAACTTGCAAAAGCATATGCTGAACCTGAAACCTGTCAGATCTAAATACAGGACATTGAGATCATGTTTGTCCTAAAGGATCTTCAAACATGTTCCCAAGCATATACAAATATAATAATTTGTAACATAAAACTTCACTTATCTTATAAGAAATGATGATGGTTTTCTTGTTAATTGATTAGGATTGCAATTTCGTGAAAAAGATCTCTCACATCATCAGCTAACAACCCTGTTGTCAAGGTCATGTTTACCAAAGATTACCATGATTTCACCAGTACTAGAAAAATCTGAAAATTAAACAAATTTAAAAACAGAATTGACTGCCGGTATTTCTAAATTCATTTCGTGATGTTTATTTTTTAAAATAAATTTATTTTCCAAAGCCATGCAGTTTAGAATAAAGCAAATAAAGGTGTTTGTAGAAAAGAGAATAGAAAAATTATGTGAACATAACAGCATTTTTTTGGTTTTGTAGCCTCACTTTGATGGACCATTGTTCTACCCAACTATCACAACCATAAGCTGTGGCTCACAGGCTTTGCTCGATTTTCATTGTGAACAAGAGGATAAAAGTTCTTCATCGCTGGTGAGTACTTGATTGTATTCGTATTCATTTATTTCCTCCTTAAGATCATGCATACATTATATGGAATTGTCAACACAATAACAACAGTAATACAATACTAATTACAAAAAAGGTGCACAAACTTCATGAAACACCAGTAGTAGACTCAACAAAATTTTTAGGGTTATTGATAGACAAACATTTGAAATGGGATAAAAATATAGACAAATTATGTAATTAAAATATGCTCAGGATTATTTATAATGAAAAGATTGTCAAATTTAAAAAATATAGAACTTCAAAAGACAATTTATTACGGTCAAATCTACCCACACATAACATATGGAATAAACAGTATGGGGTCGCAGTACAATGAAAAATACAGAAAGAATATTTAGCCTACAAAAACGAGCAATTAGACTAATTTTAGGTCTAAAATACAGGAAATCGTGCAAAGAAGATACTAAAGCTTTAAATATACTCATGCTATACTCCCTCTACATATATGAAACAATAATATACCTAAAAAATAAAAATTCCATCATGGAAACAAATCAACAAATTCATGACCATAACACACGAAGAAAAAATAATTACCGTATACAGGCACATGCATTACAACTGTACATTATGAAACCTACAGCAGCGGCAACTGAGCTTTACAATAAATTACCTGAGTATATTAAAAATTTAAAAGGGAACTAAAAGAGTTTGGCATAACATCTTCATTCTGTTCACTTGAGGAATATCTATTGTTGTAGAATGGTGTGTAAATTAAAATGTTACTATGTAAATATCATATGTAAAGTAACTTCATAGAAATGTATTAATATGAAATGTTATATAATTGTGTTATATTGTATGTATATATATATTTTTTTTTAATATGTGATATCAATTTAACTG
Organism: Mantis religiosa; assembly: GCA_030765055.1. Classification (NCBI taxonomy): domain Eukaryota; kingdom Metazoa; phylum Arthropoda; class Insecta; order Mantodea; family Mantidae; genus Mantis; species Mantis religiosa. The sequence continues at coordinate 468,086,821 of CM060950.1, forward strand.
ATGTATCCAACAAACACGTATTGTGTTATAAAAGGATGAAAATAAATACAAATATAAGTATTATTACATTTTAGATGAGTCATATTTTTTACACATCTGCTTCACTTTCGTACCTATTTTGAGGACATGTTTCGCAAATCATCGCTTGCATCTACGGCTCTTATGCGACTGAAGCTTGATCCAGCGGTGTGGGTAATTCTGGGGTTGCTGCTGCCATCTGTTGATTTAGTGATGAACTTAAATCTCGACAAATATAAGTATTTGTAAACTGAGCGGGATGTCTCAGGCGGTATCACATCTGTGGCTGGCATTTGGGAGGCCCGGGTTTGATTCCTGTGGCTGACCTACCTGACCCATGGGTTTCTTTGGGGGGGTTTGCAAGTCACCAGGCAAATGCTGGGTAGGTTAATTACATCCCCTGAATTTCCTGTCCCTCCATTTCATCTCCATTATCGTTTCACATCATCTCTCATTTGGTGGTCTCTTTCAGGGTAGAAGTGTTGGCGGGTGTCTTGGCGCTGTGTGGCAGGATGATATGCTATGGTAAACACTTCCTTCTCTGGTAGTACAGTCTGTGGTCTGAACCTGGTCTGGTAGGCTGTTTCTAGACCACAATAGGGTGGGATGCTGTTTGTGCTGGCGTGCCCTCTGTCTCCTAAAGTCTCATCCTGCCTCCTGAGGGTGGCCCACTTGGGGGCATAGGTACAATCAACCGAATTTTGCCCTCTGTGCCGAATCCCTTCCATAGCATAGTCCAGTCCCACACTCATCAAAATTAGTAAGTTAAATTAATTGGGAGTCGATTAATGACACAAAACAACACTTAAAGTAAGTGTTGTTTTGTCATTAATCGACTCCCAATTAATTTAATTTATACAACAACTCTGTTTTCAACACTTCCATGAAAGGATTTATAAAATTAGTAAGGTTTATAATATACAAAATGATCTATTTATATATTCCATAACCAAATAAAATAAATGTTTTAATTATTTTGATTAAATTATTAATTTTTAGATGAGTTGTATTTATTACACATCTGCTTCACTCAAAATAGGTACGAAAGTGAAGCAGATGTGTAATAAATACGACTCATCTAAAAATGAATAATTATTTCGCTTCACTGTGGTGTTCCAATACAGTTAAATCTCGATATTATGATTAAATTTTTTTTTTTTTTTTTTTTTTTAACAGATTTACATTTTCTATATGGGAGCGCCAGCATAGCGCAGTGATTTCATTTGCGGCTCCCGTGCAAAGGGTCCCGAGTTTGATTCCTGGCTCGGGTTGGCGATTTTATGTCAGCCCTATCCAGCCTTCACCTCTCTCTAGCACCTGTGAACTGTCTGCTATGCCCAACGTGGTTCGGAGTCCACGGTATAAGCTATAGGTTCCCTCGCCTCACCATCATCTTCACTATCACCCTATCATTGGAGGTAATGGACACCGCCCTCTGGGTGCCTCCACCTGAGAAATGGGTCCAGTCATTGCGTGGTGAGGTGAGGTTACCCTGAAGGCCAAGGCTGCCATTTGGGGCATGATGGTAACGAACCAACATTTTCTATATTTGTTATATTAGGGGATAGCCTATTGAACAGTTTTATTCCGGCATGATGAGCATCACTTTTGGTTAGGTTTGTCCCACAATATTGGACATGTAAATTTTCTTTCTACTTTGTTTTGTAATAGTCCATCTCTCAGTTATCTGGTAGTTGATGTCTTATTACTCAAATATCCAAAATAACTGCTAATATAAAAAAAACTATTTGTAGTCGGTTTTTTGACACTTTGTCACTTATATTTTTGTATTATTAAGGGGCTATACTACTGAGAGCCAATTGGATAGAGGTTGAAAATGGAGGCAACAGCTTCCAAAATTGGTCCCTTAAGGCCTGTAATACAATCTCTGGTTATTAGTCGAGGTTTGTTACCTTTCAGTTATCGATAACTATTGGTTAGGTTTAGTGGCTCATATTACAAACTCTATTTACCTGTAGGATTGTTACCCTGTGCGTTATGGTGGGATGTGAATGGTTGGCAATATTTTGCACTAGGATTTTACCTTGTTTGCAGCGCTATCTTGTGTTTAGAATGTGTAATTAGCGGGAAAACCAAAAATATGTAGTAGCATCAAGCATCTTGTTTTAACTTTTTATTAGCTGTTTTCTGTATATTATCATTATATTTTCATTTATAGTTCATTTGTAATGAGGTTTAGCATAGTTCTGTGTATTTATTATTATAGTTTACAGTTTAGATTTTTCCACAGCGTTACACAGATTCTTTTTCACAGTGTTAGGTTAAGTGTTATAGAATATATGGGTTGCGTTAGGTTAGTGTTATAGATTATATAGGTTCGATATATGGAGAATATATGGAATGCTTTGCTAATTTATGAACACCAAGAGATTTCCAGTCAAACAATTTTAAAAGTAAGGCCACAGAGTTGTTATTAATTCTGATAATAGTATTGCACAAATGCTATAATTTGGCTAAAATCATTTGGTTAGTAGTTAATCCTCATGGATAAATCACCTCCTCTTATATGGATTATAGTTTCACAGCAGTATATGCAAAGAGGGAGGGTCCACAAATTACAAGTCATCCATGAATAAAAGCAAGGTTATAAAATATGCATTCGTGCACCAGTAACTTGGTACGTGAAATATATTTGTTTTTAAACATAATATATTTGGCTAGTTATGAAGCAGTATGTATTATTTTATTTTAAGAAAATAGGTTATAGGAAACTTATATTTCTTCTGGGCACTTCATTATCAAATGGCCACGTTTCATTGACAGCATTGTACCCTTGATTTGAAAACGTAATTGAACAAATAAATGGCTTTATTTATATACCACAGGATACAAGATGGGCAGGTTTTAACATTTCTTTATGTGTGCAATTCGCAGCAAATATACTTAGTACTGCATTTTCACCATCTATGGTAGGTACGGCAAAAATCAGAAACAATACTTCAACTTGCATTGAGACAGCGCACACACTGCCTAAACCACAATATAGTTAGCAAACTGTATTCATTAAGGCACACTGTAGGACAAAACCATTGTTATTGTACATGCAACCCACTACATTACATGTGTGAACAGTGTTTGTAATAACGGTTGGACATTAGTACAAATTGCATAACCTAAAAAGTTTGTTTTATTCACTGTTTGCTTTATAGCTTGTTACTTTCCTCTGGTACTGCTTTTGACGTAACACAAATTCAACATTGTACCCACTATTAGCAAAATCGAATGTTTACTACTTCAGTATGTTTCTGATCTTTTATACATACCTACCCGTATAATATTGTGTGTATTTTCCAGTATAGGTTTAACATTCTTTGTTTATTACATTTATGTTTGTTAAAACATGTTGCAATATGATCGCATAAAATATCGTATTGCTTGCAACAAGTCACTGACACCAAAATTATCATTCCATAACCTATTACGTTAATATATACCTAATACTCACGTGGTTTATTTTACTTCATTTTAAACATGTCACAAATATATCACATTATGTATATACTCCTCGAAATCATCTTCCCGCATTCTAATTTGTTTAGCTCTTCTTCTATTAAATACTGTGCCAACATTTCATCCTCAGAATCACTGTCGACATTCAATCTGGACTGGAGGTATGCCATTTTATTTTTTGTGTGTGAATGTAAACTCCAAGTTATCTCACTAACCGCTTCTCGTGGTGAGGGTTAGTTTTCCTCCAGAAATAACTCTCAGTTAGTCCTTAACCGAAGATCGTAATACCGACATCTGCATATAACTCCAAGTTAACCGGTAACCAACACTTAAACCAGAGATCGTAATACAGGCCCTTAATAATGTAAAAATGTAAGTAATGAAGTGTAAGAAAACCGACTACAAATAGTTTTTCAATTAATTTTGATGTCGCTGTTACTAAATTCTGCCAATCATGTATAACTGCTAATATGTAGACAAAGTAAAACCTTGTTTACCCAGATCAACTGCGACCAGGGCCGATCCGAGTTAATGAAAATCTGGGTTATCCAGAGAATGATGGAAAAATCGATAACAAAAAAAAGCATGTACGCATCACCAAAATATTGTTCATGGAGTTTATAAATTACTTTTGGCACACTTTCAATCTAAAATCACACACACTGCATGTATTGTAATAGCCTATGTATTTACACTGTACTCAATATAGCTACAAACTAGTCTGTAGTAAAAAGGCAGTGAGCTCCTGCTGTCTCATTTTAGTGTATCACTTAACGAACAGCAGGATTTCACATCCGCTTTAACATTAGACATTCATTTAGCAATGTTTCGGCTTGACTCTCTAAGGCCCGGTTGGATAAAAGATAATCCAAGTTCAAGCATATGAAAATGATCTTCAGTCAAGCTGAACTTAGAATTTTGGTTGTATAAACATTGATCTAAGTACATGGCCTCTTGATCTAAGATCAAATGTAACTGGTGAATTTTCTCCAGTTAGCTTGATTGAACTTAGATCAGCAGAACTGCAGAATTTACACAATAGTTTCTGAGAAGAAATAAGTAGTGCAGCTTTAAATAAAATGCTAAGTAATGCTTTTTTGTGGTTACTTGGATAAATAATTATCCTCTTTATTTCACAAATGCCTGTTAATGATGCATTGTTTGGGTTCATAACCTATACAGTTTTATTATTTTCAGATTTCAGATTACTCTGAGATCTCTGATGATGAGAATTTTCAATTTGAAAGGGTTCCTCGAGTTTTCCAACATAAAGGAAATCCCATCTTAGAACTTAATGACAGAGAATTCAAAATAAGATTTTGACTATCAAAGCATGTAGTTTAAGAACTGGAGCATATGCTACATGTACAATTAAGAATACAAACACTGAGGAATTATGCACTCAATCCAATATTTATGATCCTTCTCACATTACAGTTCTATGCAACTGGAAGCTTCCAGATGCTGATTGGGGATATATTTAATATAAATAAAGGAACTGGTGTAGGACAATCCATAAAGTTACAAGGGAGATTGCAGCTTTAAGACCTCATTTCATCAGGATGCCTGTAGAAGAGGGTGGAATAAGAAGGGTTATGTAAGATTTCCATAATATACGTAATTTCCCAGTACTTTTAAGTGCAATAGACTGCACACATATTCCAATAATATCACCTGGTGGGAATAATGCCGAGATTTACAGAAATCGCCATGGTTGGTTTTCTTTAAATGTTCAAGTTATCTGTAGCTCAAAACTTCGTTCCCAGAATGTTGTTGCTAGGTGGCCAGGTTAAGCACATGATAGCAATATTTTTAGAAATTCTAGAATTCATGCACAGTTTGAAGCTGAAGAATTTACCCGAGGTGTGCTCCTAAAATTAACTGAACGCATCTTCTTCTTTGCTTGAACTTCCATTTTTTGTTTATTTTTTCCAACTCACAATATTGTAAACAGACGAAAATGAAAAAGATGTACCTTATGCATACATATAATGGAGATAAAATAAGTGAAATGATTAACTTTTGATAAATACTGTTTCAGTATGGAGTAAGTTCTTATACTGTTTATTTAAAAGAATGCTATTTATAGGACTAATGACCATAAAGCAAAAGATTTATTAGTTTTCGTTATGTCTTGATTGGCTACTCTGTGCACTTGAATAAAACAGTGTTGAATAACTCCGATAATTCTCAAATTCTTTCGATACAACACAAAAGTTACAACATGTTTGGTGATATTGCCATATTTGTTTTTGTGATCTCGGATCAGTACTAAACGGCGTTCATCTGATGTAAGATCAGCATTTACAACCCACGCGGGTTCACAAACTTAGTTCAATTTTGAGCTTCGATTACAAATGAACTGCAGTTAGCGATTTTATGCAACCGGGCCTAAATAAACCATCAATTTCTCTATGTTTGCTACTGCTTGTGCATGGGCCATAATCACAGCTGGTTCATCAACACTGTCTGAATCTGAATACTCTTCATTTTCATTTTCAGTAACACTGCATGATGTAATAATGCCTTCCTCTGTAATCAGTTTATAACTTTCATCATTGTCGATTTGTAACTAATTATTAGTGCCTTCTTCATCAACATCAGAAAAGCCATTGATATTTTTAAAAATGTGTATAAAATCTTCTTCCTGACTTATATTTTTCTTCTTTTTCAATCTTGTTTTCGCACAAGTCACACACATCAGGTCACAGCTTTTTCCATGACTTCATCAAAGTTTCTCTCCCAACCTGATCCTAAGTATGCAGGGTGAGTGTAATGAATTCGCTCACTGGCAAGAGATTTCGAGTAATGTGCAGATATATTTTTATATCTTGACAGACGGAGAGCGATGCCCAGTGTTCTCTAGACAAGTCCACTTCACAATGGTTGCAACTGGAGGGGAGGGCAGATCAGTTGCATATCAATTGCGAGCAAGTAAATAAATGCAGAGCTACTCGGTAATACTACAGCTTGTTTCAAAATGTGCGTGTCTACTGGTTCCAAGAGATAATTTAGAAATGATGCCTCCTAGCAGCACGTTAGGAAATAAAGTGTTACATTTAAAAACACGAGAAGTAATAACCGATGTCTATAAATTTATAAAAAAGGTACAATGGTCTAGGTCTGCTATAAAAATTTGGGAAAGGGCATCTGAGACAACAGTTGTGTCTGAAAGCAGTTTAGGGCCCGGTTGTATAAAAATCACTAACTGCAGTTCATTTATAATCGAAGATCAAAATTGAACTAAGTTTACGAACCTGGTTGGTTGTAAAATGCTGATCTTAGATCAGATGAATGCCGTTCAGTACTGATCTGAGATCACAAAAACAAATGCAGCAATATCGCTAAACATGTTGTAACTTTTATGTTGTATTGAAAGGATATGAGAATTATCGGAATTATTCGACTCTGTTTAATTCAAGTGCACAGAGTAGCCAATCTAGACATAACAAAAACTAAATAAATCTTTTGCTTTATGCTTATTTGTCCTATAAATAATGTTATTTTAAGTAAACAGTGTAAGAATTTACTCCATATTGAAACAGTATTCATCAAAAGTTAATCATTTCACTTTATCTCCATTATATTTTTATATATTTTTGGTAATTTATGTCCTCCAACGTCAAGTCATATCGGACGATGAATGGAATGGATGAAATGATGCTCACATGAGCCCAGGGTCCATACAGCTTAGAGTCACCCAACATTCATCTTTTAGGATAAGGGAAAACCTTATCCGAGATTCGAACTCGGGACCTCTTGAACATGAGGCAGACACGCTGCCACCACGCTACCAAGGAGGGCGTCTGTATTATATGCCCAATGTACATCTTTTTCATTTTCTGCTGTATACAATACTGTGAGCTGGAAAATATAAACAAAAAATGGAAGATAAGTTAAGTTTTAAGTTACAAATTATTATATTTGTATAAAAAAAAAATCTAAGTTCAAGCAAAAGAGAAGATGCGTTCTGCTAACTTCAAATCTTGCATAACCCTTCTTATTTCACCCTTTTCCATAGGCATCTTGATGAAATGAGGTCTTAAAGCTGCAATCTCCCTTGTAACTTTGTGTATTGTTCTAAACGCAGTCCCTTTACTTATATTAAATATATCTCCAATCACCATTTGGAAGCTGTCAGTTGCATAAAATCATAATGTCAGCAGGATCATAAATACTGGATTGAGTGCATAATTCCGCAGGGTTTGTGTTCTTAACTGTGCATGTAGCCTATGCTCCAGTTCTTTGATTACATGCTTTGATAGTCAAAATCTCATTTTGAATTTTCTGTCATTTAGTTCTGAGATGGGATTTCCTCTATATTGGAAAACACAAGGAACCCTTTCAAATTGAAAATTCTAATCATTAGAGATACCTTCAGAGTAATCTGAATTCTAAAAATAATAAAAATAATAGGTTATGAACACAAACAATGCGTCTTTAACATACATTTGTGAAATAAAGAGGCTAATTATTTATACAAGTAACCACAAAAAATACTTTATTTACTATTTATTTAAAGCTGCACTACTTATTTCTTCTCAAGAACTATTGTGTAAATTCTGCAGTTCTGCTGATCTAAGTTCAATCAAGTTAACTGGAGAAAATTCACCAGTTAGGTTTGATCTTAGATCAAGAGGCCATGAACTTAGATCAATGTTTATACAAGCAAAATTCTAAGTTCAGCTTGACTGAAGATCATTTTCGTATGCTTGAACTTGGATTATCTTTTATGCAACCGGGCCTTAGAGAGTTATTAAGGAAAGAAAGCCATTGGTGCTAGTGCAACAACGTCCTTCTCTATGCCAAGTAAACAAAGATTAATCTAAAACCACAAAATCTAATTTGGATGTTTTAATTCAGAAGTAGTTAGGTGAACCGCGAATAATTTTTAAAACACACACATGCACACGCGCACCCACGCATGCTCGCACACGCACACACACACACACAAAACAAAGACCAATTCTGAAGAAAGTGCTTATGAAGCTTCAAAATTCTACTGACTTCCAAGGCAGTGTCTGAACAATAAGAAGAGTTCTTTTGGAGCTAGGATTTGTATGGGAAAAAAAAAGCTAAGCGTGACAGATAAATTTTAATCTAACATTCTACCATATGGGCAAAAAGACTTAAGTTTTTACGAAATATTCGCAGTGAAGTTTATATAATTTATGTGGATGAAACTTATATCAATGAAGCACATACTAGACCATATGCTTGGAGTGAAATTCATTACAGGGACTCTGCACCGATGTTGAAGATGATGATGATGATGATGATGATGATATATATAAGGGCGCTCAACTACGGCGGTCATCTGCGCCCTTTAAAAAACTAGTCATGGCAAGAGCCAGATATAAAACTTTCTAAAAACTATACAAGTGTAACAAAACCTATTAAAAATACACGTACATAAACAAAATCAATCAAACCCTACTAAAAATTTCGTTCACTATATCCTAAACTCTAAACTAGAAAGGAATCTACAAAGAATATAATCGTCTCCACGCACGGCCTACACGTGGGTGGGCCTGTTGACCGTCTCCCTCAGCCATGATAAGGAGCCCACACGAGGGAGACTATTGGCTCGGGACCCCAGGTGCGCCAAACCCGTACCTACCAAAGTAGGCCCCTGGGGGGAGCGATGTTGAAAGGCCGACAGTTGGTTATCATGCCTGCTGGAGGAGAACATGGTTTTGTTCCAAACGCCTATGTACTATTTAAGATCCAGCAAAAGCATGGAGATTACTACCTTAGTAAGAACTACAACTTAGTTTATAAGAGCTGCAATACTGGCTTCAAGAGTGAGGCTTGTTTTTAGACTGCTTGAGTACGCTACTCCCCTTTTGTAATCTTACTCGTGTGACGCATTATGGCGATAGGTGCACTATCCCCACCACAGTTGTTACGCAACCTACCACTCAGGATTTCTGTCAAGATAAAATAATACATCTGTACATACTGAGAATAGCAATTTATCATAAACAAAATAGTTGTTTATTTTTAAAACTAATCTGGTTAATGAGGTTTTACTGTACTTGCATACTTGCTATAGCTCATGATCCTTAATTTGTTGATCAATTCCGTGCATGAAGATCTACTTGCTTCACCAGTTATCATTTGTATAGCTCTCTTTTATAAATGAAATATTTTTTCTGACTGCTGAAAACTCCCAGAACATTATTCCATTCCTTATATGACTATGGATGTGTGCAAAATATGCACTTCCATTATGTGTTTCAAATGGGAAGAGTTCTTGCCTGTAGTGCATCAGATGCACTAGCGTATTCAGTGTTGCCATCTCGTTATTTCCACTCTTTTTATATTTCCCTCTCTCTCACACACTTACGAGTGCTCTTGATGCTAGAGGTAAGGGAACACAAACTGAATTTTCCAAAGTTTTATAATAATGCAGTTGTTGAAATCACAATTGCAACATGGATATTCATATAAAGCAAATGGTTTAAATATTTAGTTTAAAGTTAATTATAGTTCATGAATTACTTATTTTTCTAATCCAATGAAAATACCAGCAGTGCATTCATATAGCTGTGAATGTTACTTACGTTAAGAGATTATTCGCCATTGTCATTGTCTTCATCGTCTGAGTACTGCAAATTTATGATGATAGGTTCCAAAATCTCGTTACGTGCTATTTCTTTCCAAAAGTCGTCTTGTAGTTTATCTGATGTCTCACACAGTTTTTCCAATCTTGTTGTGTTCCTTGTCAATTTCTTTGTGAATAAGTCGTTCAACTTCAGTGAGTTTAAAAATATTATTTCTATTTGTAGCATAATTTGAGCCCACATTAATTCAATTGGATTGTTCTGGCAGTAGTAATTGGGGGGCGGGGGAAGGGTGAATCGTGTCTCATTGATCCAGCTGATACACTTTTTCATGGAAGAGTAACTGAATAATACTGCTCTGAATTCTCTATAGAGTAAATATAGATTACAAACCATTCATAAACAAAGATATAATGTGACCAGACACGTTCTGCCAGACCAGCAGGAAGTGTATTGTTTCCTCTCATTGAATTTAACAAACACCTTGGCTTATTCAAAGTATTTCTTTTATCACATCATGTCAAATGTTCAGGTTTCAGTTCTGAGTAATTTCAAATATACACTCACGTGTACATGCCAACCAATAATGATATTTATTAGAATGCTTACGTCGCAGTGCATTGTTATAATATAATAGTACTTTATTTGTATTAGGAAAACTACTTGAGCTAAAAATATGAGGTTTTTGCGGTTATGTTAAATACATTACTCTCTCTTTCCTCATGGATCGGTTTTTGCAAAATCTGAATTTTTGTCTTAGTGCGAATAGTATTTATTAGAGATTGATTAGTTTGGCGCTCGTTGCACACCACGTAGGGGGAATGCAATATGACAACACTGCAGAACTCCGATTGGTTGCTCACCTAGTAGTGCTCAAGGACAAACATCATCCCATTTGAAACACGTAATAACTTGATTAGTTACCCTTTTCAGTGTATTTAAAATGTATCATCCCACACTAAGTTTTCTGGTTAACATATGTATATGCCTCTCCCATTTTGGGTGTTCTGTTATTACTAAGGCCTTGCAAATCTAAAGGAGCTAAGTGACAATTGTGTTTTTTAGGGAAATAAGTAAAAGCTAAATAATTATACAGGGTTTTTGACACCTTGAAATTCAGTATTATTATGTAATTTTAACCATAATTACTCATAAAATGCAATAAAAATTTATGAAATTTATGTATTTAGAAAGGAGCTAAGTGCAACCTTAAATTTTAATAGAATGGAGCTAAGTACCTTGGTATCTTTGGAAGATATGCAGATTAAAAATACATAAGGTGAAATCAATATTATCAGTGTTATTAATGTGCTTAGTTCATTGAAAATGATGACAGTAAGCACATAATGAACGGTATTGGTAGATGTTGAAGTTTTGTTGAGTCACACTTGTTTACACTCACCTTCACTTATTATTTTTAAAAAATGCTGGAACATTTTCCAGGACATTCGCCCTCTTCCTCAGCAGTATAGTGACTGCTGACACTTTTGTAAATGTGGTTGCTTCCTCAAAAAAAAAAAAAAAAAAGAAAGCAACAGCATATTCAGTTCATTCACACATCACCCAAAATAAATTTAAAAAGATCTTTAAGGAACAAAATATCATCTTGGCACCTACTAATGGACATTCAATTTTAAAATTGCTAAATTTAAAAACAAAAGATGAAATCCCATCAGTTAACAGATCTGGAATATACAAAATAAGTTGTAAACATTTTGAAAAATCGTGCATAGGTCAGACTAAAAGAAATCTGAAAAACAGAGCCAAGAGCACTTTAGAAACATCAGATTGAAACAAGAAGATAAGTCAGCAGTAGCATTTCATATTTGGAACAAAAATCGACATTGATCCAAATCAAAATTATTAAAAGGAGTGATAAACCAAAATAAACTAACAACATGGGAGAACATATTCATATGGAAAAATAAGGGCCGCGTAATGAACTTTGAAATCCCACAGTAGATATTTGACAAAGAAGTACATAGTTCCACCACCAGAGAGAGGAGAACAGACAACAACAGATGCTAGTTGGAGAGAGGATGAAAAAGGAGGCAATGGCCTTTGAAACTAATCCCATCAATAATATTAAAAAAAGTAAGTGACGGGTGTCAATAAATCGACTAAAAATAGTTTTTACGATTATCTGATTTTTACAGCACCCTGGATAGATTTCTCTACCATAATCCAAGCCGCCTTAGAAATGTTTATTTTAGACATGTTGGTTGTCAGAGGTACTGCTTCATCAGTGTCAAAGAATTTTTCTCCCATACAGAAAGACCTGAATGGCTTTGATGAATTTGCTTCTTCAGTGGCTGCAGCAACATGTTGCAGAACTTCATTGCTACTCTTAACCTTCCAACGTTGTTCTTTTAAGGCGAAGTCATGATCTGCAGAACCAAAACTGTGACCCACTGCTAGAAATTTATGCTCTATTTTATTGGACATTTCTATGGCAATCAGATAAATGTATAGAAATATCATCATACAGTTTTTCAATAGACCTCAACAGTTATCACTCCAAATCACCATCTTCTTCTTGGAGATGATGAGACCCTCGTTGATTGCACAGAGTAAACAAGACGTTATCTGATTCCCTCCATGTGATGATTTACCTTCATGCCAGAGACACATGACAGCATCTGAAGTATCTTGTATGTGGATCCCAAAATTATAGATGCCAAGTAGTCGATAATAATGTATCTTAGTATGTGTTAACTTAGATATTTGGAAAACCTTCTGCAAATTTAGGCTTAAGGTGCACGTGTCACTACCAGGAAGTGCGGGCATCATTTTTCATGGCTCTGAAAGCATTTTCAATTCTTCTGTTTTTGTTGTTGTTGTAATTTAAGTCCTTTAACTGTTAAGGTCATTTCGGATGATGAATGGAATGGGTGAAATGATGCTCAAATGGGCCCAGGGTCCATGGAGCTTAGAGTCACCCAGCATTTATCTTTTAGGATAAGGGAAAACCCCAGAAGAAACCTTATCCAGCTAGCTCACCCTGACCGAGATTCGAACTCGGGACCTCTTGAATGTGAGGCAGACATGCTACCATCTACACTACCGAGGCGGGCAAGTTCTTCTGTGATGAATCTCCAAGGCAATTTTTGCTCTCCTCCCTTCAGTCTTTTCAGAGCTCTGGCACATCTTTTAGCATGTCACAGGTATTACAAGTATCCACTCTAGGTCTACAAAACGTTAGATTTGGGAAATCAGTAAGAAAAACCTTCTGAAAAAACTTGTATGTCACCTGACTCTCAGGGTGTTTCCCTTTGAAAGTTTTGTGAACTCTATTCAAGTCAGCACTTAATCTCTTGCAGATTTGTGTCTGGGCATAATGACTTGGTACTGTTGGAATGGACTGTATATGCTTTTGATTATTTCTGTCTGTAGCTGTGAACTTGAAGGCCTTTTGTCCAGTGGTAGTTTGTGTTGAAAAATAACAGCGTACTGCGGGAAAAAGTCCATGCAACTCACCTAGTTTCGAAAAATGAAGTCCATGCACCGATGTTTCTTCATGGTATAAACAGAATTTCTAGTTCCTTTCGCTTTTTGCTTTTTGATTGCCCTAACATTTTTATACTAACCCTTTCTTCTCATTATTTATTGGTTAAAGTTTTCGTAATATTAAACTACTCATACACTGAATAAAGCGAATTTATAACACGTTTCACACTCACACACAAAATAAAGAAACTGATATCAGCCACTAAATAACGTTATACAAAGAAATACTTGGATACAATGCAAGCATGCGAACCACATTCACTTGTTATGAGGGATTCTCGTTATGGTCGCGGGAATGGAGTATCGTGCCAACATGATAGATGCATCACAATCTGCCCTGCGATTTAATAACCATTAGGTATTGGATCTGTTTACGTAAGTTGAATAGAATTAGTTTCTAGAACTAAAATATAAAGCAATGATAGATTGTTAAATGACTTACAACGCATATTCAAGTTCTACAGTTATAGCTATGAGTGTTGGTGGCCCTGCTTCACCGTGCAGCGAATGATCACCGCGCAACACCCAGCTGCAGCACGGATTTGTGTGAAAGTCTAGGGAACTAAGGACATTGGGGAGGCAAGAGGGAAAGGTTGTACGCATGCGCAATAACTGATTACTGAGCTTGCTGGCTCTCAGCACGTTGACGTCACAGATACGTTCCATTAGTTTCGTAGATGTTTTCCATGCATCAAGAGTTCATTATTGGTCATACTTGATTTCCTGTACTTATAATAATATACTGTTACTTACATGGTCTTTTAAAATTTATACAATGTGATTTATAAAACAGAAAAGAGTGTGCAGCACTGCAGCACGTAAGGATGAGCCGCCCCTGCTTTTGCCACCTCTTCAGTCTTTGCAAGTAGTTTTTCCATCCTTCTTGTTGTTTACCAGCAATTCTATATGTTTTGCGGACTTCAAATACCTGCATAAAAATAGTCTTGCATACTCTTGTGTGAGCTGTTCCCATCTGGAATCTGGTAAGTAATTGATGTCTGCCACCTCCTTGTATATGGTTCTTAAGTCCTCCTCCACTGGACTGGAGCAAGCTTGATTAAACCCATCAATTACATCCCCTGTTTATTCATGTCCACAGACCGAAAGAGCTGTGGTTCAAATCCTGGCTATGGCATTGAATTTTTCACTCTGATCTACCTATCTAAATCTACACACGGCTAGTGTGAAAGAACAATTAATTTTCATCAATTAACCTAATAGTAGAAATAATAATTTCTTCCACACTAGCTGCATGAAGGCCAAGGTTTGAATGAGTAGAGCCAGACTAAAAAATTCAATGCCATAGCTGGGATTTGAACCACGGATCTCCCTAGCCCCAATAAATAAATTCAGTTTAAAAAACTTACTATGCAACAACCTTAAAGACCCAGTACCTGAAAGCAAGAAATCAGGTATATACAAAATCAACTGCTCAGACTGCAATAAGTTCTACATAGGAAAAACCAAAAGAAGTTTACATATTAGATTACAGGAACATAGGAACATATGAGATGTGTGAAATACGAATAGAAAAATCAGCAATAGCCCACCTTTTCTGGTCTACCAATCATGAAATTGTACCAAATATAAAACTATTAAAGCCAGCCAGTAATGCAGCCGAACTCGATGTTAGGGAAAAATTGCTAATAAAAAAGAAACAGTATACTTTAAATTTCGAATTGCCACCTGAAAACTCTCTTTGGAAGTTCATCTCACAGACAACAGATGCCACCACAGACAACCAGTTCACTTCAGGAAACCACGGATCCAACCAGTCGGATAACTGTTGACGATGGGGACAAACCGTTCTCCGAAACATGTCCAAGTAAGGATAATTGAAGTGATGTTTGTGTTTGAATTACCGACTCATTACTTTCAAATGTTAAATACATCACTGTTTCTAACCTTTTGCTTCAAATAATAAGGATAAGGTATTCCGTTGTTTAAGGACTATGATACAATGAAGCACAAAATTAATACAATTTTGAGTCGAACTAATACTCAATGCTCCATTTATTGCTAGTATTTACCTAGAACGAGTTTCGTTATGATCTTCCTAACATCATCAGCTGTTGTCGACTAATGGATGCTGGTTCAGTGAACTCCTCGGAGGTGATAGGTGCGTCTCTGTCGGTATCTTGATGAACTTGAAATTTGGATTTTCTTCAAAGGTAGTATCGACATAAACACACCCTGCTACAAGCTATCCAAATGGTTAAACAAAAAATTTAAGGAGCTACCAAAATTCAAAAGCCACAGTATTAAAAATTCGTTGGAATTCATCAACAAAACTAAAAATCTACAATTTTCTCCCACCGACCAAATGGTATCCTTTGATGTAATCTCCTTGTTCCCAAGTGTTCCGAGAGACAAACTCATAGAGTACATGCAAACATGGCTTCAGTCCCTACAAATAGACCAAAACGTCATAGAGGAATACCTTCAATTAACCAATATTTGCATTGAACAGTCCTTTTTTACATTCAATAAAAAAAATTTCAAACAAAAATCAGGACTATCTATGGGCAACCCATTGTCCCCATTTTTGGCAGACCTCTTCATGAGCTTTTTGGAAACGCACATCACAAAGGCATTCCCACTAATTTTTAAGCATTGGTACAGATATGTGGATGACATTTGGGCAATAATAAATGAGAAACAAGTGGATGATGCATTAAAACTACTTAATTTACAAAATCCTGCAATAAAATTCTCCATAGAAAAAGAGACAAACAATGAAATCCCTTTCTTAGATTTGAAACTTACCAGAAAACATAATAAACTTGAATTTGGCATACACAGAAAGGAAACACACACAGAAAATTTCATAAAATCAGATGGATATAACCCAAGACAACACAAGCATGCTGTTATCAACAGTTTAACTTACAGGCTGGTTAATGTACCTTTAAACAAGATAGAATATAACAAAGAGTACAATAACATCATTCACATTGCAGAATACAATGGATACAGTGCTGAATTGGTCAACAAGAAAATAGATAAATTCAAAAGACAACTAAGATGCAAACAAGTAACTACTCTCTCCCCAATTAGCAATGAAACCTCATACAGAAAATTTACGTATCATCCCAGAGCTACACACCTTTTCCAGAAAGTCTTCAAAGAACACAATATTACTTTGGCCCCACAGAACAAATTTAGTGTAAAACACCCTTTGAAATCACATAATACAAAGGAGATACCCACAGGCAGAAAATCAGGAGTGTACCGGATAAATTGCAAGGACTGTGACAAATTCTACATTGGAAAAACAAAAAGGAACGTGAACATCAGGCTTAAAGAGCACTTTAGGAACATAAGGAATAAAGAAATAGATAAATCGGCGGTAGCGTACCATTTTTGGAAGGAAAATCATGACATAGAACGAGAAATTCACTTACTAAAAAGTGTCCAAGGTCCAGCTGCATTAACCACGTGGGAAAAAATCTTTATAAAGAAATATGAAAGTAAATTGTTTAATTTCGATACTAACCTTTGAAGACAACCTCAATTTCAAGTTCATCAAGATACCGACAGAGACGCACCTATCACCTCCGAGGAGTTCACTGAACCGGCATCCATTAGTCGGCAACAGCTGATGATGTTAGGAAGAACCTAACGAAACGCGTTCTAGGTAAATACTAGCAATAAATGGAGCATTGAGTATTAGTTCGACTCAAAATTGTATTAAGGATAAGGTATTCTTAAGATAAGTGAAGTTTTTGTTACAAATAGTTATATTTGTGTAATACAGCAAAGGAGTTTAAATGCAGTTAGTAAAATGGGAGTAAATGAATATGCGAGGTTTGTTCAATACATTTTCCCAATTAAAAAAACTTTTAAACCTAATTTTGTTCTTTTGGAGTAACTTTATTTGTATTTTATAATCCTGTATTATTTTTCTACATAGTTGACAATTTTTTCCAAACATTTTTGGTAGCATAGCACAAGTTTTTCCATTCCAAGTCGTGCTCTATGCTTGTAGCTAGCTGTTCACTTCTGTGTTTACTTCATCATTGGTATCAAAGCACTTGCCTTCAAGATGCAATTTGAATTGGGGAAACATGAAAATCACTAGGGATAAGGTAACCGAGCAGGATGGCTCAGGTGATTTGTCTATGGCTCACATTTGGAAGATCTAGGTTCGTCGCCAGGCGAATGTTGGGTAGGTTAGTTGCATCCCCTGAATTTCCTACCCCTCCATTTCATCTCCATTATCATTTCACATCATCTCTCTTCTGGTGGTCTCTTTTAGGGTAGAAGTGTCAGCGGGTATGTCGGTGCTGCGTGCCAGGATAATGTGCTCCTGGTAAAGACTTCCTGCTTCGATGGGATGGTCTCTGCTCTCCCAGCTGGCCTGATGGGCCATTTCTGGATTATAGTGGGTGGGATATATACTAGGGATCTACGTAGGGCAGCTGTCACTGACCTCCCTCTCAAACCAGGGAGTTACTGAGCTGTCCTCAAAGGGCGACCGGCGCCCCCAAGGCTCTTTCCATAGGGCAAGACCTAGAAGCTAACAAGCCCCCCCCCCCCCATCTGGTCCGAAAACACAAGACGGGTGGAAGTGGATATGCCACTTGCACGCGCCAACCCCAAAGGGGAAGGTTACCGAACAACCTCGGTAGGGCTGCCTGGTGATATAGCACACCTTCTACTAGTTATGCAGGCTAAAAAATTTTGGCTCTTCTTTCTAATATGTGACGTGGCAATTTTTTCTAACTCCTTCGCACTTTTTGATATTTTTATATACAACCATGATTTTTAATATAATGTCTTTACTTTTTAGCGCAATTTCGTGCTGGAGGGCATTCTTTTAACGTTATTGTTTGTTTACTTACTGCGTAATGTAGCCATATTGAAGAATTCAGTGCAGCCAAACTATCCTTGTTTCTCCACTAAATGCAATGCTGCCACCAGTCTTACTTATCCCTAAATTACACTCTCTAGCAAACTAACACAAAATAGTACCTAAATTGCATCACCTAGCTAACTAATTGTACTTAACACACACAATTGGGAAGACTGGGAACTAGAGGGCTAATGGTGGAAAGGGTGTTAAAATATTGAATGAGAATTAGGAGTTTAGATGAACAGAATATTCTGCGTCAATGCTTGATAGTACAGGAAAGACTAAATCAGAAAGATTCATGGCTAAATAAGATAAAGGAAATGATGTTAAAATAGGGTTAGGCATCATGTGGGAAAACTGGGAATTATTGCAAAGTGGATTTTGGAAAGAACTTAGGTTAAGAACGGAAGATATTGAAAGGCAAGAAATGTTAGGAAGCTTCAACTTGAAAAGCTCACTGGAAATTTATAGAGAGATGAAAGTGATGTGGAACAGGGAAAAATACATTGATATTTGTGATAAAGCAGCAAGAGAATTCTTTGCATGGGCCAGAACAGGTGTGGTAAAATTGAAGGGTTTGGGAAGAGAGAGGGATCTGAAGAAATGCCCATTGTGTCACCAAAGGGATAAAGAATGGCATTTCTTTTAGAATGTGAAGAAAGTAGGTTGTTTAGGGAGAAGATAGGTAAAAAAGAATGGGCAAGGCTACCAAAAGGAATTCATGCAATGAAGTTAATGAGTTTAAAAACTAGGAAAAATGTAATTGAAATTGGGAACATTTTGGGCAAAGTAAGAGCCAAAAGGTTGAGGAAGATACGTAAATATGACGAAAATGAAGATAAAGTTATTTTAGATAAGATGCCAATAGGGACCCATTAGCTCGACAACCTCAGAGTTTGAGCCCAAGGGTAACCAGCAACTCAGTGTAGTAATAAGTATGTAAATGTATAATAATTTGTAATTGAAATGGAAATAAATATTACTTAGGAAGCTATAGAAACTAAATTCTTAGGAGTGTGGATTGATTCGGAACTAAAATGGAATGCACATATTGATTATCTAGCTAATAAACTGTCCAAAATCTGTTATGCATTCAGAGTAGCAAGTAAAGTTTGTACCACAAGCGTGCTAAAAGTGAACTTTGGATATGTTCACTCAATTCTAACCTATGGCATTCCAGTATGGGGCATGTCCACAAATCTTTGTCATCTTTAAATTACAAAAGAAAATAGTAAAAATAATTAAGCAAGTACCTATCAGAACACCTAGTAGGATAGTATTTAAGGAATTAAAAATGTTACCTTTCCCTTCCCTGTATATTCTGGAAACATTATGCTTCATCCCTAAAAATAGAAATCTCTTCAAAACAAATGAAATGTAACACACACACACACACACACGCAGACGCGCGCGCGCGCGCACACACACATACACACACACACCCACATACCCACACAGTATCAATACTCAACATGGGACTAGCCTATACAATACATTACCTGGACATTTCAAAGATCAGGTCAATAGCAAATTTAAATGTTCATTAACAAAAGCACTCTTAAAACATGTACCTTTTAGCATCCAGGAATTTAAAGACATAAATTTGTAATAATTTTGTAAATCTTACTTCTTGTATAAGCTACTTCATACTGTACATACTGTTGTATATAGTATTATGTTATATAATTATGTAGTATTACTGACGAAGCCATGATTTATGTATAAATCAAAAGGTGAATAAAGCATCTTATCTTACGTAACACACACAGTAGTCCCTAATTTTCACCAACTAGCTAACTAGTTTCTGGCCTAAACACTAAATGCAACCAGGAGATCCATGGTTCAAATCCCGGCCATGCATTGAATTTTTCATGTTGACTCAGTATATCAAATATCTTAGCCTATATATGGCTAGTGTAAAGAAATGATTAATTTCCATCAATTAGCTAAAATAATAAGAGTTAAATGATGAAGCTTGGGATTCAAGTACTTACGACAGTAAGTCGCCACAAACGGTGTATCTCAGACGTGAGAGCCCCTAGTGGTATACCGGTGAAATATATGAGTCAAATGGAGAGTTTAATGTCAGGACAGCACGTTGGCCATGGTATCCCAGTTGGTTAGAGTGACTGGACGGAAACCAGGAGATCCTTGGTTCAAATCCCAGCCATGGCATTGAATTTTGTTGACTCTATCAAAAACCTTAGCCTATATACGGCTAGTGTAAAGAAATTATTAATTTCCATCAAGTAGCTAAAACTAAGTGCAATCTTACAGAAATAAAAATATTTGTAAAAGAATCTTCACTTAACTTAAGAAGTTGATGTTAATATTTCCTTCTTCTTTATAATATTGATTTCAAAAGCATATTGCTTCCATCATCAGTTAATACCCAACTCCGTTGTTCTGTGTGATATCTGATTTCATTTTCTGTGTGATAAGTGCAATCGTTACACTGCAGGGTAGACTTGGTTAATGTCTTCAATTAATTCTTGAAACGGATCTGCTGACCGGTTTTTTCAGTCATTGTGCCACAAATACTCAGAAATGTGAGCATCCACACTGTCTTTACGAATGCCGCCGAGTGCCTTGTATCACCATTTAAGTACCTGCAGCAAAACTCGGGGTAGTTGCAGTCCCATCTCTTGATGGGGTGCAGGGCAACATTGCATTCGGAACACAACATCCATGTCCGCAGCAGACGCTCGTCAAATAATAATTCAAGACAGGCCTCCTCATTATTAAAATAAAAGGACAAGTCCATTTAACTGATTTTTCGAGCCATTTTCCAATTTTCAACAACATACTGAATGAAGCTTAAATCTTTGAAGAACAGACAGAACAAACTGCCTTCACTTCTAACAGTACAATAGATACTTTTGCTAGACAGCAAGCCCACTTTTGTAAAGCAATAAAACCTGAGAGGAAACATGATCAGTATTTTGCAAAACTGACCTATGCTAATTGCATCCACAGATCTTTTTGCACCGGTTAGGACAGATATCTGGGGCATTTTTGCAGAGGTTGGCTACAAGTGTTGCATATCTTTCTCATGTTGGCTGCAATGCGAGAACCTGCAGGTTGTCTGCCCATGCATATGCATGCACCTTTGGACTTAGAAAATATTCTCGCGTTGCACAAAAGAAAGTTTTTCCAAAATTTCTGGTAGTCACAAAAGACTTTGCCAATAACTATCCCTACTGAACGGGTGACCTTTGCCTTTATTTGGGCACTTTCACCAGGTTTCTTCCACACCATGTTCTGATATTTTGTAATGGAAGTTGAAAGGTGGATTCAGGTCTTATTGTCAGTAACACCCATTTGAAGAGCAGATCTTGGCCTTTCTGGTACATTTCCAGAAAGTTTTTAGCTAAATCCATTCATTGTTGCTTGTATACATGCAAATTTGGTACCTGTTAGGCAGAGACTTCGTGGTTTGTCAGAATATTTTAGATAGATGAGTGTCCAGTTTCAATTCCGGGAGGCTTAGGATCATGTCAGCAATAAAACAATGATCTTCCTCCACAATACTACACATTGCAACAATGGAATCATTACTTGTCATATTTGCCCTCCGTGTGTGTAGTTTATAACACATTTTTGTATTCAAAGTTTGGTATAGATATGTTGACGACATCTTTGCAATTGTACTGAATAAACATTTAGAAGATGCATTAAAATTACTCAATCTGCAAGAAAGGACTATAAAATTCACTATAGAAAAGAAAATCAATGGACAACTCTCTTTCTTGGTTCTAAATATCATCAGGAATGACACAAAAATAAAATTTGGAATTTACAGGAAACCAACACATTCAGAAAATTACATAAAAAATAATAACCACAACCCAATTACATATAAACATGCAATAATAAACAGCCTTACACACAGACTAGTCAACATACCCATGGAAAAAGAAGAATATTTCAAAGAACAAAAAGCAATACTACACATAGCAGAAGAAAATGGATACAACCAAAGTTTGGTGTTGAAGAAAATAAGAAAAGCTAAACTAAAGAAAACCATTAAGGAAGCAACCACATTTACAAAAGAAAAAGAAAGCAACAGCATATTCAGTTCATTCACATATTACCCAAAAACATTTAATAAATTTAAAAAGATATTCAAGGAACAAAATATCACCTTGGCACATACTAATAGACACTCAATTTTAAAATTGCTAAATTCAAAAACAAAATATGAAATCCCATCAGTTAACAGATCCAGAATATACCAGATAAGTTGTAAGAATTGTGAAAAATGCTACATAGGTCAAACTAAAAGAAATCTAAAAACCAGAGTCAAAGAGCACTTTAGAAACATCAGATTTAAACAAGAAGATAAGTCAGCAGTAGCATTTCATTTTTGGAATGAAACCCATGACATTGATCCAAATCCAAAATTATTAAAAGGAGTGATAAACCAAAATAAATTGACAACATGGGAGAACATGTATGGAAAAATAAGGATCGCGTAATGAACTTTGAAATCCCACCAGTAGATAATTTGACAAAGAAGTTCATAGTTCCACCACCAGAGAGAGAGCAGACAACAGATGCCAGTTGGAAAGAGATTGAAAATGGAGGCGAATGCCTTTGAAACTAGTCTCTCATTAATATAAACAAGTAAGTGACGAGTATTAATAAACCAACTACAAATAGTTTCTGAGATTACATTTTTGTGACATTCCATAAATTCTGCACACCAACATCAAACCATACGGATAGCTCATACAGTCCTCGTCAATATTGACAGTGGATTGTTTCTTTGTAGTTAAATAAATGACAGAGCACATTTCACAAGTGGGCACTCCATTCTGATACAGTAAAACCTCTGTAAAAATGAATGTGATCGTTCTAGCATTTATTTTCCGTTTACATAGGTTTCCATCTTACTGATGGTTGTGTTTGAATACATCGAAATAGTTGCACAGGTTTACAGTGAAGGAATAATATAAAATGAGGTGTAAATAATAACAATAGGCTGATATGTATTATGTACTATATTTTCAACTTACATACAATAATTGTAGTTTATTGCCTTGTTTCTCTATCTGTTTTCAATTTTCCCTATCCAATCTGCAACTGTTTGCCTATGCACATCATTTGCTTCACCACACACAGCATTCAAAATGTTATGGTGATGTTTGAAACTCTTGAGCCATCCATTGGAAGCTCTGACATGGTCTGTGCCTAATTTTCTTGCTGTTGGGAAGTTATTCGGATTGGGTTGGACACGAGGCGGTGTGTGTTCCCGACACCCGCAAGAAATCGGGTACCTCCGGCCAGGCCTCGGCCACCCAGAGGGGGTAGAGGGTTGCCTCATAAGTCCCGGGTACTAGCCTGCATAGCTAGTAGAAGGTGTGCTAGATCACCAGGCGGCCCCACCGAGGTTTTTCGGTATTCTTCCCTGCGGGGTTGACGCACGTAAGTGGCCTATCCACTTCCATCCCGTTTTGACATTGTTGTCGATGGGGGAGCTTTTTAATAAATCAGATATTGCCCTATGGAAAGAGCCCCGGAATTTTCCATCACTCCCGGGTAGGAGGAGGCCAGGGTCTTTGGACTTTTGGCTAGATCCTCTGCGCATAACTGTCTCTAAAGCTTGAGTTTGAAGCAGTGGTCCAGAAATGAGAATTCCTTTAGCATGCACACACTTAAGAAACCAGTCAAACACAGCACGATTTAGCTTGTCATACTCTGTAGATTTTGTGATGCATTTCACATGCCCTGTTGTTCCCTTTAGCCTTTCATCTTTAATTCTTATTTTGTTTTTCAAAACCTCATTAATCTGAGTTTATCCCACTTTAAACAACACAATTAATTATAATATAAAGTATTAACCAGTTTTGTGGGCAGTGGTCTACTGGGCTCCTTCTTCATCTTCCCAGACGTTTTGTCAGCGGCTGCGGCAGACATCTTCAGTGGCAGTGCGATCGAAAAGCCCTGGCGGAAGTCTCAACAGCAACTGTGAGTCTCTAATAGTTGGAGGAAAGCAATATTATCAAGGAATGTTTTTTCTTTTGCAGATGAGAAGCAAATGGGGAGAGTCTTGGCCGCAAAATATAAGGGAACTAATGGAACAGATATGTATGGGACATATTTGGAGAAACGAGTAGTATTATTATAGGGACTTTTGGAAAACGGTAGAATTAAGGCTGGAAGATTTAGATAGCCAAGTTATTACACAAATATAAATATTTGTTACAAATCTCCATTTATCTTAAGAAGTTGATGTTAATACTTCTTTCTAATTGAAGATCGATTTCGAAGGCAAATCACATTCGTCCTGAGTTCATCAAACAAACTCCATTGTCAAGGAAATCTTGGTTACCATGTTTTTTTCTTTTTTATGTTATGTTTTCAGCATTACCAACATCTGAAGACGAAACAAACCTAAAAACAGAATCAACTGCCGGTATGTCAAAATTCATTACGCGAAGTTTATTTTTTAAAATAAATATCTTTTCCCAAACTATTAAATCTGTAGTTTAAATAAATAAACATATGCTCATGCGATGGTGCTTGAAGATGCTATGATGATGCATTTCTCACCTTTGGTGACGATCTTGAAGAATTTGAATAGTTATAAATAAAAGTGTTGTTAAAAGTGAAGCTAATTTCATGTATAAAGACTAAAATTGAGTCATACCTTTTAAAACTTGTAACTTCACTCACGTCCTTTTACAAAATCAGGAGCGTTTTCGACACTGTTGCAGTTTCATCGTCAGCTGATTAGCGACTCATCACAGTTGGTTATTGTCTGAATCTCTTGTAATTGGCTCCCTCTCTCGGAAGATTTTTTACATAAGTTCAGTAGACCACTCACTGTTGGCACATCAAAATTTAGAATATGTGGAATGTTTTTAATAATAAAATTTTT
This sequence comes from Mantis religiosa, assembly GCA_030765055.1. NCBI lineage: Eukaryota > Metazoa > Arthropoda > Insecta > Mantodea > Mantidae > Mantis > Mantis religiosa. The sequence goes on from CM060950.1 coordinate 468,112,121, forward strand.
TCCCCATGATGTAAGTTCAAGTTTTGTTGACAATGGTTTTAGTAGTTTGATCTCCTCTCTGATGTGGTGGTTCTCATTCCAGAAATGAAAATCAACTGCTGATTTTTCTGTTTGTTTATATTTTATGTTCCTATGGTGTTCTGTTAATCTAGTTTTTAAATTTCTCTTTGTCAAACCAATATAAAATTTGTCACAGTCTTCAAAATTTATCCTATATGTGCCTGATCTTGAAGAAATCTAGAAGTTTCTCGTGCAACTCTGTATAAGTAGGTGCATCTGTAATTCTGGAGCGATGAGTTCTTTTTCTTTCCCAGGGTTGCAGTAACGGGCCTGATAAAGTTAGTATTACAACTGTTTAAGAATGAACAAATAATCCTTTTCCTGATTACGTAGAAAATGAAGCTAGTAACAGGGAAGCAATAAATATTATACAAGTATAAATATTTGCTACTAAGGCTCCACTTATCTTAAGAAATTGATGTTAATACTTCTTTCTAATGGAAATCGATTTCAAAAGCAAATCACTTTCATCCTCAGTCCATCAAAAACAAACTCCGTTGTCAAGGAAATCTCGGTTACCATGTTTTTTTTATGTTTTTTTCAGCATTACCAACATCTGAAGACGAAACAAACCTAAAAACAGAATCAACTGCTGGTATGTCAAAATTCATTACGCAATGTTTATTTTTTAAAATAAATATCTCTTCCCAAACTATTAAATCTATGGGACCATTTAATTGTTTTAATAATTTAACTTCGGGATTTATTTCATGGTTAAATGACCAAAAATAATCTGCTACAGCCGATTTATCAGTTTGATAAGATCAGTTTGTTCAGATAGATTTAATAGTTTGGGAAAAGATATTTATTTTAAAAACTAAAATCGCGTAATGAATTTTGACATACCAGCAGTTGATTCTGTTTTTAGGTTTGTTTCGTCTTCAGATGTTGGTAATGCTGAAAAAACGTAAGATAAAACGTGGTAACCGAGATTTCCTTGACAACAGAGTTTGTTTTTGATGGACTGAGGACGAAAGCGATTTGCTTTTGAAATCGATTTCCGTTAGAAAGAAGAAAGAGGTATTAACATCCATTTCTTAAGATAAGTGGAGCCTTAGTAGCAAATATTTATATTTGTGTAATCCTTTTCCTGTTCAAAGATGTAAATTTAATTCGTCATAAACATTTTTAAATTCTTTGGAACAATTACAAATATTATTAATGTAGTCTTTTTACAACCAGTGGTAGATGCTAAGATGAACTATTTCTTTTCTTGTGCATACGCTACTTATGCATCTTTGATGCACACACAAAATTGTTTCTGCACACACTTGAAAAAAAAAAAAAAAAATACATGCCTTACCCCTAAGACTTTCATAAGCAGAAGAACAATATCTTTTAAAACATTTAACAACTTCTTCTTATATTACATTGTCATGGTTACACCACTACCTACCTTACATTATTTCTTTATTTTATTACAAATATTAATTTCTTTGACTATTCTTAACAAAACATGAAGTATCTAAAATAACTGCTACAACCTTCAAGGTTGAAAATGGAAGCAAAATATAAGTGATGTAGTGTGAAAACTAACTACAAATATATCGAGATTTAAATACAAATAGTTTTATGAATTAATTTGGATGTCACTGTTACTAAATTTCTACAAATATTGCATAATCTTATTTGAGTAACACCTTCTGTATTTTTCAGGTTACGTCATTAGTATTAGAACGACGCAGTCTTGTTGTTGTGCAGGATGACATGTACCAGCGCTACAAGCATTCTATTGCAGAAAGGGACTATGATATCTTGAGTGGTGATGAGGCCAATCTGGAGCACTGCAGTGTTCACTACGTGGCTGGAGAATTTTGGAACCGCTCCACTCGAATTTCCCTCACAGTGCGTCATGTTCCACGTACTTCACGGGTTTGTTTACAACTTGGCCGATAGTGTTCTTAAAGACTTGCATATGATTTTACAATGGTAACAAACCTGTTTTGGCTTGAGAAACTATAGATCTAAACACTTGAATTGTGAATGGGCCATAGTGCTTAATCAGTAGTTGTGGTGACAATAAGACACAATGAATAGTTGATTACTCTTTGATCTAAGGATGGAATGAAAAGCAGGAATAGAGATATGTGTTTATTCTGTGATGAAAATAACATTGAACTTAAGTTCATCATTTTTAGGAAGAGTGGTATATGTGGCATAGCAAATGCTAATTTTTGGAAATGTATAAAAGGAACTGTAGCATTATAGGTGGGTATGTTGATGTTCAGAATGTATAATATTATACTTACAATAAAATATTACAGCTAAAACAATAGTACAGTATGCCAATGACACAAATAATACAAATATTCTAATTGAGGCAGTAATGAGGAACTACAAACTTTAGGGAAAAAGATGTTTAATTATATTACTAATTGGTTCAATAGTAATAATTTATTTGTAAACTTAGATAAGACAATGTAATCCATTTTCATTTTCCCCAGAACAAAGGTTTTACACAAACATAAATAATGTGCAATAAATAATTGAATATGCAGATACAACTAAATTTCTTGTTCTTTGTGTACAAAGAAACTTAAAATGGGATACATGCATTGACCAATTGAATAAAAAAAAATAAGTATGCTCTGCTATAATTTTAGATAATTGGTTAACTTATCCCCAGCCCAGAGACACTTAGAAGCATGTGTTTTCCATCCATTCATTCTATGTTGAGATACAATATAACTAGGGAGCGGATTTATATTCACTAAAAATGTCTGAAATAGGCAGGCAAAAAGGCACTAAAAATGGGCAAAATAGGCACTTAAATAGGCACTAAAAATTTGCTAAGTAAACACTTAGAAATACACAATTTTAGTAAAATGGCTCCTAAAATGCACTATAATAAAATGAAAATTATCACAACATATGCTGCAACAAATTTACTAAACACATACTATTTTGCAGTTCCCTAGGCGAAATAGTTAATATTTATTCCAACTTTCATGAATGGCTCCACAATAAGTTAAAATAACAGAAATTGTCGTATAATTAAAATACATGTAAATCCACTTCACTAAGAACCATAATGTGCAGAAAGGTGTGAAGTAATTAACTATGTCAAAAAACAAAAAATGGATAATGGGAGGGGGGCTTAAGGGTGAAAATTGAAATATCTGAAGCTTTTGTTAGATTTGTTTCAAATTTATACCATTTATTTTTGTGGTCAAGCATGAATGGAATAATAGCAAGTTTCAGCTTTCTAATTAAGTTTGAATTTATGAGTCACTATGTTTACACTCAGTCTTCACTTACTTGTTGTATAATTGAAACGTTTTCAAGATCATTCGATCTCATCCTCAGCTGTTTGGTGACTAAATGAACCTCCCTCTTCTTCCACTACTACGGAGCTCCGATCACTCTGCCATCTGGTGTTAGGGGCACTAAGTTTTAATACTTCATTTAATGCCGGGATTTCAAAATTTATAACTTTATCACGGTTTTTGTTTATGAATATTTTTTCCCAAATATCCAATTCTGTGGGCGTACTTAAAGATTTTAACAGTTTAATGTTGTGGCCAATGTTGTGGTTTTCTGTCCAAAAATGGTGTGAAACTGCAGATATTTCTGTTTGTTTCAACTTAATGTTCCTCTGGTGTTCTTTTTGCCTGGTTAACATGTTTCTCTTAGTTTTTCCTATGTAGCTTTTTTCACAGGTTTCACAATTAATCTGATAAATTCCTGATTTCAAATTGTTGGGGATTGTATTTTTCATTGGTTTATTTAGCAGGTTCCTCAGACTGAATTTGTTTTGGGGTGCTAGTTTTAAGTTTAGTCTTTTGAAGATTCGTTCAAATTTTCTAAAAGCCCATGGATGGTAGGTGAATTTTCTATATTGCCAATTTGTGTTAAGTGGTGTGAGAGTGGTATTTTTTGATCTTATCTTCAGTTTTTCTTTTCTCTTCATCATATTCCTTATGATGGCTGGGTTGAATCCATTTAATACCGCTATGTCTTTTATGTGTTGTTCTTTCAAAAATTCCTCCTTACTCAGTGGGATGTTGTATAACCGGTGAATTAGACTTCTAAAGGCAGCTAGTTGATGTGAAACTGGGTTGTATTCATTTTTCTTTATGTAATTATCTATGTGTGTGGGCTTCCTGTATATTCCAAAATCTACACCATGACGATTTCTAGTTATCTTGAGGTCCAAAAAGGGTAGGGTGTTGTCTCTTTCTACTTCCATAGTAAATTGGATGTGATTATCTTGCAGGTTTAGTAATTTTAGAGAATCTTCTCTAAGTTTTTCCGGAATGATAGCAAAAATATCAGCATATCTCTGCCAAAATTTATAAATCTGTGGGAAGGCCTTTACTATGTGTGTTTCAAAATAGCTCATGTATAGGTCTGCTAAAATAGGCGAAAGTGGGCTCCCCATTGCTAAACCTTTTGATTGTCTGTAGAATTTTTGGTTAAACATGAAGTAATTATTCCTTATGCATAAATCTGTAAGATTGATAATGTCATCTATTTCTCTGGGGTCCGTTGTAGTCTGGGTTAGCCATTTTTTGAGGAATGTAGGTATTTTTTCTACTGGAATGCTTGTAAAAAGTGCCTTAAAGTCAAAAGAAACAAGTATGTGATTTTCTGGGATGTTGTATTTCTGTAGGTGGTTTATCAATTCCAAGGAGTTTTTTATTCCCAAACTTTGAAATTTGTCATATGATTTTAATTTTCTTACTAACCATTTTGCTATGTGGTATGTAGGTGAATTGATGCCATTGATGATGGGTCTCATGCTGTTGTCTTGTTTGTGGATTTTTGGCAGACAGTACAACCTTGGTAGTGTGGGGTTGGACGATTTTAAGTTGTATTTTTCAGATGTACTTAATGTTTTTGTAATTGATAAAGCTTTATTAACAGAAGTGATACTTTTGGATAATGGACTTTTTGGAATTTTTTCATATTCTGGACTGTCTAACATAAGGTTTACTCTCTGAATATAGTCTTCTGTCTCCATAATTACTAGAGAATTACCTTTGTCGGCTTTTAGGTATACCACAGGCTTCTTATTTAAATTTCTTATTGTTTTGTTGTGAGTATTATTGTATATTGGGGATAACTGCTTTATTATATCCAGACATTCAATTTTGGCGTTGGTTAAGTTTTCATTTTTTAGGTTATGTGTGGCTATTTCTATGTCGGCGATAAAATTCTGCTTTTAATATTTATTCAGCTTTCTAGTTACAATAGTTTCGGAGGAATTAACAGTTTATATCTAAATTACAGGCTATTTTTAAAATGTCCCACAGGGTATAAGATTCTGCACCCATTTTAACCTATTATAATAAATAAATTGAAATTGAAATAAATTAATGATCTGTACCTATGTGAAATATTTGTCTTCGCCATATCAACGAAGGGAAAAAATAATCATACCTATTTAACAATTTGTATTTTCCTAAGCATTTTCATTAAGAAGTAAGCATTATAATCCTTTTCAGTACAGATAACAAAAACACAACAAATGTAAATAGGTACACTTAATATACAATTGCCCTTTGAGGCATGTTTAGAATTTCATACAGATTAACAGAAATCTGCATCCTGTGGAACATTTTCAAGTTAGGAAAATGTGAAATTATGGAATCTGAGAAATCTTAGGTTAAAATTATGTAATAGCAGCTACAATACAGGTGTAGGGTTATTTAGTCATGTGACTTTTTCTGTAGTGCCGGTAGAAAAAAAAAACTTTATATTATTGAAGCATGTCTATATTAATTTTAAAACAAAAAATGAGATCATTAGCGCATTTTGACACGTCTGTAATGGAGATACCTACTTGGCTAAACTCCATTTTGTATATCCGATGTGCAGCACTAAGAAATTTCTCTTCTCCGAAAACTTCACGTTGAAATCAACAAATGCAAAAGCTGTTCTCACAAATTACAAGCAGAAGAAATTGGTTAAAAAGGCTGTTTTAGGCATTACTAAGCAGAATAGGCACAAACGTATGAAATAGGCATTTATAGGCACTATAAAACTAAGAAATTAGGCTGATAATTGTAGGAAATAAATAATGCTTATAACTTAAAAGCTTACATTTCTGAACAAAGGAATAAAATAGGCAAATAGGGCAAAATCCACCCCCTATATATAATGTTACAGGATAACTCACCTCATTGCAACTCACTATTCACTACACAAAAATGGATTTTAAAAGTAATGGTGAGAGTGAAACCAAGATCTACATGTAGACCATTAAATCCTTTCATGGAAGTGTTGAAAACAGTGTTGTTGTATAAATTAAGTTAATTGGGAGTCGATTAATAACACAAAACAACACTCACTTTTAAATTTTCCCGGAACCGGTTTCTGAGGCCTTCCCTCTATCTTCAGCCGGCTGAAGATAGAGGGAAGGCCTCAGAAACCGGTTCCGGGAAAATTTAAAAGTGAGTGTTGTTTTGTGTTATTAATCGACTCCCAATTAATTTAATGTAGACCATTGTTTATAAAATGTAATATACGAGGGGCAATCAAACATAAACAGGCCTTTGGTTGCAGAAAATTTATTCATGAATAATAATTGAAATGAACATTTTTCTTACTTTCTACGTATTCACCCATCTTTTCTATGCATTTGTTACAACGGACAGGCAGGTTTTTAATGCCAGTTTCAAAGAAAGTACGAGGACCGGTGGAGCCAGTTGCGCATGAAGTCTTTCACCTCCTCATTGGTTGTGAAATGATGTCCTCCAAGAGCTTCTTTGAGTGGACTAAACATGAAGAAGTCACATGGTGAGAGGTCTGGGCTATAGGATGGATGTGGAAGGGCAGTCCAGTGCATTTCAGCCAATTTTTGCTGAATTGCTGCTGCAGTGTGTGGTCTGGCATTATCCTGCAGAATCAATAATGAATAAATTGATCTGATTTTATTCAACACATTTCTGATTGGCTACTGCAACGTTTTGACCAAAAAGCAACTCGAACTTTACTGAGAAGGTCACAGTAGTAGGCAGCATTAATGGTCCATCATTGTTGTCCTTATTGTTCGAGGAAATCAATGAGAAGGACACCTTTCGAGCCTCAGAACACTGTGGCTAAAACTTTCCCTGCTGACAGTCGTGATTTGGCTGTCACCGGCACTTGCTCTCCACTGCAAACTGGCCCTCTTTGTTATGGGTATGTAATGATGCACACATGTCTCATCACAAGTGGTGATTCTGTCCAGAAAAGCATCACCTTCCTCTTCGTAGTGTTCGAGAGGCATGCAACACATTTGAACGTGCACTGCTTTCTGTTCTGCAGTGAGATACCGCGGAACCCATTGAGCTGACACTTTTCTCAATTTCAGCTTCCTTCGAATGATTGATTAGATGCTCCCATAGCTTATGAGAAGTTGACAAATCTCAAGTACTGTGATGTGGCAATCCCCTTGAATGATGTCTTGAAGAGCTTGGATGTTTTCTGGATTGATGCTGGTGCATGGGCGGCGAGGGTGGGCCAAGTTTTCAACACGTTCATGTCCTTCATTAAACTCATGGCACCAATGTTTAACTCTGGACCATCAAAGGGTTCTTTTCCCAAACTGTGGAAGTAACCGATGGCAAATTTCAGCTGCACCGACATTTTCATCGACAAAAATTTGATTATTACCTGTTGCGCAACAGCTGGATGCACCTCTCTCTCAGACATCTCGGCAGTAACTGAGGGACAGAGCCAAACGAGTTCCCTAGGCTACTGTCCCCTTCCAGGGACCTCACTGCATGTGCTGTAAAAGGCTTGAACCCATATGGCACTCTATGCATGCGCCGTAAACAAAGGCCGTTAATATTTGATTGCTCCTCATATTACCTCTTTCATGTATCTTCATCTTCGAAATTTTGAAGTTTACAAAATTAAATCTGATGAATGAAAATGGTTATTATATCTTTAATGACACTCTGTGTAACCATAACATAGACAGAGAATGAATATTCGTGTGCAAAGAAGCAATACAAGCACTTATCATAATGGTGTAATAAATGTAGGAATACATTTTTCTAATAAATTACCTATGGTCAATAAAACTATTCGTAATGTTAAAATATTTAAAAAGATAATTTTGCCATACTTGTTTCACTACTGCTTTTACTCTGTCAGTGAATTCATGGATAGTTTTACAGTAATTATGAAACAAGAATGAGGATGAGCTTAGCCAATACACTGTTGACGCGCTCTTGGCAGTGCCAGTTCTACAGCAAGTGGGCGACAGTGATGGAAGATATACGAGGTGCATTCAAGTTATAACACATTTTTTTTTTTTCAGGACTGGGACCAGATAGGAACTTCTGGTTTTTCTTAAAATACACATGGACTCTTTGTGAATGTGTGACAGAGATGGCAGCACTGTACAATGCATAGAACTCTAGTGGCAGCGAAAAGAGTTAGGACTGTTTTTAATACTTTAAAATGACGACGTTTTCATTGCAAGAACAGCATGTAATCATTTGTTTTCTCCATTTTCGTGGTGTGACACCTATTGAAATTCATCACCAGTTGAGTGAGGCATGTGGTGATGGTACCATGGATGTGTCTAATGTGCGTTCGTGGGTGCGACAGTTCAATGAAGGCAGAACGTCGTGTAACAACAAACCATATATGAATTGGGAAAGGATAACTTGAGAAATAGGGATATGCATAATTATAACACATGACACAACAATGATTTTTTTAGACAGGGTTTTTGAACAAATAGTATTAAAGATCCAAACGTAATGGCACTGATTTTATACAATAAATTGCCAAATTCTGTAAAGCAAGTTATGTCGGAAAATATTTTAAAAAGGAGCTTAAGATTTACCTAATAAATAAGGCATTGTACACAATTGATGAATTGTAATTCTATTGGCATTTGTATTGTAAGTTATTGTCAGAAACTGCTTTGCAGTCTATTGACAATAAATGCATTGCATTAATTGGCATCAATCAATACCTGTGAAGAAGTAAAAATTGTATTAGACTTTTAATTTGTAATATTTTCAACTATATTGTAATTCATACTTATATTTTTGAAAATTATTGTACATAAACTGTATTTTTGACGATGCCATGAGTCTGGTTGACTCCTACGGCAGATAAATATATAAATAAATAAATAAATAAAAAACCAAGATAGTCATGGCCTTACTCCAGCCGGTTTGACGACATGATCCAGCGAGTGGAGAATGTTATTTTGGAGGATCGCTGATTGAATGTTGCAGACATCGCCACCTAAATTGGCATTTCTGTGGGATCTGTGCGCACAATCCTGCATGAAGATCTAAAAATGCGGAAAGTATTCTGCGTTCATTGAACTGTCACACCCAGGAATGAACATAACACACATCCATGGTACCATCACTCAACTGGTGATGAATTTCAATAGGTGTCACACCACGAAAATGGAGAAAACGAATGATTACGCACTGTTCTGGCAATGAAAACATCGCCATTTTAAGTATTGAAAACAGTCCTAACTCTTGTTGCTGCCACTAGAGTTCTATGCACTGTACAATGCTGCCATCTCTGTCACGTATTCACAAGGAGTCCATGTGTATTTAAAAAAAAATGAGAAGTTCCTATCTGGTCCCAGTCCGAGAAAAAATAGATGTTATAACTTGAATGCACGTTGTATTTATCTGTTTCTGTCACCGAATCTGCCTAGCGAATAAACTGAAGTGTGTTATTGCTCAGATGTGTTGCCGTTACAGTACAATATATGCTTTAATTCTATATAAAGAATAGTACGAAAGCCAGAAAACACAAACTATTCAAACATAATTCTTCCTGTAGCAAATTTTGATTAGTTTCATCCAAATAAAAGATGGGACTGGAATCACTTGTACTTTTAATGTTGTGCATTTTGTGCAGAAATTTTAGTCTTGCAGTGGCAATACTGCCTCTTTCAAGCAGAAATTTGGACCATCATTGGTTCCCCTATATTTGAACCCAAGAGATTTCAGAATGTTATATATACAGTGCGATCTATATAAACCTGAACCATTTCAATTCGCCATAATTTCCCTTTGAAAGCTCGTAGAATGTAGAAATTTGTTTTAGTGATCTCACTGGCTCTGGGAAAATTGTCAATTCTGACAATTGTTGACAATAGACAGTCTTAAATGTCCATTTTCTTTGATATGACTGTAGACACTGAAGTTTATATGGGTATCTTCAAGACATTTGTGGAGCAGCTGGATGATATCGAATTGAGAGAATGTTATTTCCAGCAAGATGGAGCAACGTGCCATACATGTAATGACACCATGGAACTTGTAACCAGTTTCTTTGATAATTGAATAATTTCAAAATGTCTGTAGCCCCCCCCCCCCCCCCCCCCAGATCCCCTGACCTAACCTCACCAGATTTTTTCTTTTGGGGGTATCAAAAAAATACAGTATATAGGAATAGGCTACGGACAATTGATGTTCTCAAGTAATCCATTCCAACCAAAATAAGTAACATTGGCGAGGATACTAATATAGCGAGACGAGTGCAAACATGTATAGATGCTGGTGGAGGACACTTCCAACATTTTCTCGGAGATGTAGATAGTGTAATGTAATCTACCAATTGTGTATTATATTCTCCCAAAGTTGCATGTGTGTCCTGTTATTGGTTCAAAAGTTATGGCTTATTGAAATGGTTCAGATTTATATGGATCACTCTGTAGAAGAATCCATTTATTCTAATTTTCTTTGTCATTAAATTGGTCAGCCTTTTGCTTCTATTTTCATGTTAATCATGATATATGTAGGAATGGTTTTATTACATATTTCCTTGCAACACAAGGGTAATAGTCAAATCTTTTAAGAACTGGTTGCTGTGCGATGCATTTCACGTTCCACTCTTTTTTCATGACCAGGCTGTAACAATATGAATATCCAAACCTTAGGCTACACACAGCTAGATTAAGTTCTGACAATTAGCTTAATTTGGTAACTATGAAGCCTGAGACTTAAGTACTTAGAGCATAGTAAGTGGCCACAAAAGGTGCGTGTCTCATAGCATATGAGAACTCCTAATGGTCTACCGGGAAACATGAGTCAGTTGGAGAATTTAATGTATGTTGGCATGTTGCTATGGTAGTTCAGTGGTGAAGAGCAACCAGATGGAGACCGGGAGATCCGTGGTTCAAATCCCAGCTATGGCATTGAATTTTTCAGTCTGACTACCTGTCTAAACCTAAGCCTACACACGGCTAGTGTTAAGGAATGATGAATTTCCACCTAGTGACTTCCTGTTTGAAAAATGTGTAAGTATTTGAAAATTCAAACCATAACAAGGAATATCTTGGAAATGGTTTACTCCACAAAAAGTAATTCATTTGGCAGAAACTGTGTACTTTAATGAGATCTACATTTTTTGATGTAGTAATTTTTTGTCTATCTCTTATGGTTTACAAGTTACGTATAAGTTATTTATAAGTTATTCAGAATGAATAACTTCAGAGACTATTCCCAAAAGATTCAAAATATGCATTTCTTTTTTCATGGAAATATTATAAACATATTGTACGCGGGCTGTTCAATAAAGAATGATCACAATTTTTTTTGACAACGTACCTTTACTCGTCCTCATAATTTTGATGGTCCTTCTCAAAATAGTCTTCCCTGAATGTGATGCACTTTTCCCAGCATTTCTGCCAGTCTTCAAAGACATGCTGGAAACCATTTTTGAGAGACCCTTCAAAATCGCCTCCACAGCCTTCACCACTGCTACTGATGATGGATAATGCCTCCCACAAAGGCGTTTTTTCAAGTTAGGGAATAGAAAAAAGTCACATGGGGCTAAATCTGGACTATAGGGAGGGCGAGGGATGCACTTCACGTTGACTTTTGAAAGATATTCAGCAACAACATTGGCAATATGCGGCCACGCATTGTCATGGTACAGCATTCAGCCTGCTTCACAGAAATGTGGTCTTCTGTGCCTGATATAGACTTGCAATGTTTTCAGGACATCCCTGTAGTATTGTCCAGTTACTGATGTGTGTGCAGGTACAACATGCTGATAAACCGTTCCGTGAATGTCAAAGAATGAGATGACCATAACTTTCCCAGCAGAAGCAACCACTTTTGCCTTTTGGGGGTTGGTGATGAAGGAGATTTCCACACTGAGCTTTGCTGTTTGCTCTCAGGATCAAAATAATGTAGCCAAGTTTCATCAGCAGTGATTAAGTTTGAAAGAAATTCTGGATCTTCCTCTAACATAAACTTTAACTGTATGCAGACCTGCATGCAAATGTCTTTTTGTTCGGGAATCAACAAGCTTGGAACCCATCGTGCACAAACACGTCTCATGTGTAATGTTTGTGTCACTAACATGTGGGTGGCACCAAATGAAATGTTCAGTATTTCAGAAAGTAATCTTAAGGTAATTCGTTGATCCTCTCTCACAATGACAGCAGCAGTTTTGATGTTTTCTTCCGTAAGAGCAGTAACTGGAGCACCGGGTCCACCTTCCTTTAAAATTGATTGTCTCCCCTCTTTAAACATTTTAAACCACCTTTGAGCTATGCTGTAGGGAAGAACAGACTCTCCATAGGCCTCCTGTAACATTGTATAGACCTCAACTGAAGATTTGTTGAGACGAAAGCAGAATTTCAAAGCCGCATATTGTTCCTCACGTGTTACCTAGGCACAAGAGCCGTAGATGCAAAAGAAGATTTGCAAAACATGTCCTCAAAATAGGTACGAAAGTGAAGCAGATGTGTAAGAAAGACGACTCATCTAAAATTTAATAATTTTTCGCTTCACTGTGGTGTTCCAATACAGTTAAATCTCGATATATGAGTATATGTTGGATTACACACACACACACACACACACACACACACACACACACACACACACACACACACACACACACACACACACACACACACACACACACACACACACACACACACACACACACACACACACACACACACACACACACACACACACACACACACACACACACACACACACACACACACACACACACACACACACACACACACACACACACACACACACACACACACACACACACACACACACACACACACACACACACACACACACACACACACACACACACACACACACACACACACACACACACACACACACACACACACACACACACACACACACACACACACACACACACACACACACACACACACACACACACACACACACACACACACACACACACACACACACACACACACACACACACACACACACACACACACACACACACACACACACACACACACACACACACACACACACACACACACACACACACACACACACACACACACACACACACACACACACACACACACACACACACACACACACACACACACACACACACACACACACACACACACACACACACACACACACACACACACACACACACACACACACACACACACACACACACACACACACACACACACACACACACACACACACACACACACACACACACACACACACACACACACACACACACACACACACACACACACACACACACACACACACACACACACACACACACACACACACACACACACACACACACACACACACACACACACACACACACACACACACACACACACACACACACACACACACACACACACACACACACACACACACACACACACACACACACACACACACACACACACACACACACACACACACACACACACACACACACACACACACACACACACACACACACACACACACACACACACACACACACACACACACACACACACACACACACACACACACACACACACACACACACACACACACACACACACACACACACACACACACACACACACACACACACACACACACACACACACACACACACACACACACACACACACACACACACACACACACACACACACACACACACACACACACACACACACACACACACACACACACACACACACACACACACACACACACACACACACACACACACACACACACACACACACACACACACACACACACACACACACACACACACACACACACACACACACACACACACACACACACACACACACACACACACACACACACACACACACACACACACACACACACACACACACACACACACACACACACACACACACACACACACACACACACACACACACACACACACACACACACACACACACACACACACACACACACACACACACACACACACACACACACACACACACACACACACACACACACACACACACACACACACACACACACACACACACACACACACACACACACACACACACACACACACACACACACACACACACACACACACACACACACACACACACACACACACACACACACACACACACACACACACACACACACACACACACACACACACACACACACACACACACACACACACACACACACACACACACACACACACACACACACACACACACACACACACACACACACACACACACACACACACACACACACACACACACACACACACACACACACACACACACACACACACACACACACACACACACACACACACACACACACACACACACACACACACACACACACACACACACACACACACACACACACACACACACACACACACACACACACACACACACACACACACACACACACACACACACACACACACACACACACACACACACACACACACACACACACACACACACACACACACACACACACACACACACACACACACACACACACACACACACACACACACACACACACACACACACACACACACACACACACACACACACACACACACACACACACACACACACACACACACACACACACACACACACACACACACACACACACACACACACACACACACACACACACACACACACACACACACACACACACACACACACACACACACACACACACACACACACACACACACACACACACACACACACACACACACACACACACACACACACACACACACACACACACACACACACACACACACACACACACACACACACACACACACACACACACACACACACACACACACACACACACACACACACACACACACACACACACACACACACACACACACACACACACACACACACACACACACACACACACACACACACACACACACACACACACACACACACACACACACACACACACACACACACACACTCTCTCTGTCAGCATCTGTTATTACAAAGTTTCTGGTAGTCTTATGCAGCTGTTTTCGCTCAGTATTTTAGTTATAAATTTCAGTGTTAACCATGGCTTATCCCGGTAATATAGCAAATAAATTAGCTTGGGTATGATGTGTATGGGCTTCTGATATTACTGTAGAAAATCTGGAACATTTGTTGTGCGACTATGAAGGAGGTGTTTAGGATATAGGTAGCAGTGACACGTACTGGTCTACAGATGACATGTTAGCTACTCCATTGTTTGGGGAAATGGCGGGTCAAATATGGGTGATGTGGATCAGCTATTACTAGCTATCCCTCTTTACGAAAAACAGTTAAATGGTAAAAACAGTATTTTTATACCACTGGATGTAACCATACACAATTGTTTAGTAATTTTCAGAGCCGTAAATTCATGCAAGACATTCATCTACCTGTACTTACGCGTATAAATAGCTCGTAACTTAATTGAGTACTATAATACTCAGAGGCCTCTTTATACTGGGAGGTGGGTAAGAAATCCACCACGACATCACCCCTAATACTTGAGAGAAAACACTTTCCTAAAAGGATACCACCCACAACCAAAAATGTAACCATTTCGAAAATGTGTAGTGTGTTGCGAAGAAGAAGTTTGCAAGGAAACCAATATTATTTGGTGTGAATCTGCAGATGTGCCCTTGGGTGTTTATCCAGGTTTGGAGGTGTACAATTCAAAAAGAAACCTTTAAGGGTACGTTTACATTCCTTATAGAACTAATTTAAATTTATTGTAAAATAGGAAGATTAAAATAATTGGCGTTAAATGAGCATTAAATGCATGTATGCGCAGGATGTCTTACACGTCCATATCGGTTTGGGGCATTTTAACTTGGACGTCATGACGTCCATATCAGTGAAAGGGTTAAAAGATGCAGATAGCACAAAAAGCTCAAGGCTGAATCGGGTCCACAGCAGTGACAAAAATCGTTATAAAAAAAAGGAGTTATAATACACAAAGAATTGAGAAAGAGAAATCCAATTTAAAGCACAAAAGTCAACTTACAATTTTCACTCATGGTTTACCTAGTCTTGCCATAAATACCATTACAAATTTTTGACACATACTGTACATCCGGTTTGGTGCTAAACAACTAACTGCATGTGTTCACACCTTAACCTTGAACCATTGTTAGCTTGTCTTTGAAAGAGGAAGTATTTAGCTCCAGGTTTCACCATGGAATGGGATGATTATGAAAATTGTGTAGCCACCATTGTGTTGCAAAAAGCTGGAAAATCTGCAAGTGACGTTTTCTAGATGCTATAAAAGTTGAAAATCAGCCGTATGTTTGTGTACTGCACCATTGAGTGATTTTTATGCAACTGGGAATGTGAAGGATTGGCTGAAGGAGTGTCAGAACTCCAGCAGCACAAAAAGCAGTGGCAGCTCGTGTTCGGAGAAATCCTGTGCAGAAGCAGGCTATATTGTCCCGTGAAATGCACATTTCAAAATGGACAATGTCCAGGCTTTTGTCAGAAGACCTTCGACTAAGGGCTTATCACCGATGTAAAGGACATTATTTCAACACATGCCTAAAGAAGCTGAGAGTGCTTAAATGTCGACCTCTTCTATCAGCATTACGCTCTAAATGGTCATCGGAACATCCTCTTCACCATTGAAAAAGTTTTTACTATTGAGAAGTCTGTCAATGTGCAGAACGACAGGGTTTATGCATCATCATCTTGGGAAGCCAGTAATAAGGTTCCTAAAGTTCAGAGGGCCCATCATCTCTCCTGAGTGATGGTGTGGTTGGGGGTGAGTTATTCTGGTACCACCCAGCTACATTTTCGCAAAAACGGCGTTAAAACCAGCGCCAGAGTGTATGAAAGCACTGTTTTGGAGCCTGTTGTCAAGAACTTGAGTGGCACATTGTTTCAAAACCAACCATGTACTTTCCAGCAGGTTTCTGCCCCTGCCCACAAGGCCAGGTCAATGCAAGCATGGCTTCAGCGTCATGTCCTTGACTTCATTTCGCCTTAAGATTAGCCGGACCTGAATCCATTGGACATAATGACTGTGGTCATTGCTTGAGGGCATTGCCTGCAAGAGGAGACACCCCACCATTGTAAGTTCAAAGCGTTCCTTAGTTGGCCATTTTGAAAAGTGATTGGTGCTGTGTGTAATGAATGCCTGTAGTTACAACATACTAAAAGCCAATTAAAATATTTTGCATGGTTAATTGATGGAAATTAATCATTTCTTTACAGTAGCCGTATATAGGCTAAGATTTTGCATAGGGTCGACATGAAAAATTCAATGCCATGGCCGGGATTTGAACCACGAATCTCCTAGTTTCCGTCCAGTCGCTCTTACCAATGAGCAATGCTCCCAAGCTGTTGAAACTATTCTCAAATTGGGTGGGGAAAAGAAAGTGTGATGAATGTCGGGTAACTCTAAGCTCTATGGACCCCGGACTGATTTGAGCATCATTTCACCCATTCCATTCATCGTCTGATATGACTTAACGTTGGAGGACGTAAATTACAAAGGAAAAAAAAAAAAAAAGGAAGTGTGAAGAGAAAATTCAAACAGACTTTCCTCCAGAAGCAAATAACATATAAGACAATTAAACTTAGGAATATGAATTATAATTTATGAGCTTTTATCATGTTAGTGTTACTAGTATGGCACTGCAGTATACTATGACACAAAATACCTGCAAAGAAATGAACATCTATGGTACAGCAGTTGAAGTTGTAATTAGGTATGTGTGTGATCACAAATAAATATGTATAAACATGTATATATATATATATATATTTATGATCTATGGTAATTGACAAAATATACATAATCTATTGCATCTTGTGTAATCTGGAAACATATCCAATTTGGAAATTTGTTTTGGTCCCACATGATTCCACTAAGAGCAATTTTTACTACATATCCATTTATATCAGTTGAAGAGATGAAAGAGACATGTGCTAAAACATAGATGTCACAGTTATATTAAAAAAAAAATAATAAAAAAGGCAGAAGGCTTGCAACTGAAGATAGTCAAGACTTACAGTTGCAAGATTTCTGCCTTTTTTATTATTGTTACTGGTTTTTTATATAACTGTAACATTTATGTTTTAGCACATGTCTCTTTCAGCTCTTGAACTGATATAAATGGATATGTAGTAGAGGTAGTGGTGCAAATGTGGAAGCATAGTTTGTTTTTCGTATGTAAAATGCGCTTTTATTACTCTTTGGATACAAAAAAAAATGTAGAAACGTACTTGAATATGTGCTTAATTCATAACCATGCTCAGCAATATAAATATTAAATACAGATGCTAATAACTAATGCAAAATCAAAAGTAGGCATGTTATACTTTTGCTGAAAATGTGCTGGTAATTTGGAAACGTTATTTAAGTTTGTATGCAGACGATGCCACACTGGGTTTCAGCAATAGCAACTTACTAAATCTAGAAATCGATGCAAATTTGACTTCCAATATCATGGCACAGTATTTTAATGATATCAGGCTGTGTGCTAATGCACAAAAAAGCAAATTAATTCTATTTGATTTTAAGAGACGTTGTGTCGAACCCCAGCTTAATATAGGCAGTAGTCTAGTCCAGTGTGTAAAAAGTGTAAATATTTTAGGTTTAATCCTTGATGACAAGTTAAGTTGGAACAAGCACATTGAAAAACTAGAAAGTAAATTAAGCTCAGGACTTTTTGTGTTGCGATATTTAGCCAAATTTCTTATGGCATCGAGCTGTGGTGACAAGTTAAGTTGGAACAAGCACATTGAAAAACTAGAAAGTAAATTAAGCTCAGGACTTTTTGTGTTGCGATATTTAGCCAAATTTCTTATGGCATCGAGCTGTGGGGACACACTTCCAAATTAAACTTTAACAGAAATTTTCTCCTACAGAAAACAGCTATCAGATACCTGGCAAAAATAACACTTAACGAGTTCATGCAGGCCGTATTTTAAAAATTAAATATACTTACTCTTTCCTGCATATTTATTCTGCGAACAATACTTTTTGTACATAACAGAAACATAACCTCCACAAATTTCAATGTTCACACATTTGAAACAAGGGGAAAGAATAACTATGTAGTTAAAGGTCACAGGCTAAAACTTTTTGAACAAAAGCCCCAATACTTTGGTCTAAAACTACTCAATAAGCTTCCGGAAAGCCTGTTACAGTGTAGATGAATATTTTGATGACAACTTCCATGATTTTGAATAATTATGTTTTGTGTGTGTGTGCGTGTGCGTGCACGTGCGCATGCATGTGAAATGACATGGGTTAATTGTGTTTAAACACTGTATTAAGTTGCAATAAATATGAATATGAATATATAAGACTATGCATATGTAATAGCTTTGTGCACGTGCATGTGAAATGACATGGCTTAATTGTGTTCAAACACTGTATTAAGTTGCAATAAATATGAATATGAATATATAAGACTATGCATATGTAATAGCTTTCTCCAAAAAATTATTATAAACAGCACATCTAAGCATTATATAACCATAAGGAAAACGTTTCAAGAATTCTGCTTACACATACAAGTTTATTTACCAAAGTCACATATGTAATTTTCATTTTGACAGTCAGCACATTCAGAATGACTCCAGATTTCACAAATTAAACACTGTACCCAAAGTTCTCCCCGATTGTCCACTGAGAAATATAAATATGAAATAAAAGAAATATAAAATATAAGAAATAAAAACACAAAATATGCAAGTCGCATCTGCTTCATCAGGGGCAGGTTCAGCAATAGGAATTTCCATGTTAGATACTCCTGAGGAAATTGCAGACATACTTGAGTCTTCATAAGACTCTTCGTCGAGCTGCAACCGCCTTTTGGACAATTTGGATTTTTTGGTCTTGGTTTTCCTAAGCATTTTGTGAGCAGGTGTCTGTTTACCTTTAGCTAAAGATGCTTGTAGTGTTAACTTATAGGGTGAAGACGTAGTGATGGTGAAGCAGATGGTTTATGACCTCTGTTGGATGTCTTCTTTGGCTGAGGCACCAGCATTATATCTTGGGGAGACACAAACACATTTTTTGGTGCTCCGTTCATGTGCTTAGAACAACCAGCTTCACCGCAAGTCCACTTCACTTGGTTGATGCGAGCCATTGGCTCTGGAATAATTTCCTGGTTTAGTTTTTTCGGGGCTAGAATTGAATGCTCTGTTTGCAGTATGTCAAAAACTTGTTTACTGCTTCTTTATTAAAGCCATTTGCCCTTGAGAAAGAAGTGCCCATAGGTTTGTACACTGTGAGATCTATGTGTCGTCTAATGAAAAGATCAGAACAAGCCCTACCTGCAGTTTCATTGCAGCCAAAAGCATTGGAATATTATTTCTTTTTGCCAGCTGATATGCCATTCTTTTGACATCAGTTTTGTTCAGACCATAGAAACGATTTTCCATTTCAAATAAATACTCCACGAACTGTTTTTCAAGTTCAGCAGGAAGGACTGTTTTACGTCCGCTCTTTAAATTAACACACTCTTCAGGTGATATATTGCTATCAACATATCTCTGAAGGATTGTTTGAGGCACATTACACATTTTTACAGCCTTTCTCAAGCCCATCTTTTTTTCTCTTACAGACGCTATTGCCTTCATCATGTCATGAACATCCCATTTCTTGAGAAGACCCTTCAGCTGACCACCAATATAGTTCCGCGGTATCTAAAAACGTGCATTAAGCATTTTAGACAGAGTGCTTTGGTTGCGGGTAAAGTGGAAGCACTTTCACGTTACACCCACTTCAATGTTTCCACATTACCAGCAACTGGCCATATTGGTATTTAGTCATTTTAGGTTAAGATGCAAAGGTATATGCATGGTTTAAAATAGTAAGGATCTATTAAAAAGAACCCTTAACCGAAACTGTCGATTGTTTGGCACGATAACCAGTAAGAAAATGTTAAAGTTCAAGCCTAAAACTTACCTTTAAAAACTTTCAAAATGTTAGAAAAATATTGCATGACGATTGGTTTCCAAGAGTCAATGTAGGTGACTGTTCTTGCTCTACCGGGCAAGTTAGAGCTAAGACAACTAATTTTAAGTGAAAATTAATTGTTCTTTCACACTGGCCACGTGTAGGCTAAAGCATGGAAAGATAGAGTCAGACTTGGCATTGAATTTTTCAGTTTGACTCTATCTTTCCATAATTTTAAGTGGTTTACATTAGACTGCAGCACCTACCAAACGCTGTAGTCTATGTTTCCACTTTACCTGCAGGCTTCCACATTTGCACCACTTCCTCTAAAAATTGCTTTTAGTGGAATCATGTGGGACCAAAACAAATTTCCAAATTGGATATGTTTCCAGATTACACAAGATGCAATAGATTATGTATATTTTGTCAATTACCATAGATCATAAATATATATACATGTTTATACATATTTATTTGTGATCACACACATACCTAATTACAACTTCAACTGCTGTACCATAGATATTCATTTCTTTGCAGGTATTTTGTGTCATAGTATACTGCAGTGCCATACTAGTAACACTAACATGATAAAATAACATAAATTATAATTTATATTGCAGGTTTCTTGTATTATTATTCCTAAGTTTGTCTTATATGCTATTTGCTTCTGGGAGGAAAGTCTGTTTGAATTTTCTGTTCACTCTTTCTTTTCCCCACCCAATTTGAGAATAGTTTCAACAGCTTGGGAAAATTGTTCAATGGTTAAGAGCAACTGGACGGAAACTAGGAGATCCGTGGTTCAAATCCCAGCCGTGGCATTGAATTTTTCAGTTTGACTATCTCTATTTTGCATGGTGTTTGCATTTTTCACTTTTCAAGTTGTAACAGTATTTATGGCTAAACTAGGTATGTATTAATAGAAAAACTGGAGCAAGTTGCTCATCTGTGGCCAATCAGTGAACAAACACTGGAGCATGAGCTTTGGAATGGTGTCAATTATTATCTTTCAGGCCAAGATTGTTTTTTGTAATTTGCATCCTGTAACATTGTCATATTGGATGATGAATGAAATGGGTGAAATGATGCTCAAATGAGCCCAGGGTCCATAGAGCATACAGTTAACTGACATTCGTCTTTTAGGATAAGGGAAAACCTTGGAAAATACCTTATCCAGGGACCTCTTGAATGTGAGGCAGACATGCTACCATTTGTGCTACCGAGGTGGGCAGGCTAAGATAGATGCTTGCCATACTTGCAAGTGCACACCAATGCTATAAAACGGTATTGCAGGAAAATACATTCTAATAAACTCTGGCAGGCACTTAAAGCCCTAAATTACCATCATTTTAAATTCTAATTGGTTTAGAAATGTGATATTTATCCACTCTCATGTAATAACAGAAAATTATGGTAGGTATTTGGACATACTGGTATTATGGAAAATAACAAGGATGATGTTCTAGCAAACAAAAGAGCAGGTCTCCTTAATAGGACTATGATACATGCACTTAAGTTAAAAATGAAACCCTTTAATATGTGGAAAGCAATTTTCAATAATAAACTGTATAGGCAAATAATTAGTGAGCCTTGTGAAAAATTAAGGAACTCATAACAGAGCTAGGAAGTTCATACCGTCCACCGTTCCCTATACAGGTTGCGACCGAACTTCTCCCGGCATCCAAAGAAGTCATAGATAAGAGCGCACAGCAGAGGGGCACACCGGTTTCCCAGAGAACAAAAATGTCCTATGGGACTTCGTAAATGCACATCTATTTAGATCATTATGTACAACATACAAATTCTTATATAGTACATACAGGCTTGTCTCAGACTGATTTCATTATTTAAATAGGCACATTGTGACAACACCCAAACAATTATAATGCGGGTTGTAATATTTCCTGATCGAATGTAAAATAATCAGTGGCAGCCTATAAAGGAGGGCTGCGGGACTGCAGCCCCCCAAGAGCAAATTTTAATTTTACTGTTGTTGCCTTAATTTCATAAATTGAATATATTACATCCATATATATATTGTAAATCATTACAAGTTCATATGTGAAGCCGCTTCTCCCTCTTGGACTGCCAGGACAATTCACTAACGTGCATATTGCTTTCATTTCCCCCTCCGCTAGCCCCCGCTTCACGTTTCCACCTACCGCGTGCCCCATAGCTTAGTGAACTCATTGGACTGCATTGCTTGCGGTCCCAAGAGCGGTGTAAGTGCAATTTCATGCAGATTTTCATGAAATCAACGGTTTTTTAACATTTTCACTGTGATTCAAATATATTTGTGTTTCCTGACAGTAAAGTATAATCAAATTTGACTTTTTATACTGCTATCAATGGTGTGATTGTAACAATGAGAAATTCAGTTGAATATTTAAAGTCGCTTCGTTTTGACGCTTTAACACTGCAAGAGAAATGTGACATTAAAATACGAGGAAGACCGATTCCTGTGTTAAACATTATTCAGAGTGCTACAAGCTGCCAAAAGCAATATAGCAGGTGTTTCAGTCCCAAAATTTACACGAAATATGAGTGGATATGTGGCTGTGAAGTCAACAATTCTCTGTTCTCTTTTCCTTGCCTTTTATTTGGAATTAAAGAAGATGCAGCCAACATTGGGTTCAAAAGGGAGTTTCAGACTTGCTGAGACTATATGAAAAATGCCATAAACATGAAATGTCCAAAAACCATGTTAATAACACGCTTAATTTTGCTACACTTGGGTTAGTAAATGTACAGACATGTTTAAGCCAAGCCTATAAGAAATCAACAGATCGTCACAACGATCAAGTTCAAAAAAATAGGGACACTCTTATAAAGATAATCAACTGTGTGGAATTTTGTGGTTATCACGAGCTTCCCATAAGAGGGCATGAAGAGCATGAAGGTTACAAAATCAAGGGGTGTTCAGGGGGTTGATTAAATATACAGGAGAAATTGATTCCCTATTTAAGAAAAAGAAATTCCATAGAAAAAGAACTGATAGAAAACATCCCAAAGTTCAACGAGGGAGTGGTCAAATAAGTTTGTGAAAAAGAAAGATCGCTGTTCATCTTCAAATAATTAAGAAAAGCTAAAATTCCAGTAATCAATGCAGCCCCCCAAGGTATAGACAACGTGAGCTGCCACTGAAAATAATATCCAAATAATAAAATTAATTTCTTAAATATCTGAAGACACTTACTAGACAAAATACCAAAGCAGGAATTTTACTACATATTTACTCATCTGCAGCCATATTACTAAAACAATATGAACCTCTGAAGCCTTTCAGATGAAAAACTCATTCTACATACCATCAAACAAGATTTATACTGCGAAAATGTTTCTTCTACCTCGCATGATGTGATTGGGGCAAATTTGAAATATTTTATCAGTTCCGTATCAGTATCATAGCTTTTGTTGGGATCTAAAAGTGCATCTTGTATGTAGTAAATCGCACCAAACCCTGCATTCTTTTCAATTACCTTTTCATTTTCATCTTTATTTCAGGTAGAATTCTTGAGGTTTGGTAAATCTGTTTTAACAGTTCTACATGCCACACAGATTCATACAGATGCTGAGATGTTCAGTGATACAATGCTGACAGAGAAGTTCGCTTAATATTTCAGCATGTGTGTGAGAACATACACAATGATTATCGCACAATCTGAACCTTAAAACCTTGAATTGGGGAACAGTTTGCTTACATAGCTATCGTTCATATGCACACAAAGCAAAATGATTCATATTAGATGCGTTCTACGAAAGAAGGTGTTTGCTACAGTGAAACAAAATAGTGACATTTCGATTTGTGAATATAGTTTCTATTTTAATGATGCCATATTTGTATACTGCCTGTAACAAGCTTTAAACCATAAAATCTTTTTAAACCACTTCTCGAACTGTAAAAATACTTAAGCTCCACTTACATTTAAAAAGTAGGACATGTTTCAAGGACCCCGCGTCCTCATCAACAGCTGCTGTTCGACTAGTTCTTCAGGTGACCGCCTCCCTCTCCTGGCGCTGTTCAATGAGTTGAATGATGTCATCTACTATTGGTATTTCAAAGTTCAAGACTCTCTTTTTATTCTTCAAAATGTGTATATTTTCCCAAACTGTTAATTCCCAATACTTTTTTGGTACCGGCAAGTGTTTTTACAGTTCGAGAAGTGGTTTAAAAAGGTTTTATTGATGAAGCTCCACTGTTTATAAATACTTCTATTTATAGCTTTATTAAGCTTTACACCAATTTTTGTTTCATTAAAATGCTTAATAAATACAGAAGATATGAATGTGTATTTATGAAGCATTTTTACACTATGAATATCACGTACTAATGTTATGCATTGTGCGAAGAAATTTTAGTCTTGCAGCAACAAAATCGCTTCTTTCAAGCAAAAATTTGCAACTATCATTGGTTCTCCTATATTTCAACCCAAGATATTTCAGAATATTATGCATAGAAGATGCAGAATCCATATATTCTATTTTCCTCCTCATTAAATTGGTCAGCCTTTTGGCAGTTGGATATTCACCCTTGTCATATAAATCATAAATTGTTCTTCTTGAAACATACTTTTGAAAATTGTCTTAAGTTGGTAGCACGTTTTTTAGCTGCCCGGTGTTTCCCTGGAGATCTAAATATGGAAACTTCTCCTAATTTGGTAAACTGTTTACCTTCATTAACAATGTTCGTCACAGAATGAGCACCCAAGTGACAAGCTGTAACATTAATTCTCGACTTTGAGCGAAATTTGTACTTTCAAAAATGTCTAATTGACTTTTGTTTGAAAAAGGAATACACATTAACAAAAATATTTGTAGTCTATTTATGTAAAATCTTATGAGTTGTTTCACAGTTGCTACTAGGCGGTATATTTACTAACTTTAAAAAGTACCTGTGCGCTCTTAAAAGATCACCACTTTACTGAATGTAAGGTACAAAATGTGACTGCAGCATAGCATCTGTGTGTTTTTCTTCACTGACAGTTAATTCTGTTTTTTTCTAGTCAGGCGCCTTATCTTTCCATATATCCAACAACAGATGTCCTACAAACATGGGGTTTAGACAGTAATCCTCAGAAAAAATAGCTTTGTATCATGGGAAAAACAAAATAATTCTTTAATTAGAGCGCGCAAAGAAATTAGCCGCATGCTTTGGCAAAGCAAGCCAGTATGCGTGCTTAATTGTACAACGTTACATGCACCGCATTGGCTAGTAACTATAGAACAGCCACGCCTAGCCCCGCCTTATGTTCATTCCTATTTTGTAGCAACCTTAGTGAAATAATGCACTTAATTGAAAACAGAGATATAAATCAGTCGTTCTCCATGGTCTTGGGGTAACATGCTAGCATCTTAAATCTTGAGGTTGTGGGTTCAAACCCAGCAAAAGGACATGGATTTTTTCAGGTATAAAAATCCTTAGCATAGCTTCCTTCAAAAGGAAGGTTAAGCCAGTGATCATAGATTTATGGCATGCAAAAGTACCTTAAGTATCTCTCCACTTGGGCAGTCAATGTGGACTGTGCTGGCGAACTCCACATGCTCCTCAATTAAACCAAAGAGGGTGGCACTATCTCTTCGATTATTGAGACATGATGTCATCTACACTTTGTTGTGACAAAACTCCCCGTATCCCAAATTTTAATTCCATAAGCTAAATGTAGGTAAATTATGACATTGCGAACAGTATATAGAACAGAAGTGCTCTTGTATTTCTCCATCTGTTTAGAAGGAATAGTCCAGAGTTAATTTTTTGCAAACATTGTCCACTTGTGTATTAGACATTAAACCTTCATCATGTTTATGCCTAAAGATTTAAATGGCTGGCCCCATAGCTCAGTTGGTAGAGCACCTGCCTGCTGTGCAAGGGGTCGTGGGTTCAATTCCCAGCTGGGGGTGGGGATTTTTCTCCAACCAAGATGATTGCCCATCTTCCCCCCGAATCTGGAAATATGATTGAGAGTGAAAATTTGTGCGTGATCTAATGATTAAAAAGAAAAAAATCCAAAGTATCAGCAACCCAATGTCTATGAGATAACACAATCATGATATGTTCAAAAGGAGAACTTAAACTTGTTCACCTGCTCCAAGGTACAATTGTTAATGTTGTTGACGATCTTTTGGAATACCATATGTAGAAGATATTGTGAGATTTTGCTAATTGCATTTGTCATTTTTTGTTCTAGTGTATCACTGTAATCACTCCAACATATTTAAGATGTATCATCAGGAGATTACTACTTTCCGTTGTAGGTAAACTGTTTACATAAAAAAAAAGTGTAGGCCCAACTTTATTTTATTTTGACTTGACAGTATTTATAACATTCCCTTTTTTCGAACTTATTTTGGTATACTGTACCCAATTTTTTACGGATGCTAACAATTTGTTAACATGTCCTCTAAAAACCATAATTTTCTGATTTTGTAATTAGGTAATCATATAAGACAGTCAAAATCTTCTGAGAGGTCTAAACAGATTCCCACAGCCTTTTATGACCTAATGATGGTAAACGTAACAAAAGCAAAAAAAGCAGTGGATTTGGGAATTAAAAATAATACATGTTTAGCTGAGAGAAATATTTATTACAAATGTGTAAATGCTAATACATCAGAAAAGATACAATTTTCATAAAAATGTTACAAACTCTTGCTTCAGAACTTTGTTTTACTATTTAAAAAGCACACACATTATAAATATTTTATTTAGACCCAATATATAGTGTTCCTCTAATATTAAGCATGCTTATGTTGCATTCTTAGCAAAATGTTACATGCATAGCATTGAACTGCTTTGGTGGAATATTTAAATTATATGTGGTATAGTAAAACCATAACCTAAACCCTTACTGGTAATTGCTGATTTTGGATAACTGACTACAGTTTGATTTTTAAAAGAAGATACGTAAAGGTCATCTGTTTCTCCATGTGGGTGCTGCAATGTTGCCCCATCAGATCCACTTTCTTTATCCTCTCAACACTCAAAACATAAACAAGGGTTCGAGTTATCTCACCTCAACAAAAACATGCAAAGTTAATCTGTATTAGCCTACTTTAAAAACAGAAATAAGTTATTCACACATTCACTGAGTTGTAGGGTCTTCACATGTGAGTTCTTGTTAAATAATGTTTGCACTATGTAACTAATATTCCATATTTACAGTTATTGTTGCTATGCATCGTAAGTTGACATTTCCGCACAATGCGATAAGTATTTCTCCATAGAAACACATATATGCGATGCACATTCTAAAATCTAACATTTCTCTTCAATTATATTTATTAATATTTCAGCTAATATCTTAACTACTAAAATTCAGATTCATATAAATACGTATAGTGCAAAAAATGTGCAATACACATGCAGTAAGCACATAATGGAATCTCGAAAATTGAAAAAACTCGGTGCAAGCGCCTCGTTTCTTCAAAACTTTCCTCGTTCCGTATACATTAGAATTGCAATATACTATTAACGACTTTGTTAAATGATATGTTCATATCAATGCCTCCAATATGTCGGAATTTTGACCCACAGGAATTCTTTTACGTGCAAGCATATCTATTGACATGGGACTGTTGCTTTTGGATAAAAGGAATAAGCTGTTCATTGATAAGGAGCAAACTCTCGTCTTCCTGTTGGAAGAATTCTCTAAGAGAACAGACAAATTCTCTAGCTTAGCTATGCAATGTAACAACCCGACAGTAAGTTGATCTTTGCTTTGGGCCATGAATCCTAGGTTCACCTCTAATCCTACCGCCACTACGTCTTGATTCCATAAAAATGTATTTTAATTGTTTTAACAAAGTAGGCAGAACAATAACTGAACTATACTGGGAAGCAAGAAAGCAAATGGAATATATCCAAGCTAACGGGCATTAGACTACTACTACTACTACTACAAAGTAGGCTAACAATACACAGTGCAAACTCTGTTTCCCTGCATATAACTAGCAATAACTGAGCTGAGGAGTATGTGATTCACCCACTTCACCAGTGTATCTGATCTGGCAACCTTTGTTTACGTTACCATAGCAATGACCTTCCCCTCTTACCCTTTGCATCCCTTGCTTGACGACCTTCAAATCTCTTCCTTTAAAAATCAGACTGTAACTTTTATCTTACAGCCAGAATATTTTTAAACATTTTATCTCTATGGTGTTACCTTTTTGGGCAAGAATGCCCAAACTGTTTGTTATGTAAATGGGTATATAACACATGTTAAGGTCCCACTTAGGGGAACTGAAATACAGGTTTTTGAAAATGTTGCACAGTAAAAATCTATAAGAATGTCAAGCTCTGTTATTATAAAATTTTGATAGATATATATTTAATAAGTTAAGACTGCTAGAAATTCTGAGTAATGCAGTTACAACACCTACATACTTAGAAATTTTCTTTACCGTTTATATTGTTTTATTAAAAATTACTATATTATTATGGATCATGATCCATTCCTGCCTTAGACCATACATAACTTGCTTTCACAATCAACCATTTACTAATTTTGGTTAATACTTGACAGATGCAACTTCTGTTATGCATGGTCTATGGCTATCCTGATAATTACAATTTAAGTTGGTAATAATTGAATTATCCTTTTCTTTACTGTAATGACATCAGATAAGAGATTTGAAATGCCACAAGCATAGCCGTGATTAATATTCTGCAGTTACTGGTGAATCTTTGCACCTTCTGCTCATATCACAGAACATGCCACATTTTTAAGCTTAACAAATTAAGTGCAATAGTAAAAAATCATTCCAATACACATTGGTTTACAAAACAATAAAACAACTGAATTCAAAACATTCACAAAAATTAATGAAACTTTTACTTCCAAAATTAGAGAATAATAAGGCTGAATAAATATGATTATTCTGGGCACTGCCTTTCCTGTCATTTCTGATTGGTAGTTCCAAAACACAAAGATGACAATACTACATAGCATTTAAACATCATAGAGGAGAGAAAGAAGTAAGTAATAGAGATGGAGAAAATACAGATATGTTGCATATTATGACTAGACTTAGGACTTTTAGGACTCGGCTTGTATGTGCGCATGTTGTGAGTATAGGAGGAGGGGCGTGGTTTAATTCCAGTAGTAAACAAGGTCGGCCGCCTTAGGGGTATACAAATGTGCTAACAAACTGTTTTAAAAAAAATATATAAATTATGTCAACGTTTTCAGAATCATTCAGTAGAAGTAGATGTATAACAAAACACATTTTGAATAATAAAGTAAAATAAATTACTTTTGCAATACAAAATAAATGCCTATTCTTCAATTGTTCAACTTATTGCAGTGTATAACAACATGCATTTTATACTTTTCGAAGGTGAATCTCCTTCTGTCACTCAATCAATATTTGTAGTGTGCAAAACTTCTCTCGACATCAGATGATGTTAACAGGTGCTGACATAAAATACTGCAGATCACATTGCCTTGAAAGCGCTGTTTCCTTGTACGCTTGCAAATTATTTTTGAAGTTTACCATTTTAAAATAGCCTGGATTTTTCTCATGTACGGTTTTCATTTTGTTTTTTATTTTATCCATGACAGGTCCAGCAGCTGCTGAGTCTATCTGAGCTAGTTCTTCTATGAGCATTTTATTACGCCTCTTTTCTAGCTGAACAGTGGTTTCGGACAGGTCTAAAAACTGTTTCTGATGAAGAGCAGATCTTCGTGTAATTTGCTTGAAATGAGGGACTGAGCAGCTTGTACTGCAGAACTATGCTCGTTATCTAACACCCTAAGAATTTCAATAACTATATCGTAATGTTCTGCATAATACATAGCGGCATTTAGCCAGGTGCCCAAGCGAGTTGTAACCGGCTGAGGAGGTAAGGTGCCACATTAACACTAGGTGCCATTTCTTTATATTTACGCTTTCTGCTTGGAGCTTTCAAAAACATCTTTTTACGTTTGCAATGAAATTGTCTACATCACTGTAACTTCTGCAAATTTTTTCGGCTACTCGATCTTACACAAGTCCTGAAAAAATTGGATTGAGACGGTGAAGTTACACTTAACTCTGATTGTTCCTTGACCTCTGTTCTTGCTAAAGTCCTTGCTTGATGTTTCTTAGTGTTGCAGTGCTGTCTCAGCCATTTGGGTTTAGTGTCATTAATTTCTACATAGCATACCTTGCATTGGATATTTCCGCCCTTCTGTGTGAAAATATCACCTCTTGGTAACTCTTCGTCCATCATTCATTTACTGACATTTATGTTCTTCACTCTTAGCGAACAAATCAGTCTCCAAACAACTACTGTGTCACTAACGGCAGGTCGTGCAGTGTTTGTACGGCCCTGAGCATTTTGACGTGACGTTGAAGATTGTATTACATCGCATAGCATTCAACTGTTCTCCCACGGAGTCCTAAAAGTCCTAACTCTGGTTATGACGGAGTATATAATTTGTGATCCTTCAACACAACTCTTAACATGTAGTCTGAAAAATGTTTACAGCATACTGTGGTAACTCTCACAAGGGAACTATCACTATGCTCATATCTGTACATGCATGAGAGTTTGATGGAATCATCTCTGTTCTACATGGCGCCTGTGTGCGGAGTATAGCTGGAACTACTTGAGTCCAGATTACGTAGGAACATATACGCATAATAACACAGCATTGTACTGGAGACTGTTTACCCCTGATTGGCAGCAGTCTATACATGGCATACATAAGGAGCACCATCCCGCACCTGGCACAGCTGATGAGGGATGTCCAGCAGCTGCTTACATGTGGTCGCATGCGGCATTTTTCAGTTTTGGACGTTGCTGTTCTACTCCGCAGCAGATTTGTGGTGCATGTTGTTTATATACAGCAGGCATTATATCATCAAATTTTCAGGTGTGTAGCAGTGTGAGTACAGTGATAGTTCCCCTGCTAGTATTATGGAACCTGTTGTGAATTGCAAAATCCTAATATGGATACAGTTAGAATGTTCTGCAACCATAAAATTATCTATTCATTTTTGAAAGAAAATGTGTGATAACATCTTTAAAAGTATTAGAAATTAAGAGCATTGTTCAAAAGCAGTTCACTCTATGAGGGTTTATCATAAATTAAGAGTAAAAATTGAGGTGAAACAGCAACAATCGTGTAATTTTTTTTTGCATTTGTTCCCGTACCTCATAAGCTTACAGATCAGAAACTACAACTGAAAGAACACATCTGCCACTGTAGGATCTTCTTCAAAGCAGCGAAGAAAAAGGCACCAGTGGTCCACAGGCACTGCGGTGTGCATTTTTAATCTGTAAGGATACTCCTGAGGAACAAGTATCTTCCTCTTATGTCCTACTTCTTCCCCTTTACCAAAGATCTGTAATTGGGGCACTTATGTATATATAGTACAGCCATTTTATGGTGAAGTCACAGATCTGCATATTGTATATTAAGTCCTGCATTACTTATTCACAAATAATGCTAACATGCACTATAATATTGTCCTGTGTAGTGGGCTAGAGCCTCGTGCTTTTGTTCCCTGCCACGCAATAAGCCTGGGATTGATCCTATCCCTGGAGGATGCAGATTTTATCCCAGTATAGGACCGGTGCCCACTCAGCATCGTGAGGAAATTGAGGAGCCATGCTAGGTAGCAAACCCTGGTCTAGAAAGCCGACTTTCCAGCTGAGGGTGCTGAGATGTGGACCACATCTCCTCCCCATATCAGTTGGATGATTACCCACCTTGGCCTTGCGTATGTGGGCGTGAGGCCCGCAGACAGGTTGGCAGGCTCAGGCCCAATTTGGGCTGATATGCCATGGGTTTACTTTTTTTTTTTACGTCCTCCAACTTTGGCATATCGAACGATGAATGGAATGGGTGAAATGGTGCTCAAATGTGTCCAGGGTCCATGGAGCTTAGAGTTACCTGACATTCGTCTTTCAGGATAAGGGAAAACCCCAGAAAAAACCTAATTCAGGTAACTCGCCCTGACCAAGATTCGAACTCTGGTCCTCTTGAACGTGAGGCAGACACGCTACCATCTACGCTACCGAGGTGGGCCCTACATACCTGACTACACAATTTAGTCATTATGTATGTACTGTACATAAAACTCTGTTGTTCAAGTGCAAATTTGTCTACAGGCATTTCGGTGGACTAATAACAAGCAAATCATTGGCTTTGAGAAACACAGAATTGTCTTTATGGCAACTGAAAAATATTGAGGTCATTGTAGTAGAGCGTGTCATGTATCCATGTCTTCGGCCTCACCTTAAAATGACAGCACTATATAATAAGAGAGGCGGGGATGGAATGTACTTCATGACTGCTCCTCATTATAAGCGGTAAATTCATTTGTTTTACAGCACATCTATACTATTTCAAAAGTGTTTACAATACTTCTAGCAATACGTGAAATACAGCAGGATAGTACTGAGATATATATATTAAAAACAAAAAAATTGCAAGCGCACACACACAAACACACACATTGTATCACCTTCTCAGATGCATGCAAGATTTGGTTATTCATATTAATATTTCAGTCCAATTACATCAAAGTTATGTAACCATAAGCAGATTGCCAGCATTACACAAAACAATTTGAAATTTTAAAACTGTAACACAGTATGTTATGCTAAAACACACTGAGTTCAATACCTTCTATTCAAAATTAGTTTCTGGTCCCTTAACTTTTGGACCAGTTGTGCCTGTTATACCTGCAGTTCTGAACATCAGGGCCATGCATGGCTAGTTTAGCGATACCAAGTGTCCAAACATACTTGATGTAAAAGTGATGGGGTATGCCCTCATGAACATGGTTAATGTATGAGTAGTGGTCAAGGTTAGTTGGTTTTCACATCCACCACTAATCACTGTGTTTCGTGCTTTGAAAAGACAAAGATTTGGAAATTATGAGGTCCGAATGGTTGTAAGCACTACCAAAAGCACTTTTGAGAACACTAATGTAAGAAATATACTAAAAAGGAGGGAGATTGAGTAAAAAAATAGCATTATTTTATTTCTAATTGTCTTGCATACTTCTTTTTTCCTCCCTTTCTCGCCAATGCTGATGTTAGGAGGCGCGTGGATTCCCTCAGAGCGAGGGAGCCGAAGCATCTGACCTTAGAGATAAAATCAGGGTTGGGGTGTCGGCCAAATGCCTGAGATGAATGAACAATTGGTGGAATGATGGTGGGGGAAACCGGAGGAAACCCACCCAACGCCATGTTGTCCACCACAAATCCCACTTTAAGGTCGCCTGGGATCGAACCCGGGCCACCTAGGTGAGAGCCAAGTGGTCTAACCACTCAGCCATGGCGCGGCCTGTGTTGCATACTAAAAAGTTTAATTTTCTCTTACTTGTGGATCAGAAAAGGTGTTGGAGAAAAAGTTGCTAAAGCCATGAGTCAATGCTTCAAGTAGTGTTCCAACATCCACCAGTATGAAGTTCCAACCCAGTTCTGAGAGCATACTCTACTGGCACATGTGCATAACAAAATGTTGGTATTAGTTTGGAATGCCTTCAGAATTCTTTGTTGAAATGAACCTAATTGCAGAATAGTGAACTCTGAAGTCCTTAACTTGTGCTCCTATGCCATTGCAAAAAACTAAAAAAAGAAAGCTAGAGGACTAAAGACTTTCTTTCAATTACTCTTTAATAACTTAGATGTTACAGTTACTGTCATGGGGTGACAGTAACTGTATGTTTAGCATGCTTCTTCAGGATACAGATTCTATTCTCTAACACAGAGGTGCCATCGAGTGTAGCTGAGGGTGACTCCCCTCCTTTTCCTCTTCTTCAGTTTTTTTGCTTAGTGCTGCGGGGGTGCAAGAGTACAGCTGACTGTCATTGGCTATTGCGGTACGTCTACACACCTTTGTGTTTTAAAACGAATACAAGTAAGTGGCTGACAGTCAACATGTCCCGTTAATGGGCCTGACATCGACCAATTGTTAGCTAAGAAGAATAAGAACTTCACTTAAATTATGAACTAATAATTAACATGTAGCTATAAAAGTATAATTCTCAATGGTATTCAATACATATTATGCACATAAAAATATGAATAAATATTTGAAAGTAATGAGTCGGTATTCAAACACAAACATCACTTAAATTATCCTTACTTGGACATGTTTCGGAGAACGGTTTGTCCCTATTGTCAGCAGTTATCCGACTGGTTGGATCCGTGGTTTCCTGAAGTGAGCTGGTTGTCTGTGAGATGAACTTCCAAAGAGAGTTTTCAGGCGGCAATTCAAAATTTAAAGTATACTGTTTGTTTTTTATAATTAGCAATTTTTCCCCAGTAATGCAGCCGAACTCGATGTTTGGGAAAAATTGCTAATTATAAAAAACAAACAGTATACTTTAAATTTTGAATTGCCGCCTGAAAACTCTCTTTGGAAGTTCATCTCACAGACAACAAATGCCACCACAGACAACCAGCTCACTTCAGGAAACCACGGATCCAACCAGTCGGATAACTGCTGACGATGGTGGCAAACCGTTCTCCGAAACATGTCCAAGTAAGGATAATTTAAGTGATGTTTGTGTTTGAATACCGACTCATTACTTTCAAATGTTAAATGCATTACTGTTTCTAGCCTTTTGCTTCAAATAATATGAATAAATAGTTTAACAACCTGCCATTTAATCTTCCACAAGCTCTTCCTCACTCCATTATCTATCGTCACCTGTGAATTAACTAGGAGGGGGAAAAGGTAACCACCCTGTTTCCCCTCAGTGACACCACTGCTCTAACATATAATTATATTTTTTAAGCCTATACGTTTCCTCTTTCTTGTATTCATCTGCTACATATGTTAATATAAGTGTAATACTTAATGCAAAAAGTAAATTGTTACTTTAAATCCACTATGTATTGCTACCGAGTTTCTGGTGATAATATGCAGTGCAAAATGTATAAAATGCTTGTTTTATTGTCTGAATTCCTCCTTCTGAATCACAAAAATTAAGTCTCATTTTCAGTGATATAATGTGATACAACGAAAATGTTGCAAAATAAACAATTATCTAACTTTTGTAATACAACTGTATATACTCAATTGAAATGAATAAAACAAAAGAAAATTCTGACTTTATAGTAAAACTACACATATAGGAACTGAATTATTAATGCTGACTTTTATATCCTGTATTCATTAAATGAGACAGGATTTTTATCATTCTACATATATTTGAAGACATGGAAACAACTTATTACAGTTGCAATTTTTGGAGAAACTTTCTTTTGTGTGACGCGAGAATATTTCCTAAGTCCAAAGGTGCATGTATATGCATACACAAGCAGACGACCAAGCCAGTTATCACGTTGCAGTCAACATGAGAAAGATAAGTAAAACTTGTAGCCAACCTGTGCAAAAATGCCCCGGACATGTGACACAGTCCGTTTGCAAAGGAACATGGTTTGAGCAGGCTAAGTTATTGCCCGGTCAAATTTTGTTACTCATGCACTGCTTTACACATAAACAATCCTGCGACATGATGATAATGGAGTGCTCTGTAGGAAATGTATGAGCTCACGGACTGTATCAGCTACTGCCATGAAGTGTGTATGATGTCAAATGACACCAAGTATACTGCAAAGGGAGAAATTGGCGGTCCCTGTCACGTCGTTCAAATCGACAAATGCAAAATAGGACACAAGTTTCATTGTGGGTGCGTCATAGAGGGCAACTGGATCTTGGGAATGATCGACATGGAAACAAATGAGGTGTGGATAACGATATGCCCCAACAACAGAAGGGATGCAAATACGCTCTACAGTCTAATTGCAGCGTGCAACATTTAATTATGTAGTACTCATATGATCATATAAAGTTAAAGATTATATGGAGAAATAAGTTATATATATTGGATCATGTCTAGAAAGATCTAATCCATTAGCCCATTTACCTTTTTTATGTGTGAAGGATAACGGTTACAAATACTGATTTTATATATGCATGGTTGGAGGAATTTAGTGACAGTAATGTCAAAATTAATTGGAAAAACTATTTGTAGTCGGTTTATTGACACCTCTTTAAAAATGCAAGTGACGAAGTGTTAATAAACTGACTACAAATAGTTTTTCTGACTGATTTTTATATTCTTGCCAATATCTAGCACACAACATACCACAATTACCAGAATTACAATCTTCTTTTAATGAATAATATTTTTAATGTATATCTTTTTATCACTGAAAATGAGAGTTATTTTCTATGGTTCAGAGCCGGAAATTTAAGTAAAATAATATATTTAACACATAAATGTTTGGATAGGTAGTCAGCCTGAAAACATCCATGCCATAGCCGGGATTTGAATCATGGATTTCCCGGTCTCCATACAGTTGTTCTTAACCATTGAGCTACCATGGCAGCTTGCCAGCATGACATTAAATTCTCCAAATGACTCGCATTTTCCAGGTAAACCAAGGAGTTCTCATATATGCATGAGACAACTGCATTAAAGGCGACTTATTGTGTTCCTTCACCTAGCCATGTGTAGGACAAGGT
Organism: Mantis religiosa; assembly: GCA_030765055.1. Classification (NCBI taxonomy): domain Eukaryota; kingdom Metazoa; phylum Arthropoda; class Insecta; order Mantodea; family Mantidae; genus Mantis; species Mantis religiosa. The sequence continues at coordinate 468,149,859 of CM060950.1, forward strand.
TTGGATAGGTCAATTAATTTCCATCAATTCACATATTAATGTACTCAAAATTTAATCACAAGTTAACAAAGTAGAACCTACATCCTGCAACATGCTAAGCACAAATTGTTACCACTACACCACGGCAAAGACTGTAATTCAGTCTAATCTTTCACATTGTTTCTTCTTTTTTTTGGGTGGGGGCGGGGGAGAGGGGCAGAGAAGCTTTACAATGGCATAAGTAGAAGTCCAAGATTGATTAACAGTAGTTTTATTCCAAGATAAGGATTTCAGATTTCATTATTCTTGCTTTTTTTTTATATATATATAATTTACATGCTCCAATGTTAAGTCATATTGGACGATGAGTGGAATGGATGAAATGATGCTTAAATGAGCCCAGGGTCCATAGAGCTTAGAGTTATCTGATATTCGCCTTTCAGGATAAGGGAAAACCCTGGAAAAAACCCTTATCCAGGTAACTCACCCTAACCGAGATTCAAACTCAGGACCTCTTGAACGAGAGGCATACATGCTACCATCCACGCTACCGAGGTGGGCATTATCCTCATTTGATAATGTATTATAAGGCTGCATTTGAATTGCACTCAAGTTATTTTAACCAGTTAAATATTTATGTATAAAAAGACAAAGTATTAATGTTACATTTGCTATGGAGCTGTGCAGGCAATGACTATTCTCTATTCCCAATCCTCTGAACATCATCATAATTCCTTTCGTTTATCTGCTAGCTTTTAGAGGCCCTGTCAGATGCAGTAGGCTTCTGCAGAATCCCAGACATATAGTGAAAGGCTGTGGCGTATAGATTGAAGTTACACCATATGCCTAACAACCTCTGCCTTTTCATAAGGAACTGTGGTAGAATGTGTACTTTCATACTTTTGCACTATGCACCACCTTTTCGTTATCCATCTAGGATCTTTACAAGATGACAGGTTTTAGTGACACTTACAATACTTTAGTTTTGTATTTGACAGCAATGGGAAATTCCTTCCATAAATCACTGGCAGATCAACCAGTATCTCACTGTCCACGATATTATATTTCCCATTGAGAATACCTAAGGTGCAGTACTGATAGTCCGCTGCTGTGCCTACAGCTAACAAAGGGCCAGGCTGCCACTCATGAAACAGGCAGAACAATTCGCAATACAGAATAAATGGAAACAGAGTCAGTGATGTCATTCTGTTATTATTTCCTTTGTCTTTCCTAAAATAAATTAACAAAACATGTTTCTTCAATTTATCAAAATTTAACTGTATTGGAACACCACAGTGAAGCAAAACAATTATTAAATAATAGATGAGTCATATTTATAACACATCAGCTTCACTTACGTACCTATACGAGGTACGTACCTATGTTTAGCAAACCATCATTCTCATCATCGGCTCTAATATGACTCTAGTTGCATTACAGCCAATGATGCAAATGATGGTTTGCGAAACATGTCCTCAATATGGATACATAAGTGACGCTGATGTGTTATAAACACTACTCATCTATAATTTAATAATTTCTTCAATTTGTTTTAAATTAAAGTATTCTTTTGGTAATTTTAAATGTGTTTCCAACAATAGAGGTTCTACTGTATTTTGTAGTTCTTAAGTCTGGAACACTCATTCCCAATGCTAGTCTTTATGAGTATTCAAACCTTAGAACTTATGATCTACAATCTTTTGAGTCCTCATATTGGCCCAACAATAAGACACCCTTCACCTTAAAATTTGAGGGGGGGGGGGGGAGAGTAAGCAGTATAAATGTTTATTTTTCCTGGGATTTGGTATAAACACTTTCATCCAGCCTTCCGTTGATTGAGTTTTGCCATAAAGCACAACTTACTAAATAACTTCTCTTAACAATGCTTTTTGCTCTAAATGATAATTCTTTAAGGCAAAAACAAACTTCCTTACCAGGGTGCAGTTTTTTTCTTTCTAAAACTGAACTTAATTAGGTAACAGCTAATGAAAAGTACAATGATAATGCTAAAATATTGGTAAACGATTGTATTGCTGTAACTGAGGCAAATGTAAGCCACAACTCGACTTCTTGCCATTGAAATTTAGACTGAAAGTATGGCATATTTTGACGTCAATATAGTAATTATGAAGGCAGTTGCTAAATTTCATATCAGTAGTAATTAGAAATCAAAGAGGTTTTTGTTGTTGTAATTTATGCCCTCCAACGTTAAGTCATATCGGACGATGAATGGCATAGGTGAAATGATGCTCAAATGAGCCCAGGGTCCATAGAGCTTAGTTACCAGACATTGTCTTTCATGATAAGGGAAAACCCCGGCAAAACCTCATCCAGGTAACTCAACCTGACAAGAGATTTGAACTCGGGATCTCTTGGAACATGAGGCAGACATGCTACCACCACGCTACCGAGGCGGGCAAAATCAAAGATAGGCCTGATTTTTTTCCACAGCATATGACTAATGTGACCAACACACTGCATTACAAGTAAGTTGTGTCTGGATAGTGCTAATGTGACCAACACACTGCAATACTAGTACTAACTAGTGCCAACATTACTCATGCAAAGTTACACATCAACACATTTACATTATCCAATCCTATGCATGGCCCTGTTCATGTGTGAATAAAATTTTACATTGCATATAAAATGTAATATTAAGCCAGGAAGATGTTAATAAATCAGTGTAAAGTATACAATAAACTCTGCAGCAGCTAACAAGCATGTTTTAAATACACAACTTCAAATCATTACTAAGGCCCAGGGGTTTTGCCAAACATTTGTCAAGTTGGCTGTGCACAAGGCACAGAGTGCTAGCTGGCAAGCAGACATGCCATGCGTGACTATAGTACGGCTGCTGGATCTCCGGCTCTGACGTTTTGCAGTTGCAGGATGCAGAGGGGGAAGATTAATAGTACCAACATACACTAATGAGCAATTGAAAACATACCCACAAAATTATCCTTAGAATGAAAACATAGGACTACATATTTAGCTTTAAAACATTGAAATCCAACTTGCAATTTCACTATCTTGCAAGATATTCATTACAGCACCACTCTATTTGAATATTCTTTTATGCGTGCTGTTTCTGTTGGTAGTACTGGGAGTCTGTACATCCGGTGTCATGGTCAGGAAGTTAAAACTGTCTGTTAGGCATGGCTTCCGAATCCAACACCGTATTGCCACTTTAATTTTGTGTGGACCATGTGGCTACACTTGCTTTTGGGGCTTGAGCTGGCGAAGTTTGTTTGCTATTTTGTGCATGCGTGAATTCTGACTTTTAGTGTTTGTAAATACTATTATTTTCGCTATTATAATAATATGGCTGCTGGTTCGTGAAATATGCAAATGCATGAAAATTTTAAATACGCGTTGTTCCTCTGCTTGAAATTCCTGCGAAAGAACTGGCAACAGCCCGCTTCCCCCTCTAGAGAAATGTCAGAACCGGAGAACAGCCGGCCGAACTGTTCAAACTTGCATTAAGGGAGGATGTCACAACAGATGCACTGTTAGCAGATATTAATTGTAACTTGTGTGCAATCAATGTAGGGGGTTGCTGCATAAACATATAGACCACAATTTGCAACAAGAAATCATAAAAAGCACACTGCATTATGTAAACAGAGAAAAGAGGGAGGAAAACAGTCCTTCAATATCTAATTTTAATTTAGACAGACACAATACTCTTAATGGGTAAGGACTGTGATACAATGAAGCACAAAATATAATTTTGTGTCGAATTAGAACTCCATATATTGCTAGTGTTTACCTAGAACGCATTTCATTAGGGCCTTCCGGTGAGGTACAGAGAATGGCACATGATGGAAGGAACTTCAATAAGTGGCTGAAATACCCCAATACCTAAAGGCACAAAGGGGAAGAAAAAGAAAACTCCTTGGAGGCAATAGTTGGTATCTTCAACAGGGATAATCCTATCGCCTCCGAGTTCAGCAAATCAAAATTCAACAGTTCAGCATTTTCTAAGTAAACATTAGCAATATATGGAGCATGGAGACAATACTTTTAATCTTGATCTGCACAACATGAGGAGTGTAAACATGAAATTCTGGAAACTCACACTCACTATTTAAGACATGAACTAAAAGGCTCTCGAGAAAATTTGAACTCACACAAAGAAAACTGTAGCACATCATCTTGATTTAAATTTGTTCCAGTCCCATCACGTGATGTAGAAAGAAGTTTTTTCCAATACAGATCAAGTTTGGAGATTAGGTCATTTTTGTTTGCGAACTTCAAAATGTTCAGGGTGGTCAATTTGAGATGTCAGAAAAGTAAAACATTGTATTTATGAAGTTAATGCACATATCTCTAGGCAATTTTCTGTAATGTAAGTGGAAAAGTTGGGAGTTAACAAATGAGTGATGTTTCCAGTGGCATGACAATGCTATCTGGAGGGGGAAAAAAAACGTAACACCACAAGTGTGCTTAGTGTGTCAAGTGGTATCTGACATTTTCAAGTGTAATAGCAACCCAGCAAGTTTTCATGTCAGTACAACTGTCACCCATTACATTGAGGCATTGTTGAAAGTCAAAGCATGTTCTCGGAAAATTGTCTGAAAATGTCATGGACTCATCCCGGGCCTCGTAACAGTTCAAACTTAATGCCTCCAGATTAATTCTTTTGGAGGGTACATCAAGGCAACAATGTATGCAAAAAGACCAAAGAATCTAGCCGACCTGCAGAGGGAGATTCAGCAAATCACTCCAGAAATGCTAAAAGCCACATGGCACAACATGGGTGCAAAGTGTAAACTGTGCCGCATTCGTCATGGCGGTCAAGTTCAGAGTTAATATGCTGGTCACAAAACTCCTGACTTTCCTATGCAAACGTATACTATTACTAACCAATAAAAATGAAGTTGTGCGTGTTTGGAGGAATTTAGTAACAGTGACGTCAAAATTAATCGTAAAAACTATTTGTAGTCGGTTTATGGACACTCGTCACTAATTTTTTTTAAAAATGTTACTGAGGGACTAATTTCAAAGGCCATGGAGGCAATGGCTTTTGAAACTAGTCCCTCAATAACATTTTAAAAAAAGTAAGTGACGAGTGTTAATAAAAAGACTACAAATAGTTTTTACGATTGAACAGTTATCTTTGTATACGGTCTTTCTTACTTTTCTGACATTTCAAATGGATCACCTTGTATATTGTTATACATTACAACAGAAAATATGTACAATGTATAATAGGGTAATAATGAATTACCTTTCCCATTCACTGTGTGCATTGTTAATAACAATGCTTGTTTCATGTATATTTAAATCAGATTACTGGTAAATATATCTCACTTGAATAATTATGTATAAATGTGCAATATATTCTATCAAGTTGTGTCCATTTCGTTAGGTATTTAGTGCTACCTCTCACCTCTGTTTATCTCAAGTATGTTTATATTGGAAAGAGTATTGGAGATTTAGTAGGTTGCTACTGGTCTTGACTACGTTGTATTATGTGTGACTGCAAGCAACTCAACTCCCTCCCTTATGTTTATAAGACATAGGTTGTGTATAACCTTGTCACTACTAACCCGTTGAAATGTGTTTCTGACAACATGGGTCTTAGTAATAATGGAAACACCAGCAGAGGTCACAATATACAGGAATTATAGCAAAAGTTATGATCAACCCTTTGTTACAACTGCAATTCCAAAAATGTAATAAAAGCCACTGCAATACTGTAAATTAGAGACTGCACTACGTGTTGATACATTGTAGACTATGACAGGGAGCTCTAATTCTTGGATCAGAATGTGCTATTATTATCTATTGTCAACATTATTAAAGATAGACCACGAACAAACTGCAGTTGATGTGCGCATGGCGAGCATAGCATTCTCTACTCCTCACCATCTAAGCATCATGCTGACTCCCATTCCTCCCTTCCTGCATGCAATAGAGTGCAAACCACATGAAACACAGTGCATTTTAATGCCATTTTGACCTCACAATTGATCAAGAAATAGGTAGAATTGTAATTTCTTTAAATCTTGAGAAACAAAGCAGCGATTTGGAAGAAAATGCAGCAAATGCGAGTCACACAGTTGACCAGTGCAGCCTGCCCGATGGAGGGGAGGCAACCTAAAATGATGGTAGAGGGGGGTTAACTAGAGGGCTTCAATTTTACTAAGTCACGCCTCTAACTGCATTTTACTTATACATCTTTCTTCCCCTTTTTTGTGGAATGCCAACACTGCAGCTGCAATGTGCAGTGTGTCACTCTTGAAACAATGCTCTTCAAGTGACAGTATCAAGTGGTGACATGAAAATAAGCACTTGCAATACCATTCGAGTCTTTCCCTAACAGGCACTCATCAACATTTTGTCCTCATATATCTAAAGGAAAGCATTAATTTAGCATCTTTGCTATTTATTCACTTGTATAATCTGTTTACTGTAAGAATAAAGTAAATGTCAAAAAAGCACATAGAGGAAATGAGACACATTGGTTGGTGCGCTTTAATACTCCCATATTCTTCTACGATATAGTTCCGCAGTTTATTAAGCTTCTTGATTTACCTGTTTTCAATAAACAATTCAAGTTGTTATAATATAGAATTATCATTATAAAGTGATTACAGTAAGAACAATGACTTACAGAAGTTAACAAATATACTGGTTGATGTAAAAACAAAGATGGCAGTTAAACTCCAGTGACGGCATTGTAGTTTATGTGTGCATGCACAGACGTTATGTTAACTAGACGCAGAGCTCACTGCGGAATGCACAGTAATGCTATACTTTTATTTTATTCTCACAGTGAATAGATAATATGGTTTACTAACACAAATTTTGATGTGTTCCATTTTGTACCATTCATTTTCAATATCATTTTACTTATTCCCTAACCTGACTTATTTTCAATTTAAAATTTGAAAAAGCTAGTACAGTTGACTCCTTGCCTCAGTTCCAATTTCTCATCCCAGAAGCCATTTCCAAATTCTTTTTGTCTTTAGCAAATTCATTAATAGCTACAACACATAAGTGGTAAACTGCCAATGCAACACACAGACCATCAAAGCATGTAGCTCACCGACCGCGTGTCCTGAGGTGCGAAGTATAGCCAAAGGATGTTTTTTCTTAAGGCTAATGAAGCAGTTATTGTAGAGGCAGAGCATAGCCGTAGAATACATTAAGCTGAACCCAAATGATCCACAATAGTACGGAAATACATATCAGTTTATTTATCCTTTAGGTTGGCAGCCTAATTATATGTGTCAAGCAGCCAAAATGACTATGTTTGATGTGTTTGCATGATAACTTCCCTATAAAAGAGTATGGATATTCTTTAGAACATGTCCCGTAAGAAATTTTGTCTAAGTCCAACATCGGAGGCACACATGAGGGCTGATGGAACCTGCCGAAGTAACCTCCGAGTTGCAGTGCACCTGACACGTTTATTGGCGTAAGGTTCTGTTGCCAACCTTTAGACCAACACCCCAAGCATCTATTTTGCAAATGTTCGAAACTTCACACGTGTACAGTACATGTGCCATTGTTAGAACGGTAGCAGCTTAACTGTAAAATCTGAAAATGAATATTCCACTGGGACCCTGGCATTCAGTGAATAAAGTTATTAGGTGGAAGTTGTATCTGAAACCAATGGTTCATTTTATAAGTTTTATTGATCTTGCACCTTTATGCGAAGATGAGGAAAAGTGTATGCAGTTCCTGTACAATGAAAGTATGTTAAGAACGAGAATGTTGTGCCGGCAGTGCGATGCCATCCTACATTAATAAAACATACCCGGTATTGTTTAAATGTTCATTGACTACAGATTTAAAGACTCAGCATTGCAACAAAAAGTATTGTAGTTGTTGCATCAATGTTGGCAGTGTTGAAAGTTGTTTGATATTAACGTCAGCACATGCCACTTCTAACACCAGTGCATGCCACTTCGGCAGGTTCCGTAAGCCCTCGTGCATGCCTCCGATGTTGGACTTGGACAAAATTTCTTACGGGACATGTTCTAAAGAGCCAAGAGAATTACCTAAACAGGGTGGATGTGTTACAGGCTTTTGAAGTGACCATCTCTACTCCATATGTCAGTAATAGTTATTTACAACATTCTATTTCACTTAATCACTTTTGCTGGCTGTTTAAGTGTATTAGCTTTGGCTACACTTTCCCCAAATTATAACGTACTCTTATATTATGCACACACTTTAACACTGTCTACCATTTAATGATAGGTACTAAATAATCCATAAACAGCTTAGCACCATTAAACCGAGAAAAGGTTTGAGCTGATTACTGCTGCAACAAAATTCACAGAGTACATAACACTTCAAATGATTCTACATTAAAATTTTTGGTAGATATAGCATAGTCAATTTAATACACATGATTGACTACTATTCAATATTACTTCATTTATATATATAGCTTCTGCGTCCGATGGACAGGAACAATACTGTATGCCCACGACAAGAAGGCTAGAGGGGTATGAAGGGCAGAGGAGCTTGATCTGTTTGCTCTGGTAGTGGATCTGTATACTACGAAATGAGTGTATGATCTAATGTTTGTTGCAGCGACAGGTATTATGTATTGGGGAGCTATGTGACAACACTTGCGTATTTTAAATGAGCCTTCCATCCTTGTCATACTCAGAAGGCAAGCATACACCCCAAGACAGCAAAAGCGATTACATTGCACATTCCTCTAGCTTGCCTTCTTGTCCTGGGCAATGAGTACCATGTTGTCATTTTAGGTTACGCCTAGTGCCACTCAATTTGTAGTGGGGAGGTTACCAAACTATGAAAACAAGTTGCAATATGTTAATAATCTGCATAACAATAAAGGAGTGTTTCTAATTGGGTGAAATAATGGGTAAATAAAATAAAATGAAAAGAGCATACAATCAGGAATTTAATCTTATATAAACAGTGAGACAATGATTAGCATTGTTAAGGACCACAAACTTGCTTTGCTCGCATGCTGTTTAACCACTGGTTGCTGATTAATTATAAGAAAAATAATAATAAAACATCTAACCTAAACTCCTGCAGATCAGAAACTTGAAAGTTAAATAAACAGAATCATAAGCATCATTTAGGGAATGCACACTTCTCACCTCTAAATGCAGCAACACTGGTATAGGAGGCATACTAGTATTACAACAACAACAGAATTGGAATACCTGAACTCAACTTTTTTAAAAAAAAAAAAAAAAAAAAACACTAAGTTGGTTATGCTTAGACAGTTATTACATTACATAGTTGTCAAACACTGTACACCACTTTTAACCTCCTAAAATCGAGTGACACTATGTAAATAATGTACTGTACAAAATGTCAACCATATTGCTTTGTAATGATTGAATTACTATTGCAGTATACAAAAATGTTGGCCAACCAACTTGAATTCCTGCACTTAGGTTGGCAATGAAGGAAACAAATGGTTGACATTTTATACATTCTTTACTACTTGGGGTCAATTTCATCATACAACTGAACAAGAAAGAAAAATCAAAATAGCAATGTAGCTAAAACTTAATGATTACCAACTACGCCTTATTAACTCAAGATTAATGTGCACCAACACTGCAATCGCTAACGTTACGTCTTTAAGCTTTAGTAACCGTTAGCCATACGGAACTATATTACACTGTAAACTGATCCCGAACACTAAACCATGTCCTGGCATGGTTTGTTGACACTGCAACAACTTTTGGCACAATTTTTGCATACACCACCTAGATTAGTACCGCGTTCACTGCTGATGATTCTTAGTGCTATTCCATGTATTATGACCCAAGCTTGCATTAAACAAAAAATACAAAGGTGCTGAATGCCTTTTCCATGTTGTAGTTACTGTTGAATTTGTCCGTTGGACTCGAAAGTTAGTCGAAAAAAACCTAAAATGTATTTTTGACTATTTATTCCACTTTCATAAGCAGCACAAACACAACTGCGAGTTTAAACCAGATATTGCACAAGCCATACAACTGAACACTAAGAAAGTTTATGCACTGACAAAGTCCCTGATTTTTTCGATCAAATTATCCAGTTTACTTGCACGAAGCAGGAGAACTCTGCGATATGGACTCATTTCCACATCATCCTCCATCCAGTAGCCCGCCAAACCAGAATCCGATTCTTCCTTTACACAAAATTCAAACCTACATTCCGCTTCTTGGTCAAACAGCTCCTCCTCTGCATTGGACCATATTATTTCTTGATCTCTATCGGCAGGTTTCTTTTTCTTCTTTTTCTTCGACCCAGTTTCAGCCTTGAACAGCTTGCAAATCACCACAAAATAAGTGAAATCATATGGCATTTTCTTCTCACAAGCTCTCTTAATTTCCTTACTTAAGCTTTCCAGTAGTGGTACCGATATCTGCGCTGGGATATTGACAATTCGCTCATTGATTAGCAGCCCAATAGATTGCGAACTGTCATCTAGAAGCGACTGCACCAAGGTATTTGCCTGATCGGTGCCATGGTCTCTACACAATTCGAGCAAGAGTGATCTCAACTGCTGGACACACTCCAGATTTTGCTTTTCTGTCAGGTTTACGACAGATGTGACGCCAAAGACATCGTTCACATCGGAATCGTCTTCATCGTCGCTGTCTTCTTCTATAGCACTCTGTTTAATGACACTTCCCACGTAATTCTGTCCTATTATCAGGTCGGTTAACTCTGACAAATTCACATGTGCTTTCAAGAACAACTGCTGTAGTAACTGTTTTATGCCGTGGAAATCAGAATCAATTGGATTCCGTCCTTCAAAGTCAACGTCAATTTTTTCCTGACCTGAGTACATTTCGTTTCCATTGTCGGAGCCATCGCTACTATCAGAATCCTCTTCTTTATTGTTGATTTTCTTGTTTATTTCCACATGCCTCTTCTTCACGTGGTCAGCCATGTCACCGGTTTAATCAGTCTTTCCTTAAGCTTCCAAAGAGATAGTATAATTGAAGCACACCATTCCATAGAGGTCACAATATTGACACTTGCTTTCGATTGGTTGACATGGACACCAAGGAAAAAAAAATGTTTTCCAGTTTCTGGAATTTGTATTAGATATATTCAAATATCATATGCTTAGTCTTCAAAATAAAAAAATCACGATGCAGCAAAAATAGTGTAATATTTTAATACATATTACGTTTTATAAATGTCAAATGACAGGTTCAATACTGATGTAAATATATTGATCCAAAACTTGTTGACTACGCTTCGTATGATTGGCTGGCAGCTGACAGCAACTTTATGCAATGGACTGTTGTGTAAGACATGTGGACACACCCTTAGGAGAACATCGTGTAGGCAGTAGTTGAAGTGCTGGATTTAAATAAAAATCCGTCGTTTGTTTTCTAGATATTCAACCTTACAGGACGTAATATTTACAGAAATTATTTTCAACTTTCTCTACCACTTACATACATAGTTGCTAGAGAAGGTATTGCATTCCACTCAAAAGTTGGATTCAAAAATATCACCGAAAATGCATGGTTTGAAACTCCTTGAATCCAAATAAAACAAAATGTATGTTTTAAGAACCCTGGATAAAAAAAGGCAGTTATGTATAAATATATGTCTGTGAACTAAACAACGAACAAAATACTAAATTTGGCACCGAAATAGGTATAGTTGAACCAACTTTTGATAAAAATATAAAAAAAAAAATGACTAGATACAGTAATGCCTATACGTAGGGTAAAGTGAAAGTTACAAAAGTGTGAAAACGGAACTACCAAAGGTGTAACTATATGTAAACAGCCTGAAACATCCAAAACTAGATCATAAATCATACACTTAATCGAAAAATACAGAGACACTCTTAATAAAGTAATAAACGAAGCAAAAGTGCAACACAATAAAATACTGATACAAAATGCAGAAAATAAAACCAAAGGAACATGGAATATTATAAAATCGTTACATGAAGAAACAAAACAAAACTGGGAAGAAAATATCTGCGTTGAGGTTGAAAATAGACTAATAGAGAACTCAATAACCCTAACAGATAAATTTAATGATTATTACATCAATGTAGTAAAGAGCTTAGGTATCAAAAAATGTCAGTCTGATCAACAAATTGAGAACAGTATTACTAAACAAATGGTATAACGTGAAGTAACAAATGAGGAAGCTATAAAACAGATAAACACTTTAAAATGTAAAGCTCTTGTGGATTAGATGAATTCTCAAATGAAATGTTAAAGCACTGTAAACACGAACTAGCTGATATAATTACATATATAAGTAATCAATCATATATACCAGGAACATTTCCTAAAACACTAAAAAAGTAATAGACCGATATATAAGCAAAAATATTCAAAACTAGCATTAGAAAACTAACTTTGTGCTCGAGTTTTTCTTAAAGAGTAGGATTATTTCTAGATCAGTTACAGGGTATTTGTAGGAAATATAAAATAATTTCAGACTATCAATTCTGTTAAAAAAAATCAACTGTACAGGCAATATGTAAAGGAAATTACATCATTATAAAATGCATTGGACAGAAAAGAATAAGTAGTAGCAATTTTTCTTGATCTGACAAAAGCTTTCGGTTACGTAAACATATATTCAACTAATAACCAAAATAGAAAATTATGGAATAAGGTGATGACACCACAATCATGGGGAAGGGAAAAACGGAAAGTGAAGTACAAAATAAATCAAATCTTATACTTAAAAAAATTAGTAGTGAGTTAGGAAAACTAGGTATGGTAATAAATACAAGCAAAGCAGAATGGATGCAAATCACCTTAAACAAAGAAACCCAATCACACATGCAATTAACAATAGATAATAAAAAATACAAGAAGTAACAAACACAAACTTCCTTGGACTAGTAATAGATAACAGACTAAATTGGAAACAACACATCGAAAAAATAGTAAAGAAAATAAATATGGGACTATATATTTTAAAAGAGGCAGCACAACAAAGGGATAGAGAAATTCTGATACAAATTTGGTATGCAGTCATACACTCTCATTTATGCTATGGGGTGGTATTACGGGGAAATGCGCAGAAAAAAGCAATGATAAGAATATTAAGACTACAGAAATGTGTGTGTGTGTGTGTGTGTGCGTGTGTGTGTGTGTGTGTGTGTGTGTGTGTGTGTGTGTGTGTGTGTGTGTGTGTGTGTGTGTGTGTAAAATACGTAACAAAAAATTGTAGTAACCAAAATAAAAACATGTACATAGATACACATAACACAAGAACAAAAAAAAAAAGTTATTTCTTAAACATATTAAGAGGAACATTAAGTAACAAAACTATAGAAAATAAATCTAAAGAATTGTACAATCATTTACCGAGTCAAATAAATCAGATAACATTTTTAAAATTTTTTTCTAACTACTAATGATAAGAGGTGAGAAGTAGGGAAGACATTGGAGTGGCTTGTTGGGATTCCGCACTGAGCACTCCCGTTATTAGAGGTGATAGTGCAGAGCAGGCCGTCTATAACGGCGGGCAGGTAAAGGATAAGTCCAAGGGGCCGTACATGACCAGAAGGCCCTGAGCGACGCCTGGGGAGTAGAGGTGAAAGTGGGGGATGGTAATCAAGGTGGAAGTAGTCTTTATTAATAATTGATTTGTATGTATTGGAGGGCATAATCTCCGGCAGTTACAGTCGGGAGGGGGTCGTTGAGGCCATCAGGTGTGTGGTTGTGGACGTGGCGGTTTCCGTATGTTGGTGTTCTGAGCGTCGTACTCTGCTAGTCTTTGTTCGGCGTAGTTCAAGTCGTGGAGTCTAGTGTGGAGGCTATTGTCCATTAGGGTCATTAGCGAGTGGAGCTCGTCGAGTCTGTTGTTGACGGTGGATAAGTCCGCGGGTTGGCAGGGTAATGAGTCGGTGAGTTGTGTCTCCACTCGGTGCAACTTGCATTGTAGTGATGCCATAATGTCCTTGTGTTCGGTGACTAATTGCTCTGTTCGTTGCAGCTGGGAGCTGATGGCCTTCGTCGTCTGTTGCAGTTGGGTGATGGTGTCGGAGAGTTGGTCGAGTCGTTCAGGTAGTAGTCCGACAGTGAGTGTGTCCTGGAGTGTGTCCTGGAGGCTGGTGAGGGCAGCGTGGGTGGCGTCCTGTTGTTGGGCTGCTGAGGTGACGGCTTCCTCCAGGTTGCCCAGCCGTTGGTTGAGGTTCAGAACCTCTGAGTGGAGGTCCTGAACATCTTCCGCTGGAGGCCGCTGGCTGGCGGCGTGGAGTGCGGCTGACAGGAGCTCCTCGAGGGTGTGGAGTCGGTTGGTGACACCCTGCAGGTCCTCACGGAGGCAACCAAGGGCTTGTTGCCATCCCAAAGGCTCGTTGGCGGCTACTCTCTGGGGTGCTGTGTCCTGCGTGGCTGCGCGTGGATATGCAGGGCACCGCACCTGTCCTGTGAAATGGCCAAGGCTGTCACAAATGGCGCAGTACCTGCGGCGTCGGCGGAGATCGTGGACCCTGCAGGTTGCAGTTGGAGTTGGAGAGCCACAATAGTGGCACCGTGGCGGCACGATGCATGTGTCTGCGCTATGTCCATAGGCGCAGCAGTTCCGGCACGGGATGTTTCGCTGCAGTCTGCTGGCCTCCACCTTCAGGAACTGTCCCAAGATGGGCAGAACTGAGGTTAAGGCGGCGTCGCGGTCCCGAGGATCTGAAAACTGCAGGCGCACGCAGGTGGTTGGGCCTCGTATTGACGAGATCCGTGTGGCGCTTGTGGCTGTGGGCCACTTCTGCGTTGCAGCGGTAAGGATATACCTTGCAGGGAGGTCCAGGGGTACTCCGATGACTACTGCGCAGTGTGCAGTGTTGCCTCCTGTCGGCGGTTGAGTGGTGGTCGCAGCCGTTGGGGATCGGCTAGTCTGTGGTGTCGGTGAAGCTGCTTGTGTTGCTGCTAGGTAAAGCAGTGGAATTTCCGGCGATGTTGTGGTGGTGGCTGGCCGTGATGCACTGGGGGACCCAGCTGTCTTGTTCGGCGGCGGTTGACTGGGCTCTTGGTGGGCGTCCGGCGTGGTGGGAGAAGCAGGCCGAGCAGCCCAAAACTTCCCTGCCAGCTCCGCTGGAGGTTCCCTCTCACCTGCCGGGACCGGCAGTGAAGCAGGAGACGGCGACCGAGAGCTGGCCGGCGAGGGCTGCGGTGTTGGTGGCTTTGCTGTCTGGCTCTGTTTTCTTGTTGCGGCGTTCCTCTTCTTCCCCATGTAGCTGCGTCTTCAGGAGCGTGATGTGAACTCCTCGAAGTCTACGGCGAGAGTGGCCAAGATAATTTTTTTGTAGGGGCGGCCCCACGCCCGCCGCCCCCGGTGACGATCGAGCGGCATGCAAGGCCGTGCGCTACATCGTCTCCCCATGCACATGCTGTTAGCAAGCTAAACATGCAAGAGCAAGGGAGGGGTGCTTTGTGAGTACTACGAGATCCTACAGTGCAGTGAACAGGTTCCGCTATGAGCACCCTGTTTAGTAAAGGTAAGGTGGAGGCTGGCATGCAATACATGCGAGCGGGTGTAAGAATGCAGGCCAGGGCATCACACATGACTGACGTCCTGAGTGATGCCGTGGGAAGTTTGAGGGGCCTCGAGGGTCTTTGAGAATGTGATAGGCAGTGATGGTGGCTTAAGTCTAGGAGGGTGATGTAGTCGGGGTGAATATGAGTAATGTAGTGGATAACTTTTTTTAAAATAGGGGCGGCCCCACGCCCGCCTCCCCCGGTGACGATCGACCGGCATGCAAGGCCGTGCGCTACATCGTCTCCCCATGCACATGCTGTTAGCAAGCTAAATATGCAAGAGCAAGGGAGGGGTGCTTGTGAGTACTACTAGATTTTACATTGCAGTGAACAGGTTCCGCTATGAGCACCCTGGTTAGTAAAGGTAAGGTGGAGGCTGGCATGCAATACATGCGAGCGGGTGTAAGAATGCAGGCCAGGGCATCGCACATGACTGACGTCCTGAGTGATGCCGTGGGAAGTTTGAGGGGCCTCGAGGGTCTTTGAGAATGTCATAGGCAGTGATGGTGGCTTAAGTTTAGGAGGGTGATGTAGTCGGGGTGAATATGTGTAATGTAGTGGATGTAATGCGTTGGTGGGCTAGGTTAGTGTGACTATTCTACGGCATGCTTTTGTTACTTATCTGTTCGTTGACTTATTTCTAACGGTGAAGAAGGCGACGTCCTGGGGACGAGTTGTCGGTGCGTGTCCGGAAATCATGTCCGTGTGCATGGCCTGATCTATGAGGATCACAGTTGGGGGGGGCCCTCTTCCCCCCGGGCCGCCCCGCAAGGATGCGGGGACTTGGAGGGCTAGCTGCAACACAAGTAGTATGTAGTGTGAGTGACGGGTGGCTGTAGGGTCATCTGGGAGTGAGTTAGTCAGGTACAAGGAAGTCTAGGAAGTCGTCGATGTCTTCTTTAGTAATAGTCTCTGTAAAGTTTCTGTCAAACACTGAGAGGGGGCGTTTGTGTTTGTCGCGAGTTGTGTCGTATTGTCCGAGAGTCTGTATGAGTGGATTCTGGCAGGTTGTCGCCCGATCGTAGAGGTCTGCTGAGAGTTTCTTGATGAACTGCTCAATAGTATGTAAGTGCAGTTCATCGTGAAGTTGGGCGGCTGGTGTGATTGCTGGGACTTTTGCTATTAGTCGAATTACCTTGTTTTGGAATTGCTGTAGTTTTTTAATATATGTTGGAGCTGTGAATCCCCAGGCTGGGGCCGCGTAGGTTAGTATGGGGCGAAGTAGAGTTTTGTATAGGGTGAGCCCCATTTTCATTTGCAATGCATTATTGAGGTGAAGTAAGGGGTATAAGTTGGCAAGCTGGGCGTTAGCTTTGCCGCGAGTCGTAGTAATGTGGTGCCTCCAGGTGAGTCCTGGGTCAAGGACTACTCCTAGGTAGGTAACTTTTGTTTTCCATTGAATTGCATTTTGAAATAGTCGGAGTGGCGGTAAGTTTCTTGCTGCGACGCGGTGATTCAAGCGTTTACTGAAGAGTATAGCTTCACATTTAGTGGTGTTGACCTTTATGCGCCAGTTAGTGAGCCAGTTCTCCAGCGAGCTGAGGGCTGTTTGGAGCCTGCTAATTAAGAGGGTTATCGCAATAGATTGGGTCATGATGGTGGTGTCATCTGCATACATGAAAAGATCTGCTAGTAAGGTTTTGGGAATGTCATTAATGTATAAGTTGAAGAGCACAGGTCTGCCAGGCGTTCCAGATAGCGTTCCAGCACCATGCCTCTGTGATTTCTGATTGTGGAGTTCCACTGTGGGCTTTTGGCATTTAGGTCACCCATGGCAATTGTTTGGGCTCCTGTGGAAAACACTGCGTCCAAATCGCTCTGCGATATTGGTCTGCCAGGCGGAATGTAGAGGGAGAAGATGTTTAGAGGCCCTCTATTTGTGGTCAACTGTATACCAGTTGCTTCGAGAGCCACTGTGGTTGCCAGTTGTAGCCGATGATGCTGAATGTTGCGGCTTATGTAGATGGCCGTACCACCATAACCATCTGCTCGTCGGTGCGATTGCTGAGCATGCCAGGGATGGAGGCCTTCTGGGCACTAGAAAGATGTGTTTCTTGCACCAGAAGAATCTGCACTTTGTTGACCGCTATGAAGTTTGAGACTTCAGTTAACTTGTTCCGGATACCATTGGCATTCCAGGAACAAATTTTGAGTCCAAGGAGGTCTGATATCCTATTAGTCCTGTCTTAGTCTTGAATCAAGCTTCATAACGTTTCACAGAGTACAAAAAATTTAAACTTAAATATAAAAATAAAAATGTATAGATCCATCGATGATTGCAGAAAGAGTTCTTGGGAATTATTTTTGACGAATGTATGAATTGGAACCAACATTGTACTTACTCAATTAGGTGGTGGATTATCACTTAAGAATACTGAACAACATTGTGAGTGTTGAAACATCATTATCTTTTCATTATGTTCACCTTGATTCTGAATTAAGTTACTGTATTTTCTAAACGTTGAATGTCCGGTAACTCTAAGCTCTAGAAGCCTAGACACAATTTGAACATCATTTCATTCATCATCCTATATGACTTAACGTTGGCATTTTCCCTCATCCTGAAAGACAATTGTCAGGTAACTCTAAGCTCTATGAACCATGTACTTATTTGAGCAACATTTTATCCATTTCATTCATCGTCTGATATAGCTGAACATTAAAGAAGGTAAATTAAAAGAATAGCAGGCTTTATGTGATAGTGATATCTTTTAAACTGGTGTCTATAAAATGGTTTTCAAATTCTATTCTCTTTGTACATCAAGATATAACAAAAGTGATTTCCCATTTCAGAAAAGTATGAATATTAGTAATGTGCAAATAACAGGTAATCTGTGCAGGTAATACCTGAGAAATTATGTGCTCCACATACAATGTACATAATTGTCATAAATTAAATGTATTAACGAAATACTGCTTTTTGCCGTGGCCTATGATGGGATTGTGAATTGGGCTATTATTAGGTCCACCAGATTCATAAAGCAAGGGGTTATATTCATATGACGTGGTTCTTTTGTGTATTTAGCACTATACTGAACTGAAAATAAATAAATAAATAAATAAATAAATAAATAAATAAATAAATAAATAAATAAATAAATAAATAAATAAATAAATAAATAAATAAATAAATAAATAAATAAATAAATAAATAAATAAATAAATAAATAAATAAATAAATAAATAAATAAATAAATAAATAAATAAATAAATAAATAAATAAATAAATAAATAAATAAATAAATAAATAAATAAATAAATAAATAAATAAATAAATAAATAAATAAATAAATAAATAAATAAATAAATAAATAAATAAATAAATAAATAAATAAATAAATAAATAAATAAATAAATAAATAAATAAATAAATAAATAAATAAATAAATAAATAAATAAATAAATAAATAAATAAATAAATAAATAAATAAATAAATAAATAAATAAATAAATAAATAAATAAATAAATAAATAAATAAATAAATAAATAAATAAATAAATAAATAAATAAATAAATAAATAAATAAATAAATAAATAAATAAATAAATAAATAAATAAATAAATAAATAAATAAATAAATAAATAAATAAATAAATAAATAAATAAATAAATAAATAAATAAATAAATAAATAAATAAATAAATAAATAAATAAATAAATAAATAAATAAATAAATAAATAAATAAATAAATAAATAAATAAATAAATAAATAAATAAATAAATAAATAAATAAATAAATAAATAAATAAATAAATAAATAAATAAATAAATAAATAAACAAACAAACAAACAAACAAACAAACAAACAAACAAACAAACAAACAAACAAACAAACAAACAAACAAACAAACAAACAAACAAACAAACAAACAAACAAACAAACAAACAAACAAACAAACAAACAAACAAACAAACAAACAAACAAACAAACAAACAAACAAACAAACAAACAAACAAACAAACAAACAAACAAACAAACAAACAAACAAACAAACAAACAAACAAACAAACAAACAAACAAACAAACAAACAAACAAACAAACAAACAAACAAACAAACAAACAAACAAACAAACAAACAAACAAACAAACAAACAAACAAACAAACAAACAAACAAATAAATAAATAAATAAATAAATAAATAAATAAATAAATAAATAAATAAATAAATAAATAAATAAATAAATAAATAAATAAATGTTAACTGCACAGTCACTCTCACACACATATACACATTCACATGCATATATACGAGTAAAATCCAAACGTCTTTTGTACGGATAAACTGCGTTGTCACACTATCAAAAACAATTCCTCGTAGTGTATTCTCATGAAACAAATATGTCTTTTTCCACCAAAGAAGAGTCATGTTGCGGGGCCAAATTTCTCCTAGAGTTACCCGTAATTATGATGTTATTCGTTTCAAGGGTGAACAATTCCTTTCTGCACCTACTGTAGTACAAGGAAACTCTACAATTAGTTCACATACGGACTTTAAAAACTTTGCGCTCAAAATATCAAGTTTAATTTAATATAATTTGCAGTGCCTTGAACGAACTTGTTAGAAAACTGTTGATGTCAACATAACACCTTTAGATCATTTTAAAAGTACAGTATATGGAGATAGGAAATACAGGTTTTCTCAACAGAATACTTTTGTTTTTTGGAAAATCTGTCTTGCAAAGTGTTTAGAATCCAGTAATGCCCGAAAATTTAACTGTTTATGTAACTGAAATCTTAATTTAATTTGAGCTACTACTGTCTCCAAGACGTGACAGAAAATTCTTAACTACAAACAATGAGTTTTATCTTCACGACAGTTTATCTTTCTAGGCCATTCTTTGTTCTCTTCATTAGCAAAGTTGATAATTTTTTACCGTATTCTTCAAAATCACGTGTTTATAATATTTATCAATCTGATAATAAATTTATTTACATTTACCCTGCGGTAACAGATAGCCTTACTCCTGTTCTGTAAAATGTCAATAGGATGTCTGAAAGTGCCAAAAATTTATTGAGCAGAACAAAGAAAATGTTGGTTCCAATCCTTGAGAGAAATCCCACAAAGCGTGAAGCTATATTGACCTTGACGCTAGACTAGTCTACCGATTCCTCTTCCACTGAAGTAAATAATTTTTATTAGATTTCTATCGTCATTAACTGTGCTTAAAAGCCTGGAGGCAAAATTCTATTATATATCTATGAAATTTGAAATGTTTATTTTCGTAAACCTTTAAGAGCATCTGTTCGCGAAATGAAATGTGAGAAAAGAGGGGGTAAACCATTAAGAGAAACTAAGGGTTCTATAGGTTCCTTAACAAAATTCACAGAATGTAGACAAATATTAGTCTCTGGTTATAACTGCAGATGAAGGCAGCAACAGGGTACTCAGTTTTAACTAAAGTGAAGTCCAGAAACATGTTCAGATAGTACTCCAGCACCTGGGAAAGTTTAAGAAACATTATGTTTTACATATTCAAATAAACTATTGGCTGCTCTGTTTAAATTTAATATCAGGGAAATGCAACAATCTTTCTCCACGTGCCATGTGGAACTCCAAGCCAGGCATGTTCATTTCAGAAGCACTCGTAGGATTTCGAGCCTTGATATGCTCATTTCTACCTCAAACCTCTTCGCCCATATTACAGTTATTATTAATATTACTTATTAATTTCTAGTTTTCTTTAGTTATGGGCTTCGGTGATAATTTTGATAGGATACTATAAAAATCATTTATTTTTTACGTAATTATATTGTATCTATTTCTTAGAGTTTACAAGTTAACCAAAGGCCACCTAAAATGAAGAGAACCTTTGAGGAGATTTCAAAAAAAGTTAAGATATACATTACGGCTGTCATGAAAATATCTCAGACATGTAATATTTTATTCAAAATAATTAGAGCTATTTTGGAGAAGAACGTAACATTCCAAAAATTAAATGTAAAAGGTTCACTGGGGAGAAGAATAATTATCCTCTTAATCCCTGCGTCGAATCTTGGAACGTCCTGAAGATAACAACCAAGTTTGCATTCAAGCGACTTTTCAGTTTAGAAGTATGTTGTTCAAAATAACATGGGCTCGCATAAGCTCGTGCACACGCACGCCTACAGGCGGATGTTTTTCTAAACGTTCATTTGTTGTGAAATATCGATATTTTGGGTGGAATGCAGTGCTCCCTTTAGTTATTATCTTTCGTAAGTAAAACTGCTTCTAGTGGGGATTCAAGGAAGTCAAATCACAGTAATGAATCTTTGGGTAGAATGTACTACATTCTCTATCTGGTCTGCAAATGATGGAAAAAGTGAAAAGTTGTGCATGTGAAGTCTCTCTGGTAGTTTTCACAGACGCGTAATAAAGTTCATTTCTTTATGTTGGTATTTAAAGCCACTGTATAAACATTTACCTAGCAACGAAAATATGGTATATATTTTGGTGGCTCACTATTTACAACAATTTGAGGAAGAAGCTGAGAGTTTCAAAGCATACTGAAAAGTGCATATATCTATGTACCTAACACCCCCAGAGAAGATCAAATGTATTGAGCTGATATTACTTATCGTGTGCATAGGTTTATCTCTAATATCTGATGAATACAGAACGTTCGCTGATATGATGTGGGAGTATACTGCTTTTGTCGGCTACGCTAGCATCATTGTACCGATACTTATTGGTACCTTTTATCATCAAAGAATAGCAACTAGCCTCGATATTTTCTGGAGTATGACAGGTGCAGGATTCCTTTTCGTAGCAGCAGGTAATATCTTACGTTCTAGAGAACTGTTCATCGGAGATGAGAAATACGACTTGATATGCGCTAAAGGCGCCCTTGCCGTTATCACAGGGTTTCTCATGCTTGTAGATGCGTGCTTAAATTACAAACTGTATACATGATTCATTGATGGCATAGACCAGTTTCTAATCTTGGAACAATTATAAAAATGTAAACTGTCTTAGTTTACCATTCGGTCAAAATTTTGTATTTGTCGTTCGCAGCTTTGAAATAAAACCTTTCGTTAAAAATGTTTCACATTCTCAGTTATTTTCAGCATAGTTAATGAAACATCTTATATTTGCATCATGTTCTTCAAATTTTGTTTCCCTCGTGTGCTTTAGTGTAACAGCTGGATTCTGATTGACGAAAGCTTATTTAAAAAAAATAACCAAATCTAAGTTAACCTCCTAGGAATGAGGAACCTAAGCTTACGTACATGCTTAATCATTGCAAGGTCAAGCAGGGCATGCTCGCTTGGATCGCATGCTTTGGTGTTCATCAGTTATGTGCACATTTCATAGCTACACAGTAAAGGAATAATGCCTTGTGTGGTAAATGGGAACAGAGGTGGATCAGAAGCAAGGATAAAACGTGATACGAGTGTAAAAGCTTGTCGAAGGACTGAAAGACTGCTTTTGAAGCCTCTTAATGTCTGAAATATTACTTTTAATTACAGTTTTAAATAAACGCGTTGTCTGCCATTGTATTAAGCTGACTTAATTACAAGTAAAATTAAAGAGAAAATTGTGCCAATGCTATCCCAAAATACGCTAAAATTTTAAATGCTATAATATACAAAAACTTATTTGTGGAAAATAACTGTTTTTTCACACTGGCCGTGTGTAGGCTAAATTAATTTCCATTAATTGACCTAATAGTGGTTAACTATAAAGCCCGGGCCTTAAAATACTTACATATTGTAAGTCGCCATTAAGGTAGTTGCCTCATGTGTTTATGAGAACTCCTAAGTGGTTTACCGGGAAAATGAGTCAGTTGGAGAATTTAATGTCCTATCGGCACGTTGGCCATAGTAGCTCAGTGGTAGAGCGGCTGGACGGAAACCAGAAGATCCATGGTTCAGATCCCGGCTATGGCATTGAATTTTTCAGTCTGACTCTACGTTTCCAAAAACTTATTTGTTTTCACCTTAGCCGGTTCAGTTTTCTTTTCAACTAAACCTTTTGAAACATAAAAAGACAATAAACTAAAAACATTTTGTACTCATGCCCTTCTCTACTCTAGTGAAAACTATTTGTACAAACGATCATACTTCTGTCTAGTTCGTGTAATTCGAAATAAAGTTTTGGAATTATTATTAGTATCATCATCGTCATCATCATCATCATCATCATCATCAACACCATCATCACTAATTTTCATGTAAGTGTAAGAAAACATGGGAATTCAGTAGGCGTTGAAAGAAGTCCAATCTTTTAAAGCTGATCACTCTGTGTTGTCTTTGAAGTTCTGCTTTACATGGCGACCGAAACGAATGACATCTTTGCATTTGAATAAAATGTAAATAGTATACAACTGAAACAAATAACTGGTAATTTCTCAGAAAGTGCTGACCTTACAAAAACTGTATGTTGCTGTTTTAACAAGATCTACATTTGTTACGGTTCTCTTACAGTTTATCAGTTATTTAAAAGTGATTCAGAATGAAGAAGACTTAAGAGGACATTCTCAGAAAATTCAAGATATACATTTCATTTGTCATACAAATATCTTAAACATATAGTCGTTCAATAAAAATGGTTCAGATGTGTGTCAGACTACTTCAATCCTGATGTACATGTCTAGGAGGGATAACAGAGAGAGGCAAAAGACGGTTAGCAGTTTGATAGGTCAGAGAAGGTATGCAAATGAAAGGTAACATTCATATAAGCTTCTCTGTTCGGCTCATCTCTCACTATTGCTCTCTCTACCGCCATTCCCTCGCAGACGTTTACATCGGAATTGAATGAGTCTCATATACACTATAGAGCTGTTTTTGAGAAAATGAAAATTTTTGATAAAAGTTCCTTGTAAAGAATAGCCTAAGATGGGTGCGTTTCCAAAAACAGCCTGCGTGTCGCATAACTGGAAGGTGCAGAGGTTAATCAAATGTGGTGTTTAGGCGCTACCTTTCGTTTATGAGTTATGCCTTTCATAACTCACAGAGAACTTTTTTGAAAAAAAAAAAACATTTTCTTTTCTACTCACGAGGCCTCAAAACATGTTTCCACTTAAATCTTGATATAGTATTTATGAGTGGAATGCAATTATGTACACTGTTTGTGAAAATTGCAACACCAAGAAGGAATTATCCGAATAACTTAAAACTTGGTGGAAGTGTAGCAGAGTGTCCGGGCAATAAGTGATAAGGTTTTCAGAGATCTGTGGTACACGTAGGCCGAGCAGAGGCCTTACGTGCCAGTCCAACAAGGTCAGTTTTGCGCCCAATGTAGTCAGTGCAGAGCTATCAAACAAGGTGGAAACAATGAAGTGAGTACCAGTATGACTTGTCGACGGGAATGGGAGCCATTTCGGCTTATGACCGACTTCCAACGGGGCAGGACAGTTAATCTCCGGGAAGCGGGTTCGTCATACCTAGACATTTCGGCTCGTACAGGGCATGCTGCTAGGACAGTGACGCGTGTGTGAAAGCATGGCATAGATGAAGGTCATATGCATAAAACAGCGGGAACTGGATCACGAAAAATGACCACAGCACGGGATGACCATCATCTTAACCGAATGACCATAATGAACCCTACAGTTTCATCTACAGTTTTGGCGCGACACTGGAACACTGCAACAGGCGTGAACTTGTCTGCATCATCGGTTTGTCGGCGTCTGATGCGTGTTTGTTGGTTGCACGCATGCCATTATGTCGGCTTCCATTGTCCAGAACAGTAACGTTCTCCTCCGAATACAATGGGCACATGAACACCGTCACTGTGCTGCTGTGGCAAAATGTAGTCTTTTCGGACGAGTCCCGCTTCTACGTGTACTAGAGTGATGGCCGCATACGTGTCCTATGGTACCATGGTGAGCGTAACCTGGAGGGCTGCATTGTTGAGCGGCATAGCGGACAAACACCAAGTGTGATGGTTTGGGGCAAACGGTTGAACAGCAACCGGTACATAATGGTGGTTGTAGAACCTGAGGAACTCTCTCTGCTTCAGGTATCTCCTCAGGGCATATTTCTACAGGAAAATGCCGGGTCACATTGCGAGGAATGTACAAGTCTTCTTCGAAGAGTATCGGGTACCATTGCTTCCCTGGCCTGCACGTTCGCCTGGCATGCTGCCCATCAAGCCTGTCTGGGATATGGTCCTCCAATAACTAGTGTCACGGAGATGTACAAACTGCGTGGAGGGAAATCCCTCAGAACGTATTTTATAGCAGCTCTAATTGCAGCGCATGTAGGCGACACAAAATGCTGAATATCAGGGCTGAAATGTTCTATACAGACTTGAAAAGTTAATCATTTGCTAATTTTCATTTACATAACCTCTGGAATTAAATTCATTGAATTCATGAAATTCCTTGTTGGCGTTGCAATTTTCAAAAACAGTAGTTTAATTTGCCCTATTTTCTCTATTTACAATATTCCACTCTAAAGTTCGATACACTGGTTTCACCGGAAATATACGTTTTAAGACTTCCTGAATAAAGAAAAGCATATAAAAGAGTGGTGTGTGTACTGAGTGCGCGCGGACGTCTTTGAATAACCTACATAAAAAATATGAAACTTGAACATTTTAATTCAGCTACTTCTATATTGATTAAAATACCACATGTTTTACTTACATAATTTAATCATAAATGAGAGGTATATCTTGAATTTTCACTGAATAACTTCTGAAGTCCTCATCATTCTGAATGACTTCTATTACAGTTAAACAGGGGCGGCTTGTGGCTCTGAAAATTGGTGGTTGACAAAATTATCCATGCAACTTAATTTTTTAAAGTAACAAAGTTTCTTTAAGCCAGTCACTTTAGACTGCTGTAGACACAAGTTAACCGTAATTCACAGCATATAACACAACATGCCAATTTCATAAACACTCTAGAATATACAACACTCACCTATTTATATATAAACTCAGCTCTTCTCTCCGTTTTGTTGACAAACTTATCAATGAGCAAGTCGTTGAAGTTCTTGATCTGCATGATGAACTTCCTTTCAATGGAAAGCATGGCCAATGCAGAAATTCTCTTTTCACACATTGTGTTACGCAGAAACGATTTAATTCGTTCAAGTGTAGAGAAACACCTTTCTGCCTCACATATTTTCATGGGAGCTGTCACAATCACATTGAGAAGTTTAACGGTTTCGCTAAATGTTGAACACAAGTTATTGTCTCTGAAGGACTCCATTAGTGGAACAACCCCATCTATGTTTTTAAATTCCTGAAGGTGTAAATTGTGGAAAGCTCTATGACTAATTTCTTTGCCTCAACAAAAGGATATTTCTCAAGAGCAACCTTACATGATGTGCTGGAAGCGATACATTATATTCTGAAAAGCTGTCAGGCCGAAACAGAAGTGCTGCTCACATATGGCCAACAAACCTGAACCTTTCTTTCATTTCATTAATGATAACATCACATACTTCATTTGCCTCTCTTTTTCTCTCAGCGTGTTATAGGAGTTTTATTCTCTCTGTTGCATTCTTCACAACTTCGTTGAAATTTACGGAACTTATAATTTTAAGGATTTCCACCCCAAAAGAATTCAATATATTCTGGACCATTTCAGGGGTACGGTCACTCCTCTGAAGGTGATTGTGGAAAATATCGACATGGTGCACACTTATGTGAAAGACAGACAGGAAAAATAGGAAATCTCAGCCCGTCAAAATTCCAATAAAAGAAGATGCTTGAAAAACGGAGTTTGTATTGATTCTCTCGCCGCCTCTAATAACCGTCATGCATTCTATTAATTCCTCTCTGTGTTCGAAAACTGTATTGACGGATCTGGATTGGAGGTTCCCCCTCGTAGGCACTGATCTTGGCACTCGCTTCTGTACCACTTCCTCTAGAACTGCTGTTCTCTGAGGGGAATTAAGAAATAAGGCACAAATTCCTTGAAGATTAACGAAAAAAGATTCTTGCACTGCTATTTGATGACGCTTAATTCAACATAATTAGATATAATTGATGTCTATGTCAGTGAATGTATTCTGCAGATGTATATTTCTGTTTCATGAGCCACTGAACGCTTTTCTTTGCCCCAGACATAACATTAGCCCCATCATATGTTTGAGCTATGAATTCATGTTCATAGTCTTGCAGATTTTGGTGAAGCTCCGGCAATATACAGTGAGCTGAGTCTTCTGATTTGTGCCCGGTAGGATTTGGAAATCCCCAGTACTTTCCACTGGAATGTGGTTTACCAAATATCTGTATACAAGCATCATTTGATACCTGGGGACTACATCAATGGTTTTATCTGCTATGACAGCTAAAATGGGGAGACGTTGATTTCTTTTTATATGTCTTCATGGCAGTCTTCAAAGATACATTGCAAGATTTCGTTCTGGATTGCTTGCAGGCTCCCTTAAACAATGTAGCATTCTCCAGGTAGGTTTTTCAGAATACAGTTTAGCTCTGCATTGAGGTTTATCAGTCCTCAAAAATACCAGGATTGCTTGACGTAGGCGACTCATCGTGTCCTCGTAGAGTTAACTCAAAGGCCCCACAGAACTTAATGCAGTTAACAATAATGTTTAAAACATACCTATTTGAGCCACTTTCTGGTTGTGTTCTTCAATTGTTCTCCGATATCCACAGTCCATCTGCTTTGCCTTATTTACACTGCCAAGAATAGCAACACTGACTGTGTTTTTAATGTGCAGTTTTGAAGTTACGTGCTTTTTAGCGCGACCACGAAGGTGCTACAAATCATTCACTTCAAGTTTTGTCCATGGATCTTAACCGCCAAACAGAACGCAAGGAAAGCAAAACAGGGAATTTCTAATATCACAACCACACATCCAATTATATTTCTCATATACATCGTTGTTAAAGTTCCTGTTAGAACATCTAGTTTTTTGTTTTGACTGCCTGTGTGATATTTAGTTTCGGCGAGGGTCTTCCAAGTCGCTTAATTTCAGCGTTTTTCTTCTAAGCTCATGTTTGAAAAAGGGTGTGCTAAAAGGCACTGTATGGAATTAATTATTTCTTCTTATAACACAATTTACGTGTGTTGAAATAAATCACTCTGAGGCACTACTCAAAACACAACACAGTTAACAAAACACGGCACAAACCACGTGGCTATGTACTTGTAGGATACATTTAACATGGGTGCAATAGATGCCGCTGCTGTATTGAAAGAAGAAGCAGGCTAGATATCCACTATTCTCTGGCAGCTAGGTTAACCAACCACATGCAACATTACGCCCCGCGTTGTCCCTCTACTTGCCTCGGCAAACCCTAGGTTCATCTTGTCCTATACCTACCCATTGTATTCCCGTGGTTTGCATCTGGGAGTGAACTACTCGGCCCCTGCAAACGATACAGCGTGCTGAGATCCACTGCACTAGACAAGTTCGAAATGATCTCCAAATGGAACATGCCATTACATTAAAGGGAGACCCAGCATTTTGGTTGTAGCGCAAACATGCTACCTTATTCAGAAGCCACCCCTGCTTTTAACCTTAAGATGTACACAAAACCTTATATAGAAAAAATGTTGATCTCGATGCATGCAGCTTATGCCAAATATATTTTTTGGGAAACTAGAAATTTCCAAGATAAAACTTGTTATTGATATTAATTTATAAATAAAGTACGTATGCTACAAAACTTCGCCGGCAGGCGCACTGCACTTCCTTGCGCGTGCGTCCTACATCCGTTTTAACCGTCACACGTGCACCAGTCTGACTTCTGTTCCAGTCCAGTGCAAACGTGAATAACATTAAGATCGTTTAGAAATGTTTTGTTTGTGTTGAGGTGTTTTCAAAATGCCTCGATTGCAGACGATATATCTGCTTGTAAACTAGTTAAGGGAGAGGGATAAATTCGTTATAGGAGAAATAAGTGTGTTTAAGGAGCAGAAATTACACAACACCAGAAAAAAGTTAGTAAGGTTATCTGAAAAATCTCTTAGACGCCTTCCACAAAAACCTATATTTCAATAGCTTCAGCATGGAAAGCAATCTAAACTTTTAAAACTCAGTTATAATGAAGAAAAGAAGAATCACACATCAGACCAAATTTATAATTCAGGCAAAAGTGGTCTGTATTGGAAATGCCTGCCAACCAGAACCGTTGCTTTTAAGAGCGAAGTTCGTGCTCTTGGGAACCACAATGTGAAGCTACTAGTGATGAGAAAACGAAAAAATCCCTGAGCATTAAAGGTCATTGAAACTAAGGATATCCTTATACATTCTAACAACCAAGAAGAAGCATGGATGGACAGTGAAATTTTCGAAACCTCGTTCCACAAAAGTTTTGTAGAAATTTGGAAATTTCTAGAAGAGAAAGATTGGTACAAAAGACTATAGTATTGTTTGATAAGCCCTTTCAAATCCTGACAAGAGCATTATCCTATCTGATGATGGACTCATTGTTACTAAGATTTTACCCCCTAACGTGACCGCTATTACACAGCCAAAGGACCAAACCATAATTGCA
Source organism: Mantis religiosa (assembly GCA_030765055.1). Taxonomy (NCBI): domain Eukaryota; kingdom Metazoa; phylum Arthropoda; class Insecta; order Mantodea; family Mantidae; genus Mantis; species Mantis religiosa. Next base: position 468,179,717 of record CM060950.1, read on the forward strand.
ATGGTAAAATGGTGCTACTGGGCTGATCTACTGAGAATGCTAGTTGATGAAGATGACAGATTTTCATGCTACATACAGCAATTCGGTCAGGGAGGAAGATTCTTTCAGATAGAGAAGAAGGTGCTTTTCCAAGTTTCAGTGATGGAGAAATAGCAACTACACATTTAATGAAACTGGCAATGGGTTTAAACAGTTTTGACCATGCTGATGAAGAAAACTTGAATGAGTTGCTGAAGACTAACGTATGGGAATCCAGCTTCCACACATGAGTGACACCATGATTGTGACTTGCTTGACAAAAAACATATTGTACATAGGTGAGTCAGCTGCTCCTTTTTATTTGTATTATCTATACAACCCGGAGTTTATAGTCTAATGTGAAAACATTGACCCTTTTAGCACAAAAGCCGTTATTACAGCTCTGATCCTCTAATCAGTATTATCGCAACCAGCATGAATACTTAAAGCCCTGAATGAGGACCAAGAAGCTGCGTAAACCTTAAATAAAGGCCGGTTTTTAAGGGGACCAACCTGTGAAAATGGGGCACGCCACGCCATAACAAACATGTACTATGTGGTGATTTTAACATCCCTAATTTCCACAGTCTTAGTGCACAACGCAGGTATAGGCTGCCGATAGTACAGATGGCCTCGGCGTACGACTGGGAATTAATCTCGGGACAATACACGATCCGACAAGGGAGACCGGGACAAACCGACAGCACGCCTGATCTGATTTTCGCGTCAACGGACATAGCACCTAAGGCTACAGATAGGAAATGCACTTACACTATGGGCAGTGACCACTTCCCATTGATGATAAACATCTCGACCCCCGAACACAGCGGACACCTAGCATATCAAGCGCTCAGGAAGGGAGGATTTGATCCACAGCATTTCCGCGAATATATAATAAGGTCAATGGAACATATCCAAGAGACGTCGGTGGAATACGTACAATTAGAAACATCACTAAGGCAATAAATGGAAGACAACCGTCCGGTGACATTACGAAACCAGTCCCGATTACCGAGACCTCCCTGGTGGACACAGGAGTGCTCACGTCTGGTGGCGAAAAAACGACGAGCTTACGCACTATACCAGCGCGAGAGAATACGAGAGACGTACCTAACGGCCAAAAACACAGAGGTACGAGTACACCGGAAGAGACGAAAGATCAAGAAATCATCGTGGGCAACATACTGCGTATGTATTACTACGGACACACCGACGACCGTCATGTGGCAGCGGCTTAAATGGTTCAAACATTCGAGAAACCAACAGAAACCATACCCAATAACGGGACAACAGGAGTTGCAGGTACAGTACTTACATCATATTGCACCGGATGACGTGGCAGGAAGTACAATGAGAACCCCAGAACCGGTAGATCTGGAAGATTTTCTCCGGCGTCCCATAGTGGCACAGGAGGTCCTCAACCACCTACGAGGAACCAATGATATATCTGTGCCGGGCGAAGATGGTATCACATACAAATATCTAAAATCTATTCCCGAAACGTGATATCACCTTTTAGCCAAAGCATACACACAAATATGACATGCCGGTTACCCCCCAGACTCGCGGAGACATGTCATAATACATCCAATCATGAAACCGGGAGTTGAGGGTCTACATCCCACAGACTATCGACCCATAGGGATGCTGCTTACACTACGCAAATTATTTGAAAAAATCTTGCAGGATAGACTAACGTTTCATCTGGAAAGAAACCAGCTATGGCCAAAAACTCAGTTCGGTTTCCGTAGGGGGTATGGGACAGCCTTCCCGATATACGTATTGACCACGGATATCCAGATAGCGTTGAGGACCAAAAGACAGATCCTGGCCATGTCCTTGGATTTGTCATCAGCACATGACCATGTCTGCATACAGCGTTTAACGGAACGTCTAGCAATATACGGGATGCCGGGGATTATTGGTAGACTCGTAGAAAACCAATATATGCATCGACAAACTTCCCTGGCAACGTACATGAGAAACACAAACAGTCGGTTAACATCACGAGGCTTCATCCCAGGATAGTCCCTCAGTCCACTGCGTTACGCGTTGTATGTTGGAGATATTATCTCGTCCACAAGGGTCACGGCTAGGATTCTGCAATTTTCAGACGACATAGTGATATACACACCAATATCACTGGGGTCGCAGACAGACGTACAACAATTTGAGGCAGATTGCAACAAGGTCGTCAAGTATCTAAGTGATATAGGCATGGAAATAAACTTAAAAGAAACACACAGCGTACATTTCCAGAAATCAATGCGTGCATCATAATGCACACTGAGAATAGAAGATCTTATAATCCGGCAAGTGCGAAGTATCAAATTTATAGGGGTGCACTTACAACAGAACCAGCAATACACAACACATTACCATACACTACTATCGAAATTGACGAAGTTGAAATTGTTATTTCGAGCTATGGCAGCAAACCATTTGGGCATGCACCCCCGATTCATGCTTAAATTAATACCACCTTTAATACACTCCCACCTTGAGTATGGATTATTAATGGCACCAGCACCAACCGAGGGTGTGCGTCGACAACTGGAGTCGTTCTTCTACCAATTGTATAATATAGTTTTCAGTATTCCAGGACGACCAGCGAAACTCCTCACTTCCAAGTATTTCACAACATATGACATACAAGAAAGGTCGTGGAAAAACGGATGTCGCTTTACAGCAGATCTGCTTACACACACGGCTCACACAAACTGGCTCGCCTGACAGAACTAATGAGACAAGAACGGGAAGAGGATGGACATCTTCATCGTCCACTGACACATTGTATAGTGGCATTTCAAAATCATACATATATCTCCCGGACACCTACGTGGCCCATATACTTATTACATATGCCACCATACGAACTACCACCCAATATTAAAGTAGACACGCAGTAGTTTAAGAGAATAACGACAGATTACGAAAAGGCATAGCGGGAATTTATATCACCAGTCTTATCTACCAGGCGTACACAGTAGCCAGTTATCATATTCACAGACGGATCCAGAATGATAACAGGTACAAGTGCAGGTATCTATATATGGAATTCAGGACACAAAATGACATGGCGACTCATACGGATACATCGATATATACGGCAGAAACCATAGCTGTATACCAAGCACTGAAATATGTGCAAAGTCACGGATCAACAAAAGTATTTATACACTTCGACTCCCTTAGCTTGTTAACGGCCCTACAACGACCAGTGAAAGGGGTAAAACGACCTATATATGAGATAATTATACGAAACCCGTTGGAAATTTTACCGCCGACGACAGAGATCGAACTTATATGGATTCCAAGCCATGTAGGAATTCTAGGAAACGAGAGAGTGGATGAGGGAGTGCGGGAAGTCAGTATCAATAAACCGGTATCAAACGAATACCTCATACCACCAACAGACATAGGGAGGAATATTGCACACAATAACACAAATACAACCTGCTCAGCCGGACAGGGTAGTAACACCTTGACCACTGTCATTAACACGCCGTATTTAACAGGGAAGGCGTTATCATTATATTTCAGAATACTATTTCAAGTAGGCATTAACACCGGTGTACCTCCTACGGATAGGGTGACGAGATAACGACCTATGTGAATGTGGAAGAAGAGGTGATATTAATCACCTCTTCTTCGCTTGCCCAGTAAGACGGGCCGACACCTTGAAATTACTACACGACATAACCCGCATTCACCCTGTGGGACCATATCAGCTCCCATCACTCCTGTAAGATAACACTGACTTTATGTATTTCAAGGCCGACTCTACACAGGCCGGAATGTATGTAATGTATTTTTAATAGGTTTTGTTACACTTTTATAGTTTTTAGAAAGTTTTATATCTGGCTTTAGTATGACTATTTTTTTAAAGGGCACTGATGACCGCCGTAGTTGAGGGCTCTTATATATCATCATCACCATCACCATCATCATCATCATCATCATCATGGGCAACACTGTGAAGACGGCTTGTTCTACTTTGATTTTAACGGGCCTTACGAAGTTTGCAGTTACTAATTTAAAATATTTCTAGAATATTCTCTGCGGTGCGGTACGGTAAACGTTTACCTCATTTTCTATGTAGTTACATGTTTATACTACACTACTAAAATCATGGATTTAAGGTAAGATCTGTGATAGTTTGTAAAATAATTCATACTATAATTCAGATACTACAGTTTAGGTTAAGTTTAGAATGACAAACGAAATCACTCAAATGCCAAACATAAATGATAAGCCATTTGCTTCATATGCTTTCAGTTACTCTGGTACTAATGGTAACTACACGTATATTCTTTTCAGATGCCTGATAAGTGCTGTGTTCCTGAATGCAGTAGAAATTACGAATCCAGCAATGGAGGTTATGTTACTTTATTCAGATTTCTTTCAGACCCCGAAATGCACGCTAAATGGGTAACATGTATTCCTAGGAAGAACTGGAATCCATCTAAAAGATCGGTTGTGTGCATCAATCATTTGAAACAGATGATGTGATAAAATGTGATGTGTATAAAGATGCTGAAGGCAATGAAATTACATTTCCTCGTGCTCGTCCAAATCTAAAAGATACTGTTGTGCCTCGTTTGTTCCCCATATCTACAAAAGTATTTAAGCAAACCAGCTGGCAGCTTCAGTGGCATTGCTCGAAGAAATCCAGACGATAGAAGGCGAAAGGCAGACGAGCAACTTCAAAGAAAACATGAACAGTGTTTGGCTGATGATGTGATAAGTGGTTTTAGCGATTTATGTGAAAGGTGTGAAAATAAAATGGCAAAAGGTTATTTTCTCTGATTTTGTGTGCTTCTATCAAATGTGTTTATGACACACTTAGTATCCAAATTTGTGTGGGCAAATATATAGTAAGTTCAAGTGAACTGAAATGGATTCTACCATCATCATTAAAACTTACCATATGGTCGCAATTGGAGAATATATTACTAAGGTATATTAGCATAGACAGCATGAATGAAAATTCAAATGAGGATTCTTTAGTAAGGTTGAAGCAATGCTTGACATTTTTAGAAGGTAAATCATTTGTGGGTACGTTGCTTACAAAATTGAACAGAAAGTATCCTGTAAGCACTGTGTATCAATGATAACACCAGAATCCTGTAACAGTCTGTATTTTGACATACTCAACAAAGGTGGTTTAACAGCTCCATCCTCTAATGTTGTTAGAGTAAGTAATTTAACTTGGAGCATCATGTCTGCTCTTATTTCAGAAAAATTTGAAGGTGCTTTTTTGAAAGTGCGAAATCATAAACAACTGTTTTTACAAGTTTTAAGACAGCCTGTTTCTTCAGATATTGATCTTTCATTTTTTGGTCAGGATTATTGCCTTTGTGGGAAACCATTGTCAGATGTAAGAGAAATTATTTTAAATACAATTTCAAATATACTTATAAATATACAAAACATAAAAATGATAGTTTTGTACACATATAACAGACAAATAAAGAGTTATAACTTGAAGTATTTCAAGGAAAGAAGTAAACAATGTGTATTAAGAATGGTATATAAATTCAGTTATTGTTAATGATTTGAGCCCATGCCATTACTATACACACTATTTTAAGAAGTTTCGCAAAAACGTAAGATCTGCTGCAGGCTTGCTGTTTAAAATAAGTTTACTTATTTTATAGATTACAAAATGAATTTTGTAAAATAAATTTTGTAGAATATGTTATACGCAGACTAATTTATCTATGTGAAATAAATGTTGATGAACTGCAAGTTCTATAATTTTTTTATAAGTTGTGTTCCGCTCCCTAGTGTATGTGCTACGAAATGTAGACATGTTGTGCTTTTAAATTGTGCTGTTATGATGCCTTTTATCATCATCATCATCATCATCATCATCATCATCATCATCATCATCATCATCATCATCATCATCATCATCATCATCATCATCATCATCATCATCATCATCATCATCATCATCATCATCATCATCATCATCATCATCATCATCATCATCATCATCATCATCATCATCATCATCATCATCATCATCATCATCATCATCACCACCACCACCATCAGCATCATCATCATCATTAATCTGTCAAAGAAAAGTATATAGGTTTTGCTAAGCATGTTGATTTTTCTCTTTCTGGGTTGAATTCATTTTGAGCTTTATTGCCAACAAACTTGAAATACAAGTTTTTAGCATTGTCGAGATTATAAGGCAAAAAATAGGATTAGCAACTTAATGGCATGTTAACAATATTAATATAAACAGTCATCTCTTATAGAGATAAAGTAATTACAATTGCTTTAATTAGATAATTCCTCTAGTTTTTACTTTGAATTAAAATTTCTTATGTGTGGTCTTAAAATGCCAGTGAGTTTAATAATAAGCTTTTAGCATTGTAAAAAATTCATGAAACAAGACTAGCAACTTACTGCCATGTTTACAATAGCATTGTCAAAATTGTACAACAAGGAATGATATATGATAGTAATCTCTTGGAGAAATACAGTAATTGCAGTTCCTTTAAGTAGATCCTAATCCCTCCAGTTTATACAATGGATTTAGAATTAAATATTAAAAAAATGTTACGCTTTGCTATTTTTAATTCTTCAGGTAACAAGTTGAAAAGTCTGAACCATTTATAACTGGGTCCTTTACTAGAAATTTTTTTGATAAACAGAAGCAAAGAAGTTGCACTTTTTGTGTAAATGACAAGTTTGGGTTACATCTTCATTTCAAATTAACAACAAAAATTTGGAGACTAATCCGTTCAAAAGCATTAATTTGTTTTCCACAGGTATCCTTAATGAATTTTGGCGTAAGTATACAGCACACCAGCTGTAAGTTTACAAATTGATAAGTTTTGTTATCAAATGCTGGCGTTAGTGGAGATCTGTCGAAAACATCGGCCGTCTATGACACGCCCCTGCGACGTTGCCACATTATAGTCTGTGTAGAGTTGGCCTTGATGTATTTACACCGCGGAAAGCAGAGCTTCCTGGATTCACATTATATTCAGACGCAGTAGCTGTCTCAATAGGCTGGCAGTAGCGTCTTAACAACAACAACAACCACAACCACCACAGCAACAACAACACCACCACCACCACCACCACCACCACCACCTTGGTCATGAGAAGAAGTTGTGGGTTTTGTTCTTTCTGAGCAGTTTACTTGAGTGTTTATTTACAGTTTTGCATCAAAACAATTAAAAATACATTTTATTTTGTTGTTTAGGGCAGCATTTTAACCGTTTAATGGCTAGAAGACTTAATATATATAGTGAACATTTTAGTTTAGCTCATTTTAATTTGTTTGAATTTTTCACATAAATTTGCACAATGCCTAATAGAATTAGTGATATTAGACGAGTTTTAAATACAAAAAGACCTAGTAAACGAGCATTGGCCGCCAGAAAACGAAATTTAGTACGACTTGTTCAAAAAGAATGTACCTCAGTGGTGGTGAATAGTGAACTTGTGCAAACATCTGAATATGATTATCCACCCTCTACATAAAAAATCATTCATGTGAGGTCTACAGCAAGTGACCTAAAACTTTCAAAATTCAGTGTTTCTTTAGAAACTATAGATTCTTCTTCATACAGCTGGATTCTATGGATGGTAGGTACTGGCATATGGAATTATATTTTCAAACTTGTAAGTTGTAATGAATGTGGGCAGAAGGTTTACAAAATACTGTTGAAAATTTAATGGGTTTTGCCACAACACTTACAGTGACTTGCACACTGTGTATGCAGTTTGTGTCAAAACTTGTACTGGTGACAGTTGCAAGCTGTGGATCTTCTCGAGCACCATATGATATAAACAAGTGAATGGTAGAATCTTTTGTAGAAATGGGTAAAGGGTATGCAGCTATGCAGCAATTTTGTATGTCATTGGGAATGCCTTGTCTCAGCTCATCAAGCTTTAATTCCCACTTGCAGAGTATGGTGAGTGAAAGCAATGTTATTCAAGAAGAGACAATGGGCTTGGCTAGGAATTGAGTGACACAAGCACATATAGAATTACATCTTGAGCTTGCGACACATGTCATAGATATAGCTGATTCCTATGATGGAACCTGGCAGAAACGTGGCCATAGTTCATTATATGGTTTAGGGCTGGTAGTGGGATATACTCACTGTCATAGTTATTGACTATGAACTTCTGTCGAGGTATTGTCATAAATGTAAAATTCAAAAAGCACAATTAGAGAAGAATGAATTCAAAGCTTGGTATGATCAACACAAACAAAAAGGTGAGTATTAAATTATAGATGAGTCGTATTTATTACACATCGGCTTCACTTACGTACCTATATTAAGGACATGTTTTGCGAACGATGGTTAGACTATAAACTGTGGGTTGCATAGATATGAATAAATAAGGGTAGGTGACTCACCTGGTATATATCATCATCATCATCATTATAGTAATTGTACTGTATATAGTGTAATTATATAAATTCTGAGATGCTAATATTATAGAGGATATATTCTTCTATAAAATAAAATGCTGTTTAAACCTTTTTTTGCTAGGAAACTAAAACTGTTCTGAGGTAAGTTCTCTGACACTTGGGGAAGTTTATTAAAAAGCATTAGTGTTGCTATACTGGTTGCCAATCTAGAAAGTGATTGACATTTCGTACGGAAAGAGAGGTGACGTTGCCGCTTATTGCTGCCACGTGGAGAGCGCAATAGCATTATGCGTGCAAAGGTGATTCAGTTGCGACTGCACTGGGTATTTTATTATTTTTGTTATTATTATTATTTATAATACTATACACAAAGACAATAGAAAATTCATGGATCTACGTGCAAACGCTAGAACATGCAAGAACACATCAATGTAAAGATTATTGTAACAAAAGAGGCATACCTGAGACATCTTGATGCTTATTGAAGTGGGAAAATGCCGCTTACATAATTTTTCCCGAGAGTTTCTAATACATACCCCAATGTCTAACTTTCTTTAAAATACTTTTCTTTCCTAATCTTAACCTTAATGCCCTTACTGGTACCTACAGCACGTGAAGTCCTATCAAGCACCTTAGAGAATGGAATAATAGACTCCCCTTTCAATTTATCCTAATCGAAGTATTCTCTCACAGAGCATATTCATTCCCGTGTATGTCCTTTAATTGGAATACCTTTACGAAATAAAGTTTTATTTGGTTCCCGAGCACGTTCAGGTTTTCACTTGTCACTATATTTAGACATTATTAAACATTCATTAAACACAATTGCAAATGATCACAACACGTGCTCAGATACATGGACTCAGGGACACGTAAACCAAGGCAAATTGCCAGAAATGAAATGCAAAGTAAGTTGCCAGTACAGGATCTCTAACTGTTTCATACGTAAAGACATTCTGTTTATGCAGCGTTATGAGCAAGAGAAATAAACACCAAGGTATTATGATTACTGTTACTGCAGCGTTTGTGTAACTCGCTCAGCTGCAGTTCTTGCTAAGCACGTGTTATAATATCGGCAACCAAGGTTTAGTGTCTAACGTCATGGAAACGTCTCGACTCTAATTGGCCATTTTAATCGTTACTATGACAACCGTTATGACGTACTCATCCCCTCCCATTTATTTAGACTGTTATTCCATGTGGTTACTAATTTTCAATCATATTCTAGTTTGGCGACCAGTATAATAATGGCTATTACACTTTTGCTTAGTTGGTGTTAAGGTGTATCTCAGTCAAATTTACATCTAGTGTTATAACTGTGTACAGAGGAGCAATTCATTGATGTTTTCTTTGACGTACATATTACTAAACAATGTGCAAAGGCGATGTCTGTATATTAAGTTTTGGAAAGCTGGGCTGAAATATTTCTTGTGATCCTAATCCTACCATTTACATAATAGTTTTCTTTGCCATACAATTTTCCACTTGCTAATATTGTAAAATATATTGAGAATCCTAATTAATTTAAAACTCATAAAAAGCTTCTTTTCCCCCTAGGAACACTGTTTCTGTACTGTAGATGAATATTTGAAGTTGAATACATACCCGTATGTATAAATGACTTTCTTGTTTATATTTGATAAATTTATTATTGTGACTGTGCTTTGATATTTTCATATACTTAAAATAATTACTTCTGATTTATTTCAGGTATCATGCACCGTATTTGATTTAAAGGACTGATTGAATCAAACTGAATTAAATTGCATTCTGCTTATAACTATCTAACATTTAAAATGTATATGGTAAAACAATATTGAGTTCTTAACCTATTAAACTATCTATTATAGATCCTCCTATATTATTTATTTGTTACTTAACACAAAAGAATAAAATATATTTAAATATATTGTCACAGCTATTGTGGTGACATTAGGGGGAACATGAGATTGATGATATCTGGATTGTTATTCAAGCAACCATTTAAACAGTTGCACAGTTCTCTTTAAGTATTGGATATAAGTTGATTACATAATACCAAAAAGGGCCTTCAGCCAGTCTTACCTTTTGGGTGGTGATCAGAGCTGTTCAGAGACCTGTCTATCAGCTATACCACTTCTAGACTCCTTTATCGCTCTGTACGCTATAGTAATGTACGGACACCATATTCGGTAACTTCCCTGAATTATGTCAGCTAAGTGGGTCACCCCTGGTTTCCGCACAATACAGAAAGCCATCGAATCCCTCTGGTTGGACTTTTCCAAACCGGAAGTGCGGTGAACCTGGTACATTCCCGTAAACCAGTAAACAGGATCCTTTCTATCTGTGAGGATGGAGTCAGTGGATTTAGAGAGGAAACTAATAAAACTAAAATAAGTTTTCGAAGAGGAGTAACTTCCATCGCCTGACGGACATCCTTAGGACGAAAATTTACCAAGAGCTAACAAACAAAGTCCATTATTGATAGATAGAGTCAACATGAAAAATTCAATGCCTTGGCTGGGATTTGAACCACGGATCTCCTGGTTATCGTCCAGTCGCTCTTAACCTTTGAGCTACCATGGCCATCGTGCTGTCCTGACAATAAACTCTCCAGTTGACTCGTATATTTTCCCGGTAGGCCACTAGGGCCTGTCGCATGCGAGATACACCGTTTGTGGAGACTTACTATCGTAAGTACTTGAGTCCCAGGCTTCATCATTTAACCCTTATTATTTTTTAGTTAATTGATGGAAATTAATCATTTCTCCACACTAGCCGTATATAGGCTAAGGTTTTTTTTTATGTATAGAGTCAACATGAAAAATTCAATGCCATGGCCAGGATGTGAACCACGGATCTCCTGGTTTCTGTCCAGTTGCTCTTAACCTTTGAGCTACCATGGTCAACGTGCCGTCCTGACATTAATCTCTCCAGTTGACTTGTATATTTTCCCGGCAAACCACTAGGGGCTCTCGCATCCGAGATACACCGTTTGTGGCAACTTACTATCGTAAGTACCTAAGTCCCAGGCTTCATCATTTAACTCTTATTATTTTTTAGTTAAATGATGGAAATTAATCATTTCTCCACACTAGCTTGGACAGAAACCAGGAGATCTGTGGTTCAAATCCCAGGCATGGCATTGAATTTTTCATGTTGACTCTATCTATAAAAAAAAACCTTAGTCTATATATATGGTCAGTGTGGAGAAATGATCAATTTCCATCAATGAACTAAAAATAATAAGAGTTAAATAATGAAGCCTGGGACTCAAGTACTTACGATAGTAAGTCACCACAAATGGTGTATCTCAGATGCGACAGCCCCTAGTGGTCTACTGGGAAAGTATACGAGTCAACTGGAGAGTTTAATGTCACGACGGAATGTTGGCCATGGTAGCTCAAAGATTAAGAGCGACTGGACAGAAACCAGGAGATCCGTGGTTCAAATCCCGGCCATGGCATTGAATTTTTCATGTTGACTCGATCTATAAAAAAAAAATAAAAAACATAGCCTATATATGGCTAGTGTGGAGATATGATTAATTTCCATCAATTAACTAAAAAATAATAAGAGTTAAATGATGAAGCCTGGGACTCAAGTACTTACGATAGTAAGTCACCACAAACAGTGTATCTCGGATGCGAGAGCCCCTAGTGGTCTACCGGGAAAATATACGAGTCAACTGGAGAGTTTAATGTCAGGACGGCACGTTGGCCATGATAGCTCAAAGGTTAAGAGCAACTGGACGGAAACCAGGAGATCCGTGGTTCAAATCCCGGCCATGGCATTGAATTTTTCATGTTGACTCTATCAAAAAAAACCTTAGCCTCTATACGGCTAGTGTGGAGAAATGATTAATTTCCATCAGTTAACTAAAAAATAATAAAAGTCCATTATATTGAGGTCCCCGTTATTTCAGCCCATCACACCTCCCTCTGGGTAGCAAACCAATGTCCTCATTGAACGAGGGAGGAAAAATATAGCAAAATGAAACAAAACAATTTTTAATTTACATCCTCAAATGTTAAGTGATATCGGACGATGAATGAAATGAGTGAAATGATGCTCAAATGAGTCTGGGGACCTTCGAGCACAGAGTTACCCGACATTCGTCTTTCAGGATAAGGGAAAACCCCAGAAAAACCTTATTCGAGTAACTCACCATGACTGAGATTTGACTTGGGACCACTTGAGGCTGTTGAAGAATGATAGTCTTCACTACACGTAAAGAATCCAAAGAACACTAGCAGGCAGGCTTCCCTAATGGGTCCTCTGAGTCACTGTCCACTAAATGTCTTGCAGTAAAGCTGCAGGCATTGTCGCGTCATCCAACACGATGTCTAGCACGTGTCTGTGAAGTGAAACTTCACTCAAGCGTGGCGCTGCTTCCTTGGTTGCATCATGATGATTGCCACATACAAGGTTTGTTCAAAATGTATCGCAAATTTTGAATTTTTCAGGCTAGTATATCCAGTTTTCAATTGTTTTGTGGTCTTATGTTGGTACACATGTCCCTCACTTATGTTAACAAGCTCAACCATTTGGAATGTTCAGTTAATTGTTGACAGCTATTTTGCCTGGTTGTGTTTTGGCTTCTCTTCAATTTTTGACTATTCCAAAAAATGGAACAAACAGTCTGTATGAAATTTTGTGCGCAAAACAAAATTATATGCGCTGATACATTCTGAATGTTGACTGGCATATGGTGAAGCTACTTTGGACCAAAGCAACTTTTATCGGTAGTACAAAAGGTTCTCAGAGGGTCGAGAAGATGTGAACGACGAAGGGCATCCCAGTAACTCCATGGTAACACCCCTGCTCATACATCGTTGCTTGTACACAATTTTTTTGGCCGAAAACGACACATTTATGATGCCGCAGACACCGTACTTCCCAGACCTGGCCTCCTGTGACTTTTTTTTTCTCAGAGGCCCATGAAAGGACGATGTTACACACGATTGAGCAGATAAAGATGACATCGAAGGCGATTAGTTTGAAGGGGACAAAATGGACATTCATGAATAAATACATACTTTTTTAAAAAACACAAAATTTGCGATACTTTTCGAACAGACCTGATATATTTAAGGCAGATTCATTCTAAATTTGTCTTCGTCCTTCGAAGTTTCCGGTCGTGATAAATACCATGCAGTTTGGGGAGTTCTGCTTGGAGACCTGGAGATCCTCATCCTTCCTCCAGCATATGGAAATACCTCCAAGTACCCTGCAAAAATTACACATATGTACAAAAAAGTACCTAATGCACTTTTACTTATATTGAAGTTAATATTTTTAGTTTCTATACACCTATCTAGAGAATGCATTGTATTCCGCAAAGAATTAGATTTTAAGATTTCACATTAAATAAGGCTGGTTCATTATTGAGAATGACTACATCTATTAGAATGTGAATGTTCACAATTTATGTCAAGCTTTCCCACAGGCTGGCAGCAAGAAAGAAAATTTGGTAAAATCTAATTTTCTCATTCTTTTTGTTTGTAGTCACACCTACTTTCACTTGCCTACACTTTTAAATGTCAGAGCACAACTGAAATGCTTTCTAACATTTATAAGTAAAAGAGAATGTAAACAGAGTGACTACTTCAATACTGAAGCAAATGAAAAATACTTCACTGATAATAATGCTTCTGTTTTTAATATTACTCATTCTTGTTCCAGCACAAGTTATTTGACCCACATTATGAATGTTGGAGCATTGTTGAAATTATTCAGGGCAATCGTGATATGAAATGGTCACTAGAGCTCGTCTCTCTATCTGCAAGCTGAAAAAATAGAACTCTAAGAAATTCCAGCAAATGTGTATTCTGCCTCCCTCAAATCCATTAAGCATCGGTTCATTTAGAAAAAGCAGCATTAATAGAACTCAAAACTATATACTGCTGTAACAAAACCTGCAAAGAACAGCAGAAGCTGGTAAACTAACAAAGAATAGAGAACAGCAAATAAGTTTAATGCATGCTATTAATACAGGAATTACACTTGGTATAAGTAGTAATTACAATGTGTACAATTAAAAGGAAAAGAAAGATATTTGATAGTTAGAGTCAACATAAAAAATTCAATGCCATGGCCGGGATTTGCACCACGGATCCCCTGGTTTCCATCCAGTCACTCTAACCCATTTAGCTACCATGGCCAACGTGCCGTCCTGACATTAAATTCTCCAGTTGACTCATATATTACCCTGGTAGACCACAAGGGGCTCTTGTATCTGAGATACACCGTTTGTGGCAACTTACTATCGTAAATACTTGAGTCCCAGGCTTCATCATTTAACTCATATTGTTTCAGTTAATTGATGGAAATTAATCATTTCTTCACACTAGCCGTGTATAGGCTAAGATCTTTAATAGAGTCAACATGAAAAATTCAATGCCATGGCCGGGATTTGAACCACAGATCCCCTGGTTTTTGTCCAGTTGATCTAATGCATTGAGCTACCATGGCCAACATGCCGTCCTGACATTTAATTTTCCAGTTGACACATATATTACCCCGGTAGACCACAAGGGGCTCTCACATTCGAGATAAACCGTCTGTGGCGAATTACTATCGTAAGTACTTGGGTCCCAGGCTTCATCATTTAACTCTTATTATTTTAGTTAATTGATGGAAATTACATTGGATTGTGAGTTCACCAATCTTAGCTTGGGCACTTTGTCACTGACTTCAGCTTTTGATTTCAATAAGTGATGTATGGCGCACAATTCATTACATAGCCTGCAGATGCAGTTGTCCCTGGGATAGTGGAAGTTACCATCAGTACAGATTTACGTGAAAAACATGTACCGCAAAATGTGTGTACAGTTGTCATAGAAGGAAGTTTGTTCATATCCAGGAGTTTGTTGTCACTGTCTCCATTTCCATGATCTCCGTCAGGATCCTTCTTACTTTGCTGAACCTCTCTTCTGTGAAGGTTGTGTATGCCTGAGTTTCTGGTAGATCAAAGCTCTGTTTTATGTTGTCCATGAAGCGACATTCTTTTGATAGGATGTAGGCATAACTATTTCTCCAGAATTTTTAGACTGATAGCATCCTTTTGAGGAATCTTGCTTTAATTCTTTCCAATTTCTTTAGGTTTCTGACTGTCAGGTAGTTTCAGATTATTATGGGCGCATTATAAGTTGGTGATTGACGGTTGAAGGAGTGGGGAAAGAGAGGGGATAGCAGCGTTGCCACTTAACCGTCCCTCTCCACGTGCTAGGCAATGAAGGTGACGGGTAGAGGGGAGGTGGAAGTTCGGTTGCAGTCAGTTGCAGTAATGCACACGCACATATTCATAGAAATTTGCATACTGCAGTATTAATCGTAAGATTGCCGTAAGACTGTCTACACGTTTAAGTGAGCAGTTACCTAAGTAGAGCATACGAGTTTGTAACCGCGATGTACATGCCTGATTTTCTTCAGTAGCATATTTCTCTTTCCCTACTCTATGGTATTCTTACTTACACCAACAGCAGCTGAGGTTCTGTCCAGTACTTTTGAAACGGGAATTATTGGACTCCCATTGTCTCTTTCATCCTCAAAATATTTTCTTACGGAACATACAATTTCCCTTGCTTGTCCTTTAATTGGGATTCCGTGCCCAAAAACATTTTTGTGGTCTTCGCAGATAGCTTCTTTCTGTCTGTTTCTGTAGCACAAGTGTTTGCGGTAGCCATGAGTAACAATTATTAGCTAAATATTAAAGTTGATCACAGAAACACTAAAGTTGATCACAGAAACGTTTAAGTTGATCACTGAAACACACGAATTATATTGCGAAAATGTAAAGCTGTTTACACTCTGTGAAACATTCACTACCTGAAGCAGTACACTCTTAGTTTGGCAGTGATGACAGGGAAAAATACCCTAAGTAAGGGTTGGTCACTAAACTGTAAAGGTTGGTCATTGACCCAGAAAACGTCATAAGCTATTCCTTGAAACTAAATCCACACCTGTTCCCTTCCAACAACGCATACCGTACCATAATAAAGGGCAACGAACGACGACGGTATTGTGATACTATTGATTCATAAGCGAAGCAACAATAGGAGCAGTGTCTGTTTACTGTAAACCTCAACATGCCGATAGAATAGCGTCATGCATAAAGCACGTGATGTAGTGCGATAGAGTTGGCAACATAGGATAAGCGGCTCGGGTTGCTATGGCAACAGTTTACTTTTGATTGGTGGATTTCTGGTTGCTAGGTGACGGCAATGACGTGTCAGTGACGTGTTTATCTCCTCTCCTTGTTTTCGCAGCTGAACAGCACGTGGAGGCAAAACGCCAATCACCAACTTATAATGCACCCATTTTAGTTGACTACCTTCTTTATAAAATGTTCACTCTATGGAATTTTGATGTTGCTTACCTGCATTATAAGTTGTCTAAATTGGAAGCAGATGAAAGAATATCATTCGTCAGTTACAAACACATGAAAATTTACTTTCTGCTTTGCCACAATTACGGTCACTGATATGCCTATCCATTCTTGTGATTGGCATATTGCAAATAAGCCAAAACATATTTTAGGCCTCAATTAGGGTGGTAAGTGAATTTTGTGTATTTCCAGTTTTTAAATATGTTTTGAAGAGTAGTGATCTCTTTTAATTTCTTTTGCTTGTAGTCCCGATTGATCATTTTTAGGGTTGAGTTTGGATTGAAACCATTTTTTTGTGCATTACCACCCTTGGGCATTTCCGAAGTTGAACGAATATTTAAAGATAATGGCATCAAACTAGCACCACAAAACAGATTCTCATTCAAGAAATTGCTAAATAATCCCTTAAAAAACACGATCCCACCAGAACAAAAATCAGGCATATATAGGATAAATTGTGAAGACTGTGACAAATTTTATATTGGTTTGACAAAGAGAAATTTAAAAACTAGTTTAACAGAACACCGTAGGAACATAAAATATAAGCAAACAGAAAAATCGGCAGTTGCTTTTCATTTTATTGAATGATAACCACCACATCGGAGAGGAGATCAAACTACTAAAACCATTGTCAACAAAACTTGAACTTATAACATGGGATAAAATTTTTATTATAAAAAACATTCCACATATTCTAAATTTTGATGTGCCATCAGTGAGTGGTCTACTGAACTTATGTAAATAATCTTCCGAGAGAGGGAGCCAATTACAAGAGATCGAGACAACAACCAACTGTGATGAGTCACTAATCAGCTGAGGATGAAACTGTAACAGTTTTGAAAACATTCCTGATTTGTAAAAGGACGTGAGTGAAGTTACAAGTTTTAAAAGGTAAGACTCAATTTTAGACTTTATACAAGAAGCATGTGTGTTTGTATGTGTGCGCTCGTGCACGTGCATGCATGTTCAAGTGTGTGAATGTTTGTTTTCTCAAAAAGTGGCTATAATATCAATTGAAGTACCATATAATTAAGATATCTGCATAACTAATAAATTGTATAGGATGGCACATTGACCATGGTGGCTCAATGGGTAAGAGCGACTGGATGGAAACCAGGAGATCCGTGATTCAAATTCCGGCCATGGCATTGAATTTTTCAAGTTGACACTATCTAAAACCTTAGCCTATATATGGCTAGTGTAAAGAAATGATTAATTTCCATCAGTTTACTTAACCCTTCCTGAGCGGACATGTTTTACGGCTTTGAGCGGAAGGTAATTTTATAATAATGTGTAACCCCTCAAAATACAAATAAAAGTATACTGTCATGCTCCAATGTATTAAAAAACATGTTTTACCTTGTTTTCTGTTGAATTCCACCTCTGTTGTCCTACAGGGGTGAAGATTTGTCAAACTGCGTAAAACTGTTCCTGCAAAATCAGCATAAGTAACATTTTTCGATACTTCATCATATCTTGTAGTTCTAACACACACACACACACACACACACGCACACACACACACACACACACACACGTGTTCACACATAAACTAGGAACAGTTCAGGAACTAAATACTGTCATGTAAGCATATGTAACATATGTTTTGTAAAACCGATGGTAATAATAAAAATAATTACTAATTTTGATAGAAATGTGAAGTTACACTTAGCTGGAGCAGGGTCTCTAGTATATATACGGTTTTGAGACTGATTATTGTATCTCAGGATTATTCACACAGGGAAGCAAATGAATAACAAACATTATATAATGTTCAAGGGTGTGAAATCTTTCCTAAATTTGTTCTTTTGGGTGATATATTTCGAAACACACATCTGGATGCAGGGGAGGCTTGGAGATGCAGGTTTCACAAAAATATATTTTCTTTATTTGCTTTTGGGCCTTACATACCATACAAGAATTTGCCCAGCTTCCTTGTTCTCTTCTCCCCATGAAATGTGGAAATCCATTTAGCCTTTCCAAAGTTGGGCCCTGAGAAATATGACCCTTACTTGCTGCGCTCCCATGCACTTCGCTACCAGAGATCTGACAAGATGCTTGCAAAACTTTCTATGTGACTGGATCAGTTTACATTTGTTTGTCATGTGCATTGTATATAACAGGTACGAATTCACAATGCAAACTTCCAGCAACCAGAAAAACATTTTTCTATACTGTCACCCGGGCTTTGGAACACCCTATGGAAGCAGCTGAGAGCGGAAGACAGGGGAGGTCCGTGTTAGCCACGCCTCCCCCTTGCCCGTCTTATAGTGGTGACAGGGATGGCTGGGGGAGAAAAACATGATTGTGCGGTCTGTTTCTCTTCCACCTGTTCTGGAAATTACGGGATCTTTCAAACTTCTGGAATCTTCGCCTGGGAACAAGAAAAGCCGAGAAGACGGCGAGATGCCTATAAATAGGGCTGCAGCTAGTCAGAAGTTTAGTGTGTGAGTGAGTGACAGTTCTTGGTGTAAGAAGGCAGTGTTAGTCAGTGACGTGTTAATGAACGAAAAGATTGTGCAACGGAAGACTGTACGTAACTGTGTATGAGTATCGGAGTTGATGTAATCGCGAGTACAAGTTAAATTGTAACGGACGAACTGGTGAATTGTAATTGTGTGCAGTACGCAATTCTGCGTAATTGGCAAGTGTTTAACTGTAAGTCGGTGGAAATAAAGAACATTTTTGAGTGGTGATATTGGACTTTTCATTTCACGAACCCACAAAGTCACACTGGTGTCAGGTACGGGATGATAACATCACCGAACATTACAGCCATGGAATCCGCATTGGAAATGCTTTTGGCGAAGATGAACGAGTTAACAGAGAAGACGGAAGCGGCAAATAACAGCCTGGCCGCGAAGCTGGAGACTACAAATAACAACCTGGCCGCAGAACTGAAACTAATGAAGACGGCTAACGACAACATCACCGAGAAGATGGAAGAAATGAAGGCCGAATTAACAACGAAAATAGAAGCGGCAAACAACAACTTGGCCACGACAATGACCACAAAGATGGCCGAACTGACCACGGAAGTGAAGGTGGCGAACGAGGCTCTCGCCGCCAAATTTGTGGAATGATTGGCCGGCGTGAGGGATGACGTCACGAATCTGGGCAAGCAGATGGGTCAAGTAGACGACCGCCTTAATGATTTAGAGGAAAAGACCGACCACATCGCAAAACCCCTCACCCGCCTGACGGAGGAAAACCGGCCTTATGTGTGGACGGAGGACGCCGAAGACGCTTTCCAGCACCCGAAGGAGACCCTGTGCAGTGCTCCAATTTTGGGTTTCCCACAACCGGGTGGCGCCTTCATTGTGGACACCGACGGTAGCGACCATTACATTGGAGGTGTCCTATCGCAGATCCAGGATGGCCATGAGCGCACAAGAGTGGAAGAGAAGGAGCGTGCCGCAGCAGTCCGAGTAGTTGTGGCAGTGCCTGCTGAGGGCTGGGATAGCGCAGGCCTGAGGAGGGAGCAGCTGGCGGACGCAGTCTTGGGGCCACTCTTGAGGGAAGTGGAGGCAGGGATGAGACCAACCTGGGAGGACATCGCACTGAGGAGCGCCACCTACAAGTCGTACTGGGCCCGATGGGACTCGTTGAAGACCAGAGAGGGCGTGCTGTTCCGGGTATGGGAGTCACCCGATGGGAAGGCGCAGAGAGAACAGTTGGTACTCCCCCGGAGTAAGGTCCCGGAAGTCTTGGAGGAAGTGCACGCCGGTACTTCTGGAGGACACCTGGGAGCGAACCGTGTGATTCACAAACTACGGCAGCGCTACTTCTGGCTCAGACTCCGGGCAGATGCTGGTGGTACACCTGGACCGCCTGGCACGCTACGAGGGTGCTGTTCGGGGCGAACAGCTTTGAGGAGGGAGCAGTGTCACCCGGGCTTTGGAACACCCTATGGAAGCAGCTGAGAGCGGAAGACAGGGGAGGTCCGTGTTAGCCACGCCTCCCCCTCGTCCGTCTTATAGTGGTGACAGGGATGGCTGGGGGAGAAAAACATGATTGCGCGGTCTGTTTCTCTTCCACCTGTTCTGGAAATTACGGGATCTTTCAAACTTCTGGAATCTTCGCCTGGGAACAAGAAAAGCCGAGAAGACGGCGAGATGCCTATAAAAAGGGCTGCAGCTAGTCAGAAGTTTAGTGTGTGAGTGAGTGACAGTTCTTGGTGTAAGAAGGCAGTGTTAGTCAGTGACGTGTTAATGAACGAAAAGATTGTGCAACGGAAGACTGTACGTAACTGTGTATGAGTATCGGAGTTGATGTAATCGCGAGTACAAGTGAAATTGTAACGGACGAACTGGTGAATTGTAATTGTGTGCAGTACGCAATTCTGCGTAATTGGCAAGTGTTTAACTGTAAGTCGGTGGAAATAAAGAACATTTTTGAGTGGTGAAATTGGACTTTTCATTTCACGAACCCACAAAGTCACAATACCACTTGCATGTTCTCCTGCAGAACTGATACTGCACAATATAAATTAACAGTACTATCGACACTGCCCAAAATAATGTTTGGTTTCAATGTTGGTTCCCGGTGTGCAAATTTTGAAGGCACTTCTGTCATTTCATTTTTGTCGCCCTTGTGACTGGCATTTAGAACCGTTACAGTTCTTTTCTCTTTCCAGCACAGAGAAAGCTTTTGCTGATTGCAGAAGCTTTTTATCTCACCCCTCTTCATTTTCTTTACGTTTCCTGTCTAGTTGGTGTGGCATATATTTTCTGTTGCCCATAACAGTCCCAGTAGTCACCATATTCATTTTCCACAATTCATCAACTAATTCAGGCTATGTATCGGAGCTGTCTGTGTAAACATGGAGAGAACAGAAGAGAAATCATGGACAATTACTGTGGAAAACAAAACACTTTGCTAACGAATTTGAGTTTTGAGCGAGATTAGTTTTCGTGACAACTGGAAACTTCTGCTGTTGTGTTCTTACACTTTGCAGCAGCAGTTAATTTAAATCAAGGTTTAAAAACGCGTGTAGATTTTTCAAACAATATAGATGATTATATTGCAGATATAGAAATTGCTAGTGAAGATTTAAATGAAAATAATAAATCTTTGATTAAATTAAAATGTAGTAAAGTATTGCAAAATTTAGATAAATACAAACCAAAAAGAAATAAAAATAATAATAAACATATTATTAAATCATTAAATCAAAAAGATTTAATTTTCACCAAAGCGGATAAAGGTAATAGAATTGTAATTTTAGATAAATTAGATTATAGTAATAGAGTAAACCTTTTGCTTCAAGGTGAAGATTTTATAAAGATTAATAAAGACCCTTTAAAATCGTGTATTACAAATTTTAATAAAATACTTAATGAAGAGAAAGTTATATCAGACAAAGAGAAACATTTTGTAAAAGTTAGTAATCCTGTTTTACCTAGAATTTATGCCCTTCCTAAAATTCACAAGCCAGGTAATAAAAAGAGACCTATTGTTAATTGTATAAACTCACCAACTTACAATTTAGCAAAATGGTTATACAAAAAATTTAGTAATCTTGATAAATTTGAAAGTTTGTGTTAAAAACTCCTTTGAACTAATAAAAAAGATTGATAGTGTTGTATTATCTAAAACTGATACACTTATTTCTTTTGATGTAACTGCCTTATTTCCTAATATTCCTAGAGAAAAACTTCCAATTTATTTAAAACAGTGGTTGAATTCAATAAATTTACATGAGGACTTAATAGTTGATTTTGTTAAACTTACTGATTTTAGTTTGGATAATTTTTTTTCACTTTTAATGGTGAATGTTTTCAACAAACTTCTGGCTTAGCAATGGGTAATCCTCTTTCACCTTTTCTTACTGATCTTTTTATGAGTTTTTTCAAAATTCAAGTCACTAAAGCTTTTCCTATAGTTTTGAAAACATGGTATAGATATTAATTAAATTTAAAGGGAGTCGATTAATGACACTAAACAACAGTTTTAAATTTTTCCGGAACATGTTTCAGAGACTTTGCCTCTACCCTCAGCTGGCCATCGACTGGTTCTCATTGGTGTAGTTGACGATATTTTGTCATAGGTCTCCTCTGGTGGCGGTTCAAGGAACTTACTGAACAAATCTTTCTGGGGGATGTCGAAATTGAATACTTTGTTCCTATTTTTTGAAATGAAGATTTGTTCCCATATGGATAGTTCTTGTTTTCCTGATGTATATTTTAGTAGTTTTGGTTCTGGATTTATGTTATAACAACACTGTTTTCAACACTTCCAAGAAAGGAAATGGTAGAGATATGTTGATGATATTTTTGCTATTGTTCATGAAAAACAAATTAATGATGCTTTAAAATTACTAAATTTACAAGATAAAGCTATAAAATTCACATTAGAAACTGAAATTAATGGATTTCTTCCTTTTCTAGATTTGAAAATAATAAGAAATAATAACAAATTAGATTTTTGTATTTATAGGAAATCTACTCATATTGATAATTACATAAAAAATAAAAGTTTTAAAGCTTTTCCACATAAATTTGCTGTTTTTAATAGTTTGATTTATAGATTAATAAATATACCCCTGAATAAAGAAGAATTTAATAAAGAGTATAAACATATTAATACTGCTTTAATTAATGGTTTTAATAAAGATTTTATGCAAAAGAAAATTGAAAAATTTAAATATCAAAAAAGTGTTAATGATATTTCTATTCTTAAAAAAATAAAAGATGATTATAGATTGAAATAATTTACTTACCATCCTTGGGTTAATAAACATTTTAAAATATTTTTTTTTTAAAGAAGTGGTATAACTTTAGTTCCTCAAAATAAATATAGTATTAAAAATTTATTACAATTTTCTAAAAAAGATAAAATTCCTAATACTAAAAAATCTGATATTTATCAATTTAATTGCTTAGATTGTGATGAGGTTTATATTGGAAAGATGAAACGTAGTTTGGAAACCAGAAAGAAAGAACATTTTCGTAACATTAGATATAAACGAATTGATAAATCGGCCGTAGCAGATCATTTTTGGTCATTTAACCATGAAATAAATCCCGAAGTTAAATTATTAAAACAATTAAATGGTCCCATAGATTTAATAGTTTGGGAAAAAATATTTATTTAAAAAAATAAAAATTGTGTAATAAATTTTGACATACCGGCAATTGATTCTGTTTTTAGGTTTGTTTCGTCTTCCTATGTTGGTAATACGTAAATACGTAAATGCATGGTATCCTTGACAACGAATTGTGTTGACTGAAGATGTGGGCAAATGTCCATGAAATTAATTTTGGAAAAACTTAATAGAAGTATTGTCATCAGCTTCTTAAGTTAAGTGGAGATTATTTACTAAATATTTTTATTTGTGTAATGCTATTTTCCTTTGATTTATTTGAAACTTAATAAAGCAAAAATGTTTAATGTGATGAATTGGTTTTGATTACAGTGTGGAGGGGATTCGGCAGTGCCACCAGTCTTGATCTATTGTTGGGGCATCTCTGGGAGGAAGGATGTGGTGAGAGGAGACAGAGGGAGAGGGCAGAGTCCCTTCACTTTACCAGCTGGAAATCCCTAGCAGGCCAGCATAACCAGCAGCTCACCCAATCCTGACTACGGTCTGGAAGTGGCCCCACCAGGTGGTTGAGCCATCCCACTTGGTTTTGTTTAGAGTTACTATCAGCGTGGAATGATATTTTAAAGTTATAAACATCCACAACCAACTTTAAAAGCAGGTTTTATTTTATTTATATTGGTTTGCAATGAGGAAAGGAATGACGATTGTTAGCGGGCATTAGAAAGGGAACTCACAGGTAAGAAATCAACCCCCGAACTCGTACAGTTGTACACATTTGTAGAGAGTGCTCCTCAGATCTTCATGTTTACCTACCTTCACTTACCCTCGTCTGCAGCTCTTTACTTATTTTGTGCACATATATGTTTTCTGTATGAGTAATCTAAAACCAACTACTTAAGATTTTCTAAGCCAATTGATATTTAAAATGCAGGTGCTCTAACAAATGAACATGTACCTATGGTAAGTTTATTGTCCTTAAAGATGCTGGTACCCATTTTATTACGTTAAATGAACGGAACAGGCTATAGCTATTTTAAACAACTGAAGTTAAATGTGCAAATTTTCAGATATTTTGGAACATAATATTAAATCGGTGCAATTTCGTATCCCTATACGTTGCTGTTTGCCCTTTATTTCAAATGCTTCAGCCCGTTTAATTATGAAGATACTGATTAAATTTCTTCCACATATTTTTATGTGTCCGCTAAATGTTTATATTTTAATGAGTTCTAAAATCTGTTCAGGTTTAAGAATGGTAGAAGACTTAAATGATCTGTGTCGTATTTAAAGTATAGCTTGAATTTAATTCTTACCAATTAAAAACACAAAATTATTTTTGCGATATACAAAGTTAATTATCTAAAAAATATCCACACACAGCAAATTCACTTCAAAATGCCACACTGAATAAACTGATAAAATGTACAATGAATAAAATATCTATTTTGGTATATTCACGGGATTTTTCTATTAGGAGCTCACATATATCTTCAAATTATTTAGGTAAAATACCATCCTGTCACGTACGTTACGTTACTCCCCATATATTTTTTTCTTTCTAATTTCAAATTTATTAATGCATAGTTACAGAGAACGCGCGGAAACAGCTTTCTAAAATATTAATTGTGCTAGGAAGTGATTCTGTTCAAATATCAAGTTATCTCCATAAACAACCCTTCAGAGGCTGAATTTACTTTAAAGAAAGTGAAAACATACATCAAGAAATATTGCAAAATCTGTATTTTAATGAGTTCTATATTTTTCATGTAGTAATGTATTTGTGTCCCTGGTGATTTCAGAGTTACACAATATTCATTTATTATAAAGAGGACTTTGCATGCTATTCACTGAAAATTTAAGATATACGTTTGATCTGTCATGTTAATATTTGAAAACATTTTAAACATAAGTGAAACCTTTATGCAATGTGTAGTTTGTACTGAAGCAATATTCTTTAACCCTTACCGGTCGAATACGCTGGTAAAAATTTTCGCCAGCTGGTCGTAGGGATTTCCACATTCCTGTGCGAGGGATTTCTAAGGGAAATGTTTGTGCAATAAGGACCTAAGTGGGCTGACCTTGTATCCCCGAGAGCCAGGTAGTCGGAAGGAACATACAATGCGGTAACTCTCATGCAGCTCTTAACACATGCGTAAATATTAACAGAAACTAAGATAAAATTGTACTCACATGTTTCTGAGGCAAATTGTGTTCGGTGATTTCCTTAGGAAATCCAGAATTGTTTGTCACTGCACTGTAATGTTTAACTCATTTATGTCCATATCTAAAAGTATATAAGTTGCACGTTTGTAAATGTACGAAAATAATCCTTGAAGAACCAAAGTTTTTGTATGTCTACACTGTAATGTTTGGTCAGTTTAAACGTATGAATATTTTCACTTATATAAATGGTTCACTTTTTTTAATGTACGTGAACACTAAATATGGGAAATAAATACTGTAAAGGAGCTGAGTAAATGACAAACAACCTTATTTGCATTTATATTCCTGTAATGTATGATACCGTTTGAAACATTCGCCGGGACACAAAGCAGGCTGGTTGGAACATGTTTTGCAGTAATAATATGTTTCCTTTCTTGCTCCTTTTACCTTCCTGTTGCTGCAGACAATACAGTCTTTGTGTTTCTTATTTTCAAAATGGTATATGAAATGATTGGTCTGGTTTAGTCGTTCTTCTGTTTCCGCCATACCGGGGTGACATCTCTTCCTTGGATTTCTAATATTCCCTACTAAACTTTGAACTAGAGAACGGCGAAACTGAAGGTGGCTCATTATCTTGTTGCTGGATTGCAAATTTTGTTTATGGCAGCTGTAAAGGATATACGAATTTACGATGCTCACTTCAAGACACCAAAAGAACAGTTTTCTCCACCATTTAAAAGATTTTCGTAAAAATGCATACGTTGCACAGTAATGGTCATTTCGGTCAACCCCGCCCATGTTCTTAGTGTAATTTAACACACAAAGTGGTTTCATTATTTCTTTTTCTAGTCCTCCTTTTTGTATTGTGCTAACCCTCTCCATCGAAGTGTCGTGATAGGTGGAAATCATAATGATGGGTCTTTTATCTTTCCACCCTAAAATGAGAACTTCATTTTTACGAAATCCAGACACATCCCCACTCTTCACTTCTTGAAAGCTCCTTGCCTAACAGGTCGTGGGTTCCCAGCTCTGCCAGCAATTATTGTGCCTGTTGAATGACGTTTTCGCTGATAAAGTTCTTGTGCCAGATCAACACTACTGTAATAACGATCTGTGAATAAATGATACCCTGTTATGTCATTTGTACATTTCTGAAGGCGTGACATTAGAGACAACACAATCCTGGTTGTGAAACTTTTATTTTCAAACGGTAAACTACAAACATCGGGGTAATTTTGCCATAATATGGGATAATACTATGAATATAACCCGTTGCACTGTCAGCTAAAACAAACAAACGAAGTCCCCATTTTGTAGGCTTCTTAGGGTTATATGTTTTAAAAATTATATGCCCTTTAAAACCAACAGTAGATTCATCTATGGCAATGTTTTGACCAGGTACAAAATGCTGCTGGAATTTTTTTTCTGTATGTTCAACAACTCCATGAACTTTTCTAGTCCGCCTCAGTACTGAATTTGTTTCACTTACTGTGTCATTTCCCACGTGAAGCATCCAAAATATTTGTAAGAAACGATCCCTAGCCATTACATCACGAAAAAATTTTATTTCAGTCTTCCAGTCTGAAGAAAAATAATCTTTTAATTCTGGCATTGGTATCATACCCATATTAATTATCATGCCCAAAAAGGCTTTCATTTCGCTTAAAGTAACACTGCTCCATTTCAGCCAAATAGAACGAGGGCTCATTTCTATTTTTGAGACTTTTTCTTCGGCATATCTATTTGTTTCGGCAACTATTTCACTAATCAGTTCATCATCGAAAAGCAAAGAAAAATAGTCATATGGAGTAGTATCATAACTCAAATTTACCTTAGGGCCTGAACTTTTGCTAAAGTTATGCTTTACAGGCATTAAGTCATTTGCGCTTACTGCATACCACCCATCTCCGTCGGCCTGGCTATCGCGAACACCGGTACCAATTGCACTTAGCCCGTTGTTGTCCTCACAGTCACTGGACGCGCTACTTGAAGCAGAACTCGCAATTTCAGCTTCTTCCGCAAAATCCAAATCGTCATCACTGTTGTCATTTAGCACTTCCTGTAGAAGATGCCCCAAAGCTTCATCATCTTCAGGATTTGATACTCTATAAACACATTTAACACGCACAGGTGTAACACTTGTTGAAGCCATGATGAAACAACTATTTTCAATTTCCTCTAGAAACACTATGAATTGGAGTTTACTCACTAGAGGGCATATCAGGACGAACGTAATAGTCTGTACTACTAGTTCGTGCCGCCCTCTGGCAAAAAATCTCCGCACTTCATTGAAAAAAATCCTTGTAAACACCCTCCCAACGTTGTCGACTATATGTCGACATACGACCGCAGCGGCCGGCTTACCCTGTCGACATAGTATCGACATCTGACCGGAAAGGGTTAATACATTGACCTGGCATGCATTTTTATTTTTTTATTTATTTTTATTGTGTTTTTAAATAAACAATCAGGATCACAAAGGTGAAAGATAGAGTGGGAGGTCTTGTTTTACTTTATGTATTAATGTTTAGTTACATTTTGTTGTAACATCTTAGAATCTGTGTGCACACCTACGCGAAAGTTAGCAAGTGAGATCCAGCTGATCATTTAACTCGGTCTGCACATCATGAAATTGATGCATTTTGTATTGCTCTGCTCTGAGCCACTTTCTGAATGCAAATAAATTAGGATTATCAGCACCCAGGCAATAATGGTAGAAAGCCATTATCAACCCCATTTGAGTCCATACAGTGTTACTTTCTTAATATTCCAGGAGAGAATTACTGACACTGTCTTATATTCCACCCTGCTTCCAACCAGCACGCCGATTTTATTTTTAGTCCATTTCCAGATCTCAGATACATTTTTGCAGGTGGTAATTCTGTGTATCTGCGTGTCCACTTTACCACAAAGTTTACACCATGGGACTGTTGCTAAATTATGTTTACATTTCTTTAATTCTGTGGGGATTATTTAATTCACAAAGAAATACACGGACACCTTCCAAAACTGTATTTGACTCCAATATGAAATTTGCTTTTATTCTAAAATTTTGTTGATGAATGCTGTTTGCACAAATACCTAACGCACTTGCAGAACTTTTATTTCAGGTGGTATCTCGATAGGAAATGTTTGTGTGGAATATAATTCTTCCTTTACTTAAAGATAAGTACTAGCGAATATAATCAGCATGAAACACTTATGAGAGTTGGAACGAAATCTGCCACACAGTGGGAAGCCTAATTAATGTGCAGTAGCTTCTCACCCAAAGAATC
Source organism: Mantis religiosa (assembly GCA_030765055.1). NCBI lineage: Eukaryota > Metazoa > Arthropoda > Insecta > Mantodea > Mantidae > Mantis > Mantis religiosa. Next base: position 468,208,999 of record CM060950.1, read on the forward strand.
TATTATGATTAAGAAGGTGATTTTACATTCACTAATATATAAAATATTACGAACCAGCGGTATAAACTCTAACATAAACAAAACACTAATTTGTGTCATTATTGAAAACATGGTAGGCGGTGTAGATAAACCTATAGCACTGATGACGTTTAAAAGTCAATTAATACATTCTGGCACTTCACCCATAGCCTGAGACTAAGATTTGTTATACATTGGTATTTGCCGGGTAGTTGAGGCAAATTCGGGTTAATGCCACTTCATTATTTACTTGAACATTTTACATTCAGCTGAAAGAGGGAAGGAAACATACTAAACATCTTTCACATATTTTTCATTTAATGCTCAGATGTTCCCTGTTTATCCCCTTAAAGTGCAGCTCAGCTTAATGTTGCATGCTATTAAATCAGTGAGTGAAAAGAGAGAAAATGGGAGGTACCACTTATAGAAAATTTCAACATAACCATCACGGCTGAAATGTAGTTTTTGAAAGCATTCATTACGTATTTTAATTTCAAGGTTTCTATTATGTGCGCACAAGGTCAGTTTAAGAAAGCAATTCAGCGACATTCTTTGGGAATAAAGCACGATCTGAAGATATTTGTGTAGGAGGTAAAGAACTAATCCTTCTAAAGAGCAAGAAGTTGACTGAGAAAAGGAATTACACCTAGATTAAGGACATAGCCCAGAAGTGAAAGAAGAAATATGGCAAGTGGAGCCTGTTGCTTATACTGATTCATTGCGGACGAGTGATATACATGAATTCCTCTAATAAATAGAAATTCAAACACTAACTGCTATTATTATCAAGAAGAGCCCATCTAACACTATTAAAGAGATAAATAAATACCAAGATATGAAAGTTTTATTATATTCATAAAATAACTCTTTTTCCTTCATAAACCTTAAAATTCCAATCACAGAGGGCACTACCTTTAATGCTTCAGTACTATTTATCTAAATTTTATTTTTCACATTTAGACTCTAGATTCTTTTACAAAATTCTGAATTTAATGCTATTTTCAAACTGAAATTTTGTATTTATCTGACCTAGTGTATTTTGAAAACCCGCAATGTGTGTAGTGTTTAACGCCCGCTTTTACTACGTATGGCACCGCAGGTGGTGACACTGATTATACATGAGATGAAGATGGAACACCAGTAGAATGAGATGGCGGGGGAAACCGGAGGTCCCGGAGAAAGCCTGCCCCAGCGCCGTGTTGTCCACCACAAATCTCACTTTGCAGTCGCCTAGAACCAATCCCGGGCTGCCTTGGTGAGAGCCAAGCGGTCTAACCACTGAGCCACGGCACGGCCCAAACCCACATTGTTCTTTATGGAGGTAACTAAGAAAATATTTTCCATCTGCAATTGAAATAGGCTGCATCCCTAAATCTTTGAAACTGACAATATTCCTTAGATGTTACTTTAACATCTTTTGTACTTGTCTTAATACACAATATTATACAATGATATTATATTAAGCTGGAAAGTAGGGTGGAAAAAATATGTTGTTTGTTACGATAGCTGCGCATAGTTCTTATTCACACTGAAGGGGAATGCTGTGCTAATCAAAACTCCTAAAAGATATCAAAGATAGCTAAAAATATACTTCTTTATAAAATTTTAAATGGTATCTAGTATATTTTGAAGGACTTTGGCACTGAAAAATGAGATAAATAAGTCAAACAAACAGAGTTCTATAACTTTATGACAAAGTTTTTTAATATGAATGTTGAAACAGCAATATACTGCAAATGTCAAAACGGAAAAGTATTGTGACTTTTTGGGTTCGTGAAATGAAAAGTCCAATTGCACCACCTAAAAATGTTCTTTATTTCCACCGACTTACAGTTAAACACTTGCCAATTATACAGAATTACGTAAACTCCGATGCACATACACAGTCTTCTCGTCCTTACACTAGCGCTGCATTCTTACAGCTGTTCGCCAAACACTCTGACTAACTGACTAACTGACCCCTCCTCTTGCCTGATGTGCTGCTTATATAGGGTCCGCTTGCCGATCTGGAAGGTTCTCCATTAGATGAAATATCCCGTAAGTTCGAGAACACAGGTGGAACAGAAAGAGACGGTGCAGTGATGTTTTTTGTCCCAGCCATCCCTTCTTAACGCTATAAGACAAACGAGGGGGCGGAGCGAACGCCGACCCGTCTCCTGCTTGCCCACTCTATAGGGTGTTCCGACGCTCGGGTGACACTGCTCCCTCCTCAAAGCTGGTCGTCCCGAACAGCACCATCGTAGCGTGCCAGGCGGTCCAGGTGCACCACCAGGATCTGCTCGGAGTCTCAGCCAGTAGTAGCACTGCCGAAGTTTGTCAATCGTTCGGTTCGCTCCCAGGTGTCCTCCTGAAGTACCAGCGTGCACTTCCTCCAAGACTTCCGGGACCTTACTCTGGGGAAGTACCAACTGTTCTCTCTGCGTCTTCCCATCGGGTGGTTCCCATACCCGGAACAGCACGCCCTCTCTGGTCTTCAACGAGTCCCATTGGGCCCAGTACGACTTGTAGGTGGCGCTCCTCGGTGCGATGTCCTCCCAGGTTGGTCTCGTCCCTGCCTCCACTTCCCTCAAGAGTGGCCTCAAGTCTGCGTCCGCCAGCTGCTCCCTCCTCAGGCCTGCGCTATCCCAGCCTTCAGCAGGCACTGCCACAACTACTCGGACTGCTGCGGCACGCTCCTTCTCTTCCACTCTTGTGCACTGGCCGCACTCTTCTGGAGAGGGTCTTCGGGACATGGCGTCAGTGTTACCGTGGCTCTTCCCTCTACGATGTTCCGAGGTGAAGTCGTACTCCTGCAGCCTCTGGACCCAACGTGCTGTCTGGCCTTCCAGGTTCTTAAAGCTCAATAGCCAGGTTAGGGCAGAATGGTCAGTTCTCAGGTGGAATGGCTGACCGTACACGTACTTGTGGAAGTGCTCCAATGTCTTTAGTACCGCCAGTAACTCCCGTCGGGTGACGCAGTAATTCTTCTCTGCTTTGGATAGCGTCTTGCTGTAGTAGGCTATCACCCGCTCATGGCCGTCCTGGATCTGCGATAGGACACCTCCAATGCAATGGTCGCTAGCGTCTGTGTCCACAATGAAGGCGCCACCTGGTTGTGGGAGACCCAAAATTGGAGCACTGCACAGGGTTTCCTTCAGGTGCTGGAAAGCGTCTTCGGCGTCCTCCGTCCACACATAAGGTCGGTGTTCCTCTGTTAGGCAGGTGAGGGGTTTGGCGATGTTGTCGGCCTTTTCCTCTAAATCATTAAGGCGGTCGTCTACTTGACCCATCCGCTTGCTCAGATTCGTGACGTCATCCCTCATGCCGGCCAGCTATTCCTCAAATTTGGCGACGAGAGCCTCGTTCGCCACCTTCATTTCCGTGGCCAGACGGTCGTTCGCTGCTCTCATTTCTGTGGTTAACTCGGCCTTCATTTCTTCCATCTTCTCGGTGATGTTGTCGTTAGCCGTCTTCATTAGTTTCAGTTCCGCGGCCAGGTTGTTATTTGTAGTCTCCAGCTTCGCGGCCAGGCTGTTATTTGCCGCTTCCGTCTTCTCTGTTAATTCAGCCTTCAATTCCATCATCTTCTCCAAAATTTTTTCCAATGCCGCGTCCATGGTTGTAATGTTCGGTGATCTTATCTTCCCGCTTCCTGACACCAGTGTGACTTTGTGGGTTCGTGAAATGAAAAGTCCAATTGCACCACTTAAAAATGTTCTTTATTTCCACTGACTTACAGTTAAACACTTGCCAATTACACAGAATTACGTAAACTCCGATGCACATACACAGTCTTCACGTCCTTACACTAGCGCTGCACTCTTACAGCTGTTTGCCAAACACTCTGACTAACTGACTAACTGACCCCTCCTCTTGCCCGACGTGCTGCTTATATAGGGTCCGCTTGCCGATCTGGAAGGTTCTCCATTAGATGAAATATCCTGTAAGTTCGAGAACACAGGTGGAACAGAAAGAGATGGCGCAGTGATGTTTTTGTCCCAGCCATCCCTTCTTAACGCTATAAGACAAACGAGGGGGCGGGGTGAACGCCGACCCGTCTCCTGCTTGCCCACTCTATAGGGTGTTCCGACGCTCGGGTGACAGTATCATCAATAGCGTCCCCCTCTTACAAAAAAAATATATAAAAAAGGACTAATTTTTTACGAAAAAGCTGCCTTAAAATTCTTTTAACACCAACATTACCTTCTGTGCTTTTAATTGAGGCTATGTTCGCATTTCCTTTCAGAGAGTTCATACAGAACTGCTAATTGAGTAACAAGAACCATCCTTTCTATTTAGTAAATGTGTTAATGAATAGGTTACACAGATTACCTGACATGAACAAATAGTAAAGTTGTAGTATCTCAGAACATAGACACTGTAAATACATAGAAATATTGCTGAGAATATTTGTTTAGAATTACCTATCCGAGGGTCCTTCAATAAATAACCTAATCTCTGTTTCATATAACCTTGCCCCGCTGAAATTTATCACTCCGCGTTCAACTACCTTCCCCCTCACCCTCATTGGCTAATGCTTTCGCGCCATAGGCCATAGGCCATAGGCGGTGCCTTCCCGTCACATTTAAACCTACACTAAACGTCATAATAATAGCCGGGAAGATAAATAAAATCATACAAATAAAGATGTGAAGGCATGCAAAAATACAAGTTTATAATGAACTGAGCAATGAAACTGAAAGAGTTTATAATGAAAGGCCTTTGGCCTTTTCCACTGGGATTTTTTAAAACCAGCACACATACCTTTAAAAAATGCTTGTCTTTCAGTCTTAAAAGTCGTGTCACGCCATACCTTACTTTTCGTGTGTTCTTCGTGTATATTTTGCTATTTGTATCTCGGTACAGTCTGATTGTCCTTAAATAACGTCTTCGCCACACAGCAATATCACCTCTGTCTTTTAGCACATTTCTCTTGCCTCTTTTTTCATTCACAAACCCTACCTTACTTTTTGTGTGTTCTTCGTGTATATTTTGCGATTTGTATCTCGGTACAGTCTGATGGTCCTTAAATAACGTCTTCGCCACACAGCAATATCACCTCTGTCTTTTAGCACATTTCTCTTGCCTCTTTTTTCATTCACAAACCCTACCTTACTTTTTGTGTGTTCTTCGTGTATATTTTGCGATTTGTATCTCGGTACAGTCTGATAGTCCTTAAATAACGTCTTCGCCACACAGCAATATCACCTCTGTCTTTTAGCACATTTTTCTTGCCTCTTTTTTCATTCACAAACCCTACCTTACTTTTCGTTTGTTCTTCGTGTATATTTTGCGATTTGTATCTCGGTACAGTCTGATGGTCCTTAAATAACGTTTTTGCCACACAGCAATATCGCCTCTGTCTTTTAGCACATTTTTCTTGCCTCTTTTTTCATTCACAAACCCCAGCTGTATAAGCAATCTGCTGAAATTTGGTAAATCTGCATCCTAATTTACAGCAGACAAAATGTTACTTATGCTAGGGAGTTCGTTTCTAAAGAAAAAACTATGCACATGACGACGCACAACACTTTTCACGTATTTTCTCAGAGCACGACTTTTGTTTATTCCTGCTTTTGCCTGGAGTGGTAAGTTTTCCTGTTTTCTCAATTTCACATTGCGATATTCCTACGGATCTAACACTCACACCTGTAACTTCAGAGCACAGCTGTTCGACTTCTCTCACTGACAAAGACGGATTCTTCTCTGTGAGTGCATTAAACACATGCACCACATTCTTTTTTCACCTGTTTTTAAAGAATTATCCTTGCGATACTTCAGCGAAAAACTGGCGGTAGACTCTGCCATTACACATATAATAAGTACACGCGCAATAATCGATCAATAAAATAATTTTCCTCACGCACTGGGTACCACACACCGTCGAATGGTGATATATGACTAATCCAGTTCAAAACAAGGTCAGTGATAAAAGTCATATAAACAAATATCACCACTACCGCTAAATCACGTGCTATCGTGCCATGTGCTTGAGAGCAAAGGAATCTCCTCTTTACTTCATTTAAGAATTAACACGCATTTCAGATAAATCAACTCTTTTGCATAATATGTTTAATTAAAATAGTTACGAAAATATAAATTTGACAATTCTCTTCCAACATATAAAGATATATCACCATGTTAAATAATGAACTAATTTTTACCGCACGACAGTCTATACTACAATAGCAGCCAATGAGAGGTGATAAGGTCACGTGACCGTTAAGAGATGCGGGGCAAGCTTATGTGAAACAAGGTATAACTAAATCCTTTCATGGAAGTGTTGAAAACAGTGTTGTTGTATAACTAATTTAATTGCATCGAGATTTAACTGTATTGGTACGAAAGTGAAGCAGATGTGTAAGAAATACGACTCATCTAAAATTTAATAATTTAATTGTATTTAAATCCCCCCCGCCTGGAACACCATGGCTGCTAGTGGTGGAAAGGTGAATCCTTCCTCTAGCAGTGCTGTGAGTACCAGTCATGCAGTCAATCAGTTGGGAGTTAGAGCCTGATACATGAGGTCGTGTTTAGTGCACCCACCATGGAACTGAAATTGCAGCAACGCGCATCAATAAAGTTTTGTGTTCTGTTAGACAAAACTCCTACAGAGACCTCTGAAATGGTGCAGAAAGCATACAAGTACGACAATTTAGGCAAAACACAAGTCTTTGAGTGTATAAACGTTTCAAAGGGGGTCATGAAGACCTTCAAGTTTCTCCGCACCCTGGAAGACCAGTAGTAGCAAAAACCGAAGTCAATGTTCACAAACTGATGCAATTGTGCGAGGAAATCGTTGCATAACAATTTCGAAAGTTGCAGACATAATTCATTTGTCTTTTGAAACTGTAGACGACATAATTTGCAATGATCTTGGCTATCGAAAATTTGCAGCGAAATGGGTACCGCACGTGCTGAACTGCGTCATGACGTGTCAAGAATGGCTGAGAAGGTTACGACGGGAGCCAAACTTTCTGAACAGGGTCATCACTTGTGACTAAAGTTTCTTCCACCATTATGACCCGTTAACAAAACAGGAGAGTTCGCAGTGGAAACATTCATCGAGCTCTAGGCCTAAGAAAGCAAAAGTTCAGAAAAGTGCAGGAAAGGTCATGCAACTCGTATTCTTTGACAAACAGGACATTCTGTATGATCATGTTGTAGCTCATCAATGCACAGTAACTGCTGCTTACTATTGTGACGCACTGAAGGGGCCACTGAGAAAAAATCGCCAAAAAGCGACCAGATCTTGCAAGGAGAGGATAGATATTGCATCAGGATAATGCCCCTGATCATCGAGCTTGTGCAACTCAAGATGCCATCGCAGAAATGATCATTGAGATCTTGCCTCATACACCTTATTCTCCAGATCTCGCACTATGCAATTTTCACCTCTTCCCAAAAGTGAAACAGGAGCTTCGTGGCCCCCATTTTCAAAGTGATAAGGGGTTGAACAACGTTGTCAAGGGTATCCTGAACAGACTGTCTAAAAACGGGTTCAATGATTGTTTCGAAGAATGGGTAAATTGTCAGAATAATTGTATAAAAATTATTTGTGGTTCGTTTATTGACACTCGTCACTTACTTTTTCATATATTTATGAGAGACTAGTTTCAAAGGCCCTGGCCTCCATTTTCAATCTCTTCCCAACTGGCAACTGTTGTTATCTGCTCTCTCTGGTGGTGGAACTATGATAACAGATAACAACAGTTGCCAGTTGGGAAGAGATTGAAAATGGAGGCCAGGGCCTTTGAAACTAGTCTCTCATAAATATATGAAAAAGTAAGTGACGAGTGTCAATAAACCAACCACAAATAATTTTTATATTAATTTTGACGTCACTGTTACTAAATTCCTCCAAACACACATCAAGAATAATTGTATTTCATCAGAGGGAGAATATTTCGAAAGTGTGTAGGTAGATATTAGTGAAATAAAGCCATTATGTATTAATTAAAAATTAGTTTGGTTATTTATTGAATGACCCTCGTATATTAAAGGGAAGGACTTAGGTACTTCAATTGCAGCTCATTTGCATATTTAAAGCACTACAGCCACTTAAGGCATGGTTTTTGGAAATTCCATTGCCTGTAAAAGATATCTGTGTAATACGCACCAGATATTACAACAACAGTAGTGTTTTAGTCATTTTGTTCTTCAAAACCATAGATTATATATGCTTATCATAAGGTCCTGGATTTTGTTGAAATGTCATCTTTTTCTGAGTAGTCACAGATGATGCTTATTGGAAATTAAGTGCATTCTGGGACAAATACGTTGGATATATATGGGTTTTATAGGTCATCAAAATGTATTTTCCCCACATTTTTATAATAAAGTCATTTTTTAACATTTAGATGCATTTTCCGGTCATTTTCTTTCTTTTTCATGAATTTATTGGGAATTTTCATCTGTAGACCGCATTCGAGAGGCCCGAGTTTGATTTCCGTGGCCGACCTGACCCTGGCCCATGGGCTTTATATATATGCAACTGCATGTGTATACCACGCCCGCCTCGGTAGCGTAGATGGCAGCATGTCTGCCTCACGTTCAAAAGGTCCTGAGTTCGAATTTCGGTCAGGGTGAGTTACCCGGATAAGGTATTTTCTAGGGTTTTCCCTTATCCTGAAAGACGAATGCCAGGTAACCCTAAGCTCTAAGGACCCTGGGCTCATTTGAGCATCTTTTCACCCAGTTCATTTATCGTCCGATATGACTTAACGTTGGAGGATGTAAAATTACCACAAAATGTATATACCACTGTGACAATTTTCAAAGAGTGAGAAAAGTGGTGAATAGTTTTGATAGGGTAGATTCTAAGGCAATTGAGAGCGCTCTGGATCTGTTTTATAATACTCAAATCCAAGGTAAATTAACCTTCATTAAATCAAATTTTGCATTTTTTACAGATACCATAACCTGCATTTAAGAAAGTGGCATGACATTGGATGAGTCAATTGAGTTAGTGAAGATTCTGGAAGAGAGAATACAAAATGTAAAAAGTGAGATTAGGGACAAAATTAGACAGAAACTAAAATTTGTGTTGGACAAAAATAAATGATACCAAACAGTTTGTCCGATTGCCAATATCATGCCATGAGAAAATTTCGGAACTGATATTTTTGGACAGGATTTAACAGACAGTGACATAGTGTTTTTTTTCCAAATATGTACCTATAACATCTGTGGAAGTGGAGAGAAGTTTCTCAAAGTATAAAACAGTTTTAGCTGACAACTGCCGTTCCTTTACTTTTGATAACTTGAAGATGACCATGGTGGTGTCCTGCAACGCTAAGTAAGGTATGTTTTGGCTAATGGGTACAGTAACTTATTTTTTCCATATTCTATAAAATTTGAAACGACCTGATGAATTTTTAATTTAGTTATTATTTATTGCATTATTTACTAAGAAGGTTAATTTTAAAATGTGGTTATTCCAACCATATATTATTTGTCTTTGACAGTTATTAATTTATTATTATGAAAGGATTTTTTAATTATTAGGCCATTTTTTTTTACATTTTATGTGTTTTTTATATTTTAAGGGCATTTTATAGCAAATTTTTAAAGAAATTTTAGGTCAACAACTTCCGGGCCCTACTTATCATCATTATTTGTAAACCTGTATTCTGAATGATGAGGGAATTTGTACATTCTTGTAAATGTAAGTTTATTCTAATTAAGTTATGTAACCTTAATTTTTTTTTAAATCTTTGCAAACTCCCTTTGAATGTTTCGTCAATTATTCTAACCCCCTATATACAAGGACATCAAATTTTGCAATATAGTTTCTCGTACAAACAGGGCTCGGGGCAATATTTCTGGTTTCTCTGGTTTTTTTATATACTGCAATAATCTATATAACAAAACAGTATATGCGCTTATCATGTAAACGATCTGCGTCTTGTGTAATTGGCTATTTCAATGTACTTTAATTTCAATAAAAATTAAGTTAGATACTTTATGTCATCGCACTAATTTTATAAATCGCACACTGTATGTAACTGAGAGTATTTCCTTAAACCTACCCAAATATAATAAAATGGTTATATAATCTCGGAAGATTACTTTACAGTACGTAAAGACATCAGTTTTTATACTCAATATGTCTTAAATTTAATAAGATTTTTTGTGCATGGTGAGATCATCAATAAAATTTAAAATAATATTACTCATTTTATGACCATATGTGTATTTTAAATAGAGAGAGCATAGAACTATAGGCAATAAAGCAAGTGTATGTAGAGCTACTGCATGACTACAAATAGTATTCTTCAATAGTTTATAACTACCTTATCTACGTTGTGCCAAAACCCAACCTCAAAATGCCTAGGTCTTTTGACAAGTATTCTGTTTTGTTACACCATGGTATTTGATAGCAATAGTCGACGTAGCTGAGATAGATGCTATCACTGCCTTGACGCCATTAGCAGATACTGCTTGCATGGTTATGATTAGGGTATATTAAGCACTTATAATACCCAATGGATGATGAAAACACCCACAGAGACAGATCATCGGCCATTTAAATGGGATGTTTTCTTTAATGCAACTGTGCACACTTTCATGATAGAACTACTAATTTTACTGCACTACTTAAATTAAATGTATTAACTTTTAAGTTAAGATTTTGCCAACAATTTATATTCAATAAAAAAATTAAATATTTTACTTTACAATGCAGAAATCATTGAGAATTTTATTATTTTATACTGTGGTTTTCTTTTTCATTAAAAGTAATGTTGACATCTTAGAGCTACGAATTTAATTAGGATTGAGAGGTTTTAAGAAATGTGTTACACTTTGAAATGCTTCAATTATTTTTGATAAAGCATGCATTGTGGTATTCATTACACAGCTGTAATCCTAAATAAATTAATTTAATCTTGATACAAAATGGGGTGGCCTGTGTTGATACTTATGGACATTGACAGCCCTGTTATGAGTAATTAACGTTTGATATCAATGTGCTAGGGAGTAGCGGTACCCAGGATTGATATTTTCAATGGGGTTTATATGTTTTTGCAATGGAAGGTGTAAAACATGTGCAATCATGATTAACAAGTGTTTTGTAATATCATTTCTAATTTGGCGACTTTATTAAAGCTTTACTAATGCTGGGGTTTGGAAGCAATTCCAATGGAAAGAACTAGCATTTAGCTTTGCTTCTTTTGTTAAGTTTTAGTGATGTTAAACAAAATAGTGTCAGGAAAATTGTAGTCTTTTTTTCCCCTCATAGTTATAGGATTTTTCGATTTATAAAATTTTGTAGCTCTAAAGGAAAACACACGAGTTTAAAATCCTTATTTTTAATGTCTATCTGATGTTTATTTCTTATTTCGCTACTGTTCTAGGCCTTCAATTAGTGATTCAAGAGATTTGATTGCATTCGACTAATAAATTTGATGGAACTTAACTACTTGAATCTAACTATTACTTTTAAAGACCATTCATTGGAGTTATTCCGATTAAAGTTATGCAAAACACTCAGAGCTCTGAATTTAAGTTAATGCTAACATCAAAACATGATGATGAAATCTGATTCCCATTTTCAAAACAACTAATGAACATTCTTTACACAGATGTCAGCTAGTGTTAAATGTTTTCGTTTTTAAAATAACTTTTTTAATCTCTATTAACATTCACAGGAGATGTAATATGGTATAGAAGATTAAGAAGATCTGTCGTATCATTGCTAAGTTGATAACTTTTTCTCAGTAGTTATATATATTACAGTGTTTAAACTTTCAGCTTGAATATTTTATTCGCAACGTGGTTACAGTACAACGCAGGACAGTATTTGTATGTTTAAAATGTCTATAAATTAAATACAAGTTTTGTGATCAGTGCATTATAATTCAAAACAAATTTACAGAGGTTCTCTAAGGAGTCACGACAATGCAGAGGGTAGTTTCACTACATTTTACTACCGGCAAGCCAGTACAAGAAATACCCCACTCTTTTGTGGTTCAGAAACAGCACCCCGCGAGAGCATGGTTCGGAGATCCAGCAGCTGTCCTGCCGAAGTAGCACCTCCTTACTCACAGCATCCTGCCATGCAGCGCTGAGACACTGCCGACAGTTCTTACCCTGAAAGAGACCACCAGATTAGAGATGATGTGAAATGATAATAGAGACGAAATGGAGGGATACGAAATTTGGGGGATGTAATTACAGTAGTGACGATAGTTCTGTGCCGGTGACCTACTTTCTTTGCGCACTGGAGAGAGTCTATGACCAAGCGTCACTTGCACCTTCTGCTAGCGCTAGAAGATGGAAGAAAATGCAGCATGGCCATATTTCACAGACTCGTCTTTACTAAAACTTATACCTTAAGATATATGAGCACTTGCACATCTTAGCCACTGTGAAACAACTGTTTTACTTCTTTGGTTTCACAAATGTTTTAATTTACAGGAAAATAAAAATCTGAGGTGATGCCTCTTGGAGTTGTAGCGCATGGAAGTGATTTAGCCGATTCTCATATGAAGATGTTTCATCTTCATAGATAGCCTACCTTCCTTCGTCTCTAAGCCTATTTATGACACGTAAATATGACACGTGCCAAATTCTCATGCAGCTTTCCTATAATAAGACCTAGTTGTTTCAGAAGCTCCAAACTTTGAGAGTGGGTAATGTTTTCTCCTGAATATACAAATTATAAATTATTTGGCACCTATCAAAATCATCAATAAAAGTGTTTTTTTTCTGGTACACGATGTACTTTCCAGATGTTTCAAAGGAGGTCATTTGTGCCTCACATTTCTCCCCTTTAATTATTTTACGAAATTTTCTCTCAGGTACTTTTGTTGCTGCACTCACCCTCCCTTGCATTTTATTAGCATATCACCAGAAACTGCTTCCCATTTCAGAATAGTTCGCGGTTTGGCTGTGAAGTGATTTTCCACCAAGTTTGCTTTGAATTGGAGGCATTTTAATCTAAATAAGAAAATATGTAAAAGTACACACACAGACAAAATGCTTAACACCAGTGTGATTAATAATCACAATTTCTAAAACTTTAAAATCTTAACGTGACGGCACCGAAGCCTTAGAAGTTACCCGGTCAACCTCTCCACGATACTGGCTATTTCAGTGTACTGCGTATGAACCGAGAGTGTAGGTTCAGCAACTGGATTCTAAATGACTGCGCACACGGTCTTCACCCTCACAAAACCACCGTCCGCACTGTAACCTACCCAGAATTCGCCTCGCGACCTAGGAAATCCCCCAAAAGAAACCCATAAGTCAGGTAGGTCGGCCACGGGAATCGAATCCGAGCTTTCCGAATGCGGGCCACTCACGAAACCGCCTGAGCCATCCTGTTCGAGAAGAATTTTAAACCGTCCACAAAGCAGTTTAGGCTGACAGTGAGGTTATACTGGTTATACCATCAGTGTATGCATTTTAAAATAGAAATCCTATTTTCATAAGGACAAAAGAAACGTTTATTTAAATATCTTTATCAAAACTTCATCATAATTTCTAAGACATAAACAAATGTAATTGTGCACATAGCTTTCAGTGTTCTGTGTATATAATTTATTTACGCTAAGTTTACTAGTATTTTGTTTCCTGTGCAATAAAATCAGTTTATTTTACAATATTGTTATTCAAATTAGTAATGTGGAACACGCTTGTTTGTCGTGTAGCTATCACATATGGATAATACAAGATCTGTAATAAAGAATGTGTCTCTGCGATTTATGTCAAGCTCTGCCCCATCCTAGTTCCCGGGCTAGCTTCTGTGGAATGATTACGTCACAAGGTAAGCTATTCACTGGTTGTTTTACAGTATTTTGAGTTTCTAAAAAATGGCTCTAAACGTTTTCCTTGATATACTTTTAAGATATTAGCATTAGAAAAGAAATGTATATCTTAAATTTTCCGAAAATAGCCCAGGTACCTTTACTTATGGATGACTTGTTAATGTGTGGCCCACAACTATGGTTTTAAGTGTGCTTAAAACCAACAACCCGATGTCAATAGATTTACTGGCATGCAAGAAAACTGTGGGACGAAATTCCGGCATATCGGCGACCCTGTTGTGATCCTTGCAATTGATAGCGTCGATGACAAACAAAATATTTATTTATGTTTGTTTATTTATTTATTCATTCGCTCATTTATTATCATTTTATTGCTTAAACGGTGCGCATATGTAATCGTTGCCTTCTGTACGCCCTAACTGTAACGGCCTTCGAAATCACTTCACATCGCGATCACTTCGCCACTCAACTGTTTCCGCTCAGTCGATTTAAGTGTGTTATACTAATGTCATTCAGTAATTAGTGGCAACATTTGAATTAACAACAAATAAAACATTTTTTGAGCACTCACATTATTGTAGTACTTATGTAATCCCCTCCAAAATAAACTCGCCTCCACACATCAGGGAGCCGACAGATGCCATCCACATCGTCTTGTTATAATATTCGAACAGACTGCTCTACTGCTGCTATAATTGCCTAGCTGGATCTAAAGTGAACTCCTCTAAGTGGTAATTTCATTTTCGCAAGAAGGTCGAAATCACATGGGCTGATATCTGGGGAGTATAACTCAGTGCGATAGGAATTCAGGAGATTTGGACATTTACGACGAATAGCTGGTCGTAAATGGTGTTCCGTAAAGTGACTGTAATACGCACCATTCACATGATTTCCTTTAGGTATTGAATGAATGATAAGAACACCGTTAAAATCATAAGCAATAGTGAACCTGACTTAGTGCATCTTGTTCTTGTTGAAAGAATCGAACCTAGGTTTCGTCTAATGTTGTGATAACTTGAAGAAAATGCTCGCCTTCACGTTCATAGAGCTCTAAGTGTAATCTCGCTGTTTCCAACCTCTGTCGCATTGTTTCCTCTGTAAGATTGTTCGGAACCCATAGAGCGCAGATTTTCCTCACTCTTTAACTTCTTCTGAAGTATGTGGAGAATCGTATCAGGAGCAATTCGAACTTCCCTTGCTAGTTCAATACAAGTCCAGCAACGATGTTCTTCCAGCAGTGCTCTAACAGCATTCGCAAGCACATCATCACTTGCTGATTGCGGTCTGCGAGCTTCTCATTTTTGATGAACGTCTTCCCTTTCTCTACGAAATGCATTCGTCCACCTAGACACGGTATGATATGGTAAAGTCTGTCTACCACAAGCTTCCAATGCATAGTGGAACATTGATGCCTCTTGCAACCTGAATTTTAATGAAACATCTTTGCTCGTATTTACTAAACATGTTTAGAGCCCTAAAGATAACAGTTTTCAATTAAACTTAATGAAAATGTATTTTTAAATAAAATTGACTTCAAACTCACAGCTACAAATAATACATGCACGTATTTTTCATTGTTATCAGCTTACATGATTTACCGCTTATAGTGCCAATTGCAGGCAGGGTTGCCACTAATGTTTGAGTGACCAATGTATTTCAAAATATTCTTCATTACCTACAAGCTGGTAACAAATTTTACAGAAGTTACGAAGCAGAAAATAGGGGTTTATATTTGTTATTTTGCTGTACAAAAATTATCACGAATATCCTCTTACTCCACGCAGCCCATTATATAAAAAATTTAAGACTTTCACATGACTTCCTCTATTCTTATACAAATTATTCTTACACACGTTTATGCCCCTATCTATTTAATGTCAATCGAGATAAACATTAACTTATTGTTAATTTGCTTATACATACAAGGGAGTGTGACAGTCAAATCCTTTAAGAGTTGGTTGCTATGTGGCTTTAAAACTCTGTTTCTTTCGCACTGCCAAGAAATACAAATTGAATAATTTTCCATTTGAAAAAATATGTGTTTAAAAATTCAGACAAATTATAAGGAATATCTATGAAATGGTTCACTCCACAAAAATGTATCAGATATAAATTATGTTTTAACGAGAGCTTCATTTTTTGTTTCCTAAGATTTTTTCCACGTCTTATGTTTTCTGAATTATGCAAACATCATCCAGAGTTGAAGAGGACTTCTGAAAACATTTCCAGAAAATTAAAGATCTAAATATCTTTTGGCGCTAAAATATCTCAAACATATTGTCACCCGAATGTTGGAACATCCTATAGAACTAGCTGAGAGCGGGCAAGCTGGGGAGGTCGGCGTTAGCCACGCCCCCCCTCGTTTGTTTTATAGTGGTGACAAGGGGTAGCTGGGAGAAAAAACATCACTGCGCCGTCTCTTTCTGTTCCATCTGTATTCTCGAACTTACGGGATATTTCATCTAATCTAGAACATTCTCGATCCCCCAGCTGACCCTATATAAGCAACACGCCGGGCAGTGAGTGAGTCAGTTAGTCAGAGTTCTTGGCAATCAGCGTAAGAGTGCAGTGCTAGTGTAAGGACGAGAAGACTGTGTATGTGCATCGGAGTTTACGTAATCGTGAGTGCAAGTGGAACTTTAACGGACGAACTGGTGACTTGTAATTGTGTGCATTACGTAATTCTGTGTAATTGGCAAGAGTTTAACTGTAAGTCGGTGGAAATAAAGAACATTGTTGAGTTTGTGTAATTGGACTTTTCATTTCACGAACCCACAAAGTCACAATATGGTTTATGAATCAAAGTGGATAGAGCTATTTTTGAGAAAATCAAAATTTTCTAAAACTTTTCATTGTATAAGTTAGTCTGGGTGGAGTTACGTTCTTAAAAATATTCGTGTTTCATCCTTAGAAGGTGTTGAACATAAATATTTACTTTTATTTTTATCCCACTTTTTAATTCTGTGTTACGCTGTTCACACACACTCGTACACACACAGAGAGATCTTTTTCTATAAAATATTTTTTTTAAACAAATTCAGAGGATACTAAAACTGAATTTCCGGCGGAATCTCATATAGGATTTGTGGTAAAGCGCAAACCATGAAAACCTGAACCATTTCAATAGGCCATAACTTTTGAACCCATAATAGGATAAACGTGCAACTTTGGGAGAATATAATACACAATTGGGAGATAACATTACACTATTTACATCTCAAAGAAAATGTTGGAAGTGTCCTCCACCAGCATCTATACATGTTTGTACTCGTCTCACCATATTCTCTCAAGTTTTACGGAGAGTATCCTCGCCAATGTTACTTATTTCGGTTCGAATGGATTCCTTGAGAACATCAATTGTCCGTGGCCTATTCTTATACACTCTAATTTTAGATACCCCTACAAGAAAAATACGGGGAGGTTAGGTCAGTGGATCAGTGGGGCCACAGACCTTTTGAGATTATTCGATTGTCAAAGAAACTGATTACAAGTTCCTTGGTGTCATTAGATGTATGGCACGTTGCTGCATCTTGCTGAAATAACCTTCCATTCAATAATGATGATGATGATGATAATAAATATGCGTATGTTACTGTGAAGTTAAGCGGAAAGCTTTCTCGCGGCGACCGCCAAGATTGTATAGCCTGAAAACAATCTTTAGGTGCCACGAACTGCCGATAATCACAATAACTCTTCTGTACGATTTAAAATACACGCTATTTTATCAGCTTAGGTCTGGTTAGGTCATCGTACTCCACCAATTTTAGCTTTATATTTAACCCAGTTCTAGGACTAAATTCTTTAAAAAAATGCCTTTCAATTTTCAACCTTGTTTACGTGAGTTATTGCAGGTCCTACGTTTATAAATTTCTGGTCGACTAAATTCATCTAGCTCTTAAAATAAGACCTGAAATAAGCTATTAATTATGTAGTTTAATTACAAATATATATGAATTCCTTTTTCAGCTGAAACTGGCTAATCATTTCAATTCTCTGACAAAAAAATAGAATTTCATTCAATCTATATTATCTATTGATTTTAACATACCGATATTATTGATATCCATAGTATTTCTTTAAAAATATTAATTTTATCCGTCAGTAATTCTGTATCATAAACAAAAATTTCGAATATGATAAGCGACACAGAAACTGACATAAATTCTGTGCTTTAAAGAAATCTTAAATCTTGTCTATCGTTTATAGTTTCCCAGTCATACCAGAGTCATTCAGAGTGAATTGGACTTTACATCCCTCTTTGGTGTTAGAGTAGTGTGTCTGCCTCATGTTCCGCAGGTCCCGAATTCCAATATCGGATTTTTTTGAGGTTATCCCTTATCCTGAAGGATAAATGTTGGATAACTCTGAAATCTAATCACCCTGGACTCATTTGAGCATTATTTCACCCATTTCATTCATGGTCCGATATGATCTAACGTTGGAAGACTTTAAGGTTTTAAAAAGGAAGATAGATACATCATTTTATTTGTCGTTATAATATTTTAATATGATATTTTAGTGATATTGTTGAAAATCTTCGTCTCAGGTCCTTGGAAGACGAACCTAATGCCAAATTTGATATTTATTGGAATTTTCGTTTTTCACTTAAATCTGTTCGCTCTCGCATGAACACACACACACACACACACACACACACATACACACACACACACATGCTATAAAAGGGTGTCCACGTATGTGTGTAAGTGCGAACTTAGAAAATCTTATAGTAAAACTTTACTATCATCTATATCTTAAAGTTACACAGAGTACACAAATGCAATACATAGCGGTAATAATTTTGTAGGCCCTTTAGTGAGATATTGTTCCGCTTATGAGAAACAGAAAAGGTACCTTCACTCTATGATAACGGGGCGATTATCTCACAACCTAGCATGACCAAATGACAGTGCCAGGGTATTACTGATGCATGACTATACCTCAAGGTACATTACCTACATTATGTCAATAAAGGAAGTCAAAATTACCACGTCGCTCAAGTCCAAGGCCCTCTAGTACACATTCCCATGTTTTCATTCAGCAAACCCATGCTTATAATTGAATATATATTATGAAATTTATCCATGTAAGGAATAGTTCAGAGCGGATAGGTTTCCTTGAAGAAAGCCATCCTATGACACAGCTTGGATCAGAGCACCTTAGTCAGCCTTCTTGCTAGGCAACAAAACATGTCTAATCGCATTCAAGATGTCGAGCGAGATATCGTACGTAGAAGCAAGTTTTTGAGGAAGTTATGACTCATTCGTGGTATCATAATTAGTTGTTGCACAACGGAGACAGCTTCTTGTTTCATACAGATAAAAAAAAGTGTGAAGATAGTGGCTGATCTTTACCAACATTGAATGGAGCCTATGTGTCATATTCCAAAGATAAATCGTATAACTGAACAATAATCAACAGCACACTTGTGGAGAAACAGCTTTGCTTGCAAATTTAAGTCATATCGGACGATGAATGACATGATGCTCAAATAAGCCTGGAGTCCAAAGAGCTTAGAGTAACCCGACATTCATCTTTCAGGATAATGGAAAATCCTGGAAAAAAAGCCTTATTCAGACATCTCGCCCTGACTGAGATTCGAACTCGGGACCTCTTGAAGACGAAGCAGATACACTGCCACCTGCGCTACAGAGGCGGGAGAAGAGTTATTTATTACTGACGGGGATACTGAACATTACTTCCGTAGCACTCATTCCAGTGTGGAGACAGACGATAGAATAGATTCCTTCTACAAGACACTTTGGAATATCATCAAACAGTTGGTTGATGACATCATCCTTGTGGCAACATTTGGCCTAGGTTTGGATATGGTATCATACTCTTAACTTTTTTAAAAAAAGAAAAGGCGATATGAATGTCTGGTACTACAGACTAATAATACAGAATACTGCCGATAAAATTATTAAGGTACATTCTCCCTACATTTGTAACAGCAGGAAAAACATGTGATATCCTGAGAAGGAGTGTAAAGGATAACTTTCTTGTTCTCCGCGATAACATTCATATTGTGAAATGGAATTAACCGGAAGCTATAGCATTCATAAGACTGAACTTGATGAAGCCTTTGATAGGGTTCCCCAAGCCATGTACATTTAAAATACTTTAGCACTTTACAATTATACAGCAGATAATATCCTCAACTAGTACCCTCTAACATGAAGAGACTTCAAAAGTGCTACTCAGTGGCTATTTCACAGAACCTGTAAGGATTAGACGAAGGTTGGGTAGCTCTAAGCTCCATGGACCTCGGACGCATTTGAGCATCATTTACAACGACGCAGCAATTCATTTACAACGATGTTGATCGCACTTGAGGTTACAAAATACGCTTGGTAAGCCGAGTACTCCCAAACATTTTTCATAGGAAACTGAATCTCCTACAGAAAGTGTGCATATTCAATTTGTCCTAGCAAAATTGTGATACACAGCGCAAGTGCTACCCTGACTGAGTAGCACCTTTTCCGAGTTGAACACCTTTTAATAACTATTTATGAACATGACAAACATTTCAAAGTGCTACAGCTCAAATATGGCGCAAGCAAATCGATGGAAGGTTGGTTCTGATTGTAGTGAATGCTGAGAGCAAAGCGCTTCTTGCGAAATCCATGTGGAATGTGGAGAACAAGAGATTCTTGTCTGGGAGAACTTCAAGGATCCTCTTGAAATTCTTGGTGGGATTGTACTGGCAGGTTGGAGAGAGTAGTCAATGCTTTAGAAGTATTGGTATAAATGTCTTACCACAGCAGACTAAAGGGTGACAAAGGAGGTTTAGAACTTTTCCTACAGAAGGTACCAACATCCGACTCTGTTGCCAGATGCGACAAAATATCCGTTCCAGATATATTGATGTTAAATTATTAACAAATTCATAAAACCTTCTAATCATTCATTTATTATAATAATATTTTAAAAATTAAAATGAGTGCACTAATTAACAGAGATAGCAAAGAGATGCAGATTAGAGTCAGTGATGTTGTACTCTCAAGGAACAAAATGTCAGTACGGCATAGTTTTGAGACCATCATTCAACATTTGCAAAGAAAGAGCTACCCTATGTCATCACTTTGTTATCTATCCAACAGTATCAAATTATTTCCCAACACTTTGAATCTTTGCAGAATTAAATGATTACGCCCGTACTTCAAATCAGACTCCTAAAATAAGAGACCTCTTTACTCATGGGCTTTCTGCACTATATGTTGTCTGAACTGCTCTCAACATCGAAGGACTGTACGGTTAATTCGAGCTGCAATGGAAGACCTACAAATACTGAATCTCTGTAGCCGGTAATGGCATTTGATTTGCTGGTTTCATAACTCACGGAGCCAATTGAGAGAGGGGCCATGATTTCCAGTAAGACAGAAGCAGTAGAAGTTGAATGCTACCCTTTTTATATAATTTTAAGTATTATTTTGGTTGAAATCTTAAATTAGACTATGTCCTAGTTTTGTTGTTTTTAATATTAATATAATGGCAACTTATTTTAATAGAATCAAATAAATTGTTTAAAGAAATATAATTCACCCTAAGGGTGTTTGAAAAAATGGAGATGCAAGTCCTAATATGGCAGAATTTAGCACTGTCATATTTATAACTGGACAAAAATACCTGCGCTACTAAAGATAATGCAATTAATTTAAATGTAAAGCTAGAAACAATTAAAGAAAATTCATCATGATTATAAAGACAGTGATGCAATTAATGTAATTATTAACAACAATGAATAACATAACGTAAACAAAATTCATTCTATGCAATTTGTAAGAATGTAGTTTGGGAAGATTTTCAAATTAAAAGAAATAATGCCTTTGGTTTTACATAAATAAGAAGTATATCTTGAGTACTGCAAAGATGCAAACCATTTTTTAAATTCTGAATTAGGCTCCAAGTAACATCTTAATTCATATCATACCGTATAACTGCACAGTAGAAGAGAAGGTAGTATCAGAGGAGGAAATGTAAAAAGACGCTAATAGTGATTGAAATTATGAAATATTAGGGGTACATGAACTTACAAGAAACGTGCAAGAGAGTGAGAATAATAAAATAAGGTAAATCCTTAGTGAGACAGGACTGCTTAATTTTAGAGAATCCTAGTCATAAAAAGAGGGGAAGGAAAAACTAGAAAACATTGCAAAAATTTTCAATCTGCCAAAATGTTACAAATCAAATCTCTCAAAGCATAAGAGGTTTTTCAAACAAGTGTGACTTCAGTTAAAAATAGATCATATCCTGAACTATAATTTTCTGAAAGCAGTAGCTCTGTTTACGCTAACATCAACTGTAAGTAAATAATAAAACAGGTAAATTAAGAAATCAAGAAAGGTAAATGAGATGGAGCAAATAATCCTTAACCCTTAGAATAATATTCCTGGACCATTTGAATTAGTTCACTTGCAAAATCTAATGGAGTTTTAATTATTCTTATCGGAACATTTAACTATATATTTAACTCAGGAGAAATACCTTCACTTTGGAATATAATTTGCATATAACTTCTGTGAAAAGCAAAATAAATATCTCAAACTCCTAAGGTTGTAAACCAATTATAATTATCTAGTGTCCTCAGAGAGGTTTTTGAAAAGACAGTAAATATAATTGCATTCTTCTTAGGGTGGTATAGGATATGACCTATATACAATATGGTTTTAGGAAGAATTTCATGCAAAATCAACATTTAGCTATTTTAATCGCAGAAATACGTCCTAAACTCTTGAAAAACATTGATAGTTGAAAGTCTGTAAAATAGCAGAGCTTACAATTCAATGATATGGATTCTGATTAAATGATTACAGTAAATCTAAAGCCCCAAAAACTGATAAGAATGATTGCTAACTTAATGGTGGATAGAGAAATCAAGTTATATTCCAGATTAAATAGCTCAGACGAAAAGATTTCAAGTTTGAGTTTACCACAGGGTTCTTCTTTGACTCCAGATTCGTATACAATATACACATTGAATTTAGCTAGATTTTTCTCAACAGAGTTGCAAAACCTTGCTTTTACAGATGATTTACTCATATATACATCTTGCAAAACTGAGAGTATTGACAATATAATTAAAAATTCAGAAGAGAATATTCTTAGGTTGATAGGGATCTTTGAAGAATAGCTGACAAATGATAAAAAAGCAACTGGATTATTTTTATAAAGGGAAGAAAATTATCAGTAAAACAAAGAGTATCTTCAGTTTGGAGAATTTTCAATTAGTATGGCCGCGCCGTGGCTCAGTGGTTAGACCGCTTGGCTCTCACCAAGGTGGCCCGGGTTCGATCCCAGACGACCGCAAAATGAGATTTGTGGTGGACAACATGGCGCTGGGGCGGGTTTTCTCCGGGATCGCCATCTCATTCCACCGGTGTTCCATCTTCATCTCATGTATCATCAGTGTCATCGCCTGCGGTGCTGTATGTAGTAAAAGCGGGCGTTAAACACTACACATTTCATTTCAATTAGTATTAGAGAGTAGACACTAAATAAAGACATAGTATATTGAAGAGTGTTCTTAAAAACTACGTGTAAGAAGAAGAGGTGAATATAGCACGTCCTTCACATTTAAAATAGTACGTAAAACGTCGAGTAATTAGTAATTTATAAGCTTAAACAGTGGAACAGTGTATCATACTTTTAAGGGTAGTTACAGCATTCTATCTGTATCAAATTTTTGCCATGAAGACCTATAATAGATAGCAAACTGCACATATCTCCGAGGGAAGCAAAGAGTACTCTATGCCCACATAGAGAAACAGCAATGTGGAAGTGACCAGAGAGTAAATATATTAATGGCAATTGTTGACGGCAGATATCAATATAGGTAGCCCGTCGTTGTTATTCAAGTCCCGTGGCCTCCAAAAAGGACAGGATAAGGCGTGGATGAGCACTCCATATATCATCTGGTCTCAATCTGTCTGAGCCCAAAATGAAGTGCCTAAGTGCAGCAAGTGCTTCACATTCACACAAAATATGTAGAGAAGACTCATTCTCTCAATCGCACTTCCTGCATGTGGAATCTGCACTAAGCTTCACATGCAGGTGTCTCTTTAGGGTGTTGTGTCCTGTCAACAGGCCAAGTTGTACCTGATTGAAGGTAAGCAGAATCCTGCTGTTCTTCTTGGTAGGTCCCTCGATCATAGATCGAGACTGCTTAGCCATGGTAAGATTACACCTTGAAGTGCCATGTTGAAGTGATACACAAAAAGGATCTCACATCTGGCCCCTCTGGCATAATACCAAAGATAGGTTCTGGACCAATAAATGGGTTGGCCGAGCCAACATGAAGAAATGATTATTAATTTTTAGATGAGTCGTATTTATTACACATCTGCTTCACTTTTGTACCTATTTTGAGGACATGTTTCGCAAAACATCGTTTGCAAAACTTGTCCTCAAAATAGGTACGAAAGTGAAGCAGATGTGGAATAAATATGACTCATCTAAAAATTAATAATTATTTCGCTTCACTGTGGTGTTCCAATACAGTTAAATCTCGATATATGAAGAAATGTGATTAAGAGTCCCAAATAATTAAATGTAGAAATTTTATGCCATATGTAAGACTGTTCAAACTCTTAAATTTCATACACAAATGCTGAAGCACCCTAACTGTATGGAAGAATGCTAACAAATCTGAACTTTTACCTGGCACTTTCCTAAATTACAATGAACTTGTTTGTGTATGAAAATTTTATACTAGATTCAAAAGATCAGATTTCAAGATCTGTAAATGCTAAAGTAGAGTTACGCAAAAGTTCAATCCTACATTTTACAGTACTTCGATGAATGAATGAAGGGGAAGAGGGAGGGGTAGTAGGAAAATAAACAGTTCTATTATCTCTAGGGACTAGAAGTTTTGCCAGAAATTCGATAACTTAGTTGAACACGAGATATAGATCATCAGCTGAGTTAGTCATCTCGTGCTGTTGGTGCAAGATCGTGCGTATTGGCTATGCCAAGCTGAGACGGAGTACTTCTACAGGTGCGCAGGATCTAAAATGCGTTCTCCAGAAAAATATAGGATATTCTACTCTGTGTAAAATTCGAGATGAACTTCAAGGTTCTAGAGAAAATTATAATGCACAAAAAGGAAAGAGTACCACTTTCTTTTGGTTTAAACTAGTCCCAGTCACATCATTCGATTAGGGAGCTTTTCTCCATACAGCATGTCTGATAGAGAACAGAAAATTGTTTTCGTTTGAAACCTTCAAAATATATATTGTGGTTCACTGTACCAAGTCATGCACAGATATAATGTAGTATCATCACCACGAATTAGCTTTTCATTTACAGTGAAATTTGTAAATATGAATCATTCTTTTATTTACAATCACACATTTGGAAAAGAAAATTGTGTTTTGTATAATTTACGAATAAATGTGCAACATATTCTATGACACTGTGTCCATCGTGTGACTACCTTTGATAGACTAACGTTACCCGTGACCTTGGTTGTATGAGTACGTGCACGACTGCATGACACTCAAAACCCTACCCATATATTTACGAGATGCAGGTAGCGTACTACATGGCAAAGCGAGAAAGCTTATCAGAAAAAAATCATAACATAGATGTTTACCTTAGCTTATTGCACATACACGGCGATTCCAGTGTATGTATAGTCTGTTCCGATATAATCATGTCTTCTGGACAGCAATGTGTCATACATCGGCAGGCGCAAGAAAACATATCATATAGACACACGCAGCTTCCAATCGCTCTATTTTTGTTTAGTAACTTACTGTACATCAACTTACTAATATTTCACTCCAGTAATCGACCAGATAAGACCTGATACAGAACGATCACAGAACGATGGTCACCTGAAGGTCAGGCCTCAACGCTCTGTCGAGTAACATAAACCTGTCACTACTAACCTACTGTATTGTTTTTTTTTTCTGTGCTTTTTTACTAAACTTCTGGGCCATAATTATCACTGTAAATGTGATGGAACAAAAATATTCTAAAATTTAAACTGTTGTAATTATTTGTTTTGAACATAAACATATGTCGTAGCTAATATTATCATCATTTAACACATTAACAATATTTATTTCCCTTTGCTTCCACCTCTTCAATCACTATTTTACCTTCAATTGTTCTTTTTAATCTCATTCCCTTTCTATTACAATTTTAATACTTTCCTCCATATCAAAGAGAAAAACTGTCTATGATGCTGACAGTTTTATAATATAATTTACGTTCTCTTTATGTTTATTTATCCTTCTCGACGTGCAGTGTTTTCAAGTTGTGTTTTAAGATATGTCATAATAACTGCATGTTACTGAAAATTTTATGCTGATTTCCCTAGGAACTTTACATTACTTTACAACCTTATTAGATCTTACTAAAGCTTTCGACTGTGTTGATAAAAATATACTAATGAACAAACTGCAGCTTTTGGGAATTAGAGGTCTAGGATACAAATTAATAGAATCCTATATGACAAATAGGAAACAATATGTAGTTTTGAATTCCATTAATGGCGATGTTATATCAAGTACAACAGAACTGACATATGGGGTCCCACAGGGATCAATCCTTGGTCCTCTTTTATTTATTTTATATATACACGATATAGCTGAATATGTACATAACAATACAAAATTAATACAATATGCAGATGACACCACTGTCATAGCCAGCAATACATCAAGCAAAATGCTAGAAGAAACCCTATATATAGCAACTACAAAACTATTGCAGTACTTTTCTACATTAAACTTAAGTATAAATGCATCAAAATGTGAACTCAAAACATTTGGCTCGAAGACACTGAATGCGCCTATACAATTAAATATTGACAACAACTTGATAAATAGTGTTGACAATGTACAACTACTTGGGGTCACACTGGACAAAAAATTATCTTTTACACCCCATGTTGACCAATTAGCATTAGAACTAAGTAAAAATTTATTTCTTTTAAAGTGTCTAAAGAACTATGTCCCAGAAGCAACTATTAGAATGATTTATTTCTCCCTCATTCAGTCACACATCTCATATGGCCTGGAGATCTGGGGCAATACTTCGAAATTAAATTTGCACAAAATTTTTGCTTTACAGAAAAGAGCAATTAGATATATATCTAATTTAAAAACTAAAGAATCATGTAGGGAAGCCTTTCGTCAGCAAAAAATAATGACGCTGACAAGCCTGTACATCTACAAAACAATTTTATATATGATAAAATACATCCCATTGCAAACAAATTCGGATATTCAAAACCACAACACAAGAAACAAGAATAATTTCGCTACTATGATGTATAGACTCCACCTGTGTGACAAGTTGCCTAGTTACAGGGGAGCCAAGCTATATAACAAACTCCCAGCAGAAGTTAAAGTGTCTAGTAACTTAACAAAATTCAAATTTTTCTTGAAATCATATTTAATTAATAATGTTTTTTATTCACTTGATGAATTTCTAAACTAAGACTACAACTTCAGAATTTATCGTTTGAGTGCTAGTTTCTTATTTTACAATACTTATAACTAAAACCTAGACATTGTATTAGGTGTACAAGACATTATACATTTAGAATAACATCACCTAAGTTTTAATTTCTTCTAATATCTGTATATATATCAAAATATCCAGCAACTTTAATTGTATATAATTGACGACTTGCCTGTTTTCAACAATGCTTGTAAAAAATAAGGTGATAATAAAGTATTATTATTATTATTATTATTATTATTATTATTATCATCATCATCATCATCATCATCATCATCATCATCATCATCATCATCATCATCATCATCATCATCATCATCATCATCATCATCATTATTATTATTATAAATAAATACTATAGCTGAAATTAATTTCCTTCAATTCTTCTACAGGATACGTGGTTCAGACATCAAATTTTGCTGCCGTAAGCAGAGATACCACAATAACGTTCAAATCACCAGGTAATGCCACTAGCAGTTCAATACCTAGCACAGTGATGCAGATGATACAGAAACTTCTGGATTTTCCGTGTTCTCCACAATGCGGGCCAGTCACCTATAACTTCCAGATAGTTCCAGGGCCTTGTTATGACAATTCTCCAGTAACATCGTCCACTCCTGCTCTATTTGGTATTCCATGCTGTCCAACTCCAGTGGAACCCATGGAGGTCGATGAGCCACGGAATGACAAAGAACTTAAGGACATCACCACATCAATAAGTGACCTTAGGGTATATCCAAAGAATATGTATGGTGTCGGTACACAGACTTCAGCAGATGTTTGCACTTCCACTAGTGATCTCTCTGCTCAAACTACCTCATCAAATAATAACTTTCCTGTGATATATGATCAGAAACCAGTAGAGGGTCCAGCTTCTACCTCTCCCACGCAACATTCAGAGCCGTTTTATTTAACAGAGTATAACAGATTCTGAGCATGGTGACATAATTCTTCATGCAACCATAAGGTGGCTTAGTAGAGTGAAAACTCTGGAATGATTCTGCATTCACTCTGGAATGATTCTGCAATGTTCTGGATGAGTTCAGAGATATTCTGAGCAATATTATCACAAGATACCATGGCTGTTAGATCTGTAACTGAAGTAATTTTCTGAGCAATATTGCCACAAGATACCATGACTTTTGGATTTAGTTTTCTTTGCAGATATCACCCAAAAATTAACTGAGCTGGACCTTGAATTGCAAGGGAAAAATGGTAAAATTGCTTAGATTTCGTAAGCACTGTAAATGATTTTTGGAGGAAACTAAACTTATGCATTGCATGTTTAAAAAGAAATTTTCTATCACACTTCAACATTGAAATCAGTGATGGAAGCCATAAATATAGTTGAATGTGATTTCTATCTTTTGCGTGCATCTTGAAATTCTAATCACAGAATTCTGTAACAGATTTGGTCCATTTTCAGCACTTGAGCCAGTGATTATGTTTATCAATGATATATGCACTTCTGTTGACATTACTGAATTTGGAGGTAGGATACGTGAGATATTTGGAAATTGTGATCTTGAAGAATTAGAAATGCAAATTTTATATCTTCAAGAGGATATGTCTTTGAAATCATATTTATCAAGTTTGAGCAATTTCTAGACTCTTGTGGACAGTAATAAATATCCAAACATTGGCAGTGTTGCTTTGAAAATTTATTCTTTTATTGGATCAACATATATTTGCAAAGTTACATTTTCGTCTATGAGCCTCATCAAGAACAAATACTGATCCAGTTTGAGAGACACACTTCTAGATAATGCAGTAAGAGCAGCGTGTTCCAATTACATACCAGATTTTTCTATGCTTACAGTGAACATGCACTTTAAAACTAACCACTAATTATGTAAATTGTAAACCTAAGCAATTTTAAATACTTATAATTTTTTTAAATATTTCAATACATGTTAGTAATGGTGAGGGCTGTGATGCCTTTACTTCATTATGCATGAGCTAAATGTTCCCAAGCATGTGAGAAGGTTGTATAGCACTCTTCTACATTAGTGGTAGCTTCCAATTTTTCTATTTAAGAGTTGATATCCATATATTATATAGAAATGTTAACTTATTAAGAAATGTGAAATGTGTAATGTTTAATGCCCGCCTTTACTACATGCAGCACTGTAGGCGGTGACAATGATTGTACATTAGATGAAGATTGAGCACTTGTGGAATGAGATAGCACGCGCAATCAGAGATACTGGAGAAATCCTGCTCCAGCACCATGTTATCCACCACAAATCTCAATTTGAGTTCTCCTGGGATCAAACCCAGGGCCACCTTGTTGAAAGCCTCTGGTTTGAGTAACATGATTTCACGTTGAATGCAAAGTTGTTTGGTCTCACCATCAACTAAGTGCTTTTTACTCAGATCAATTAATAAATTAAACTTCCTTAGAAAATCAGCACCTAAAATACCTTTGTTAGTTTTAGCAATGATGAAAGGCCACTGAAATTGGTGACGGAGTCCTAAATCAATGTTCAATATTTTTGTGCAATATGTGGGTTTTTCAGAGCCATTAGCTGCACATAATTTAAAATTGGCATCAGAAATTTTATTGCTACTCATGGCAGGAATTATGGATACATCTGCTCCACTGTCTACTAGAAGGTGCAAACTGTGTTTTTGTCTTGCACAAATAAGTGGGATTTTTAGCAGTCAGACAACATATTTTCAGTACTGGAGCTCGCTGCTAACTCTATTACTATTTGGGGTTTTCTGAGTTCTTCCACGAGCATGGAGGTTTACACTTGTTAGGAACACATTGCTTACCAAAGTTAAAATGATAATAACAATACCTGCCAGTTAGAATGTAAGTTTTCTTATTTTAGCTGTGACTTGAGCTGTGGCTGTGTCTGTGGCATCTAAAACCACACAATTCAGCAAACTGTCATTCCAAGGCAGTTATTTGGACTAACACTTGTGAAAGGAATGTCTTTTGTAGGGTTAAAAGTTTCATTACTATGGTCATTCACACTACACAGTTCACTATGAGGGTTCATTTCGCTAATCTTATCTGCTATTATGGCAATTTTTTCAGTCTTCATCCTACACTATCAAAATATTTTTAATGAAGTTCAGTAACTTCTATAAGTGCAGAGCACTTTCTCAGATACATTTACACAAGCTAAAGACTGAATTTTTTGGAGTAGGTGGCTTAGCTTCATCACCTAGTTCTAATCCTGTTAACAAACACCTTATTTGTTTGTCTTCACTGTCTTTAAAAATGTTTAAAAGATGTTCTTTTGTGGCAGAGTATTTGTTTTGATCTGCACTTTTGATGATATCCCAAATTTTCTTGACATATCTTGGGTCTAGTTGCGAAAGAGGTAATTAAATTAGGTATCCTTTTGCATAATATTGGATATACAAAACTAAGCTTCTACTTGGAAAAACCATATATCCAACTTTTCAGTCCAGAAAGGTGAAATTTTTATGCTTGCTTTGTTAGTTTCCAT
This sequence comes from Mantis religiosa, assembly GCA_030765055.1. Lineage (NCBI taxonomy): Eukaryota > Metazoa > Arthropoda > Insecta > Mantodea > Mantidae > Mantis > Mantis religiosa. Next base: position 468,239,705 of record CM060950.1, read on the forward strand.
CTGCATTGAGTTTAATAGTAGAGATCCATTACTGACTTGATTTTCTCCTTCCATGTTAATAACCAGCTTAGTTGTGGCCCCCAACTATGTCACAAATGATTTTCTTACTCCCTTCCTGCTTAAACTCGTGGAGTTTTGGTATATAATAGCAATAATCACATACAACAAATTTCTTTGTCACTTTTTTATTCAGCCATTTTTTGATTGAAATTTTTTGACAAAGTTGATATATATCACAGAGTAAAACAAAAGAAAAAGAGAGAAACTTATTATTCACTGTGATCCTCTTTGTACTGTATATCTTGCCCACTAGGGGAACCTATAAGAATACATAAATGAAGTAGAATAATCGCCTGAGGAAAGGGAAGAATTCTAAGATTAGTGCTGAGATCTTTACATAGTAATGGATAAGCAAGAAATGCAGCAGTAATTATATATACCCTCTATATACCATGGATGAACTGATTATTTTCCTTCATACCTCTTGATTTTGGTTCCCTTCTGCAACTTTTAAGAACTATCCTTTATGTGTAGTTACTGTACAAATCTGCAATTTGTTTTAAAAGTACAACATATTGCATTGCACATACTGCCATTATTAGCTGCATGACATACATTCCTATTTCTTTCCTTCGTAAGCTTGATAGTTGTCAGTTACTGTTTGTGTTGTCTGCAGTTATTTAAATCAAAATTATTGAAACATTACAAAAGCAGAATTTGTTAGTAACTTTTTTGCTAGAAACCCTTTACTCCCATTAATAATAGCTTCCTTACATTTTGGAGATTGGCAGCACATTATTATAAAAATGTCATAGTGTATAGAACTGTGAAATAATTTGACATTTTTAAAAGCCTATCTTGATTGCTAACGGAAGAAATAATGCAAGCAAAGAAGTAACTTAAGCATCATTGTAGCATATGCGAGTATTGGAGGGGATTTTGTGGCTCTAAGTTTTGCCAAAAAATGTTACTGTATTGTCACGTAGACACATGTGTCAGGTAAGGCGATGCTTGTTTTTTCTCTTCACTGTGCGTAATCTAAACATAGTTGTTTAGTTATAGTTTAACTTATAAAAAAAAAGCAACTTATAAAAAAGAGCAACTTTCTTTGCCAGTTGTTTAGTCATTTCATTAGGTAGTGTATTAATATTTTGTAGGTCATTGGAGCTTTAGTGTTACTATTAGTGTTATTAGCATAAGGGTACAATGTCTCAAACTACCAGTACCACCACTCAAAAACGAGGTAAGCCAAGAACTCGCTCCCCCAAGAAAAAATATTCAAAAGTAGAACAGGGACTTGCACTATGATGACACTCAAGGGAACTACGTGAATCTTTTGAAAAAGAGAGGGAACATGGGGGCCCTCTCTTAAATGTCAATAAAGTTGTCGAAAGAACTGTTACTGCTATCTTTCTTAAGGCAATGTACAGCTGAATGTTCTAAGCTTTCATAAATGTAACTTGTGTATTAAGTCTACATTAGGTACACTTAAGTTAAAATGCATGTTCTGAATTCTCAGTTTTGAAAAGCCTTTCAGCTTTGTACTTGATAATATAATATGGCATACAGAGAATGTAGACATTTTAAAAACTATTCTTTTATTTGAGTGTTCAGAAGAATGCTGAGTAAACTATTACGCTTAATGCATAACCATCTGTTAGGTTTCTCTTGCTAGTTCTTGATCACCGCTTTCTAAGAAATACTCCAAGATGGATGCATTACAAAAAGCAAATTTAAAGAGTGCTGAACATTTTCAGCGTTGTCTCAATTTCATCTGTACATTGCCTTAACAGAGTATTGTTAAAAGCTCTTGAAATTTGTTAGAAATATAAATATCAACAATTTAAATTAGGTAGTTTTAGTACTTTCTTCTGTCTAAAAAATTGTGCACACCAGGGCATAAAATGGCCATGTTGCTTTCTCCACCAGCACGTGTTTTCATGATAACATGTGCTTCACAGCAACTATCAGAATCGTAAAGTAATTTTAATTCCACAATAACAAATTAGATTAATTACATTTGATAAGATTTATCTTACAGGATATTAATTAAACATTACATTAATTCACTTTCTTCACCTAACAATTACAAATATAAGGATACAAATGTACTTTTTCATAAATTTCTGCTTATATTTTCTGCAAGTTCCTAATCTCATAGGATTGAAAGTTCCGAGTTCTATTAAGTGATATAAAAATATTTACTTGGAAGTAAACTTTTATAGTATTTCTGATTAAAACCTATCAGACTTGAAGATTTCATGGCGAGCATTACTGATCTAGGCTTCAA